>OY743157.1:15571963-16171963 GCA_963555695.1 Dasypolia templi
TGCAGCTGAATACCAGTATTTTACATGAAGCGACCGCCTATCTGACCTTC
This sequence comes from Dasypolia templi, assembly GCA_963555695.1. Classification (NCBI taxonomy): domain Eukaryota; kingdom Metazoa; phylum Arthropoda; class Insecta; order Lepidoptera; family Noctuidae; genus Dasypolia; species Dasypolia templi. The sequence goes on from OY743157.1 coordinate 15,572,014, forward strand.
TCAACTCAATTACTGGATAACACGATAACCCTTGGCCAAAACTAGACAGAAAAAAATATACCTCGAAAACTTCAACTCCCATTTCAAGGATAACAGAATGTACATAAACGAATTATATTCAGTTCAGCCAGGAACGTAATTTAAAAGCAGCTTTGGGAAACATTATTCTCAATTTGGCCCTTTCATATTCTTGCTAAGGCGGTTTATGGTTATTTATCAGGAGAGGATCAAGATTAACGTGTTTTCACACCAAGGAAAATAAAAAGAAAATGTCTCGTAAAAGCCTAGTTACCTTTAAAAAAAAAAACCTGTTGCTTATAGGCCGGGCGTAAACGTCCGGAATCCCTATTTGAATTTGGATGGATGGAAATTGAATATTCCGGAAATTCAGAACCATCTGACAGCATGCTGTCAGATTTATCTGAATCGTTCAGTACCGGAAAAAACAGTAAGGTGTGATACGTGTATACTTCAATCAATCAACTCAGGCTGAGTTGATCGCAGTCCACTGCTGGACATAGGCCTCTCCCAGGCTGCACCACAACTCCCTGTCCTCCGGCTTCCGCATCCAGTATGTCCCAGCTATCTTTTTGAGGTCGTCGGTCAATCATATGAGGGGGCGTCCCACACTACGCTTACTGATACGCGGTCTCCACTCCAAGAGTCGTGTATACTTACTGTATAGGAAGTAGTAGTAAGCCATTCTGAACGTTTTGGTTTCAGTTTCTGAATTTACCACATCATTCACTCGACGAATCCAAAAAGGCATTCCGAAGGTCTACGTCCTGCCTTAGGTGTAGAGGAAACTACAGGACGACACTAAAGGAGTTTTTATCTAGCAGTTAAGATTCAAAACAATGAAGACAATCCCACTTTGTCTTCGTTGTTTTGAATCTGAAAATATTAGCCAATTACCTTCTGACCGCCACTTAGTCCGCGTGAAAAATTATTGTTCCCCCGTCTCAATGCGTCGCATCGCATTGCCTGCTCGCGCTATTACTTCGTTTTAGTTTAGCGTTCTTTCTGACCTTTGTTCTTTTTGCTCGGCTTCTTAGGGCCGAACCTTATACCTCAAGAATTGGACTATTAAATGAAAAGAACTTTACAAATCCGACTGATAAAGACAGATATTAGTGCGTTCAAACAAACAAAAAACTATTCAGCTTTATTCATAGTATGGATTGCTAAATATTTGACAAGGTGCAATTGCCATGTCTATCCCTGAATATGTGTCCACTGTGTATTGTCACCCGTTGACAGTAAAAAAACAAAACTTTTTTTAATATTTAATTCACACTGATGTACAATCTCACTTGCATGAAAATGTTATAACACTATTCGTCTGATTCAAATGGACTTGATGTGAATCCTGCATGTATATTTATTAATTTATATAAGCACACCAACAGCACAGTCACAATTCTGATTAAATATCACTTAAAATTAGCATCTCAGTAACCATACAAATAACAGGTATGCATGACACCGACATTATGAATATTAGAGACTAAAAGTTAAAATAAAGTGTCTAGAAGATCAGAATCTAGAACACTACCAAAACAAACCAATTTAAGCTACATGGGCGTGCACTGTCCGCACTGTTTAAATAGGGAGCGTCTGTATGATGCGAAACCCATGCAGAAATTATCAATAGGGTAATCTGTTAAGTTGGATCTTTCATTATATTGCCTTGCCATACGTGTTAAGGGACTATTAAATGTGGTATATTAAGTGTGGTGGTATATTTCAAGTAAGACACTTTTATAATAATTAAATTAAGTTGCTCAGTTGATGGCATTATGCTCGACTTCCTATTACATGGGACTTAAACATAACTGGCAAAATATGGGTGTATTATAGATACACCTCTGCCGAGCCCTTTCGGGGAATACAGGCTTGATGTTATGATGTGTGTGTTAAATTAAGTTGGAGACACGTCTAACGTTAGAAGAAACCTTTTCCTCAATTCCGGAAATTCAGAGGAGATTGAAAAAAGATATTGTTAACGCGTCTATGAAAAACCCCTTACGTGGATATTAGGCTGTTCTTCCTGGCTCATATAGCCTTAGCATAGCTGAATGAATTGAATTATTTAGATAAATTGAATTTAGAAAATAAAGCCGCCATCTTGTCAGATTGAACAATATTGACATTAATGGGCCTTCTCGTTTTATTAAAAAGAGTTCTGTTACTTTTTATTACCAGCGAAAGCTGATGGTAATAAAAAGTAACCTTAATTCTTGTTTCTGAAATGTTTTCTGGTTTAGACTGAATTTAATAGAAATTGAGCGAATTTTCTTTATGACATGAAAAGCATCGTTCAAAGTCGCTCAGCGAGCTATGGAAAGAGCTATGCTCGGAGTCTCTCTGAAGGATAGGATTCGCAAGGAATACATCCGACAGAGAACCAAAGTTATCGACATAGCTCAATGAATCAGCACACTGAAGTGGCAGTGGGCCGGCCATATTTCGCGAAGAACCGACAGAAACGCCCTCGGGCCAGGTGGGATAACTATCTGCGAAAGACTGCGGGCAGATGCTGGATGCGTCAAGCTGAAGATAGGGCTCTATGGCTCACATTAGGGGAGGCCTATGTCCAGCAGTAGACTAATATAGGCTGATGATGATGATGATGATGAAAAGCATAGTGCTTAAAAGTATTGGTAACTTAGCTTAGCGGGGTAATTGCGTAACACACCTATAATGGCAATCGATCGCAACGTTTTAACTTTGAAAGTTCAGCCACGTTAATTGCGTATTTACTTGTTGAGCTGTCAAATGTATTTCTAGCAAATACACATTTGATTTGATTTGACGAATTTTTCAAACTTATGATGCAGTGGATTAGGAATTTCCTTCGGTATGTGATTCACAAAATTCGGGTCCAAAACCCATGAGCGGCGTTCAACATTTCAGTCCGAAACCATTACCCATGACGCACGATTGGCAAAGAAACGGGAACCCATCACCGAATAATTATTTTAAGACGCGCGAGTTAAATCTTAATGAACTCGCTTTGCCTGATAGTTCCTATTATTCTGCTGATTACTACTATGAACAAGGATATGACTACTACACAGACTGGAATGGCTTTTACAATTTCTATGACTATGATTATAACACTAATACGACTGACTGTAATGCGACTTGTGATAATCAGGTAACAGGAGAAACAGAGCCACAACCAGGCCCGAGCCGTGCCAATCAGAATCAGGATTTTCAGTCGGACCAGACATCCATAGAGCAAAAATAGACCTCAATTTACAGACTCAAAGACAGTTACCTTACATAGAACTTATTATCCCTGCCAAAAGTACTAAATTAGTAAGACTACCTATTAATGCCCCGGATGGCGATGTTTTAGTAAGCGAACAAGTTTTTTGTAATTGTATTATCCATGAGTGCCTTACCACTGTAGCTAATAGTCGTGGATATGTGGAGTTAGAAAATCCAACTCCGAATGACGTCATTTTTTCATTAGACCAGCGAACTTGTGCAGAACTGTTCAATGCTGAGTGCATGCAGGTAAAACAATCGAATCGCGTAGATGACGTATTATCGCGTTTGCGCACGGACCACCTTAATGAAGAGGTAAAAGCTAATCTTTTAACACTTTGCTCTCGCTATGCGGATGTATTTTACATTGACGGGGAACCGTTGACTTTCACTAACAAAATAAAACATCGCATAAGAACAACAGATGAAATTCCCGCTTATACTAAAAGCTATCGATACCCTTTCGTTCACCTTTCGTTCAAAAATGCTACAGCAGGGTATAATAAGACCTTCCAATTCTGCATGGAGCTCGCCCATTTGGGTCGTGCCAAAAAAAATTGACGCTTCCGAAAAACAGAAATGGCGTCTCGTAGTTGATTTTCGCAAATTGAACGAAAAAACGATTGACGACAAATACCCCATACCTAATATCAGTGACGTCCTTGACAAATTAGGAAAGTGCCAATACTTTACGACTTTAGATTTGGCAAGTGGCTTCTACCAAGTTGAGATGGACACTCAGGACATATCAAAAACCGCATTTAATGTGGAACACGGGCATTTTGAATTCCTTCGAATGCCCATGGGACTAAAAAATTCACCGTCCACCTTTCAACGAGTTATGGAAAATGTTCTAAGAGGCCTTCCAAATAGCATATGCCTCGTATATCTCGACGACATCATCGTCTACAGTACCTCTCTTAAAGAACACATGGATAATTTGGAAAAAGTTTTCCAAAGACTTAGGGAGTCCAACTTCAAAATTCAGATGGACAAGTCCGAATTTTTGAAGCTTGAAACTGCCTATCTGGGTCACATTATTAGTAGAGACGGCATAAAGCCGAACCCTGACAAAATATCCGCAGTCCAAAAATTTCCAATCCCAAAGACCCCGAAGGAAATCAAACAATTTATAGGCCTTCTAGGTTTTTACCGGAAATTTATCCCCGATTTTGCTCGCATCACCAAACCTCTTACCCTATGCCTAAAGAAAGGCAGTAAAATCACTCTTAGCCCTGAATATGTCAACGCCTTTGAAACTTGTAAGACCTTATTAACTAATGACCCTATCCTGCAATACCCAGACTTCAAAAAGGAATTTAATCTCACGACGGACGCTTCAAATTTCGCTATTGGAGCAGTGTTGTCTCAGGGACCAATAGGTTCTGACAAACCCGTCTGTTACGCATCTCGCACACTTAATGAAAGTGAGCTAAATTATAGTACGATCGAGAAAGAGTTGCTTGCCATAGTCTTGGCAACAAAGTACTTTAGACCTTATCTTTTTGGTAGGAAGTTTAAGGTTCTGACTGACCACAAACCATTACAATGGATGGTGAACTTGAGAGAACCCAACTCACGACCTGACTTCTTCTTCTGACTACCCAACTTGACTAATGATTTATTTTGGGAACCATTACCTCTAAAGTAATTACTGAAAAATTCTAGATAGCATAACATACCATCACGCCTTGTTTCCCCGAAGGGTTGCGCAGAGGTGTACATTTAGTACACCCACATTTCGCCAGTTATGTTTTAAGTCCCAAATTCTAGATAGAAAAACCCAATAACACTTGCACGACCTGGAAATCGAACCCAGGACCTCATGCTCAGCAGTAGCTCTTGCGACCACTAGACCAACGAAACAGACATGGTTTATCAATCTATCTATTTATCTATCAATATGTACAAACATAGCTAACGGGTTCAACAATTACATAATACACAAAAGACGTTTCAGTGTTAAATGAATCTAGTAGACTAGACGAATGTTGAGTCATCCATTAAGAAAGAAGAAGAATAAGGGTCCGTAAATAATGTTTAAAATAAGCCATTCTTCATTAGAGTCGATTTTCAGCCTAACAGGATGCAGCTGAATACCAGTATTTTACATGAAGCGACCGCCTATCTGACCTTCTCAACTCAATTACTGGATAACACGATAACCCTTGGCCAAAACTAGACAGAAAAAAATATACCTCGAAAACTTCAACTCCCATTTCAAGGATAACAGAATGTACATAAACGAATTATATTCAGTTCAGCCAGGAACGTAATTTAAAAGCAGCTTTGGGAAACATTATTCTCAATTTGGCCCTTTCATATTCTTGCTAAGGCGGTTTATGGTTATTTATCAGGAGAGGATCAAGATTAACGTGTTTTCACACCAAGGAAAATAAAAAGAAAATGTCTCGTAAAAGCCTAGTTACCTTTAAAAAAAAAAACCTGTTGCTTATAGGCCGGGCGTAAACGTCCGGAATCCCTATTTGAATTTGGATGGATGGAAATTGAATATTCCGGAAATTCAGAACCATCTGACAGCATGCTGTCAGATTTATCTGAATCGTTCAGTACCGGAAAAAACAGTAAGGTGTGATACGTGTATACTTCAATCAATCAACTCAGGCTGAGTTGATCGCAGTCCACTGCTGGACATAGGCCTCTCCCAGGCTGCACCACAACTCCCTGTCCTCCGGCTTCCGCATCCAGTATGTCCCAGCTATCTTTTTGAGGTCGTCGGTCAATCATATGAGGGGGCGTCCCACACTACGCTTACTGATACGCGGTCTCCACTCCAAGAGTCGTGTATACTTACTGTATAGGAAGTAGTAGTAAGCCATTCTGAACGTTTTGGTTTCAGTTTCTGAATTTACCACATCATTCACTCGACGAATCCAAAAAGGCATTCCGAAGGTCTACGTCCTGCCTTAGGTGTAGAGGAAACTACAGGACGACACTAAAGGAGTTTTTATCTAGCAGTTAAGATTCAAAACAATGAAGACAATCCCACTTTGTCTTCGTTGTTTTGAATCTGAAAATATTAGCCAATTACCTTCTGACCGCCACTTAGTCCGCGTGAAAAATTATTGTTCCCCCGTCTCAATGCGTCGCATCGCATTGCCTGCTCGCGCTATTACTTCGTTTTAGTTTAGCGTTCTTTCTGACCTTTGTTCTTTTTGCTCGGCTTCTTAGGGCCGAACCTTATACCTCAAGAATTGGACTATTAAATGAAAAGAACTTTACAAATCCGACTGATAAAGACAGATATTAGTGCGTTCAAACAAACAAAAAACTATTCAGCTTTATTCATAGTATGGATTGCTAAATATTTGACAAGGTGCAATTGCCATGTCTATCCCTGAATATGTGTCCACTGTGTATTGTCACCAGTTGACAGTAAAAAAACAAAACTTTTTTTAATATTTAATTCACACTGATGTACAATCTCACTTGCATGAAAATGTTATAACACTATTCGTCTGATTCAAATGGACTTGATGTGAATCCTGCATGTATATTTATTAATTTATATAAGCACACCAACAGCACAGTCACAATTCTGATTAAATATCACTTAAAATTAGCATCTCAGTAACCATACAAATAACAGGTATGCATGACACCGACATTATGAATATTAGAGACTAAAAGTTAAAATAAAGTGTCTAGAAGATCAGAATCTAGAACACTACCAAAACAAACCAATTTAAGCTACATGGGCGTGCACTGTCCGCACTGTTTAAATAGGGAGCGTCTGTATGATGCGAAACCCATGCAGAAATTATCAATAGGGTAATCTGTTAAGTTGGATCTTTCATTATATTGCCTTGCCATACGTGTTAAGGGACTATTAAATGTGGTATATTAAGTGTGGTGGTATATTTCAAGTAAGACACTTTTATAATAATTAAATTAAGTTGCTCAGTTGATGGCATTATGCTCGACTTCCTATTACATGGGACTTAAACATAACTGGCAAAATATGGGTGTATTATAGATACACCTCTGCCGAGCCCTTTCGGGGAATACAGGCTTGATGTTATGATGTGTGTGTTAAATTAAGTTGGAGACACGTCTAACGTTAGAAGAAACCTTTTCCTCAATTCCGGAAATTCAGAGGAGATTGAAAAAAGATATTGTTAACGCGTCTATGAAAAACCCCTTACGTGGATATTAGGCTGTTCTTCCTGGCTCATATAGCCTTAGCATAGCTGAATGAATTGAATTATTTAGATAAATTGAATTTAGAAAATAAAGCCGCCATCTTGTCAGATTGAACAATATTGACATTAATGGGCCTTCTCGTTTTATTAAAAAGAGTTCTGTTACTTTTTATTACCAGCGAAAGCTGATGGTAATAAAAAGTAACCTTAATTCTTGTTTCTGAAATGTTTTCTGGTTTAGACTGAATTTAATAGAAATTGAGCGAATTTTCTTTATGACATGAAAAGCATCGTTCAAAGTCGCTCAGCGAGCTATGGAAAGAGCTATGCTCGGAGTCTCTCTGAAGGATAGGATTCGCAAGGAATACATCCGACAGAGAACCAAAGTTATCGACATAGCTCAATGAATCAGCACACTGAAGTGGCAGTGGGCCGGCCATATTTCGCGAAGAACCGACAGAAACGCCCTCGGGCCAGGTGGGATAACTATCTGCGAAAGACTGCGGGCAGATGCTGGATGCGTCAAGCTGTGATAGATAGGGCTCTATGGCTCACATTAGGGGAGGCCTATGTCCAGCAGTAGACTAATATAGGCTGATGATGATGATGATAAAAAGCATAGTTCTTAAAAGTATTGGTAACTTAGCTTAGCGGGGTAATTGCGTAACACACCTATAATGGCAAACGATTGCAACGTTTTAACTTTGAAAGTTCAGCCACGTTAATTGCGTATTTACTTGTTGAGCTGCCAAATGTATTTCTAGCAAATACACATTTGATTTGATTTGACGAATTTCAGTTACTGTGTTTTCAATTCAAATCTTCCCAGAAGGAGGTTTAGACCAAAACATGTTCCATAATACAGCAAAACAGCTTGTGTGTTTTTAGACTATTCCGTCTAGACATCTACATAAAATTACAATTGAATAATAGGGTTTTAGGCAATATATGAATACCTAATCTACTAAACGATTTTAAGTAGTTGTATCCAAGCGTAAACATGCATCCTTCTGTGCTCTAGCATGAAAGAGTGATATGAACGTAACCTAAATTCTAACTACATATATTGTAGTCGCAAATACATGTAATTATTGAAACCTCTAATTGTTCCAATTTCGCGCTACTGAGTATATTACTGAAACTCTAATAAAATAATTGAGCCTCGTTTTGGAACCACAAATAATTCTTATTTTGGGGTCCTAAAAACGATAATTAGCCAAGTAACTGCGACCAACTTGGATGTAGCGGTTTGTCACAGTTCCAACCGAACCAAACCTGTTTGGTCGGGGTACACTAGTTTAGTTACTGGGACCAACTGTGAGAACAGGCCAGAAAGTTAAAAAGAGGCTCAAATATTTTAAAAGGTTGCATAATTAGAAGGTCAATAAGTTTTCTATAACCTACTTTTATATGGGACATAACTATATTTATTGTTCTGTAGCTTAATTTTATAATTGTTCCTGGTTGATACGGTTTATTTAAAGTTGTGTTACTTCTCAACGGTTTATTTCAATAATAGCTAGTTACTTGTTCATACAGATTTTAAAAGGATTATTTCTTATACAGGCACATATATATAAGTACACAAATGCATGCAGTATGGTTTAAGTGGTTCAAACATGCCGCCCACCAAAGGGCTTATATAGACCTTTACAAAAATCATAAATACGACAAGCATATATTATGTAACTAATTAATTTAGATTTCATTATTAAACATATATGCACAAGTCATACACACTAATGAAAATACACATACATATTTTATATAAAACAATAGTATAAATTGATTAGATTAAATTGGAACATTAAACATAATTTTCAATGTCTATAGGCAAAGGATTTACTTGTTAAAACTTCGTTTAACTACACTATCACCACCTTTAACACTGTACACTCTTGTGACACCATCGTCGCCTGAATGCTTAGCAAAAATCCGACGTAACGCCCATTTGCCAGGAGGGAGTTGATCATTTTTGATAAGTACAATGTTGCCAATATCAAGCTCCTTGCATCGCTTGAGCCATTTTGTCCTCTGTTGTAAGCTGGTTAGGTATTCTGATTGCCATTTATGCCAGAAATCTCCAATCAACTTCTTCATGTGCCTCCAGCGTGAGAGATGACAAATTGGAACGTTTTGAAGATTAGGTTGAGGGATATTAAATGGTGCTTCGGCAATCAAAAAATGGCCTGGTGTTAAAGGTGTTGTTTGTGTCTGTGTCTTCATCATCGATTGGGCTTAGCGGCCTTGAGTTTTAGCACGCCTCGATTTGGCAAAGCAGTGTGCTCATTTCTTCTAATGTCAGGTGATTATTCAGAATTCTTTTAATGTGGTGTTACAACATAAGCCTTATTGGTTCTGACTCCTTTCCCTTTGGACGCTATGAGTTGATACGATCCGGCAAAATCCATCCAACTGTTTAGAAATGATTTGGCTGGAGTGACTCTGACTTTTGGGAAGTCACCCATAAGTTGATTTTTTGTTGCTGCACTAGGTTTGGAGCATAAACATTTGCGGATTCTGGATTTCATTAAAGTTTTCGCCTTGATTAACCAAAACTTAGTTCTTAGGTAAGCCATCATTATTTGAATTCCGCCATGTAAAGACTTGAGATGAGCATCTTTCACTATAAGTATAGATAAATTGCTGTGATTGTCTAATATGATTGGGTTTTTGGAGTCATCAGATATATCTGCATGTCCCAATCTACCGCCCAATCGAAGAATCGCAATATCGTTGTCCAGGTAGGCTCTCAGGAATTTTAATTTGCTATCCCTTTTTACTTCCTTTCCTTTGCTTAACTTCATCATTTCATCATAGAATCTTTCCCTTTGTGTTATTTTAATGCAGGCTTTGAGTGCTAACTCTAATTCTTGGGTAGTTGTGACTGCATCTTTGTTTACCGTCCTTTTCCCCTTGAGAAATCTTTTGCAGTGTGGCGGCATCTACACCGTCACATGCGAACAAACGCATCACACTGACGTCTGACAAATCCTGCATCGCGCAAGCAGAGTTTACCGCGCAGATAGCATTAATACAAATTCCCGACATCAAACGTTGGGCAGTTGCTCACCAGATACGACATCCATCTGGTCGGAGGATCCTCCCTTTTCTAAAGAATATGAGTGAACTTTACAGCAGTAGGTTATTGATTTTAAAACTTCTTCCAAACTATCGAATTGATTAAGTTGGTTTTCTAGACTGTCTTCTTCTTTCTATATTTGTGGTTAGGTTATCAGGTTTATTGAATGTTATTGTTTTTAGCCATTTTGGGCCCTTCCACTATTGCTCATCTTCCTTTAACTCCAGAATATCTTCTCCTCGTGACGCAACATCTGCTGGATTATCGGATGTTTTGACATGAAACCAATTGGATCCAGTGTTATCCAAGATTTCAACTACCTGGGTTCTTACAAAAACTTGCCATCTTTTTGGATCTCCAAGTAGCCAAGAAAGCTCTATGGTGGAGTCACTCCATCCGGATATTTTATCGTTTGGTATTCTCATGGCTGTTTTAACTTGTTTGAGCATTCCAGAAAAGATAAGGGCACCGCACAACTCTAATCGCGGGAGAGATACTGGTTTAACTGGAGCTACTCGAGTCTTTCCAGCTTTTATTTGTGTTTGTATTTCTTCCTCATACCCTTCAACTCTAACATAAACAACAGCTGCGTAGGCTTTGGTAGAGACATAACAGAAGCCGTGAATTTCTATGTTTGTTGCTTTATGATTTGTGGTTCCCGGCCATCTTTGTACTTCAATTTCGTAAACGTTTTGAAGATTATTTCTCAGTTCAGTCCAGTCTTGCCTAGACTGGCATGCGAAGTTCGTTTTGCAGATTCAAATTGTTTCAAGAAGTTAGCATCATTTGAGCTCCGTTTTTGTAGTGTTAAACCTCCCTTCTGTAGTTCTACGTTCTTCGCTATGTGTATTGCATCTTCTAGATTGTCATTCGAAGCCATAAGATCATCAACATAGAATTCTTCTTTGATCATTTTCGCAGCAGCAGGGCATACGGTTCCTTCATCATCTGCAACTTAATGTAAAGTTCGAATGGCTAAGTATGGACCAGATGCTGTGCCAAAAGGGACGCGCGTAAGTCTGTAGTCTTTGACTAGGGCTGTTGACTAGAGTCACTCCTCCATACTATTATTTGCAGGTCCCTGTCTTCTTTCGTCACTAAAGCCATGCGGTACATGCGTTGTATGTCAGCCACAAAGCAAATCTTCTTCGTACGCCATCTCATGATGAGGCTCCTCATATCCGATTGTAGCTGGGGTCTAACTAGAAGTTCGTCATTCAAAGAAACATTGTTGTTTCCCTTTTGCGATGCATTGAAAAAATATTCTGACTTTCGTAGTTTCCTTGTCTTCTTTTACCACTGCATGATGTGGCAAATAAACACTATCTTTATTTATTTCTTCTTGTGATATCTCTTCCATATGATTCATATTCATGTATTCATCCATGACCTTTGTATATTCTATTTTTAGGGTAGGATTCTTGTCTAGTCTTTTTTCCAATTGAAAAAGTCTTTTTATAAGTGCTATTTCTCTTGTTCCTCCTTGTGTTGATAACAGCTTGTCTGTTTTTCTTGGTAGTTTGACAATGTATATTCCGTCTTCTGTTCTTGAGTGAGAGGATTGGTAAATTTCTTCACATTTTCTTTATTCTTGTGTTGGTGTAGTTGTATCTTTAATATCCAACTCCCACATTGCTTTTATCATCTTGTCTAAGTCAAGGCTGTGGTGCATCACAATAAAATCATTGTTATTTCCCTTTTCATGTATGTTTCCAAAGAGGATCCACCCTAGGCTGGTATTTTGAGTGCATGGAGACCCTGGGGGACCTTTGATATTATCGCTTCTTAATATTTGGGCACATACTTCGACACGTAGTAGCAGATCAACTCTTCCTCGTTTATTGAAGCCTGGGACGGCTAATACGACACATTCTAAATGAGACCAGGTGTTGATTGGAATTGTATGTGATGGTAATTGCGTTGTGATTCGTGTTGACATAACATTAGCCTTCACTTTTAACTGGAAACTGTCGTCGTGTCTTGATCGAAGCACGATATAAACAGCGTGTTTAACGGCAGTTGTGGTGTGGCCAACCCCATTGACTGTTGCGTGAGCAGGCATTTTCTTGAGTTGCAAAAGCTGGGCAGTTTTCTCACTAATGAACGTGGCTTGCGAGCCCTGATCACTGAGCGCACGCAGTACTTTCACTCGTCCTGATTCGTTACAGACTGACACAAATGCGGTGGCCAATAATGCTGTGCATGTGCTGGCGGTGAAATGCGATGCAAGTTCAACTTGTTCACTAGCTTCTTTTGGTTTGGTTTGTTCTTCACTTTGATGTTGCTTGTTATCCTATTGATTGGTGGTACTGGGTTTTGTATGTTGATGAACAAGAGAATGGTGGCGCATATGACAAATGCGGCATGTAGGTTTATGTGAAATAAAATATTTTGATTTTGATTTTGATTTATGGTTACAAATCAAACAACTTCTTGGTTTAGTAGCGGCAGGTGTTGTAGAAGCGTGGACTGTATATTCTTTCCCTTTTGATGGTTTCTCTCTGGAAGGCGGAGCGATCAGTTCTAGTGTGCGAAATTTAGTTTGTAAGAACCTCACAAGTTCTTCCCATTTAGGTTATTCCTCTAAATTATCTTTATACGCAATCTATTTTCTGCAAAGTCACAAATATGACGAATGGATCACAAGACTCAGTCGACACTTTTAGATTTTTAAACCATTGATGCACTCACTTGTGGTGTCTAACAATGTATTTACATTATTAGCTGTTTGAGAAGTAATCTTCCTCAGCATCATTAGTTTTTGAAGGAGAGGATTCACTATAATCCGCCGGTTACCATAACGATCTCGTTACAAATCCCAAGCTTGATCGTAGTTACTTTCTGTTATTTGTAAGTGCTTTAAAAAAGATTCAGCTTCCCCGGTAATGCTACTCTTCAAGTAGTGAAAGTGTAAATGTGAAAGTGTATAACTGCAAAGTGGAATTGTTGTGAACTAACGTTGTGAAGAGATCCTTGAATGCAGTCCAATCTTCATAAATTCCCGAAAAGGCAGGTAACTGTATTTGCGGCAGCTTGAGATTTCAATGGTAAGTTGTGCTGGTATTGTAAGCAATGTCGCTTAATCTCGGTTTATTGTTGACCTATAAAAGATGTTTCAAATCACCCTGCATAAATAAATACAAACCATCAATAACAAAGTAGTCTTCATTTACAAAATACGGAATATCATTCTTCTTTTCTTTAGGTACCAACTTTAATAGGTTATGGTGCGCCGTTATAAACTCCTTTCAATATTCTTCAATGGATTGCAATCGTGTTTCAATGTATCCTTTTGTAAGTCTTTGTTTTGGTCATTTTTTATGTTAGCTTGCTCCTTCTGCAGTAATAACGCAACATCTTCTAACTCCGAAAGCAATTGTTCCGCTGAAGTAGTCATTATTCCACAAGATGCTTTGTAGGTCACTTATTTCAAAGGATAATCCAATTGTGATATTTCGTAACGAACACGTTAATAACTTTTTCTTATTATTTGCACAAATCACTCATAGTCATAGCAAACGAGTTCCTTATCTAAGGAATGCGGCGCTATGTAATCGCACTGATCACTAGACCCTACCCAAGTAGATTTATTTATCCGGTTCGAAATTCGAACATGTTCCTTGTTGATACGGTTTAGTTTTGTTTGTAAGGACGTAGATTAATTTAAAGAGGTGTTGCTTCTTAACAGTTTATTTTAATATTAACTTGTTTCTGACACACACGCACACATATATTAGTACACACATGCAAGCAGTTTGGTTTAAGTGGTTCAAACAATTTTCTTAATTTTTGTTTATTTCTATTTTAAATGAAATTATTATTAATGTCTGCTGTTCAATGCATTGTATCCTTTGTGCCTATACTTATATAATTGTGTGCTGAATATGGGAATACTTAACTTCCTGAAATAAATGTTTAAATATTTAATTTAATAACTGTTTAAAACTGGTCGTACTTCAGGCACGCCTCTTAATCTTAATCTTTTTGAACATTAAGGCGTTATTTTATATATTGTTTATTTCCATCAATCCAAAGCGTCATTTAAATATTATTTTGTTTGCGGTTAGTAGTGCCATCTGTTACAGAGTAAAATAACTAAGAAGTTACGCTTGATATGAACTAGATGGCACTAGTATGATAATTTAAAATTGACATGTGAAAACTGCATTAATTCCACGGTTGCCTTGCATGACTTGTTTGCAGTATTTATACAGGATAAACAAAAATATTAATGAATATGGTGGACCAATTGTAGTCGGAAGGTAAAGATATGAGGATATGCAGCAGTATCAATCGTACCATGGTACTTACCTAAACAAATTACACACGAAGCCTTAACAAAGAGATGATTTACCAAAATACATCCTTTGAAAGCGGCCTAACAATAGGTAGGTATTAACAAGGCAGATATGACAGGAAACACAGGGAGGGGACACCCAAGAAGGGCATACATAATAGTATCCTTGTTGGCCGTGTTTGTCAGAAAGATCAGGGGTGTTGTACCTACTCGCACTCGGCGTGCGTGTATGACCAGATGTATAAAAGTAAAGGAAGCAAAAGGAGTATGTAAGGATCGCAGCAGCTGATCGCTGAACTATCTTATTAAGTAGGTAGGTACCTAATACAGTACCTATGATTTTTCGTTCAGAACGTGCCCCCGATTTATTGATTAGTGTAACAAGGAAACAACTATTTACTATGTACACACTAATCTCACACACATTTTTTTACATATATGACACTGTTTTTACACGGTGATTTGGAGTATCCGCTTTTTGCCGCCCACATGTTTTTCGCTATAATCAACTAATACAAACAATATGGCTGATTTATCAGATATTTCAGATAGTAGATATTCCTGAAAACTGCAAAAAAGTATTTGGTGTATCTAATAGCTACAAAGTACTGACACAAAATATTAGAAGCTTAATACAAAACTTTGGTGACTTTCAGGTCTTATTAAATAGACTAGACATTGAATTTGATTTTATTATTTTGACTGGATGTTGGCTATCTAAACTCGAGGCATTACCAAAGATTACCTCATATAAAACTTTCGCTACCGCTAAAACAATTAACCAAAATCTACTTTAAAGAGTATCTGGAAACTAAAATGGTTGAAGCTATAATAAGCAATGTTGATGAAATGAACTGCCTAGTTTCTTCTATTAAAAATGAGCTCGCAATAATATCAATATATAGATCGCCTACATTCAAAAATATTGATAATTTTCTAACCGGTTTAGATCGTATTTTAAATGATTTAAAAATTTATAAAAATATAATTTTAATAGGAGACATTAATATCTATCTTAGATAAAAGCAGTCCTAACTCTTCTAGATATATGGATTTACTAGCCTCACACGTATTACTGCCATAACATACTTTCCCGACCGGAAAAGAAAATTGCCTGGATCATTGCTTCCTTAAAACCTTGGCTTTGTCTTGTACTGTCGTCTGCGAGTCCACAGTCACGGATCACTCATCTGTTATGATCTAAAAAGACCTAAAAATTATAAAAAACTGGATTATCAGGCTGTAATCGAAGGCTTAAAACAAATAAACTGGCCATCTATCCTAACAAACGATGATTGCAATATAGTGACAAATGTGTTTCTAACAACGATAACAGACACAATGAATAAGCATACAATTCTATATAAATTGTAATAAAAGACAATTTATATAACGGCATAAACCAGGTGTTATTCAAGGTCTTGGATAACACCTGGTTTATGCCGTTGTATTAGAAATAAAGATCAACTCCATAAAAAGCTTCGCAAGGACCCAGAAAATATTATTCTAAGGGTTACCTATAGAAGGTACCGGAACACATGCACTATTTTGTTGAAAAAACTTAAAAATAACTACTTAAGGTCGGAAATCAATAAGCACAAAAACAATCCGAAGAAACAATGGCCCTTAATAAATTTATTTTTGCAGAACTAAGTACCTAAGGACAACGAAAAGTTGCTAAAAATCAAAACTGATCCACAGAGCTCAATTAATCATGTAAACAGATACTTTGCAAATGTGGGATCCCGTTTAGCCAATGAAATACAGAGTAGAAGCCAGGGGTTACCTAAGACCCCTTCATTGGACGCTCCAATATCAACTCTCTCGTCCTTCTTCCAACGGATACTGATGAAGTAAAAACCATAGTACTAAACTTAAAACAATCTAGCGCTACTGGTTGTGACGGAATTCCTATCTCAATATTGAAAATAGGCGTGGATAATTTGGTTTGGCCCATAACCATGATATGTAATCAGTGTATGGTAACGGGCGTTATTTCTGAAGCCCTTAAGAAGGCTTTGATTGTTCCTATACACAAAGCGGGGGATAAAGACTGTGTATCTAACTATAGGCTAATATCACTACTGCCCTCGTGATCTAAAGTAATTGATAAGATCATTAACAAAAGACTAACTTGCTACCTTGAATCTCAGAATCTACTCTCAAGCAATCAGTTTGATTTTAGGAAAAACAAATCAACTAACGACGCTATAAAAAGTCTGACTTCAGCCATTGTTGATAATCTTGATAGAGGAAAGAAAACCATTGGCGTGATCCGGGATCTAGCAAAGGCATTCGACACAGTCTCTGTTCCCCTGCTTCTTGCAAAACTGGCACATTTAGGAGTTACGGTACAGCTCTAAAACTACTTGCAGACTACATGTCTAATAGAATGCAATGTGTCGGAATAAATGGCTTCATGAGTGAGCTGGAGTGTGTTACTTTCGGTGTGCCACAAGGAAGTGTTATGGCACCCACCCTTTTCCTTATATACGTAAATGACCTGTGTGATCTGCAGCTGTACCAGGGACGTGTCATAGCATATGCAGATGATACAGCCCTTTTATTTAATGGGAAAACATGGAAATAGGCAAACGAACGGGCTAATGCAGGGTTTAGATTGGTTTCGGAGTGGCTACAGTCAAACCTTCTTACCAAAAATACGCTTAAAACGAAATACATACCTTTTAGCATAAGAAAGAGCAGTCAACCACCTCTTGCCATTATTCGCATAAATGCTCACACATGTAATATGCCGGGAAAATGTTCATGCCATGAACTTTCTAAAACTTCCTCATTAAGATACCTTTGAGTGATCATTGACCAACATTTAAGCTGGCAAGAACATGTCTCAACCCTTACCTCTCGAGTCAGAAAACGTATATAAATATTTAAAAATATACGTTGCTTTTGTCCGCCTAACCTTTTATTATTAGTGTATCTCTCATTGTGCCAGTCCGTTATAACTTACTCTATTATTGCATGGGGGGTGCTTCTAAGACCATTCTTATTAGTTTAGAACCAGCACAACGTGCTGTTCTTAAGGCGTTGAGCTATAGGAGATTTAGATACCCTACTTATTTAGATGCCTTACTGTAAAACTTCATTTGCAAACAGATTTTTCAATTTCCTAGGACAATCAATGCAAATTCAAATTCGTAACTTTCATAGTCATGGATGTAAGTCAGAAATTTTCAAGTTTTTTAATTCACTGAGTTATGATGATACTGAAAAAATACTTAAAATTACAAAACAAATCACCAAATTACATAATACATTTTACGTCACTTCATACACACAGTACACTTCTAAGGATTTAAACAAGTTATACAGAATAATTAAGACCTACTTTTAATCTTAATTAATTAACCTTAAGTTTTATTTATTTTACAAACTTAGCAACTAAATATTTTGCTTATACTATGTCAAATTTAACATCTACCCTACAAGTTTGTACAAAAGTCAAGCTCCCTCTATTTCGTTATCTTTTATGTTTAACTACCTTCATTTGATTTCTGCTGTACTTTGCTTCATTGCTTTTTATTTATTAATAATTATAATTCTTTTTACTACCAAAATAATGATTTTGTCACAAGTCTGCTACTATAAGTAAATTTACAGAGAACGAGAAAAACTGCTCCACCGTAATACAGTTTGTACTAGTACGGGGAACAGGGTGAATCAGTTCCGTGCTACCAACCATGAAAAGTACCAAAAAAAAAAGGGCTCAAAGTGCAGGTTTATAACGTAAACAAACAAATAACTTTAATTATCAAAATAACAGAATAAAATGTACCTACAATCGTTTTTATACCCTCGACGTTAACAGACAACATAAAAATGCACATTAATTTGATGGCTAAAAAGAAAACAATAAGTATTTCACCTTTTACAAAAAACGTCTATGATGAAAAGTATTTATGCGAGTTGCGTCGCTTACACAAGTATCAAAGTAAAAGTTAGATTTAGGAAAATATAACATACAAATTCTATCTTAAATAAACAAAATATACAATTCATTAAACTAATAATAATTAGGCAATTTCGATATTACCGCATTTCGAATTTAATGTAGGCTATGTATCTGTTTTAACTAAAACCCCAACTATTGGTAAATCGTAGGATTTATCAACGTAACGTCACTTGCAGGCAATGGGTCAACTACAAGCAGCGAGTGTACGTTTTTTTTGTGTATGGCATCTCGTAGTTGACCTTGAGAGGTCGTGACTACTTAACCGGACTATAGCGAGTGTACGGGACTCTGCGTGTATAATATAACAACTCGCTTAGGGTGTTGTTTGGGCTGCCTCGTTTTTGCAGCGCGTCGATGTTTGCTGAGGCACGCACTGATTGTTTTATGCAATCATTCGTAAGTGAAGCGTCTAGCTGCCTAGACGCGTTCGTGGCGCGGTTCGTCCTGGGCGCGTTGGCAAACAGCCGGGATTCTCCTCTGTCGAAGCGAATGATTGTTAAATTAGTGTTAAAATTTAAATTTATAAACTGTACTAACACTAGGCTAAGATTATTGTTACCAACACTTATTTATATAATTTTGAACTCCGAAATAAATATATTTAATTTGATTTAATGCACTTAATCTTTAAAGTAGTCAAGTACACATTGACTTAAACATAACTCGCGACAAAATACGTGACTTTTCGAAAACGACAGTCTTTTCTTTCAAGTCAGTTAAATACTTCTCCCTGTTTTAAGCGCCAGAAACAGTTTAAAAGTTAAATGTACTCGGGGTGACTTAATGTACACGAAAAGAGCTAATATTTCGTCGGTTTACGTAATACTGCAAGCGTTAACGAAACGTAAACGGGAATTATTTTTTTGTCAGAAAAATAATCACATCAACACTTTCGAGGGGTATTTCAGGTTTAGTATCCTAATTTTATAAATACTGGCCTTAAAAAAAGATACAAACATAAATTTGTTACTGGATCATTTCTCTTCTTAATTCAAAATTAAAATAGAAAAAAGGATGACAGAGGCGGTAAAATTAAATAAACTATATCACAATTAAAATCCAGTGCAATGCTGTTGGTGGCTGAGCGGCACACTAGAAATATTCAAATTACAACCGCGAGACAAAACCGGTTGACTTCCATCCAGATTCATGCAGAAAACGTGTTTAGTGAACACCTGGACGTGGGAGCCACCAAGGTGATATGGGCGGTAGATGGTTGCAGCGGACATACAACAATGATATTGGCGGGAAAACCGACCATGTTTTAGTTCTCGGCAACTTAACTTCTGCAAAACACCGTGACGAGGTACTGGAACATGAAGTCCGACCATACCGGTTGCAAATGGGTCAAGATTGTATGCTGATGCATACTTCTCGAGTGGAAACCCAGTGGCTGCAACAACAGAATGTGGCAACCCTAGAATGGCCCGCGCAGTCCCCGGAATTAAATCCAATTGAGTACTCGTGGAATATGCTCCGGCTTTACAAAATTTTCCCGGAATTCTGGTGTCAGACATTGAACTTTTTATGTCTATTTGACTTAAATAAGTAAAAAAAAACTTTTGTTATCAAATTAAATAACTCATATAACCTGTCAGTAGGTAAGCTTATTCTGGAGAAAGAAGATAAATATTGTCTTGAGTTATTCACAGCGACTTACGACTGTTCTTATCGTTTAACGGCCGAACCCAATAACCTAAGACTGTTACTGATGATAGACAGTACAATTCTATCTGGCTTTGTCAAACAAATAGCTGTCAACATGTTGTAGGGTCGCATACTTTGTCTTCATAGGGACGTTAAAACCAGAGATTGATAGGTTTTTCTATCTCTAGGACGCCAAAATGCCAATTATAGAAAATAGTTTGGAAGTTTAGAGAGAAAAGTCGAGAGAGAATTTATAAAGCTGCCAACACAATAGCAGATTATTTTGACACAATAACTGCAATGAAAGTATTAAGATTTAGTTAAGACACTTAAGTTTGTTTGAAAATGAGGTAGATGTTTATTATGTTACCATATAATCTACGAATATAAATGTAGAAATTTAACGTAGAGTGTCACAATGGGCGGTCATATGCTTTAAAGACAGCCTTTGAATGGATTAGGAGAGAGGGAGAGACGAGATAAAAGGTACAGCAAGATGAGAGGTGAATTTCAGATTATTTTGGTTGACTGCTTGGTTTTCGAACTGAGTTCCAAGATTAAGAACATAGCTTAGAAATACATTTGAGGTGATCTCAAGCATCAAACTACATAATTCTATAATGATTTGTGTCATCTCATGCGTTCTAAATACTTTTTGGATCGAAAAAGTATTTCTGCAATGACAACTATCCCACATATGTTATAAATAAGCTTTTTCCACGGATTCACCCGCGTGGATGTCGCAAAATGTCCCACGGGAACGTACCTGCTACCTGGATTAAAACATATGATACTTTTATCCCGGAAAATGGTGGACAATCGCTAAAAGCTAGCTGCGAGACCACAGCACAAATGTGCGAACGCGAGCCAGCACCCAAAGTCCAACAAAGTTTATAGATAAAGAAGAAAATAAATTTCAGCTCGTTTTAATGTTGACTTAACTCAACCCGGAGTAAAAACTTGAATGTTGGGTGACGTGACTTTGAAAACTTTGTTTTAGGTGAAGTAAATAATTATTATGAGTTAAGTTTTTCGAGATTTGATAAACAGCTTAGGCGGACGCGGTCTGTTTGATACCTAGTTATTACCTACAGATTATAGTGTCAATGGAGATTCTTGCCAGTTTTTCTCCATATAAATCTACAAAACTTTGGAATGTACCAATAGTTTCATTTTACTGACTGACCTCCTGACTCCTTGACCATTTATAAATCATTGTAAATGGTTGAATTGAAATAAATGCTTCAAGGTTTAAGTTTGTATAGTGGTTATACTTTCCCAGGAAAACGTCTTTAAATGTAAGCTTCTTTTGAAGAGCCTCGTTCTGAAAAGATCTCATGTATTTCCTAAACACATAAGCTATATATAAAGAGTCTTGAGGTCAGTAGAATAAGTAATATTTAATATTTTAGGACTGCAAAGAAAATAATGAGTACAGGAACTATCCGATTATGTACACCAAACCTTGAACCTACATTTCATGTTACCCATGAAAAGTTGAATATTCCATCCATATTCTTGCGAAACTTGAATTCAGAATTTGGCAAATCAGCCAATATATGCCGCAAAATCTATGGCATTGGCGTGAATTTATGCTGCATGTAACCTTAGTGTAATAATAGAAGAAAGAGAAAACATTAATTTGCAGTAAACATGACACAAAGATTTATACGGTACCCACCACGTACCAATTTGCAGGTACTGTGTTCTGTCATTTATCCTGTTAATTTGTTTGGACCTTATATTGGGTGACTGGTTATTAGTTACCGATACTTAAACACATGATTGTACTAATCATAACAAACAACTTTCCCAAAGAAACGTTCTTTTTATTATTTACCAAGCGTTTGACCCCATTGACCCCTGAATAACAGATGATCGCAGAGTTGGTCCGTACGGTTGTTAAATTAATTAAAAAAAAAGAATAATGCATGGTAAAAGTTTAATAGTTTTGTTTGTAAAAAGTAAGTAAATCAAGTAACAACTGATGGTGTAATATTATTGTTAGGTACTCAATATTCTATTAAGGTGACTGGGGTCATGCGAATGTTTTCCCAGATAACGGCAGGAGGGGTTCACATCGGCGTCGAGTCGACGATGAAGCACCTGGGACTCGTCCTCGACAGCCGGTGGAATTTCGTGGAGCATTTCCGACGTTTGGCTCCCAGACTGGAGCGGGCTGGGGCTGCCTTGAGGCGGCTCTTGCCCAATCTAGGGGGTCCAAACGCCTCCTGCCGGAGGCTCTAAAAAAGGGTCATGCGAATGTTAAATTAAAAAATCATTTCCTTGGGAAAGTTTTTTGTTATGATAAGTAAAATCATGTGTTTAAGTATCGGTCACTAATTACCAGTCACCCTATGTGTGCCGTGGTCCGATCTTAAAAATCGACATATCGTGATCTGCCTGGTCATTTCACGATAGGCTGCCTGCATTTGATGAATTGGCCGGTTATGTCACGATGCGCCTAATCGAGAGTCGGGCGGATCGTCAAAGGCAACCTATTTATCGATATTCGCAGCTGATTACTGGCATATCAGAAAGTAGTTGCATTTCGCGCTAGTAGTGGCACACCGACCAAATGGGTTAGGTAAGAACTATGACAAACGTGAGTGACCGACGAGCGTAACATCCAAGTTGGTCGCTACTTAAGAATCGGGTATTATCTCATGTTGAATTATTAAATTTGAGATAACTTAGGTGCCATGTTAGGTTTTGTCGAGAAGACATCAAGTTTGACAGAACGAGTCGAGTATTTTGTTTGGCAGTGCTGTCAGAAACGAGAAAACTGGCAGAGAGACGTGACGAGACGACGCGAATATATAATCCCACCAAAAAGGAGGTTTCTAACACTTATATAAAGCTTTCACTGTTAAAAAGTTATCAGATCTATTGAGTGCCAAGCCAGTTATTTTAACTTGATACCTCTACGTGTTCCTGAGAAAAAGCGTTTTGACAGACAGACAGACGGACGGACAGAGACGGAGAGTGATTTTTGAATGTTATTTCAGAACAACTTTGTCAGACAGATTAATTTGCGGCATATCTACCTAATAAAAGACAAAAGTACCAAATAAGAATGGACGCTCTAGCTGTAAAAAATTGTAAGGGGGATTTCCGCGGTTTCTGGAAGCGCACCAAAAAAGTAAACTTACGCCCCGGCCTTCCTGTGAGCATCGATTGTGTTAATGACCCGATGGAGATTGCGAATCTTTTTAAGAACCATTTTTCGGTTATGTCTCCGTTGGATACAGCGACGCAGTTACGTAATGATGGCGTAAACAGTCGGCAGGTGGGAACTGCCATTCGGGCGAAGGACGTAACCAAAGCCATAAGGCTTATCTCGAGAAGTAAGTCCCCGGGTCATGATGGGTTCAGCATTGAGCACCTTCAGCACGCTGGACATCACATTGCTAGGGTCTTGGTTATGTTTTACTAGCTGTGCGTGAGCCATTCCTACTTGCCAGTGGACTTCATGAAAACAGTGGTAGTGCCTTACCGATAAGAGTAATTACAGGCCTATTTCTCTTGCCACTGTGACTGCTAAAGTGTTTGACGGTTTGCTTAACGCTCAGTTAAATAGATCGGTAACACGGCACGATAACCAGTTTGGGTTTAGTCCCTGGCTGTCCACTGAAAGTGCAATACTGTGCCTTAAGCATACCGTCAAATACTACACAGATCGTAAGACACCCGTGTACGCGTGCTTCCTTGATCTTTCCAAGGCTTTCGACCTTGCGGCTTATGACCTGCTGTGGAGCAAGCTTAGGAGCGTAGATTTGCCGCCGGAACTCATCTACATTTTCCAGTACTGGTATGCGCACCGGGCTAATAGTGTTAGGTGGGCTGGAGCAATGTCGGATGCGTATCAACTTGAATGCGGAGTCAGGCAGGGTGGCTTTGGGCACGCCACAATAGCGGCGGTAAGTCCCCTCTTTGAGGAGTGGTTGGAGAGGCGCCACGGCGTCCTCACCTTCCGCCTGACACAGGTCCTCACCGGACACGGTTGTTTCGGGAGGTTCCTGTTTCGCATAAGGCGGGAGGAAACGCCCGGGTGTCACCATTGTGTGGATCGCCCGGAGGACACGGTGGAGCATACGGTGGAGGTATGCCCAGCTTGGGCGGAGCACCGCAGTGTCCTCGCGGAGGCGATTGGCGGCGGCGATCTCTCGCGTCCGGCCCTGGTCCAGGCCATGGTACGGAGCGAGAGGGAATGGCAAGCCGTCACCTCCTTCTGCGAAGCAGTAATGCTCGCGAAGGAGGAGGCGGAGCGGGTGAGGGAGAGAGGCTTGCGCCCTCATGCCCCCACTAACCGCCGCAGGAGACGCCCTGGGCGTCGGGAGTCGCCTGCAGATTCCCGGCCACCGTAGGCGCGGGCTTGCGGACTGCGAGTAATGGGTAGCTCGCCGTCCGGTAAGGACCAGGCCCGGGTCGACGGCGCGTTGTGTTCCACGCGCGCCTCAAAGAGATGTCAGCACATAGTGACGGGGTCCGATAGGGCCGATGCCTCAGGGTCGCGGGTTATTCTACAGAGAAAACCGTGGCCCTGGCACAGGCAACTGAAGGAACACGGGTGGGTTTTAGTCAGTAAAAGTCTGACACGCCCTCCCGCTCCACCCAGAGCGGGAGAAGTCATTTGATGATTTCCCACCCAAAAAAAAAAAAAAAAAAAGGCAGGGTGGCTTAACATCTCCTACCCTGTTTAATTTGTAAATTAACGAGCTGATAATGGCGCTCAGCAGTCAACATATCGGCTGTCACATTGACGGTACGTGTGTCAATAATCTAAGTTATGCTGACGACATGGTGCTGATGAGCGCTTCGGTCTGCAGCTTGAGGAAGCTGTTACAAGTATGCGAGGAATATGCTTGTGGTCACGGCTTATTGTATAATGTAAAAAAGAACCAGTGTATGATATTCGAGACCGTCAGTGCGAGAAGTCCGAAAACTATACCTGCCGTCAAACTCACTCCTTTGGATAGGGTTGATCAGTTTACATACTTGGGCCTTGTTTTGACTGTCGCCCTCAAAGACAACGCTGACATGGAACGGGAGCCGAGGGCGTTGTCTGTTAGAGCGAATATGATCCCCCGGAGATTTGCGCGATGCTCCAATGAGGTTAAGGCTACGCTCTTTAGGGCGTACTGTACATCGCTGTACTCCTGCAGACTGTGGGCTCACTACTCTAACAGAAGTTACAGCGCCATCCACGTCCAGTACAATAACGCGTTCAGAGCAGTGATGGGGCTACCCCGACACTGTAGCGCCTCGGGTATGTTCGCAGAGGCGCGCACCGACTGATTTCACGCGACCCAACATTAGCCCCAACATTGTACTGACGATGATTGCAGGAAGGCTACTGCCCCTTCATCCGGCATTGTTCCAGCAGACATGTTTCTGTACCAGTATCGGAGAGAAGGTATTAATTATATTGTTTGCTGATTTATTTATTTTGAATCCCTTTAATTTATTAATTTATCCAATTTGTTATTAATTTATTTTATTTTGTTTACCTTTTTCCATTTAATTAGTCATCATCATCAGCCTATAGTAGTCCACTGCTGGACATAGGCCTCCCCTAATGAGCGCCATAGCGCCCTGTCTTCAGCTCGACGCATCCAGCATCTGCCTGCAGTCTTTCGCAGATCGTCATCCCACCTGACCGGAGGACGTCCTACACTACGTTTGCCGAGTCGCGGTCTCCACTCAAGAACTCGTTTACCCCAGCGGTTGTCGGTTCTTCGCGAGATATGGCCGGCCCACTGCCACTTCAACTTGCTAATTCTTTGAGCTATGTCGATAAATTTGGTTCTCTGTCGGATGTATTCGTTGCGAATTCTATCCTTCAGAGAGACTCCGAGCATAGCTCTTTCCATAGCTCGCTGAGCGATTTAATTAGTGACTTTATTTAATTTATTTTATGTGGTTATTGTTAATGTATATCTGGCAATGGATGTTATTTACCTGAAATAAATGAATTTATTATTATAAAAATTCTTAACACGCTCACTGCGGACATAATTAATCACAACATACATACTCGTATATAATTGCGTAATCACAACACTGGTCATCATGTAAACAGTGCAGCTACTTAAATAGGTGCGGAAAGGGGTCGAAAAACCCCGCCCTTTATGACTGACCCGTCATCGCACAGAGTTGTAAGTTTAGTCATTCAATGCGATTACGTGTCGAAAGGCCTTAGAATTTTTTTTTCATACAATCTTTTGCGCGGATGGATGTGACACATATTTTCCCCCAACTTGTTTTTTTAAGTGTTTGTGTTCGGTCTCTGCGTCATGTTTACCATACTCTTGTGCTTTAAGGAAGGATTTTTGAAAATTTACCCCTTAAGGGGTTACACTGTGGATGAAAGTTTGTATGGAAGTTCGTCTTTTTTGCCGATGGGAAATGCCATCGGGATCTTGTCTTATTGTTTCATAAGTTTGCTGGAGAAGACACTTGGTTCAACAACAAACAAACAGCTTATAACATCACGCCAGTTGCCTACCGTCAATTGCCTACCAACAGATTGAGAGAACCATTAGCCATGGACTGGGCATAAATTCAGACACCCCGCTATAACTAAGAGTGTCCTATTAAAAAAGTCATTAACACTTTGCATCCAGTTAAAGTAAAAAACGGGCAACAGATTACGGATAATGATTTTTTATTCATCGAAATGAATAAAAAGTCCTTAAGATATCAAATCCTTATCCAATTAATGCGTTTTAACGCATTCTGCACACGTTCAGACATTTACGCCAAAATTATGATACGTTTGCCATCTTTGAGAGAGAGGACATCAAAGCCTCGACCCAATTACGGATCGATTTAGATCCTCTCGCCGTGGCCGAAATCGGATGACATTACTATCCCGATCGCACAAGCACAGAATAGTACAGAAGGTCAGATAAACAACGAGCAAAAATAGCGCACGCATACATATAAGTTAAAGCATGGGGATCTCAAACAAATGCAGCCGAACTATTCAGTAAAAACTCACTGTGACGTCACGTAGGTGAAGTAAGCTGTCTTTCCACCCAGCAGGTGGAAAGACAGCTTACTTCACTTAGGGATTTACACTTATGACAGCTCGCACATTTTGCTGTGCGAGTACCAGTAGTGCTATTAAACCATCTCATGGTGAAAACTTAGGTGAAGTGAGCGTGGAGTGAGCTGTCAGTATCATTGATGCTAGGGAATGACCAAGCCGGGATGACACTGACAGCTCACTTCTCGTCCTCACGGTGAGATTTTTACAGAATCGACGTCCTGTTATTGCACAGATGCGACGACACATGGCTTAATTTTTCTTATTATTTCTGTTTGTTTACAAAAGTTCAAATATTTCTACTCTGCAATCGGCATTTTGTTTTTGTTTAAATTTTCTGTTTATTGTCTTTTGCCAGGTCACAACACAGAGCCATGTGTATTATCTTTGGGCCCGACATCGAGCAATAGACAAAATTGTCTTACTTTTTATTTCTTGAATGCGAGGCTTTTGGTTACTTTGTATGTGTGTATTTTATGTCATTTTATTTGTTGTATTATATGCGTTATGTTTGTGCGGAATTAACATGTTTTCTTTTTTTGTTTCTCACTATAAGCTATAATAATAAAAGACCAGCTAATATACCAGCTGGTCTTTCTGTAGACAGTTATAGACTATTCTGTGGAACTAGCTACGGATTTCTATCAATTCCTTTACGGTTGTAGGTATTTCTTGGAAAAAATTAATGCCGTTTAGATAGCACTCTTTGATTTTGATATTAATCCCGTTGTTTTTGTATAGTTTGAAACATTATTTTGAAATTTGTTTCTAGGCACTAGGCGTAAAATTTTCATTGGATTATTATCAAATTACATTTAAAAATAAAATTAATTGCCTTTCCAAGAAAATTTCCTAAAAACAGGTTTTTCGTCGATAAGTGTCATTTGGTGTCAGTGTCATGTATGTGTATCTGCCGGCGTGTCTTGTGTCAATATTTTGTCCGCTTTCGAAAAAACTACCTACTTACACTGAAAGACTTCTCTTTCAGTGTAAGTAGGTAGTTTTTTCGTAAGTAGGTAGTTTTTTCGTAAGTAGGTAGTTTTTTCGTAAGTAGGTAGTTTTTTCGTAAGTAGGTAGTTTTTTCGTAAGTTTTTCTTGCTGATATTCGCCAATCTTTACTGAAGAATAAAGATTGGCGAATATCAGCAAGAATCCTTCAACTTCGATATAAACTAGAATTAAATCAACACTTACTACAAATGTCAGAGCCCCGTTCTCCACATGCTCTAAAATGGGGCTACAGAGAATCGATTTGTTCAGAGTCCAGAGTAGAATAATAATAAAGCGTGAATGAGAAAACTTTTGCTTCAAGAGTTGTATTTAGTTAAAAACTTTTTCTTTGTCAGACTATAAAATTAAGCGTTTCAGAGTCTTTATGAATAATTAATATTAAATACTTGAAGATGGTAGTTGCTCGCTTTTTTATGTAAATCAGACTGCAACCAAGTTATTGTTAATTAATTTTCTTTTATAAAGAGGTTAATTTGTTTGTTTGTAAGTTTCTATATAAGGGGTAATTTCTGGAATTACCGGTCGGATTTGTTTTTTTTTATTTTAAATTTAATAGCCCAATTTTTCAGGAAGGCTATAGGCTATTCACCATCACGCTAGTACTTTAAGGAGACGAGCAAGAATAAAATACAGAATGAACACTAAGCGAAAACGAAGTGATGTCGCGATGCGATGGGGAACAAAAAATTACACGCAGAAGAAGACGCGGACAGAAGCTATTGTCATATCATTTATTAGAAAGGTTTTGGTACTTAGTATTTTTGCTTTTTTTGTAAAAATTTACCGGGGAAGCTGTAAATAGGTATTTAATTTTACTCATTACTCCATAAACAATTAATTTCCCCACTTCTTCTTTTCGAGTCTCAGGGTAATACATGTATTGTGTTAAATGGATTGGTGAGTAGTGGTAGTATTGGCCCTGACTTACGAGTTGTAGGTCGTGAGTTCAAACCCAGGCAGGTACTTTACTGTGTGTATTTAATTTCATCACCACCGCCAAACCTATTAACACTGTAATTTTAAAACATAGTAAAAGTCAATGATTTTTAAAAGGGCAGCTTTAGAGTTTCTTGCATTATCTTCTATAGGAAACGACCAATTGGAACCGTGAACTAGCTTCTAACGTTTCATAAGTGCCAATGTAGGTTTATGTAAAAGAAATTATTTTTCTTTTGATTATGACTGCTCTCAAAACGGCGAAGGAAAACATCGTGAGGAGATGCACGCATGTCCTAGAACCAAAAATTCGTAACCCACCCTGGACCCGCGTGGCAGATTACAGCCCACTCCTTCTTACAGAGAGGAGGCCTGTGTCCCAGCAGTGGGAATATTATCACCTGATTATACTTATGCTTATGCAGCAGGTGAATCAATTCGACTACCAACTCAATTGTTCGTATATTCAAATCATAACTATCATGCTTTGGCAGTTGTATGAAATGGCTATATATACAGCAAATTGAGATAGTGTGGCAATATGATAATTAATCCATTTCCCTGACTGTTAAGTTTTAAGAGAATTTTCAATATTTTCTCTATTAATGTATCCTTTAATAGTTACAGACGCCGCTCTTCATTTAAAATGCTACCTAATTGCTACTATCTGCTACCTATCGTTAAGTTAGACACGAAAACCAATTTATGAGCTCACACCTAACATATAACACATGAAATTATAAAAAAACTACTCGGTACATTGGTTTATGAAACAATACTATAACAAAAAGAAAACCTATAAACCTTTCCAAAACAATGTCTCTAAATCAGTAACTTCAATATCTACTATTAATAAAATCCAATTTTCTACTTTCTAAGCCCGTTTCACAAAAATCTAAAGTCGACAAACAAATGTAAAACTTAACGAGCCATCTTTATAGAAAACACACCTGAAGCATTAACAGCTTGCTTTTAGACTTAATAGATATAGTTATCAAATGAATTAACTCTAGCTTAGTCGAGATTTCCTAGGAAATTAAGCTGAAAATATGGCACAAGAAAATGGGAAAGTATGTCAGAAAGCTCCATAAAGAAGAAGCTTTGGGTCTTTATAATTTACTTGCTTTTGCCTGCGGCTTGGCCCGTGTGGTGTTCAGAAAGTTTCCGCGCGATAAAAAGTGTCCTATGCCCAGCTCATAGTCTATCCATGTGTCAAATTTTATCGAAATCCATTCAGACTTGGGCGTGAGAAGGTTATAGACAGGCAAATAGTTACTGTCGCATTTTATTTAAATTAATTCATTAGTTAAGGAATGTGGAAGTATGAATATTTACTGCTTCGCTGGTATTTTGGTCAATTGCAACTACTAAGTCCGTGTAATGTTTGGTTCGCCAATTTTTGTTTGGTTTTTTCCTTTTGAAAGTTTTAGTAGCTCGGAGTCTGGATTTGTGGCCATTCAATGCCTATTAGGCTGGTGGGGTATTTAATCTAATAGGAGGCGATTCCATATGATTTTTTTATAGTCCCAAGGGACTTAGGTTCACATGTAACTGGCCAAATGTGCGGTCTTCTTTCATTAAAGGTGTCATGTTATTTCAATATAAAAAAACAAATGAAATGAAAATTGAATTTCATTTGTTATATAACTGTTTCAAGTTGTAAGTGAAGAAATTATGGCCTTTTATTTATTTGTAATACAGTTTTAGTTTGAAGTTTTAGCTGTGAAAAAAGTACCAACACCTTAAAACTCCACTATATGTTCAGTTGGACCCTGTACATGTTTAACTGATACGGTGGGTTGCGACAGACGTTCGTCATTTTATAACAATAAATCAGCGAGTGCGATTACTTCTACGTGGTGATTCACATTCGAGAAATTAATTGTCAACAGTTTTACTTGTCTGAACAACAATCTCAACTACAACAACAATTCTGCAAGTGTACGAACCGTATAAAGTGTTTACAAAGTTATAAATAAATATTTAAATCTCTTTTCCAGACGTCTTCAAAAATTAACTTGCGGTCGAAGTCAATGAAAACTCTTCCCAATAAAAACAAACAGAAAGAAAGCATCTTGTTAAGTAGTTTTTTAACAAAGGAATGTTTTTCATTGTCTTGTCAAAAGAGTAGATAATAATATTTACTATGTAACAATTTCCTCATTCGGTTAAATCACAAAGGTGAATTATGAGGATAAAGCTTTTACGAGTACCTATAGTATTTTAATCCTAGATCCTTCCTGAAAAAATTGTGAAAGAAACGACGTTTCTTAAAGATAGATATAGGCGCTTCAGCTTAGAGAACGTACTGTAACGTTTTTGATAATTATTCGTGCCTCGGAAAGCAAGTTAAATGTTGGTCCTGCTATCATTCGTAGATCTATGAGAATCACGGGTAGCCACAGTACAGCACAACACAGAACAGATAAAAGAGGTTAGAAGGGCCTTATTTGAGGGGCAGGTGCGCCGCACTTATTAGCAAACGCTCATAAGTCAACCGAAGTTGGGTTCACCGGCCAACAGTCGCGCTCTTATTGTGACAACTTGCGAAGCTCCGCGAAAAAAAAAAATATGCCGTCTTACGCTAATAGTGTCGGAAAAAAAAGACAGGTGTGTGGAGTAGCGGGAAGGATTTTCATTGGTTAGTCCAAAAACCTTAAAATACAAGTAATATTTGTAATTATTACAACAGAATTAGGTAGTTAGTAGACAAAAACGATACAATCGCAAACAGTTGCAAAATTATACATTGCTTGCAATGCATGGGTACCATCTTGTACTAGATGAGTGATCGCGCAATGTATTGCTTTCACAGTGAAAGTCGCGTGCGTCGAGCCAAAGCTGAAATTCGCGCGAAATCCATGTGTATCGATATTGTTGTACCAAGTTGTAAACAACGTCAATATTAAGTATGTGTGTTTGATAAAATGATTAGTAACAGTATTATTACAATTAAAATAATTTCGTCTATGATCACCAACTATTGTTTATTATGGGTTATTCATTAAGACATACAGCATGTAACAAAAACCCTGTCCGATCCAATAAAGGCGTATTCCTGGTGTACGTACTAGAAAAAATAGTAAAAAAAATTAAACTCATAAAAACCAAAAGTTATTGATTTTTTATTTTTATGAACCATGCGAAATTTAAAACTAAATATGGTAAATTTTCATAAGTTGACAACACTCCACCGGCCGGCGAAATCTTTTCATTTTTACCTATTTTTATTTCAAAGGACACCACCCTTTTTTTTTTTTTTTTTGTTCCCGGGGTGGAAAATCCTCATGGATGTCCTCCGCCCTGGGGCGGGCGGAGGGGTCTGTCAGACTCTTACTGACTAAAAACCACCCCGGTGTTCCATCTCACACCTACGCCGGGGTCGCGGGAACACATTATTCTTCCACAACCCCGGCTGGTGCCGGCCCGCTTGCGCGGGCCCCGTCTCGGGCGGGGGGAGTGAGGTGTACTCCCCCCGCAACGTCTGTGAGTGGCGCACGCGGAACACTACGCGCGCCGCCTTCTCGGGTCCTGATGTTGGGGAGCGACGGATGTCCCCGAATCCGTCGCCCCTGGACCCATTTAGGGGGGCCGGAAGAGGGCATTGTCCGCCCTCCTCCGACGCCCGGTGCGTCTGCTGCGGGCCGGGTCAAGAGTCGAGATCTCTCTCTCCCTTTCCGCAGCCTCCTTCTGCGAGATGACCGTTTCGCAAAAGGAGACCACTGCGTCCCAGGACTCTGCGCTGCCAACCATCGCGTTCACGACGGCCGGCAGCGACAGGTCGTTGCCTACTTCGGTGATGAGGGCACGGCGCGGCTCCTCCCAAGCGGCACACTCTGCCAGCGTGTGCCACGCCGTGTCCTCCCGGCAGTCGACGCAGTGGTGACACCGGGCGTCCGGCTCCCTGTTTATGCGACACAGGTACTTCCCGAAGCAACCATGCCCCGAGAGCACCTGCGTCGCCCAAAACGACAGGGAGCCGTGCCTTCTCCCGAGCCAGCGGTCGAGCACTGGCCGGATCGCCTCGATGGTGCTGAGGCCGGCGGTAGGGCGTGAAAGCCTCACCCGCCATTCCGCCACCAGGACCTCGCGGAGCTGCAACCGATGCTGCTCGATATGTTGCTGCATCGGTCGCTCGCCCCGCTCCCGCGCTGCCTCGCGCCACCGGTACAGTGACGCGAGCACCTTCGCCTCCAGGTCCCAGGGCGGTGATCCGGCCAGTGCACAACCCGCCTCGAAGGAGATCGTGCGATACCCCCGAATGACTCTGACGGCCATCGCCCGCTGCGGCTTGCGCAGGACAGCTATGCTGCCGGCCGTCAGGTCAGACGCCCAGATCGGCGCTCCGTAGAGCGCCATGGATCGCACGATCCCCATATAGAGCCGCCTACAGGCGGCGCTCGGGCCCCCCAGATTGGGAAGCAGCGTTGCCAGCGCCCCGGCCGCGCCCAACAACTTGGGCGCCAGCCGCCGGAAGTGGGGTCCGAAGTCCCACCGGCTGTCGAGCACCAATCCCAGATATTTCATGGTGGGCTCGACAGCGATCCGGACCCCCCCGACCACAATGTGTGATCCGGCCGGCGGCGCCCGCCGGGGGCCATGAAACACCTGACTTGTTGAGGGCCACCTCCAGGCCGAGGCGCCGTATGCGGCTCACCGTGAGTGAGACCGCCGCCGTCGCGAGCAACGCTGCCTCCCTGTGCGAACTCCCCCGGGCCGTGACCAGCGTGTCGTCCGCGTAACACGTCAGGTCCACGCCCGGCGGGAGCTCGCCCCTCAGCACCCAGTCGTACCCGATGTTCCACAGGAGCGGTCCCACGACCGATCCCTGTGGAACACCGCACGACACCTGATGCTGGTTTCCGCCATCACGTCCCATGTAGGTGACACACCTCCCCGCCAGATAAGCCCCAACGATGCGGCGGAGGTAGAGAGGCACCCGATGATAACGCAGTGCCTCCCGTATGCAGCTCCAGGGCAGGGTGTTGAAGGCGTTGGAGATGTCCAAGGACACCGCCACCACCACCCCGCCCCGGGACACTGTTTCCTCCGCCAGGACTCTCACCCTCGACACAGCGTGGATGGTAGAGCGCCCATGCCGAAAGCCGAACTGGCTCTCGTCCAGGTCCGGCCCCTCTCTGCACAAGTGGCCGACGAGGCGGGCTGCGAGTATGCGCTCGAACAGCTTGCCCACCTCGTCGAGCAGCACTATGGGCCGGTACGCAGACGGCGAGTCGGCAGGGCGCCCCGCCTTCCTGAGCAGGACCAGACGTCCAATCTTCCACAGACTGGGAAACTGGCCCCGCTCAAGGCACGCTGTGTAGAGTCCTCTCAGTTGGGGCTCCAACTCCTTCAGAGAGAGGGCCAAAGCCAGGCCGTGACTTCCATCGGGCCCCGGAGCCACGTTCTTGGCCCGGAGCCGCATCACGGCCGCCCTCATCTCTGCCTGTGTCACCTCTGGGACGCTGATGGCGTTCTCCATCTCCTCCTCTGCAGACTCTGCGGCTGCGGGCAAAGCCATCGGCGGCGGAACATGCTCAGCTCTCGCCGGGAAGAGGGCTGCTACCACTTCCTCCAGCAGCTCGGGTTGGAGACTCTCCGAGAGTGGGGGCGCCGCGGCTCGAAGTTGCCCTCGAACCGCTTTATACGGGCGCCCCCACGGATCCCCGTCCAGAGTCTCCAACATCCTCTCCCGGGATCGCGTCCTCGCCTCGTCGATGGCCAGCCACAGAGTCTGCTTTGCCGTGCGGTACACCTTGTACAGCGCGGCCTCCTCCTCAAAGGACACCACCCTGCACTAGCCACGCTGTAGGCACTCTTTTAACAAGTCCTCGACCGTTTGATGTAGCCGACTGGTTGCTTACTGGCACGCTACTTGGTTGTTGCCAGTCTCACGTGGAGATAGCTTGCGATCGGATGTCCATACGTATCACGTACCGCTATCGAATCGTGAACAATGTCGTAATACAAACAGGTATATTTGAGTTGATTTTATTACGGGGTCATGCTAAACAAATCGTTTTTAAAAGTGAGTATGATTCGGAAATCGATGTAAGAGCTCGGATTGTGGCAGCTTTCGACTCGCTCAAATCGTACACAAGAGCGCTGCGAAGAGTACGTGCAAATTAAATAAAAAAGTGTCGAATGTGTTTTAATGTTGGAGGTAGACATGTGGAACACGATCGCCGAGGTATGCAACAAGTAAATGTTTTAAAAACTGTAGGTGTCAGTTAGTAGTAATTAATAATTTTCGTTGGGGAAAAATAATAATCTCGTATCCATTAAATGATTACGTATTTGTGTACGCAGTACGATACCAAATAATACCCTTCAGGTTCGGACAGGGTTTTCGTTACATGCTGTATTATGAAATTACATGCTTACATATGTTTTTTTAATTTAGATGTACAAGAAAACCGGACCGAAGCAACTGGTAGAATTGAATGGATTAAAAAAATTGTGACATTTGTGTTGAAGTACTGTTGTCAAATGAAGTAAATTCGAACGGCAAACTGACAAGACGAGAGAGAGATCTGGCTCAGGACCAACGGCTTAACGCGCTTTCCGAGGCACGGGGTTATCACACCGCCAACCTCCAAACTCTAGGCTGTTACTAAGAAATTCCTAATGAAAAAACTTAAAAACACTGCCCGACCTGATAATCGAACCAAGGATCTCAGCAGTCGCGCCTGCAACTTCGAAACTCATGGGCACAGGTACTGAGTGCTCATACACACGAGCGACCCGCGTCAGCATCAGAGGCAACTGCAGCCGTCGACCAGTGTCGCCGGCTGCCGCCGACGCTTCAGTGGGCGGTTGCCCTCGAAAACATACCGTTCATATGAACTCCGTTACTCATCGGCTGCAGTTGCCTCTGTCGTTGATGCTTGTCGCTCGCTCGTATACACATTAGAATAAACTTACGACTTTTTTTATTCGAGGAAGTTTTGAAATCGTAGAACAGAACGTGACTAAGGGTGAATTTCACTAATGAAATTACACGCGATTAGCACATTTAAATAGCGTTCAACAGCTGTCAGTGTCAATACTTCGCAACAATAATGACACTGCCAGTTCTTGAACGCGGCTTAGATGAGTTGATCGCGTTCAGTTGCATTGGGGAAATTCGCTCTAAGATTCTTACACGCACATTGAGTTTTTAATACCTTCATACAAATCAGGTCATACTATACACGGACGAAGTTTTTCTATTCAGACTGAATTAGCTAAATACCTAGATTCCTGGATGACTAATAGAGCAGTTTGATTTTAACAGTTAAGATTAATAGATATGTCGTTTTTAGGGTCCGTACTCAAAGGGTGCATACGGAACCCTATTACTAACCCATCGCTGTCTGTCCGTCTGTCTGTCAGCGGGCTGTTTCTCACAAACCGTAACAGGTGGACCGTCGTATTTTTTACTGAGTGTGTATTTCTATTGTCGCTATAACAGCAAATAATAAAAATCAAATAAAGTTTAAGGGGGTCTCCATACAGGAAAAGTGTTTTTTTCGGTGTTTTTTTTGCCTTGTGGTACGGAACCCTTCGTGTGCGAGTATGACTCGTACTTGGCTGGTTTCTTGGCTGTAACCGTGCCAAGGACAACGTTGTTGTACGTTGTACTTAGTTTCCTTCAGTGTTTAATTTTTTGATTTCCGAACAACAAGGTTCGTCCCCTTATGTCGGTAAACAGTACTGAATCACTTTGATATATGATTGCAGTAAATACATACCTTTGTCTTAGATGCATTGCGAATAATAATCATTCGACATTGAAAAATGTTTAGTACTTACACGATCGAACGCTGGTACGAGAAAGTCACAGGAAAATAATTAGCATGTATTTAGGTTACAAATGTAATTCATTGCTGCATCTTAGTTATACTGAAACTGATTTCAGAAATGACAATTAACGAGTAACTGAACTGAACTATGAAATGAAACGTCTCTGGCGTATTTTCGTCAAAGAAACGCCTAACTGTACGTTAATGGGCAACTGTGTGTGAGCATCTTACTTCAAATTAGATAATAATGTGATTTATATCTAATTTTACCCCAATCAAAATAAGATTACAAATATCGAATATTCAGTTCCAATGTTCGACCTCATCATGCTTTTAAAATATTGTTGAGGTGTAGAATTAACCTACTTGCAGAAATAAATAAAAAAATTGTTTATCCTAATTGCGCCCCTTGAGTATTTGGGACCGACGACGCAGAGTAACAGAAGGCCGGCTCTATATACAACTAGCCGTGGCATGATAAACAACTTTGAGGCAGGCTCGTCTCGGCGTATTTACGACATCATTACAGGTGATGAGTCTTGGATTTTGATATGCCAAATATTTGAAAGATATGAAAGATACCGCGACGAAGCTGCAAACGTATTATTTTAATAAATGGTCTTTGTTTTAAATACCACCAAAGAGTGAATATTAATTAAAATAAGACCTTCTTATTGCAATTATTGAAGTTACGAAAATAAATATGAAGATCTTTTTTTTTTTTTTATAAATGGCATCTCGCAGGTCGTCTGCTTAGACGGACTTGCCTGTGGTTGCCCTAATAAATTAAGGCCTCCAGCCAGGACTTAAACTTAGAACTAACTAAAAAACTAAGCGACAACGCTAAGGGCACCCCCTGTGGGGTACGAACCTCGGCTTAGGGCGTCGCTGGAAGAGGGCAGCAAGGGACTAGCTGGATCAGGATTTGAGTGATTTAGGGACGAATTTAAAGCTACAGGCTCAGCGGCGCGGGCTGGCTCGAGCAAGGGTCGGGAGGGGCGTGGATTTGGGCGTCGCGGCGGGCCTCGGCGGCGAGGACGGTAGGATGGCGATCGGGTTTTGGGCTTATGTAGTGTGCTGGTGGCCTTACTACTCTCCTGGAGGAGGGAAGTGGCGTCGTCGGGGGCGATTAAAGTATGCATTGGTCGGCGAATACTGCTAATGCGGGAGGGAGTGTAGCGGGCGGCCGCTAAGATCAAGGGGTTGGAGTGTTTAATGCCACAGTCAAAGAAGCGCTTCGATAAGCGTTTCATGAACTGGTTTATGGTAGGCATTTTAAGATCGATGTGGAGATTTATATTACGGACATAGAAGGGGGCACCCGTGACCTTTCTGAGGAAACGGTTCTGGAGAGTCTGCATCTTATGGAGATGACGTGGGTGAGCGTGCGCAAATACAACGCAGGCATAGGTCATGATGGGACGGATGACTGCGGTGTAGATGCGCTGCTTGCATTTAAGTGACAGTTTACTACGGGCTGTCAGTACAAAGTGGAGCCTGCTAAGAGCGAAGGAGGCGCGCGCGAAACGCCTTAATATGAGCCTTAAAGGTAAGGTTTTCATCGAGGATCACGCCTAGGTATTTGGTTTGCTTCTCCCAGGGGATCGGCTTACCGTACATAGTGATCGGGCTGGGAATATGAAGATCTTCATTATTGGTACTTTTATGATAATACGTAGGTTTCAATCTTTAATCTTTGTCAAAACAAAAGTTTATAAATAATTTTAAAATGTTCACCAAAACCATAAACCTATGTTTATCATAAATTATCATATAATTAACGGTCACGAAACATAAAATACTGAAATTAGAAAAGCCGTACTCATTAAATCACGCGGTTTCACCTGCTTATTTATTTTTTCAATTTAATTTCTCATGATGGCACCGTGGTTTCTCATGCACAACGTTGTGCGAAATCGGGATGAATCGCGGTGAGTCGTGAGTGTGGGCGTACAGGTACACCTCTGCCCAACCCTTCGGGGAAACAAGGCGTGATGTTGTGTTATGTTATGTTATGAAATCGCCTTCCCATCTTGAGCAAGCTTGGTGATCAATGTCTTGCTTCACCGTTTCGAGAGCAGTGGTGATTAAATTAAATACACATAGTAAAGTGCCTGCCTGGGTTCGAACTCACGACTCGTGAATCAGGGCCGATACCACCACTGCTCACCAACTCATTTATCATGAATTTTCCATCGACTCGTAATGAAGAAGAAGTAGGGAAATTCATTGTTTATGAAATAATTAGTAAAGCATACCTGTATACAGCTTCCCGGGTGAATTCTTACTACAAAAACTGTAATACTATGTACTACAACATTTCTGTTTATAATATAATAATTATATGACACTAGTGACACTTCAGCCCGCGTCTTCGTCTGCGTGTAATTTCTTATTCTCCCGACCCA
This sequence comes from Dasypolia templi, assembly GCA_963555695.1. NCBI lineage: Eukaryota > Metazoa > Arthropoda > Insecta > Lepidoptera > Noctuidae > Dasypolia > Dasypolia templi. The sequence continues at coordinate 15,611,642 of OY743157.1, forward strand.
CCCCGTGGCATCGCATCGGCTGCCCACGCTATTATATGACACTAGCTTCTGCCCGCAACTTCATCTGCGTGTAATTTCTTGTTCTCCCAACCCACCCCGTCGCATCGCATCGGCTGCCCGCGCTATCATATGACACTAGCTTCTGCCCGCGTCTTCGTCTGCGTGTAATTTCTTATTCTCCCGACCCACCCCGTGGCATCGCATCGGCTGCCCACGCTATTATATGACACTAGCTTCTGCCCGCAACTTCATCTGCGTGTAATTTCTTGTTCCCCCAACCCACCCCGTCGCATCGCATCGGCTGCCCGCGCTATCGTATGACACTAGCTTCTGCCCGCGACTTCGTCTGCGTGTAATTTCTTGTTCCCCCGACCCACTCCGTCGCAACGCGTTGGCTGCCCGCGCTATTAAATGCCACTAGCTTCTGCCCGCGACTTCGTCTGCGTGTAATTTCTTGTTCACCCGACCGACTCCGTCGCATCGCATCGGCTGCCCGCGCTGTTATATGACACTAGCTTCTGCCCGCGACTTCGTCTGCGTGTAATTTCTTGTTCACCCGACCCACCCCGTCGCATCGCATCGGCTGTCTGCGCTATCATTTAGTTTTCGCTGAGCGTTCTTTCTGCCTTATTTTCTTTTTGCTTAGCTGGCGTGATGGTAAATAGCCTTTCTCAAAATTTGGGCTATTGAGTTCCAAAAGATTTTTTCAAATCCGACCGGTAGCTCCAGAAATTACTCCCTAGATACAAACAAACAAATTTTATCTTTTTATAGTATTAGCATTGATAAAAGAAAATTAATTAACACAATACCTGGGTTGCAGTTTGATTTACATAAATAAGTGAGCCACTCCCATCTTTAAGTATTTAATATTATTCTTAAGGACTCTGAAACGCCTAATTTCCTCGTCTGACATAGAATAAGTTTTCAAAGTAAATACAGCTACTTTTGAAGCAAAAGTTTTCTCATTCACTCTTTATTATTCTACTCTCGATTCGATTCTTTGAAAGCCCCATCTTCAGATAATCAAACGGGGAGCTGAAATTCGTTGTTTCGTATTGACTGAATCCTAGTATATGTCGAAGCTCAAAGATTCTTGCTGATTATCGCCAATCTTTATTGAAGTGTTTCAATGTAAGTAGGTTTTTTTTTCTTCCGGAAACAGAGCTTATTTAAATAAATATCGATACAAGATGCTGGCTGGTTAATTAAAACACTGAAATCGAAATGACAAAAAGTCTCTTTCCATTTTTTTTTTTTTTTTTGGAAAGGCATTTAAAAGATTTTTTACATAATTTTATAAATGAAATGCGGAGTGAGGCAGGGCAGATTAAGCTCGCCACGCTTGTTCACCCTGTACATTAACCGGCTGATAATTGAGCTCAGCAGCACTAAGGCCGGATGTCATATTGACGGAGTGTGTACCAATAATCTAAGTAACGCAGACGACATGGTGTTGCTGAGTCTATCAATCAGTGCTTTGAGGAGGTTAGTGTCGATATGTGAATCATATGTTTGACTCATGGGCTCAAATATAATGTTGGGAAGAGTGTACTAATGCTCTTTAAAGCCCGTGTTTTTTCATACCCAGCATTTCCCCCTGTATCACTGTGTGGCACTCCCCTGTGTGATGATTTAACTGATAATGTAGTTATAGAAAGGGAACGCAGGTCGCTGGCTGTCCGGTGTGACATGCTGGCCCGCAGGTTTGCACGCTGTGCAAATTCAGTTAAAATCAGGCTTTTTAAAGCATACTGTCAATCATGTTACACCTGCAGCCTGTGGGTGTCCAATATAATAATGCACTCAGTGTAATGTTGGGGCTGCCATGGCGTTGCAGAGCCTCAGGGATGTTAGTACCAACACTGTACTGGGTATTTTTACTGATCGGTCGGAGTGCCCCATGCTGCAAACATGGGTGCGGCTTCATGTCGTAATTTAATTTTGTTGCCAATGCTAACAGTGGTTTTTAAGTACAATATATATATAATCAGCCTATTATGTTCCCACTTCTGGGACACAGGCCTCCAAGCCACCTCCAGGCCAGGAAGTACAGGGGAAGTACTTTGTTCCTAACAAAATATGGACCTGTACCCTAATTACGTAATTCACAATTAGTCGAAATCTGAATCGTTTTGAAACAGATTGCTAATCCATTGCTTCATAAGTTCGATTAAAAAATCTGCTCAACAATGTAAATAACGCAATGAATGTTGTTGAACTGTCAAAATACAACAGATTAGTCGTAATCGTTTACGAAAATGTGTTACGCAATTAGGCTGCTGATCTGTACACTATAATAAATATATATCTGAAGAAAACGTTTAATAATAAATAACAATAACTATTACATGAGACTTAAACATAACTGGCGAAATGTGTGTATGCTATAGGTAAACCCTGGCTTAACCCTTCGAGGAATACGGAATACAAGAACATCACGATGTTATTTAACGGAGGGTTCTCGAGTTCTCACTGTTTGTTAGGTCTCATTAACGCATTGTCCAAGTACAACCTAATTATCGCTTTAATGGTCGTTCGTTTAATTAATTCTGCTTGGCGTTTTTGTTAAGTGCTTCTTACTCATTCATAGTTTATTTTTTTCCTTTAAGTTTTGTACACTACTACAAATATTAATATACTTACTTAACTTATATCATTGGCATTGAATTTATGTGCTACTCTTAGGTAAAATCATAAGCTTTTAGTTAAGAGTAATAGAAGGAGTAGAAGTGATAGACGGCAATACTGAATCACCATTAACATGGAAGTATGGCAGAGAAATCGGTGATCGCAGTAGGTACCGACATTGTATTTAACACAATAATTGAGATGGCTTTCCTTGAGACTAGTTGTGTATTATTTTGGGTTATTAGTGTATTATTAACCTTTCGTTTTTTGTACGGATTGTGTCCACTAGAAGGTACCCTGTGCACTTGATGATCTTATGACTGCGTCAGTGAGCGGAGTTCGCGCAGCTGAATTGGGCCAAAGATGTTTAAACTTTTTGCCGTCGATACGTTTAAAAGAAGTTGGTGCAGTCTAGGCTACACATCAGTAGTAACAAAACCAGTATATGCTGGCCTCGCATTCCACTGGAACTCCGTACTACGCTATGTCAGGTGTACCACGGTTGTGCGTTCGACTGTAAGTATCGCTTTAAAAAAATCCAAACGTTTAGATTTATGACCAGATTTATGAACTCTTCCTTATCAAACTCCAACTCAAAGCATTTATTGCAAACAAGCTATCACCCGCGGCTTCTTCTGCAATCCAGGATAAAAAGTAGCACAAGTACGTAGGTCATAGTCTATCTGTGTGCCAAATGTTATCCAATTTAGCCGTTTTGGCGTGAAAGCGTTACAAAAGAACAGACAAACAAACTTACTTTTGCATTTACGATATTGGCTAGGACAAACCAAAAACAGGCACTTTTGAATTGTCAAGGGGTCTTTCAGTCAGAAAGATGAATCAAGTTGCCCATTCTTTTCCAGTTTTGTTCTGTCCCAGCTGAACCACGAAAAGCCAAAGGCAAAAACATTGCCCATTTGACTGTCGTACGCAATAACTCATCTTCTCCTAAAAGATATATCATAAATATTTTATATATTATCAGAAAGTCATTCATATCATTTCACATGACGTAAGGACCGATAACTACAGTCAATTTCTGAAAAAAATGTCTATCGTTCAACTTCAGGTGAAAATTTCCCGAAGTGACATTTATGTATCGCAAAGGCTGCGTAAAACATTGCGTATTTCCTGTAAAAATATAGAAAAGTGACGTAAAACACTCTTGGCTCCTTTTATTGCAACATTCTGTACCGTAATTAATTTTTTTTGCGACCAATGGTTTTTCTTGGGAGTTGATTGAAATATTTTATTTGGAGCAGTAAAAAGTATTGGGTTTTATTCCAAGGTTATAAAAGTATGACGTTGATAAAATGCAATGCGACGTAACCTTTTTACAACTGTAGTAGAAAGTGAGGTGAACAAGTTACTTCAAAAGCAATGGGCAGCTTTTTCTTTAGTTTTCATTATTCAGACAGCTGGAGGAGACTTTTCTTCTCATCTGTCTGCTTATGCTTAAATTATATTTATACTGTGAACAAAACTTCACTGGCCAGGCGTGGTAATATTCTTCTAGTTTTAAATTACAGTGATCTGTAAGGACCATATTTATCTTCTGCCTGATTCTGTCCAAAAACGTTATCAAGGTCTCTTCCTAGCCATTTTCCAACTATAAGATAAGTCAAATTAATATTATATTTGTCGAAATCATGAGTATATACACATGGTTTGCAAGATGTTACATTCATATAAATCACAGTCATGTTTTGCCACAACGACGCCGGCGTTCAAATATAAATGGGTAATCAACAAATTGAAGTAGGTAACTACGTCGCAGTCAGCTTCCATTATAACCGAATGAAGTTGAGTATTGGAATTTTACTTGGAGCAACTGCCTATCCAACCTGCACAACCCAGTCACTGGGTAACATGACACCCCTTGGTAAGACTGGTTGTCAGTTTTTAGGGCGTCTTAATACCCGTAGCAACTGTCAAAGATCTAAAAATGGCAGCCGGAACCAACGGCTTAACGTGCTTTCCGAGGCGCGGAGGGGTCTTGATATGTTATGAATGTTCAACCATCCATGAACTGATCGCGAGAAACGTAACTTAACCTGATCGATCGATACGTGAGGCTGATATTTCTTTGCCACAAGCCCTCTGAAAACTGTAGTAACTCGAGAAAACTGTTTGTCATTAAATGTCACAATAAAACTTTTGACGTATCTATAGTCTTGCAATGAAAAACAATCCGTCAAAACTCTAAACATGACATTTATGTTTTACAAAGCTCTGTGCAATTAAATGCTCACGTTGATCACTTTTGGACTTGGTCTCGTTGAGACACTTCAATTGATGTAGTGCGTCACATTATTGACGTCTCCATTTGCATTGTATAATTTGAGAAGGTTTGAGGCATGATGGCATCCAAACCGCGTTCAAGAGCGGTCAGTGTCATCGTTGTTGTGGAATATTTGACACTGACAGCTCTTAAATGCAGAACATTCGGTCATACAATGCGGCTGTTTTCACATGGTCACGAGCCCCTCTCGTTAACGTTATCATGGTCTACTTGGTCATAAATCCAGTACTATGTAAGTGGCAACTCAGGGGAAAAAAAATTGTGCAAAAACATCAGCAATATGCCTTTAATATTCTCATCAATCTTAATGAGGTTTCGATTATCCTACAAATGATTCGCTCATTACGACCGAAAATTTGTAGGTAACAGCTGTTTTACCTTCCAAAAATATTCTGGGTGCATTCATTAAAGTTAATTAATTAATTTATTATTAACTGTACGAAATATATATTCGATTAATAATATTCTGGAGCGTGCTTTTCAACGAAATGATTAAATAATTTCTATAATGCATAAATAAGACATATTGATTGATGCTTCATTGGTTTTAGATTAGATGAATTCAGCCTATGATTCTAGGCTCCCAGCATTGAAAAAAAAAATGTCACAGTCTCTTTTATAGCCCAGACATAATCTTGGTCAGATTATGTGAAGACCATGTGTATTGATGTCTGAAATGGTCGTTTGAGGAAAGAACCAAACAGATTGAGTGGACATTTGGGTAGTCCGTATGCATTTGTCAAAATGGCAGTCCATTATTAAGATTAAAAGTAACTGAGAAAATAAAATAATAAAAAACCCACAAAAAAAGCAATAACCCACATAGTCTTTACGTTCACAATAATTACATATAAAAGAAAGTCATTGTTATATTTAAGAAAAAACGAAAATAATATTTTTCAGATTATTTGTTGACCATGTAGGTGTCTGAAATGATCTTTTGAGGAAATGACTTACATAGTACGCAAACATTGTGTAATCATAAAATATCAAAGCAAATAAAAAATTAAATAAAACAACATTTAGTGTGCAAAAATTGAAACAGGTTAATCCAAAGCCTCAAGTCTTCAAAACAACCTTTAACGCCTTTCTGGCACAACTTGCTTTTAATGAATGGTTTGAATTTATTTAGGCTTAGATCTTGAACGTGGCTTGGAAGTTTATACGAGTAATAACGCGATATTATACATTGACATCTGACTGGTTTTATAACTCGATAACCATAAAAAAGACACCTATGACGAAATTTTTTTTTGTTTTTGTCGTGGGTGTCGTTCTCATGGAAATTTTTCGCCATAAGATAGTGAAGTCAAAATGGAAATCTAAACTAAATCTTTATATCGAATTACATTCAGAGTTGCAACAGAAAATGCATATGGAACTTCGCTGACGGCGACCCCCGACCGTATTTTTTATTATTTTGTGTTATGTGGCGAATAATTTCTACGCTAGGTGGCTTAGAATCATGTACTGAATCCGTAGTAAAAGGTTGCGCGTCCATGTCCCTGCCAACCATTCTAGTAAGGAATTCAGCTCACTTTTGTTTTTGTAGTGAAAACTTCTTTGACTGCGTTTACCGATTTTTCGTAGGGGAACATCTTATTGGTTCACGTTACCATTATGTATAATGTAGCTATGAGCTATAATAATATATCTGTAGCTGTGAGTATGACGTGACGTGCAACATGCACTTGGCCAACAGTGAAATCATATTATTATGTATTAAAATTAATAATTAAAAAAATCAATCTACCTATTGTTTTCCATACTATTTTGGGATCGGCTTCTAGTCTTGCACGACAATTGAACCAGTATTAATTAATAATTAAAATTTACAAATTATTTATTAAATTTTTCATTTTTTTATAATTACTATTTTTTTAAATAATAATTATAAAAATAATAATTATTATTATTATTAAATGGTAATAATTTTAAATTATTGCCATTTTTGAAATGCATTACCATTTCAAAAATGGTAATAATGGTATAATTTGTAAATTTTACTACAATAAATAAATAAGTTAACCCACCCTACTACGGAAAAATAAGAGTTATAACGCGCGCATCCCTAATTATAATGCAGCGTAGAGCCCACGAGGGTTCGAGCCTACGGGCGGGGGCGGGGACGCCTCCAACGCTGACCGCGGTGCGTTCGCGCAAGTACGCCGTTCTCACCGGCAGGGCTCAGGAGAATTCGGGAATCTAATAATAAGTGTACTGATCGCGTCTTCGCGACCTTAGTTAGTAGGAAAGTAATTAGCATAAGTTACCTACTTGTGAAAACCTAAGTGCCAAAGGTAGCGGATTTCCTTAATAACGACTGACTCATAACGGTGTATGTTATAAACATTGATTATATAAGTCGATAAAAAGTGAGTTAAAAAGTACGAAACAAGAAAATATTTCAGTCAGAAATTAATATGTGGGTACAAAAATGGTCAAGGTATTGCCGAGACCTGCTAGCTACTGACCAGCGAGTAGACCGCGCGTCGTGTTAAAAACATAAAAGCCGGTCCGCAACTTGAGACCTGGTCATGATGACCTGGCTGCTTAGCGTGTGATTAGTTGAGTATCACTCCCACACAATTTTCTTAGTCTTTTCGCCCAAGTCTAGAAAGGAACGTTAATTCAGGAGTCCAGTGTTCGTAAATAACTTGGTTAGTTGGATCACCAGACTTTGTAAACTACCACCACAATCTGGTACCTACACTTATCACTACAAAACGATACCGATTGTTGTAATCCATAAAATTATTTACCCATTTTCTAAAGAAGAGACATATTATTCACAAAAAAATACTGTTGTGGCAATTAATTGGTATTTTTCAATAATTTAATCGACTTGTTGAACATGGCTTCAAGGCCGATTTAGTTACTCTGTGCTTAAAAACAATGACAGTAAACCATAGATCGATCATTGAACTAAGAGAGAGAACTGTCAGCTGTTACAACAGTGTCACTCAGTCACTTTCGTCATGTCAAACGACATTAATCGATCAAAATGTCAGTTTACCGCAATTACGGGTTTCTGTTGTGATGCAATTTCACGTGTAATTCCCTGTGTTTTATATTTTACCAGTAAACCAAGCCACTTTAAAAAGAAATTGGACAGTTGAGAACTGTTCTAAATGTGTTTCTCCATTTAAAAAAAAAAAATGCCTGACTCCATCAGTAGATTTTGGAACATCAGCTTTCTTAAACAATGATAATCAATCTAATGGGTTTTCTCTTTATTGTTATATTAGCTTTTACCCGCGACTTCGTCTGCAAACCAGGATAAAAAGTATATGCCGTTCTCCATGTCATGGTTGACCCATGAGACAAATTTCATATAAATCCGTTCCGTCGTTTTAGCGTGAAAGTGTAGTAAACAATCAAACTTACTTTAGCATTTATAAGTATTATTAGTCAGGTTAGATAAAGTGCAACTAAGTGTTTAGTTATGAAAGAGAAAAGACGCACACGTAAATTGATGTTTGAGTTACATACAAATATCCATATAAGACCATATGATAAAGAAAATACACCTACCGGGCCTACTGGCCGACCAAAACAAAATTTCACATATTTTGGTTCATTGGCACAAAGGTCCATCTAACATCTGCCACTGCGTATCTTTTTGTTTGATGTCCAAATGGTGTCTATCTTTCTACTTTTTCTGTCCTCTAAGGATCTAGTTACATCAAAAGGTCTCCATTTCCTTTGTCAGTGAACCATCAATCAATGACCCAAAATGACGTAATATTGGTCACGTTTGAGCTTAGCCGGCTCTATAGCTAGGGTAACTAGTATTTATCTATTTATGTTGCCAGAAATATTTTTGTATACACTAAGTAGAGAGAGTTCGATAAACCCGTATGACTGATGATCATGATAAGGTACTTATTAAGACAGCTTTACATTAATAAAAACAGCCATCCAATAGTTAGGAAAAGGCTAGATGGCTCATTTAAGTGATGGTCCTCAGTCCAGAGTAATCGTATGCAGCTGGATATAATTTTTAAACATGGAACATGCCTATCTGACCTCCACAACCCAGTTAGTGGGTAACAAGATATCCCTTGGTAAGACCACTATCAGAATTCGTGGCTTCTGGCAACCCGTAGGGTAACTGCACTGTCGAAGATCTACGTATGACAGATCTACGTACGGGACCAACGGCTGAACGTCCTTTCCGAGGCTCGGGGGGATCTCTGTGTAATTGATGGTCACCCATCTACGAACCGACCGCAGCAAGCGTAGCGTCACCTTCAATCAACTCGTGCGCCTGCTATTATTATTTTAGACTACGAGTACTCTATACAGGAAGATAAACGTAACTAGTATGTGTATCTTCCTGTATAGAGTAGTCTGTGTAACCTTTGCGAGAAGACAGGTTCTTTAATGCGTTGTTATATCTTTAACAGGCACTTTAAAGGATTATTTAGTGGAAGTTATATTGTGGGATTCCCGTAGCAAGGTATATGAGAGATGATAGAGCGTACAAGATTACAGTAGCGTACTTCTTTACGATTGGATTGAAATGTTTAAAAGAAAAAGAAAAAATCAAAATCAAAGCATTGGTTTGTAATAGGCACGTAGAAGCTTCTTATAAACGTTATGTCATTATTTACATGAAAAAAGAATTGATTCTAGTCGCCCCTTCCAAAAGGTAGTTTCGTATGGAGAAGAATGGACAAGAAACTCCACCGCTACTCTTTAAAAATGTTTTACAATATTTTGTATACATTAATTGTATTTTCATTTGTGAACACAAATAATAAAATTACTAAACCAAAATAGGTAAACATAATTTCAAATGTAGCAAAGACAGATAAATCAATCACATGGTGCTCACATATTTACAAACATTGCAAAAAATTACGAATTTCCTTAAATATTAAGAAGGAATAAGTCAGTGTGTAAGTTAAGTAATCAATTAAAGAAAATAAATGTCCTAACAAAAACATAATAATATAATGCCATTTATGTCAATTGATGAAATAATGTAGCAAACTTTCTCAAAAAAAGAGTCGGTCATGGGGACTGCCTTCAAAAGTTTAAACTATGAAATAACATTGTTTTTACCCGACTACGGCAAAGGCAAAAGGAAGGGTTTTGATTTTTTTGCAGTCTTTGCATGTGTGTTCGTATGCATGTAAGTAGGTTCCACCGAACCGCCTAAACTACTGAACCGATTTTGATGGAAGAGTTCACAATAGATTCGTAATAATAGTCCTGGTAAAATAGGCTATATATATTCCCCCTTCATTTCTTATGGTGGACTTTACACGTAAATTTCTGAACTCAAATAAAAGAGATTACCATGACATGTTTGGAACCAAAAGAAAGGTCTTGACGAGCACATTACAACTACGTATATACAGACAGCATGCATGCATAATCAGCCTATTATGTTCCCACTGCTGGGACATAGGCCACCTCTCTGTGAGAGGGAGTGGGCCGTAATCCACCACGCGGGCCCAGTGCGGGTTGGTAGATGTCACATGTCCTCGAATTTTTGGTTCTAAGACATGCCGGTTTCCTCACGGTTTCAGACAGAGTGACTTGTAATTTGACGTTTCTCTTCCGGGACCTGAAAGTGTGTCCCATTTTCAACAATTAAGTAATCTTTAATGCCTAGGCCCAATTTTATGTATTTTTTTAAATTGCCCAGAATTCGTCACAAAATAGAACTTTTCTCCAAACTATCAAATTGAATGACCTTCATTGCTATTTCATTGGGTACCCAATACTAAAAAAATCTTTCGATGTAACCACATGCAGTAATACTTAAAATAGTTAAAAGTTAAAGGAAAAAGTTTATTCACCATTTTTATTAATCATCTACTTATATGAACTTTGACACAAGTTATCTTATAATTTTACTGTGACGTTACGTGTACAAATGAAAAAGGAGACATCTTCTTTTAAACTGCTACGTAACGAGGTATAGTCCGCGAGGCCTAAGCTGAGCTTTGCATTTGTGTGAGTGCACTTATAGACGGTGTAGGTCGGCCCAGAGCGCGACTGGTTTTAACCGGTTTATACAATCGGACGCTCGGTGCTGTGAGTCCCTCCATTGGTGCGATTGGTAATCACTCACACAAATGCAAAGCTCAGCGTAGGCCTCGCGGACTGCACCAAAGGTAAAAATATATTTAGAGGTGCAGATGAATTAGTGGATAAGTCGAATTTGCAAATTGTTGAAATATTTAAAAATATGACATAATCGAATTAATTAACTGGTTTACGTCACCCTACCACTTTCCAACCTCCCAGCAACTAATCACACGCTAAGCAGCCAGGTCATCATGACCAGGTCTCAAGTCGCGGACCGGCTTTTAAGTTTTTAACACGACGCGCGGTCTACTCGCTGGTCAGTAGCTAGCAGGTCTCGGCAATACCTTGACCATTTTTGTACCCACATATTAACTTCTGACTGAAATATTTTCTTGTTTCGTACTTTTTAACTCACTTTTTATCGACTTATATAATCAATGTTTATAACATACACCGTTATGAGTCAGTCGTTATTAAGGAAATCCGCTACCTTTGGCACTTAGGTTTTCACAAGTAGGTAACTTATGCTAATTACTTTCCTACTAACTAAGGTCGCGAAGACGCGATCAGTACACTTATTATTAGATTCCCGAATTCTCCTGAGCCCTGCCGGTGAGAACGGCGTACTTGCGCGAACGCACCGCGGTCAGCGTTGGAGGCGTCCCCGCCCCCGCCCGTAGGCTCGAACCCTCGTGGGCTCTACGCTGCATTATAATTAGGGATGCGCGCGTTATAACTCTTATTTTTCCGTAGTAGGGTAGGTTAACTTATTTATTTATTTACAATTTTTGAAATGGTAATGTCATAATTTGTAAATTTTACTACAATATAACTTCCACTAAATAATCCTTTAAAGTGCCTGTTAAAGATATAACAACGCATTAAAGAACCTGTCTTCTCGCAAAGGTTACACAGACTACTCTATACAGGAAGATACACATACTAGTTACGTTTATCTTCCTGTATAGAGTACTCGTAGTCTAAAATAATAATAGCAGGCGCACGAGTTGATTGAAGGTGACGCTACGCTTGCTGCGGTCGGTTCGTAGATGGGTGACCATCAATTACACAGAGATCCCCCCGAGCCTCGGAAAGGACGTTCAGCCGTTGGTCCCGTACGTAGATCTGTCATACGTAGATCTTCGACAGTGCAGTTACCCTACGGGTTGCCAGAAGCCACGAATTCTGATAGTGGTCTTACCAAGGGATATCTTGTTACCCACTAACTGGGTTGTGGAGGTCAGATAGGCATGTTCCATGTTTAAAAATTATATCCAGCTGCATACGATTACTCTGGACTGAGAACCATCACTTAAATGAGCCATCTAGCCTTTTCCTAACTATTGGATGGCTGTTTTTATTAATGTAAAGCTGTCTTAATAAGTACCTTATCATGATCATCAGTCATACGGGTTTATCGAACTCTCTCTACTTAGTGTATACAAAAATATTTCTGGCAACATAAATAGATAAATACTAGTTACCCTAGCTATAGAGCCGGCTAAGCTCAAACGTGACCAATATTACGTCATTTTGGGTCATTGATTGATGGTTCACTGACAAAGGAAATGGAGACCTTTTGATGTAACTAGATCCTTAGAGGACAGAAAAAGTAGAAAGATAGACACCATTTGGACATCAAACAAAAAAGTTACGCAGTGGGAGATGTTAGATGGACCTTTGTGCCAATGAACCAAAATAAGTGAAATTTTGTTTTGGTCGGCCAGTAGGCCCGGTAGGTGTATTTTCTTTATTATATGGTCTTATATGGATATTTGTATGTAACTCAAACATCCATTTACGTGTGCGTCTTTGCTCTTTCATAACTAAATACTTAGTTGCACTTTATCTAACCTGACTAATAATACTTATAAATGCTAAAGTTTGATTGTTTACTATCACGCTAAAACGACTGAACGGATTTATATGAAATTTGTCTCATGGGTCAACCATGACCTGGAGAACGGCATATACTTTTTATCCTTGTTTGCAGACGAAGTCGCGGGTAAAAGCTAGTATAACAATAAAGAGAAAAAAAAACTATTTGATTGATTATCATTGTTTAAGAAAGCCGATGTTGTAAAATCTACTAATGGAACCTGCGCCAGGACAGGCAATTTTTTTGTATACAAAAAATTTTGAAACACTATTTAGAAACACACTTAAATTGGCTTGGTTTACTGGTAAAATATAAAACACAGGGAATTACACTTGAAATTGCATCACAACAAAAACCCGTAATTGCGGTAAGCTGACACTCTGATTGATTAATGTCGTTTGACATGACTAAAGTGACTGAAGTGACACTGTTGTAACAGCTGACAGTTCTCTCTCTATGTTAAATGATCGATCTATGGTTTACTGTCATTGTTTTTAAGCACAGAGTAACTAAATCCGCCTTGACGCCATGTTGAAAGTCGATTAAATTATTGATAGATACCAATTAATGAGGGTTTTCTGAAATGATCTCCGATAGATGGCAGGACTGTAGCGGCAGGTCCAATGGACTGTCAAAATACATACGCGAATTGTAATTTTCTATAGATTTTTTGGTTTATTTATTCATTCATTCCTTTCGGAATATCGTTGTTTAAAATGCCAGTGTTGTGCAGTGCCTATGTGTGCAAATAAAACAGGAGGACATATGTTCCCTACGAGAGATAAAACCCGATTAAAACAGTGGCTTGTAGCCATTCGCAGAGATAAATTTACTCCAACGAAAAATAATCCATAATCAAATCAATAACACTTCCAAATACAATAGAATTTCAATAATTTATGTTCAGTACCTACGACTCTGTGCTATTTGACAGCTGTTTGGACCTGACGCCTACGAAGCGCCGCCTAGTGGCAGAAAAAGTTTCGAAAACCCTCATTGCCACAACAGTATTTTTTTAGTGAATTATATGTCTCTCCTTTAGAAAATTACAAGAATCAGTATCGTTTTGTAGTGATAAGTGTAGGTACCAGATAATTGCTGTCTCCTCCAAATCCCTTACTATTGTGAAGGTAGTTTACAAAATCTGGTGATCCAACTAACCGAGTTATTTACGAACACTGGACTCCTTAATTAACGTTCCTTTCTAGACTTGGGCGTAAAGACTAAGAAAATTGTGTGCGAGTGACACTCATCGGGAATCTTCTTTTTATGGGAAAATAGTCAGTTATCACCTACCAACCACCCATAAATATTAAGACATGCTGCACTGTTCTGTGTAAACCCTTAATAGGGCAAAAACGAAATTTGTAATTGATTAGTCTTATCTGAAGGTCGATTTTATAAAAAAAAAAACTAACAGTTGGAAAGAAAAAAAAAAGAAAAATTGTTTATTTTGCACAAGCAAAACTCACATTACAAAAATCAAATTATATGAAATACCCGTACAAAGTAGACAAAAACCTCGCATTCAACCAATTATAATTTGACATAGGACTAGTCGGGTGGTTACAAATTTCGTTTCTATCCTCTAAAGGGTTTTTATCCCCCTCGCTCCTAATGAGAAAACAATGAAAACCTGCTAGTTTTCATGGCAACGCTTTTGGAACTAAGTTCCTTATCGGTTAAACTCGTCAATCTTGGCGAATGAGGTAATTATTTTTTATTTTACGTGACAACATTTACACTAACTCATTTCTGTTTTGCTGTACTAAAGGAAAGTGAATCTATTAGGAGCAGCAGCGAGATATTTTCAAAAGTGTCTCTACGAGGAAAGTGTATCCACGAGGAATAATTCCGAAAAAAGTGTAACGTTTTGACTGTCACTACACTTTCGTTGTGTTGACACTTTTATCGGTCTAGCTCCCAATCACCAAGTGTGCAAAAACGAAAGGAACTTCGTTCCAACCGGGTGTCCCAAGACACCTCTCGTTTATCTTTAAACACCTGCCTCCCGCCTGCTCCTTCTCACTCCCAACCCTATGTAGAACGTTACTTCAACGTCTACGTCCAAAATCTATAGGCAAACGCTATATTTTTAAGCATGAGTAAGTATCTCTTCTATCCATTAATATTCTTTGACTGGAGCTAAGAGCTGTCGACACTTTATTTAAGTTTTGGGCAGAGCTCCAAGCGATCGCAATGTGACATCTCTGAAATTGGACTGTCAGCACTGGATTTGCCGATTTGTTGTTTCTAGAAACCGTTCATTTTCAATCGTAAACTTTAGACAGATCTTGCCAACATCAATTTATTAGCCCAACAGCTAATATAATAATCCTGCCAGGGTCGCGAGTTGTTCGAAAGAGATACCGTGGCCCTGGCACAGGCAACTGAAGGAACACGGGTGGGTTTTAGTCAGTAAAAGTCTGACACGCCCTCCAGCTTCATCCAGAGCGGGAGAAGTCTTTTGATGATACCCCAATCTAAAAAAAAAAAGCTGATAATGATGCTGAAAAGCTGATAATTAATGTCTTTACCTATGTAATTGGAGATTCTTTAACCAGTATTTTTAGATTTAAATTATCTGTGAATTGGCGCACAAATCGAAATCCTTTTTTTTTTTCGATAGCTTTGTTTATTTAATTTCAAATTCAGTCATTAATTTTTAGATACTTTTTTCTTGTTTTTGTGAAATTGTGGTAGGTTCTGGCGCCATGGATGCAAACGAACTGCGAAATTCGTAAAATTTTCGAATATGAGTTCCTACGTGGAAATACCGCTGCGCAAACACACAGTTGTGGCCATAAAATGAAAGTACAAATCAAAAACACCGACTTATTACGATAATGTAATTTTTCCAGTCGGTTGCATTTTTAGTAAATAAGCTTTTCACAATTTTTTTTTTGTTTTCTTAAGGTTTCTTTAAGTAAAAAATACTTATAACTATGCAAGACGATTCACGAGAGACGGATGCTTTATAGAAGCAGTTGGTTTTAAGTTACTCTTTTATTAAGAAGCCTAAATATCTGGAAACATGGATGACTTTGTTGCTCTTAGTAATAATTAAGAACATTCGAACCTCTGTCATTGATTGAGTGCCTCGTTGGTTTAGATAGACGTCCTGGGTTCGATTTCTGGGTTGGGCAAAGTGTTTTTGAGGTTTTCATCTGGAATTTCTCAGTAACAGCCCGGAGTTTGGATTTGTGCTGGGTCGATGACGACAGGTTCGCACCCTATTACATGTATCTTTAACAGAACTGGCTTCTTTTAGAATTACGATTATACTTACTACAGGCTGGCCCGGAATAAATATTATTTTTGTTTTCTTTATAACTTGTGAACGGATGGAGAGGGAAGGACGCGGGTGGTGTCGGTGGCTAGCTCGGTTCGCGCCAATTTAGTCGCCATGAGTCACATTACGGGACAACAGCGCGCGTTTGTAATGCGTAAATTTTATAAAAACAGTCGTTCGTGTACATACGTATTAGACGTTTATTTCGAGTACCAATTGCAGTGTAAGACAATGTCCAAGTGCCCCATTGGTTAGGCATTGGATAAACAACTTTGTAGTGACCGGTTCGCCGATGCCGCGTCGCCGCCCAGCACCCTAATTGCGTAATACACAATCAATCGGAATCTGAATCGTTTTGAAACAGATTGCTAATCCATTGCTTCTTGAGTTCGATAAACATTCTGCTCAACAATATATAGAACGCAATGAATGTTCTTGAACCGTCAAAATCAAACAGATTAATCGTAATCGTTTACGAAAATGTGTTACGCAATCAGGGTGCTGGTCTTGCACGAACTGTTCGGATCGAAGAAAGATTACAGAAGTTAATGATTTTGTACGTTCTGCAACAGCATTAGCGATGTCCCGTACGACTTTGCAGATAACTTTTAATTTGTATTTAAAGCTTCATTCGTCCAAGAATTAAATTAAAATGATTTTGTGACAAGGTTTGAGCACACTAGAAGCCCAGATTTGAGCTTACTAGATTATTTCTTAAGGGGCTACCTTAAGAGCCGAGTTTACGTAAATAATCCTCGGACTACAGTTCCATAAAAAAAAAACAGTAAATTGCAGCAATGACCCAAATAACTTGCAGTCGTGTATTGGAACATTTTAGGGCGCACTTACATGAAAGCCAGCGCCGTGATGGTGGCCGTCTAGATGACATTGAATTTGCTTTGATAAAATTAAAAATGATTAAAACTAACCACTGTTTTTTTACCAAAGAATTTCATAAACAAAATTTAGGTACTCAGGGCCTCCCTGTACCATTTCACCGGTTGCCAACAGGGACTTAAAAACTCCTTCACAAATGTTACAGAATTGTCACAAAAGAACGACTGTCTGTCCGCCTTGCGTTGTTGCGGTACCATGCAATAGTGATGATGACTAATATTAAAAATGTTCTTTAAAATAGTGTAATTTAAAAGAAGGCATAATAAAAATGAGAAAATCCAAAACATCTTTTCAATCGATGTAAGTATGAAGAAGATACACGCTTTGAAAGTGTTTGGAGGGGATTATTGGCGTCCTTGTTGCGCGGTACGGACAATGTACGGCGCTAGTATGAAGTTACGTAGTCGTGACGTCACTTCTACTATAGTGCTGTCTTTGTCTAACTCTTATTTTAAAACGTTTGTAACTTTGTAATTTTTTAAGGTTTTAAACTTTTGGTGACATTTTTTGCACTATTTGGACAAAAACAGTTTTTTGAGATAAATAAATAAAAAATGTCATCATCCGTATTATACCTAACACTGCTTATTTCTGTTGCTGTTCTTTAAACACTTCTAGAAACAACTAATAAAACTTACTAGGGTTACAGATTGAGTCCCTGGTTGCCCAATCAGCTACCAAATGATGCGTTCACAGAAAACAGCTGACGGTGGTTTAACAATATTTGAGAACATACAAACAAGAGTTACAAATAGCTAGAATAAACGGAATACTTACCTACTAAAGATAGGCAAAATATTCATCGTTGGGTAATGTTACCCGCAAATCTACAAATATTGGGTTTGTATCCATTCATGTGTGTTCGCGTTGTCGAGAAAAAATATGTGTGGCCCGGTAATTCACACAAAACATGTGTTTTGTGGCTAATTGTCAATGCTTCAAGTGTACCGTAATTAAATAATTCTACAATGGCGACCTGCGCCGGAGTCGCAAGGCTCTACTGATGTGGCGCATGTGGAAACATCGAGATTTATGTGCTTTGTCTAAGTTAAATATGAATGTATTATTCACATTAACCTTTCGAAATAAATTCTGAAGACGATGTTGAAAAAAGCATCAATATCCGAAGCGATCACGGAAACAGACAGTAAACGCGAATTATATGTACTACCGACTCGGACCTGCTTCGCACGGTTACGTTTTTTTTTTTTCGGGTGTGAAATCATCAAATGACTTCTCCCGCTCTGGGTGGAGCTGGAGGGCGTGTCAAACTTTTACTGACTAAAACCCACGGGTGTTCCTTCATTTGCCTGTGCCAGGGCCACGGTTACTCTTTCGAATTACCCGCGATCCTGAGGCATCGGCACTATCGGACCCCGTCATTTTGTGCTGACATCTCTTTGAAGCGCTCGTGGAACACGACGCGCCGTCGACCCGGGCCTGGTCCCTACCGGACCCCGAGCTACCCATTGCTCACCGTCCGCAAGCCCGCGCCTACGGTGGCCGGGAATCTGCTTGCGATTCCCGACGCCCAGGGCGTCTCCTCCGGCGACTAGGGGCGTGAGGGCGCAAAACTCCCTCCCTCACGCGCTCAGCCTCCTCCTTCGCGAGCTGCTTCTGCTTCGCAGAAGGAGGTGACGGCTTTCTATTTCCTCCCGCTCCGTACCATGGCCTGGACCAGGGCCGGACGCGAGGGATCACTGCCGCCGATCGCCTCCACGAGGACACTGCGGTGCTCCGCCCAAGCTGGGCAGACCTCCACCGTATGCTCCACCGTCTCCTCCAGGCACTCCACACAATCACGCTGTACCGTGATTTCTCGCGGCAGCGGAGTTACACCCCGGCGTTTTGCCTCCTCATGCCACTCCCATACGTGCGCGAGGGCTTTTGCCTCCAGATCTCATGGCGGCAATCCGGAAAGGATGCTCGCCGCCTCGCAGGAGACCGTGCGGTATCCCGGACTAGCCGGACGGCCATGACCCTTTGGGACGCGTTCAACCAGCGGGCTGGTCGAAGCCTCAAAGAACGTACCTACACCGGTGCCCCGTATATGGCCATGGACTGCACGACTCCCGCGTAGAGCCTCTGGCAGGAAGCGTTTGAACCCCCTAGATTGGGCAGGAGCCGCTTCAAGGCAGCCCCAGCCCGCTCCAAACTGGGAGCCAAACGTCAGAAATGCTCCAAGAAGTTCCACCGGCAGTCGAGGACGATTCCCATGTACTTCATCGTCGTCTCGACGCCGATGTGAACCCCTCCCGCCGATATCTGGGAACCCGACTGTGGCGCGTTCCGAGGACCTTGAAAACACATGGCCTCGGACTTGTGCAGGGCCACGTCGAGTCCCAACTGGCGATCCTCTCAACGATTGTCGCAACCCCGAGTGTCGCTAGCTCGGTCGCCGCCTGGTGCGACCTCCCCTGTGCCAGGACCAGCGTGTCGTCAGCGTAGCAAACCATGCTGACGCCACTAGGGAGGTCGGCGCGTAGCACCCAGCCGTAACCGATTTTCCACAGAAGCGGCCCCAGGACCGATCCCTGTGGGACACCGCACGACATCTCTCGCCGGTTCCACTCTCCTCGGTGACCGGTAGATGACGACCCTGTCCGTCAAGTAGGCCTCGACCAGACGACAGAGGTAGGTCGGCATCCGGTGATACCGCAATGCCTCCCTGATGCACCTCCAGGCCAGGGTATTGAAGGCATTGGTGATGTCGAGAGACACCGCCAAGACGACCCCACCCCGGGCCACATCATCCCCCGTCGTGAGGGCTCGCACGCGCACGATGGCGTCCACCGTAGAGCGCCCCCTGCGGAAACCATGCTGGCTCTCCGCCAAAACCGGCCCCACCCGCACTAGCCGCCCGACGAGGCGCTTTGCTATGACTCTTTATAAGAGCTTGCCCACCTCGTCAAGCAGCACAATGGGTCGGTAAGCAGACGTAGACTCCGCAGGGCGCCCCGGCTTCTTAATGAGAACTAGTTTCCCCGTCTTCCAACGAACTAGCCCTCCTCCAAGCATGCGCTTAGGAGCCCCATAAGTCGAGGCCCGAGAGCCTCCAAGGCCAGAACCCAGGCTTTTCCAGGTAAGCCGTCGCGTCGCCACTCTCAGCTCTACCTCGGTCACCTCCGAAGCATCGTCGTCGCCGGTGTGGTCTGCATCCGGCGCCGCAGTAGGCGGAGTCATAGGCGGGGGAGTGTGCCCCTCGCGAAGGGAACAAAGCGCTCACCACGTCCTCCACGAGCTGGGGCCGGAGACTCTGCGTCAGTGAGGGAGCCCATGGGCGGAGTTTATACCGCTCCATTTTGTAGGGACGTCCCCACGGGTCCCTGTTCAGAGTCTCCAGCGACTCCTCGCGCGCCAGTGCCCTGGCCCGCAGGATGTCTGCTTGGAGGGCGGTATTCGCTGCTCTGTACCCCTCGTACAGCTCCGCCTGAATGGCTTCCGTTTCCGGAGGGCGGGTACGTAGCCTGCGGTGACTGGTGTACAGGTGTCGCGCAGCCACGCACGACTCGCACAAAGCCGTCAGCTCCGGCGACCACCAGCACACCTGGCGCCAAGCACGTCCAGGCTGCACTCGGGGCATTGCCACGTCACATATTTCGGACATGGCCTCCCGGAACCACTCCACCTCGTCGTGGATGTCAGCCGGCCTGTCTGGTGGTGACACCCAGACCTGCACGATCGAGGCTTCCAGGAGGAGCTCCCGACGGTTACGGCTTGACAAAATATTTATGAAGATTTATTTTTATAATATGTATGCTAAGCATTAATGTGGTGTTAAACCTTCCAGAATAAATTGTTTAAATTATAGTGAAAAACGCATCAATATCCGTTGCGTTGTTTGTGGAAGAACAACGCGAAACACACACAGACAGTGTTCAACGTCATAATAAGTAAAATTCGGCAGGTCTATATCAGGAGGCATAATCTGGTTTAGTAATTAAATACAAAAACATTACAAAATTAAAATATCTTTTTCTTATCTCAGATTTTGACAATCAACTAACTTCATGACCGTGACAAATTTCTTACAGTTCTAATAAAAACTGTTTTGATTGAACATACAAGTCCGTCCAACACAAGGGAAGAATAAAATACATTAACATGTTCAGTGCCGGGAGCCCAACTGGAGGGCTCACTCAAGTTGCAGATGGGATGCCTGGAGTCTTCACAGAGAGATTTGAAATGTACGTTTTTCTTGGCGATTTTTTTCTTAGCATTATAAACCTTGAAAATGCCCTAAGTTGTGCAAATCCAGTGTCGTATTCCCAACTGTTATATCAACCCTCAGGGCGGTTATCATTCTGTCAACAATCGGTGAGAAATCAATGTTTCGATTTATAGTGGGTCACATGTGCTTTAAACAATCACTTTGCATAAATACATGTAACACGTATTAAATACATATACATGCATATTTATTATATAGTCGCCACTCTCAGTCTCGCCCAGTCCCTTCACTTCAATGTCTACCGCATCGCTGTTACTTTAATTGTAGTTCAAGAAACCTAGTTTACACAAAATAACTCGTTTTAACAATTTCCTAGGTTCATGCAAAGTTTAAAACTACCGAAGTTTTACAAGGAAAGAGTACAAGGTGACTAACAAGTCCTTATTGAGGATGTTTTTCAGAAAGGTCAGGTGCGCAGTGCTCGGAACTGGCGTACGTGTATGACCAGATTATGTATGAACGTAAACAAAGTAAAAGAAGTATGTAGGGATCGATATAGGTGGCGTTCTGTTGTTTATGTTTTTTTTTCATGAGAAATCTTTACCTCTTTCTTTCGAAGAACCCGTGACCTTGGCAGTTTATGCCTATCGTAATGGGAAGAAAGCGTCAGTTTATGTATGTATTATGTAAGTTTTACTTACGAAAAGTTTTCCTATCATAAACCGAGCATGTTTGGTCAAGATTTCCAATATCTTTTGACGTCCACAATTAAACTCAACAACTATCTTCATTATTGTCACGACATCGCAGAAAAATTCAGAATCTCAAAAAGTTATTTCAAAAGTCTCATTTATTTATCCAAAGGCTTATCGCGATGGAGCTCATTAAACCCACTAGGTTTCTGCTTGTAAGTATGTATGTTCTTAATGTGTTGTTCAATATGCTCCTTATTGACATAGAAAAAAGGTTGCTTATCCTCTGGTAACTTGGCCAATTGGTCAGCGATATCCGTCTGGCCATTTAGCTGTGCTGGTATTATTCCTGTGTGATGTACGCTGTTCTGTGTCTTAGGAGTTACTACGTTTGGATAACCGATGTTGCGGATTCCAGCGTATGATGGACGTTGGCAGAAGCAAGGGACGATGGTCATGATGAAGATAAATGCTAGTGTTGACATGATAACCTGAAAAACAAAAGACAGTCTCTTAGGGTTATGTAGACGGCGTTTATTTAACCTGCAGACGCCGCTTCGTGGAACGAGGGTATGTAAAACTTTTTCCGTCCCTTATTAGGGATGCTGGGGGGATGTGGGGTACATAGATATAGCTCAGCGCATCCTGTCGACGTCCAACACCGTCATAGCAGGACGTGGACGGATTGGAACATCCAGTAAAATCGTTAAATCTACGTTTGCAGATCCTATTTACTTTGCTCGCAATGTTTCCTTTTCATTCAATGACGTTGATCGCCGTTGACTAGTCCGTTGTATGAGTTACAGCCCTTAAACAGATTAAGAACAACATTTGCTGACTACAAAAGAAGTACTAATTAAAAAGACATGTTGCGCCGACTCAATCCCACCCGACAATGGTCCGGAGGATCCCATCTTGCTCCAAAAGGACTTCACTGCCCTCTTCGGTATGAGTGACTCCGTCATCTTGGCGGGGGATCTTAATGCCAAGCACCCGGCGTGGAATAGTAGCACAACCTCAACCAGAGGTAGGTTAGTTTTCAAGTTAGGCGAATCCCTTAACTTTGACGTCATCACTCCAATGAGCCCGACTCACTTCCCAGGTAATCCTAATCACCTTCCCGATGTTCTCGATGTAGCGCTGCTCAAGAATGTGAACCTCCGTTTGCAATCGATAGAGACGTTCTACGAGCTTAACTCTGACCACCGCTCTGTAGTCATGCATCTTGCACCCTACTCGATCGACCCCGATCGACCCCAACCGCCCCCCTCAGACCCAGACGATAACCGACTGGAGGAAAGTAAGCGAAAGACTGAAATCCACCACGTCGCCTCACTTAGACACCATCCCCGATCACTTAGTGTCAGTCGCCGACACGACGGCCGCAATCGACTCTTTTACAGAGCACGTACAATCCGTATTGACGGATTGTTCACGGGAAGTTCCGGTGATGGAAGACCATCGCTGGAAACTACCTACTGACGTACGTGACCTGATAACCGAGAAGAACGCGACCATCCGTGCCTACGACTCCTTCCCTTGTGACGCGAACAAAGCCCACATGCGCCATTTACAGCGTGCTGTAAAGAAACGCATAGGGGAGGTTCGCTCTGAGGGCTGGAACAAGATGCTCAGCGAACTCGAGCCCACTCATCAAGCCTTCTGGCAATTACAGAGGAAATTGCGTTCCTCAGAAGAGGTCTCTATGCCTCCTCTCATCCGCCCCGACAATAGTGTCGCTTTCGACAGTCCCGACAAGGCTGAATGTCTTGCTGACAGCCTAGAGTCCCAATGTTCTCCCAGCTCCCAACCAGTAGACCAAGCTCACCTGAACAAGGTCGACGCTGAAGTCGAACGAAGAGCCTCCCTCGCTCCCGTCGAAGACCCTGATGATACTCTGCCTCCCGTCACTCCAGACGAAGTGCACGACATCATTAAAGGGCTCCACGCTCGAAAGGCCCCCGGTTCGGATGGTATTACCAATAAGGTATACAAACTCCTCCCTGCCCCGCTAATAATGCTTATGTCCGCCATCTTCAATGTCGCCTTGAGCAACAACATTTTCCCACAAGCATGGAAAGAAGCCACCGTCATCGGTATCCCAAAGCCAGGCAAGCCAAAGTCTGAGCCCTCCAGCTACCGCCCTATTAGTTTACTCAATGTTCTCGGCAAAATCTACGAGAGGCTTATTTATAAGCGTCTCAAAGACTACGCCGAAGCAAAGAGCCTCATACCAAACGAACAGTTTGGTTTCCGTAGCCAACACTCGGGCACCCAACAGGTCCACCGTATAGTAGAGCACTTATGCGCTGGTCTGCAGCGTAACGCGACGACGGGTGTGCTATTCTTCGACATAGCGAAAGCCTTCGACAAAGTCTGGCACAACGGCTTGATATACAAGCTCTACCAACTAGGAGTGCCAGATCGTCTCGTGCTCATCTTACGAGACTTTTGTCGAACCGGACCTTTCGCTATCGCGTCGAGGGAGCACTCTCGTCCCCTCATCCTATTCGCGCCGGTGTCCCTCAGGGTTCCGTACTATCTCCTCTCGCCTTCACGCTGTTCACTAGCGATATCCCAAAAAGTAAAAAGGCTCAGTTGGGTTTACTATACCGGTCACTGTCCCAACGCTATAGCTCGTACTCTCCAAACCTCCGCAAACGTCTTAGGCGCTCGGTTCCGGAAATGGAGAATCAAGGTCAACCCCGATAAAAGTCAGGCGGTTCTCTTCTGGAGACGTCGTCGACTCCCTCCCCCACTTCCCAGCCCGATCACTATGTATGGCAAGCCAATCCCTTGGGAGAAGCAAGCCAAATACCTAGGCGTGATCCTCGATGAGAACCTTACCTTTAAGGCTCATATTAAGGCGGTTCGCGCGCGCGCCTCCTTCGCTCTTAGCAGGCTCCAATTCGTACTGACAGCCCGTAGTAAACTGTCCCTCAAATGCAAGCTCCGCATCTATACCGCAGTCATCCGTCCCATCATGACCTATGCCTGCGTTGTATTTGCGCGCGCTCACCCACGTCATCTCCATAAGATGCAGACCCTCCAAAACCGTTTCCTCAGAAGGGTCACGGGTGCCCCCTTCTATGTCCGTAATATAGATCTTCACGTCGACCTCAAAATGCCAACCATAAAACAGTTCATGAAACGCTTATCAAAGCGTTTCTTCGACTGCGGCATCAAACATTCTAACCCCCTGATTACAGCGGCCGCCCGCTACACTCCCTCTCGCATTAGCAGTATTCGCCGACCAAGGCATACTTTAATCGACCCCGACGACGCCACTACCCTCCTCCAGGAGAGTAGTAAGGCTACTAGCACGCTACATAAGCCCAAAACCCGATCGCCGTCCTACCGCCCTCGCCGCCGAGGCCCGCCGCGACGCCCAAATCGACGCCCCTCCCGACCCTTGCTCGAGCCAGCCCGCGCCGCTGAGCCTGTAGCTTTAAATTCGTCCGTAAATAATACCAATCCTGATCCAGCTAGTCATTTGCTGCCCTCTTCCAGCGACGCCCTAAGCCGAGGTTCGTACCCCACAGGGGGTGCCCTTAGCGTTGTTAGCGCGCTTAGTTTTAGTTAGTATATAAGTTTAAGTCCTGGCTGGAGGCCTTAATTTATTAGGGAATCCACAGGCAAGTCCGCTTAAGCAGACGACAACCGCATAGGTTGGCCTGCGAGATGCCAAACAAACAAACAAAAGCGCCGACTCAAAATTTATTGGGATTAGAGCAGGAGAATGGTGATGATGATTTTTGGTCTTTTGGCTACTCGCGAAGACAGTTAAAGGCTTGTCTTATCTTCCCAACCAGAACAGCGCTTAGGCGCTGTCCATAGAGAACAAAATACCAGGTCACTCAGAAAGTATTGCGAAAAACAAGTTTTTACTCGTATGTATGAGAGACGGGTCACTTATAATCTGTTTGGAAAATATGATTAGATCTAGGTGATTTATAGGGATACAAGATTCATCGCCGGAAGATGCGCTTTTAGCGTTCGAGCAGGCTGTAAGCCAGGTGTCTACGGCGGACTGGAAAAAGTGCATCGAAAACTGGTTCAGACGCATGAAGCTTTGTATAGAGGCTAGTGGAGAATACTTTGAAAAGACTTAATAAAAACATGTTTACCTATACAACAATTATTTTTATTTTAGGAAAACTTTCTTAGTGTCCTAAGTAAAGTGCAATAATGATTGTTTAAAAATTTTTTGGATCAACCTACATTTGAACACCTAGCTAGCAATATTAGCTATTTTATAAATGATAAAACACCAACATTTGAATCTATAAGCGTTTTCAGATGTAGGCTATTAAAATCTAAAAACTAAAAACGAAATCTAAATACTATATGATTGATCCTACTTTTCATAGAGACATGCGATAAAAAAGTGGATATAAAAAATGCAATACCTGTTTGACACGCTTAGGACTAGATATAGTTACACATCTTTAGTAATGTGATCAGAAAAGATTACTTTCTTCTTTATTCAGCATTATATAGCCCTTATCCCAATTTATTTGTGTTCGGCGCAACTTGTGTTTTTCTTCAATACTTCTCTGTATGTCGACATATCGGCAGTCACTGCTTTTCCAGCCATATCATCTTTCACATCGTCCATACATCGTTTCTTTGGTCTTGCCCGACTCTTATAGCCCTCCACATTCATACATTCATATAACCTTTTTACTCACGAAATTGTCCTCATTTACTTTCTTCTTTGTTATTTGGGTGGAGCGGGAGAGCGTGTCAGACTTTTACTGACTAAAACCCACACGTGTTCCTTCAGTCGCCAGGGCCACGGTATCTCTTTCGAACATCCCAGCCATATTCTGTTATATTATCTCTGCCATATTCTGTTATATTTTCAACTGGCTAGCTTAGCAGGTACAAAAATATAACTATTAAACTGACTAACAGACAAACCGATAAACAGAGGGACGGCAAAGGCGTAGTAATAGGGCCCCGTTGTCACCCTCTGTGATTCCTTCAAAAGCATTTCATTGTGTAAAAAGGTGAGTTCTTCGTAAAATTGACGTACGTTCCTTCCTTCTAGGTTCTATTATCTAATAAAAAAACATGTCCTCTTACATAAACTAATAGACCCTTGAGAAAAAAATCATTCTTTATACATAAATTCAGGGAAATATGAAGGATTTCTTCGAACTTGTCAATGAAACATTTTTATTGTAATTTGCTTCGTTTTGTCAATTTACCTTGTTAAATTCGAAAGGGAAAGTTTAATAAACAAGTTTAAAAAAAAATACAAAGATTTGCGTTCTACGAATAATGAATGTACTCAACGATTATTGCTAATAATTGCGTGTGTCGTTCTCTACAAGAAAAAAGTATATTTTCTTTTGTTGGAACAGTTAGAAAACATTGTGAGGAAACCGATAAATTATCTACAAAAAAAAAACCTGGCCAGTTACGTGTCGGACCAGGCACAATGAAGGATTCCGTGGTTCGGATTAATACATCCTAATCCAACTGCGAATGTAAGCTAAGAATATATTTAAAAAAAAAGATAAAACCACATGCTAACGAGTTTCGGTCTTTTCCCTTTACTTGTGTTGTGAGACCTTGCTTCCTGCAAATTACGTGATTCTAGGTCAACGAGAAGTACCCGGTTCTGATTTATTTGCGAGTATCAAAATATGTCGCGTAACTGGTAGTTTTTTTTTGGAAATGGCCTTGCTTGACAGACTGACAGTTTTTCAGACGGACCACGAAATGATCACATAAATGTTCCAGTTTCTCCTTTTTATGTAAGGAACCCTAAAAATTAAAGACGCGCGATATCCACAAACCCGCATAGGGTCCGCGTGTTGGATTGTGGCCCACTGCCTCTCGCAAAGAGGAGGCATCTGTGCAAATAACGTAGGCCAATAATAAGACGAATGACAGGTAGGTAGGTTCTATAAACCCACTGTTAGTTAACAAAGCTCATTTGTATTCACGATTCTTGTTGCTAGCCACTAAATATTAACAAAATATCATCTACTAGCTGTTGCCAGCGACTGTCTGCGGTCCAGGATGAAAAGTAGCCTATGCCGAACATCCAAACCTGTTCAGCCGTTTTAGCGTGAAAGCTAACAAACAATCAAACTTTCGCATTGATATCATATTATATTATATTATATTATATTATATTATATTATATTATATTATATTATATTATATTATATTATATTATATTATATTATATTATATTATATTATATTATATTATAATTATACAGGGTGACAGTGTAATCACCGTTATCCTCATAAGAACCCTCTTAAGGTGTTTACCCTTACACCCTGTATAATTTTATAATTAGTATTTATATTTTTTTACCTGATTTTCACACAACACGGAGCAGATCAGGTTTCTTCTCACAACTGAACAAATATGCATAACACAGTCACTATATATTATATATAGAGTAATTTAGTTAATTTTCTACTTAGGTAAACAATCTTACAAATTTAAATTTGATTATTCATGCATTATGAAAAGTAAATTGCATTTACTGCGTCGCTGGTGTAGTAGTCGCAAGTGCAACTGCTGATCATGACGTCCTCGGTCCGATGCCCGGGTCGGGTGAAGTGTCATTGGGTTTTTCCATCTGGGATTACTCAGTAGCGGCCCGGAGTCTGGATGTATGCCCGGTTGATGGTAAAAGCTAGCCTTCTGGCATCAACCGGGCACACATCCAGACTCCGGGCCCCTATTACCTACATGGGACTTAAACATAACGTGGAACATGTGTGTTGTATTGGTGCAAGCTGAACCCTTCGAGGAATAACCTCAATCCTACTATTTCAATGTTAAGAAGTCACATATATTATTAATAATAGGTAATATAAATGATTTTAAATGTATTTTTTTTATGTTTTTTATAAAAATATTATAAAATGTATAGAATAAATAAATTAAATAAATATAAATAAAAATATGATATCTATTTTACATATGTGGGTAGGTAGTACCTACCTATTATTATAATAAAACATATACGTATACAGAGCGTCCCAGAAGTCGACGTCACGCCGGAATCGGGTGATAGTGACCTATCACCCAATTCTTCTTCATCGAAAAATATTTAAAAAGTCTTTGCTGTGTATTTTTTTTTATTTTAAAAAATCCCCTAATTTTGGTTGTGACTGGTTTTTAATTCCTGTTACAACAAATTTTAACTTTTTAAAGTTTTTCTGTTTTAGAAAATATAAAATAAAAAAAAACTGTTAAACTATTTTGAATAGTCACCAGATTCCCGCTTTACGTAGACTTCTAGGACACCCTGTATGTTTAATTTTATTTTATATAAGCCTTTAGAATAGGTAGGTATTCTAAAGGCTTAAACAAACAATCGATTTTAAAAGGCTGTTTAGTCGTATTTTTATTTTACTCACTGCTTATTTGCTTATGTTCTCATATACTCGTACGTCTCCTAGAAAGATCCGGGAAAAGATCAACAATACAAAAATGTTTGTTATTCATCTTCATCTCGTTAATCATGCTTCTTCAGAAACGATACACCAACGCCAACGAATTATCAAGTCAAAACATCAAAACATGTTTTAAACGCTTTGTCCGGACTTGAATTCAGATCTCGCCGCGAATTGTCCTTTATGTCTTCTACCGAATGAAAACGGGTGTCACGAAGTGGTTATTTAAGTTTAGGAAACAGAAAGAAGTCGGCTGGAGACATATCTGGTGAATAAGGTGCTTGGTCGATGGTATTTGTTGAGTTTTTGGTCAAAAATTCGTACACAATGATGGCCTATAACAAAGGCGCATTATCTATATGAATAAAATCAAAGTATTTTCTTTCCACAAATTTGGCCTTTTTCGTCGAATTTGCTCTCTTAAACGTCGCATAACGCTTCAATCCTTTATTCATGAAGGAATTCTGAGTGCATCACACTGCGATAGTCAAAGAAAACAGTCATCATGACTTTGACTTTTGATCGAATTTGGCGTGTTTTTTTCGGTTTTGGTTCAGTTGGAAGCGCCATTCCGAAGCCACTAGTTTGCACGTCAAACTCGTAAACCCACGTCTCGTCAACAGTAAGAATGCGTTTCATGAATGTTGGGTGGAATTTACTCGTTCTAGCATGTCCTCAGCTACTCTTAGGCGATTGATCTTTTGGAGAAAATTCAGGTGTTTTGGGACTAGCCGATCGGCAACATGATCCATACCCAAGTGGTTGTTTAAATTCGTATGGATCGACTCTTGAGACACAGCAAGTTCAGCGGCTATATCCCTCAAACTTGAATGACGATTTTCAGTCACTATTTCCTTCAGTTTTGCGATGTTAACTTCAGTTGAAGACGTTGATGGCCTACCAGAGCGAGGCAAATCTTCCATCACATCTCGACCGCTTTTGATAGCTTTGTACCTCTCATAATTACTTGTTATTGATAAAGTCGATTCCAGGTAAGCCTTCTGTATCATATGCAGTGACTCCGAAAACGAAATTCTATTGGCGAGGCAAAATTTAAGACATACTCTTTATTCGATGTTTTTGTCCATTATGAAATTCGCAATACACACTAGATATAATCTAACTTAAAACAGCAGTGTATTTAATTTTAATAACAGATGCAACTCAAACTCAGCGCCAAAATGAAAAACAGTGTGCCAAACTAACAAAAAAAAAACGGGAATCATAAACAAATCATCAATTTCCGATACTTTTTTAACACGATGTATGTATCATATCCTAATCGTTTCCCAACGTTGAAGTCAGCTTCCAGTTTACCTGGATGCAGCTGAGTACTAGTATTTTACATGGAGCCACTGCCTATCAAGGAGAGCAGTGCTGGCCGAGTGGTAACGGCAGGTTCGAACCCAGACAGGCGCTTTACTTTGTGTAAATTGTTTCACCACCACTGCTCTCAAAACGGTGAAGGAAAATACCGTGAGGAAACCGGCATGTCCTACAACCAAAAATACATGTCACATCTATCAACCCGAACTGGGCCCACGAAGTAGATTACAGCCCACTCCCTATGAATGAGAGCCTCTCAGCAGTAAGCGGATTATGCTATGACCGCCTATCCGACCTCCGCAACCCAGTTTCCGGATACCTGGATACTGCGACACCTCTTGGTAAGACTGGTTGTCAGAGCCAGGTGGGGCTCCTGACACTGCCCGTATCGACAATCAAAGAACTACGAATGACAGCCAGAACAACGGCTTAGCGTGCTTTCCGAGGCACGGAAAGGTCTCGATGTATAATGGATGGTAACCCATCCATGAACCGACCGTGGCAAGCGTAACTTAACCTTCAACCGACCTTGCGGCTGTTCTCATTTATTTGCTCATGTTATATGAAGCGATAAATGTTTGAACCGGAATTGTATTGTTCTTAAACTTAGTTAAAATAAACATATTATTAGAAAAGCTGGCAGCGGTGGGATATACTCCAAAATTGCTTCAGTTCTTTGCTAACTACATGAGAGATCGACTGCAGTTTGTAGAATATGCTGGTTGTAAATCTGAGTCATATTATACAAGATCAGGAGTAAGTCAGGGCAGTTATGTGGGTCCGGTGAGTTTTATTATTATGATTAATGCCTGAGGCTGTCAGGGTTGCCACTTGTCTGTTATTCGCGGATGACCTTAAGTTGATCATGGCCATTAAAGATAAAAGTGATTGTGCACTATTGCAGCAAGATATAGACAATGTAGCTGAGTGGAGTAGTAAAAATAAACTACAGTTTAATGTAAGCAAATGCTCAGTAATAACTTTTGGCAGGATGAGAAAACCACATCATCACGATTACAAGCTTGAGGGCACATCAATTGGGCGGGTGGAAGAGGTGCGTGACCTGGGTGTACGCCTGAAAACTGAGGTAACTTTTCGTGACCATATTGTAAAAGTTTTGTTCTTCGACGGGCATCGAGTTATACTAATTTGAAAGCAGTTGTAGCATTGTATAATGCGCTTACAAGAACTCAATTAGAATGTAATGCTGTCATATGGGCCCCGCATGAGACTAAATATAGCCTCATGTTGGAGAGTATACAAAACATATTCACCAGATTTTTGTACATGAAGCTTTACGGTGTGTTTCCCTTCTATCTGTTAATGTACCCAACCTTATTCGTTATTGGTATGGTTGGATACAACAAACTCGAGACAAGGAGGGACTTAGCTATAACCACATATGTATTCCAACTATTACGCGGTAAGACTTATAATCCCGGTGTTTTGAAGGAGATTTGTCTGAATGCACCTGACATTTACGCATTACGACGCAGGAAGCCACGGTTACTAGCAGTGCCACACGCACGAACCAACTTACTCAGCAAAGCACCACTGACGCGCCTTGCACGCACTCAATGACACTGGTGACAGGATCGATTTATTTTCCTGCTCTCTGAATTAATTCACAAAAGTAATATTGTATGTTTTATTTTATTTAAGATAATATATCAAGGACCACACTACCGCATTAGGATTTTTCCTGTAATGATAGCAGTGATTGTGAAATATAAGTAAAATATAACAAAATAAATAAAAGTTTTAATTTCGTATATTTAACATGACAAGCTATGAAAAAGGGAAACATTAATGACGAGATTTTCAATAAAATACTTAATTTTCTTTAAACAAAATTATTAATTAAAAACAAGTAGAACAACGATAACTTTAAAATTAAAAACATTTAACAAAAATCTTTGACAATACCTCAGAAAAAATCTCTTAAATCCGATTCCGATTTTCATTGAACGGACTTGGTCTGACTGGATAAGTTTGTGGGTTAGCCAAGTTTGCGGCAACTTGGTCTCTATTTACAAAGAAGAACGGCTGATTTTCCACCGGAAATGCACCTAGCTGGTTTGCGGTGATCCTGTCGCCATTCAACTGGGCTGGTATTGGCTCATTCTGGAATCTGTTGACTAATCCAGAATCTACTGGAGTGTTCGGGAATCCGATTGGCCGAAGTCCAGCGTAGAATGGACGCTGGCAGAAGCAGGGCACGATGGCGAGCACAAAAAGCATGACTGTTTTCGACATGATGATCTGAAATGACAAAGAACTTATATTTATTCAAGTTTTTTTTAACGTTTTTATGTAGATTTGCATTAATTAGCATCTTTCAGAATTTGTAACTTTCGTGCCAATCACTAAAACAAAATTGGTAGACCTAGACCCAGAACTAAATACACTTATGTGACCATAAAAAGTATTTTTTCCGTGCAGGAATCCAATCCGCAACTGAAATCTGTACGCAATCGCTGAGCCGCGCCAGCCGACCGTCAAATTGTATAAATCTCTCTTCTCTATGAGGAAAATGTGCGACGTATTATTTACTTTCCTTGTGTTTTTCCGAACTTCGACTTTCAGTTTCGATTTCACTCTACAACCTACAACTGACAGTTACTTGCTCCAACATTATTATTGCTATATATTAGCACTAGCGACGCGCTCCTGCTTCGTTTGCCTGCGGTTTTACTGACTTGATATACTAAAGATGAAGTGTTTATTTTTTTGTTTCTCCTGTTTTTTTCCATTTGGTTCTTGAGCTAATTTTTGAGCTTTAAGGACTGAACAATAAGAAGCAAAAACAAAATGTAATCGAAAATTAAGTAATAGCGCGGATGGGCGATGCGTTGCGACTCGTAATTTCACGCGCGAAGTAGTCTTGACGTCGAGCAACATTTTGCAACATTACTTTCTATAACTTTATAGTAAGTTTACTAAATAAGTTTGTGTTATCCGTTGATACCCACTTACATTTGTAAACGTTTTTGCCCAAGAAGTAACATCACACCTAAACCTTCCGAAATAAATGTTCTAAACGATGGCGAAAATCGCATCGAAATCCATTGTGTAATGAGTGAAGTGAATTGAAGATCTTAGCGATTACACAGACACACTCGGCCACACACATACACGAAAAGCGAATTTGCTTGATACTACGTAAAGATAAGATTAGCCTTAAGGAACTGTGTCGAGGAAAATTTTTCAACAAGTTATTTTAAGCATTGCCTACAATGACATTACAGCATGGGTACTAGCGAAAAGAGTTAATGAAATAAGTTAAATGGCAGCCTCATTTAACTTAACGTAATAACTACTAATGTTGATATGAATAAATAACATATTCAAATATTATCTAACGGCTAACAGAGAAATTGAAGAAAATATGTTTCGCCGACCCCAAATAAAGGACAGGAGAATTACAATTACATTTTCTTCGAGACACTAATTTAATTTGACTCACTTAACTACAGCATTTTTCCGGACCATCACATACTCAAGTTCTTGAACTTGTCACTTGTCCAACATTTGAACATTTAGTACCCAAAAAAATATTTGCTTTCCTTACTAAACTTTCCACTTCCACTTTTAACTTGGAACGAATTTTTCATGATGTATTTATTATTTATTTACTTTACGAAACACATGTTTTTATTAAGATGGCTCTAAATATTCGCTCACTCCATATTTAAAAATGATCGTTAAAAACCACACACATGTACCTGTATCTGTTAATTGAATCACACAAGTGTATGGCTCGGCTATCTGAACGGGAATGTTTGAGCATAAAACGCACTTCAATATATAGTACTTCAGTTTGTGTCCTCGCATTAGGAGTACCTAAAGTAGGTACCTACGGAATATCCATAGAGTGAAGAACGTGCGAAGCGGGTTATTTGGTACAGTTTTTTCCATCGCGTGAGGAAAGACTTGATTCTAGTTTAACCGCTGTCCGAAAAAAATAAAAGTAAATCATATTTTTAATGCTATCGGTTAGCTAAAGTACAGAAGAAGGTTTAAGAATATTCAATTTTTCAAAATTGCAAACCTTTCTACTGATATAGACTTTTCATTAAAGAGGCCATTTAATTAAATCTTGATTGACAATGGTACTCATTGTGTAACTTATTGAAAAAAATAAAATACACTTTGAGCTTTTTTAAAAGGACAGACGCTGTAAAAATATACCTTATTTAAAAGACCACGGACAATCTAAGATAAATGAGTCCGAAAAAAGAAATTAATTAAATCCCCTTGACATCAATTAAGAATTTTTCAGTCGACAATTTGCGCGGGGCTTAAACATTGAGTGTTCTTAATTGATTGTGTCCACCTTTCTGCGACATTTATTGCGAATTAGCTACGGCTGTTATTTCTCTTTGTTTTTCTTGATGTATAAGCGTCTACCTATTTATCGTTTTACTACGTCTGGTAGAGTCAAATAATTATTTTAGAATACTGTGACGTTTACATGACTAGGTACTCGTATATCCAGAAAATCATGTGCTATTTTGGTTCACCAAACTGATAGCAATTTTTTTCGATAGAATGGAAATATTTTTTGCGCCGCCTAATGCGATAATAAGGGTGTTTAGGATAGGAGAGTATTACATTCCTTCTATTTGCCAAATCAATTTATTTTTGCAAACATGGGTAATTGGTACATACATGACACACTATCATATGTGACACACTATCATATGTGACACATAGTTTTAGGTATATTAGTCGATTCGCACGGATTTACGCTCTGGCGAATCGACACTTAACAAAGTTACAATTATAATTGGTAAATGTAGTTTCTAGTGTTTTTTTTCCTTGATTTTATTGCATAAAACTCAAAATGTGACAATTGTCTATTACACATTTGTAGGGTTGTCGAATCACCCAGAAGTAAAATTACCTTAGTGCGAATCGACTAATAATCCAAGTTTTAACTGCCGCTGACGATCTGTCTATCTATTTCACTCGTTTTGACCTACTGCTGAGGCAAAGGCTTTTAAAATAAAACGGAAAACTTTTTGATTTCATATTTTTATTTTATGATCTTAACAAAGTTCTTGATTTTAGTTGATACATATTTTAATTATTTCAAAAGAAGTAAAACAATTTAAAGATTTCAATTAATTTAAATATGATTGCGATTTAACTTATGAATTTATTTTATAATAGGATTTTATGTACAACTTTAGTTATTTGTTTTAGATAAACTTGTACTAATGTGTCTTGTTTTTATTAAGATGGCTCTTAACAAAAAAAAAAAAGTATGCTTACATAATAAGGATGAATGTTGTAAATAAATTTAATTAAAAACCATTGCCCTTTTCACATACGTCTGTCTTCTACGATTGCGAGACAGTCCATTCGTTAGGAGTCAAGTTCGTCTCTCCATCGCTATACATCGCTGCATCGATGACAAAGGTTTGAAAAAAGGTTTTGCTGTAGTACATTTCCTATTTAATTATAAACAACTACAGCCCATTACGGGCTGTATCTATTGTCGTTATGATCACGATAACTATGATATCAATCGTCGTCATAATGGCAATAGAAACAGCCCTTATTCCTGTGGACTTATTAGCAAAAGGTCAGGTGTACCAACTGTTACCTCTAACAACCTCCGGCCCCCTCTCCCTCTTGCTCACAATTGCCGACAAGTCCTTTTGGTAGGAGTAAATCTCGTCCCGCCATCTTCATCTCGACGTTTATTGGGCCCCAATCGGTGGTACTCTTAGCCCATTTGTCATCTGACATACGGTAGACAAGTCCGGCCCAGTCTCACTTTACTGCTAGGCCCTACCACTCTACTACCACTTTACTAGTACTTTTTTCCACAAGTAAAGGCTTTCTGGGTAACATCGTGATCTTTGTAATGGCGTGCAGTGTTGTGTTCCTTATACGGTCCGGTTTTCCAAATATGGAGAATGAAATTCGTAATTCGAGCCATGGAGCGCAGTATCCTTAGGGTACTCTCCATGGCTCGCTGGCAAATCTCGAGCTTGTTCTAGTCAGTCACCTCTATTAGAAATTTGTTCCCGTTATTGCTGTGCTATGCAAGGGGTTGTTGACCGCGAGGCTCATCCTCCTACACCGTTTTTTATGCCACTCGTCACAGGCCTTGTTGACTAGAAAATATGCGATCATTAGCAAGAATGTTTATTTGAACCAGTTTACCAATTAAAACGAGTTGAGTTTTATTTGAACCCGTTATATGCCGTGGCTTTAAATACCATCCTGGTTTTTCTAGGTTTTACTGGATCAAAAAAATATAAATGCCATCGGGGTAATTGCGTAACACAATAACAGTAGGTATCGATTTCATTTTGACAGTTCAACAACATTCAATGCGTTAGTTACGTTGTTGAGTAGTTTTTTTTCTAACACATGAAGCAACGGATTACCAATATCCGATCCTTCAAAATGGTTCAAATTGTGAATGATAATGTGTTACGCAATTAGGGTGCCGGCTGACTTAAGCCCTGGAAAAACCATAACTATTTTTGAATAACATAATAAATTATTGTTACCTAGCATCATGCCAGTATTTCTCAAAAAATAAACCTATATTCACGCCAGTTATGTTGTCCCGTGTAATGGGGGCGAGACTATTGCCACCAACCGGGCACAAATCTAGACCACGGACTGTATTATTTTTGACAATTCTAATATCTTCTTATGTGCACAGAAAAGCTCACGACTGTTGCATTACTTGAAACCGCGAATACTCACATCCTCGCCCTTTATTTGCATGACTACTGACTAACACAGGATTCTCACAAGTCACAATTTTTATCAGATCGGCAGATGTCACGATATTATAGTAATAATGACAGCGATTGATCTGAAATTCGTGGTAACGGATGAGTAGCGGTTTATTTCCTTGTAATTTTGCCATAATATCCCGGTGTGATAGAAGTCACCGTCCTTTTCTGAACGTAGTTTTTCGATAAGCAATCACAAATATGTATCAGATGGCGAATGCATTCTTTTAATGTCCACCCCAGATTTCGTTATAGCAGAATTTCCTGAAGATTGCGGACTTTCTTTTTTACCCACTGTTCAGAATAATTAGTAAATATGTTAATGACTGATTAATGTCAATAGTGCAGGATCCGACGCCAACATGTGCTGTTTAAATTAAACAATTTCATTGTGATATGTATAAATGCAAAAACATGCATGCCTTCTTCCCATGGGGCTAGGCAGAAACTACAGAACGCCACCTGCTACGGTCCTTACATACTCTGTTTGCCTCGTTTG
Source organism: Dasypolia templi (assembly GCA_963555695.1). Lineage (NCBI taxonomy): Eukaryota > Metazoa > Arthropoda > Insecta > Lepidoptera > Noctuidae > Dasypolia > Dasypolia templi. The sequence continues at coordinate 15,649,570 of OY743157.1, forward strand.
CGTTCATACATCTGCAGCCTAATTGCGTAAAATATTTTCGTAAACGATTACGACTAATCTCTTGTATTTTGACAGTTCAACAACATTAATTTCGTTATTTACATTGTTGATCAGATTTTTTTATCGAACTTATGAAGCAATGGATTAGCAATCGCTTTCAAAACGGCTCAGATTCCAATTGATTGTGTATTACGCAATTAGGGTACTGGTGTTGACATATAAGAATGATTATCCTTTATTGTAACACTCATCGGAAAACTTTTGTTATTAAGAAAATTCTAATAGTATAGGTAGGAGTTGACGTCGTAGAAGTTTGCGCAGGAAAAACCTCACTTGGGATTGACACAAAAGGTCGAGGCTATATCCAAAACTTGGTCGATACGGGCTGAAAATGATGATTATATTATCTATCAATATATAAATAAAAAAGTGATATCAGTTTAAATCCGAAAGTTTGACAAGCCTTAAGAGTGTTGTGGAAGTCAGAGAGGCAGTAGCTCTATGTAAGTACTAGTATTGAGCTGCATTTGGTAATACTGGAAGTTGACCCCAACATATATACATAAAAGGGTAGGCAGTTGATGATTATATAAATAAAAAAAATAAAAGCTGTTCGTTGGTAATCACTCGACGCTCGACTCTCGCCGCGGACGGACGTGTCTGTGCGCTCTCCCGCTCCCGGCCCAGTGTTGTGTTTCCTGTTCTACTCGTTGCGACCACGTGACGTCATCGTAGTCGCCCCGACTACACCGATATAAAATCATTATCAAGAAATTGATTTTGATTTTAATTAATTAAAAAGTGCCTTTTTCAAGGCAAATCTCGTTTCATTAACAGACGTTTGTGAGTAGCTTCACTAGGCCCCTTCTGGGTAAAACCACAGTTTCGTGGTCCTCGGTTGAAACCTTACGGTGCCAACGAAGCCCAGTGGGGTGTTGTCCCAACACACCCGCCGAACCCCTTCAGGGCGAGGCAGTCAATTGGACGGATCCTAGAGTTAACCGGCCTTGGGGGATCTCCTAGTCGGCTCTGGTGTACAGTTTTCCTTCCACAGCTACTCAACTAGTTTCTTTAGGGTGTGTCTACACCCTTCGCGCTAGACTGGTCAGGGCCCCGTTCGCACAATAAGACTGGCGACGGGTTACAAGCTTAGGGCTCACCAATAGGTACACACCTCCCTGTCTACACCCGACAGGGAGGGAACTCATCCCCGGGCCAATCCACCCGGGGAGTTAGGTATAGGGTTTAGGCTACGTAGGGAAATTGTCTCTTTCCACTATTCCTTCCCTAATATAGTTCCCGCTCCGATCATGGAGGACGCCGTCCTCTTTGATAAATAAAGAAATTGAAAAAAAAAAATATTCTGCGTTCCTCAAAGAGGTCCTATTAAAGGACCCCGAGTTTTTGGCGAAATATGGCCCCAAAATAAGCCAATGTTCCAGTCCTACTCCGTCTCAAGGCGCACTCGCTAACTTCAGCGACGCGCTTGAGAGCCCGCTATCGCCACCTGCATGCGAACAAGGCATTCCGCCCTTTGTTCCGGCAAACAATGTTCCGGCTAATATCTCTGCCCCCATTGTTTCACCCTCTATTGTACCGGCAGATAATACTCCGGTCGCTAATCCCCAATTGTCTCGCCCGCCTTTGTTCCGGCCGCCATTGTCACGGCCGCCATTGTTCCGGCCGCCATTGTCACAGAGACAACGCAGCTGCGCGCCGCAGCAATAAACACGACTCGCCCGGAGAGCATGGACACGTCAGTCCCACTCTCCGAGGATGAAGCCCGCACCTCCTCCTCCAGCGACGACGACTTCAAAGTAGTCGTTAAAGGAGGCAAGAGGAAGGCTAAATCCTCCGCCCCCGCTGGCCCGGTCACCAAGGCCCAGAAAAAACAGGACGACTTATCGTCCAGCTCCACTTCCGCCCCTAGTCCGCGGACCAGTCGCCCCGCCAGCCCTATGGCTTGCCCACCCGCTCCTACCGCGAGGAAGCAAAAGCCTCCTCCCCCCATTTACGTCCAAGACAAGTTCAAATGGACTGAAATTTCTAGGATGTGTGTTGATCGCAAGATCAACTACACCAACGCCCGATCCACCCTCCAGGGGATCAAAGTTACCGTCCCCACGTCTACGGACTTTAGGGATCTCTCCCGCGCCCTGCGTGAAAGGAACTATTCCTTTCACACGTACTCCCTTCCGGAGGAAACCCCCACTCGCGTCGTCATTAGGGGTGTTCCCCAAGAAGTCCCCACTGAGGAGATTAAGGACGACCTTATTGCACAAGGCGTCCCAGTATCCGCCGTCCATCGCTTGCACAAAGCGAGGCAGGGCCTTGTATACGACATGGTTCTTGTCATCTGCGACCCCACGGAAGGTCACCACCCGATATTCAAGGTGAAGTCGGTGTGCTCGCTCTCGGGCATCTCTATCGAGAAGCCCTACCGAGCCAACTTGATAGGCCAGTGTCATCGCTGCCAACTGTATGGTCACTCGCAGACCAACTGCTATGCGACCCCTAGATGCGTCAAGTGTCTAGGTGAGCATGGCACCGCCGACTGCTCTCGCCCTAAAGATAGGGAGCTATGTGCAGAGCCGCCGAGCTGCGTCCTCTGCGGCCAATCCGGTCACCCGGCAAATTACCGGGGCTGTCCGAAAGCGCCAAAGTCATCCTCTCCGAAACTCGCGAAACGCGCAAGTGACCGCCAGCACAGGGAAAGCCCCGGGCGGAAGCTCCCCTCCGCGCAAATGCCGGAGCGGCTTAGCCCTCAAAGGCCCTCTCCCTGGGCAAACCTTACGCACCTTAAAGCTCCCGCAGCTTCAGTGCCCTGCAAACCCGCTCAACCCGCTGAAGTTCCAGCGCTGATGGCTACCGCCATCCCAGCGCCTGCGGTAACCACCGCGGCCCCTACGGCTCCACCGGTTGCACCGCAAAGAGCCCCGGGCCGCGACAGCGCCCAAATCATAATCAGCACATACGCGGCCCTCTATTCCTCCGCCGCGGAAAAAATGGCCGACGAAATCGTTGCTGCAAACGGCAACCCTCGTCATCTCTTAGAAATCCTTAACGCGTATCCCGAGATCGCGTTAGTCCTGAAAACCTTAAAATTCTAATTTCCAATGGATAACACAAGGTTAAATTCCACTAAACCCCGATCCCTCAAACTAGGATTTTTCAACGCTAATGGCGTTTCCGGTCAACGCGATGAGATCGGCGCTTTCCTCCGCGACCACCAGCTCGACATCCTCCTCATACAGGAAACCTTCTTAAAGCCTCATCACCGCAACCCGAACATTGCCAACTACAAACTAGTTCGCAATGACAGGTCTCGATGCCACAAGGGTGGCACACTCATATACTTTAGGAAATCTCTGTATTGTATTCCTATAGACCCACCTCCTCTCTTCTCCCATCTGGAGACCTCTATCTGCCGGCTCGGCATGACCGGCCACCAACCGATCACCATCATCTCCGCGTATATCCCACCCGACAATGGTCCGGAGGATCCCATCTTGCTCCAAAAGGACTTCACTGCCCTCTTCGGTATGAGTGACTCCGTCATCTTGGCGGGGGATCTTAATGCCAAGCACCCGGCGTGGAATAGTAGCACAACTTCAACCAGAGGTAGGTTAGTTTTCAAGTTAGGCGAATCCCTTAACTTTGACGTCATCGCTCCAATGAGCCCGACTCACTTCCCAGGTAATCCTAATCACCTTCCCGATGTTCTCGATGTAGCGCTGCTCAAGAATGTGAACCTCCGTTTGCAATCGATAGAGACGTTCCACGAGCTTAACTCTGACCACCGCTCTGTAGTCATGCATCTTGCACCCTACTCGGGCCCGATCGACCCCAACCGCCCCCCTCAGACCCAGACGATAACCGACTGGAGGAAAGTAAGCGAAAGACTGAAATCCACCATGTCGCCTCACTTAGACACCATCCCCGATCACTTAGTGTCAGTCGCCGACACGACGGCCGCAATCGACTCGTTTACAGAGCACGTACAATCCGTATTGACGGATTGTTCACGGGAAGTTCCGGTGATGGAAGACCGTCGCTGGAAACTACCTACTGACGTACGTGACCTGATAACCGAGAAGAACGCGGCCATCCGTGCCTACGACTCCTTCCCTTGTGACGCGAACAAAGCCCACATGCGCCATTTACAGCGTGCTGTAAAGAAACGCATAGGGGAGGTTCGCTCTGAGGGCTGGAACAAGATGCTCAGTGAACTCGAGCCCACACATCAAGCCTTCTGGCAATTACAGAGGAAATTGCGTTCCTCAGAAGAGGTCTCTATGCCTCCTCTCATCCGCCCCGACAATAGTGTCACTTTCGACAGTCCCGACAAGGCTGAATGTCTTGCTGACAGCCTAGAGTCCCAATGTTCTCCCAGCTCCCAACCAGTAGACCAAGCTCACCTGAACAAGGTCGACGCTGAAGTCGAACGAAGAGCCTCCCTCGCTCCCGTCGAAGACCCTGATGATACTCTGCCTCCCGTCACTCCAGACGAAGTGCACGACATCATTAAAGGGCTCCACGCTCGCAAGGCCCCCGGTTCGGATGGTATTACCTATAAGGTATACAAACTTCTTCCTGCCCCGCTGATAATGCTTATGGCCGCCATCTTCAATGGCGCCTTGAGCAACAACATTTTCCCACAAGCATGGAAAGAAGCCACCGTCATCGGTATCCCAAAGCCAGGCAAGCCAAAGTCTGAGCCCTCCAGCTACCGCCCTATTAGTTTACTCAATGTTCTCGGCAAAATCTACGAGAGGCTTATTTATAAGCGTCTCAAAGACTACGCCGAAGCAAAGAGCCTCATACCAAACGAGCAGTTTGGTTTCCGTAGCCAACACTCGGGCACCCAACAGGTCCACCGTATAGTAGAGCACTTATGCGCTGGTCTGCAGCGTAACGCGACGACGGGTGTGCTATTCTTCGACATAGCGAAAGCCTTCGACAAAGTCTGGCACAACGGCTTGATATACAAGCTCTACCAACTAGGAGTGCCAGATCGTCTCGTGCTCATCTTACGAGACTTTTTGTCGAACCGGACCTTTCGCTATCGCGTCGAGGGAGCACTCTCGTCCCCTCATCCTATTCGCGCCGGTGTCTCTCAGGGTTCCGTACTATCTCCTCTCGCCTTCACGCTGTTCACTAGCGATATCCCAAAAAGTAAAAAGGCTCAGTTGGCTCTCTTCGCCGACGACACTGCCGTTTACTATACCGGTCACTGTCCCAACGCTATAGCTCGTACTCTCCAAACCTCCGCAAACGTCTTAGGCGCTTGGTTCCGGAAATGGAGAATCGAGGTCAACCCCGATAAGAGTCAGGCGGTTCTCTTCTCGAGACGTCGTCGACTCCCTCCCCCACTTCCCAGCCCGATCACTATGTACGGCAAGCCAATCCCTTGGGAGAAGCAAGCCAAATACCTAGGCGTGATCCTCGATGAGAACCTTACCTTTAAGACTCATATTAAGGCGGTTCGCGCGCGCGCCTCCTTCGCTCTTAGCAGGCTCCAATTCGTACTGACAGCCCGTCGTAAACTGTCCCTCAAATGCAAGCTCCGCATCTATACCGCAGTCATCCGTCCCATCATGACCTATGCCTGCGTTGTATTTGCGCACGCTCACCCACGTCATCTCCATAAGATGCAGACACTCCAAAACCGTTTCCTCAGAAGGGTCAAGGGTGCCCCCTTCTATGTCCGTAATATAGATCTTCACGTCGACCTCAAAATGCCAACCATAAAACAGTTCATGAAAAGCTTATCAAAGCGTTTCTTCGACTGCGGCATCAAACATTCTAACCCCCTGATTACAGCGGCCGCCCGCTACACTCCCTCTCGCATTAGCAGTATTCGCCGACCAAGGCATACTTTAATCGACCCCGACGACGCCACTACCCTCCTCCAGGAGAGTAGTAAGGCCACTAGCACGCTACATAAGCCCAAAACCCGATCGCCGTCCTACCGCCCTCGCCGCCGAGGCCCGCCGCGACGCCCAAATCGACGCCCCTCCCGACCCTTGCTCGAGCCAGCCCGCGCCGCTGAGCCTGTAGCTTTAAATTCGTCCGTAAATAATACCAATCCTGATCCAGCTAGTCATTTGCTGCCCTCTTCCAGCGACGCCCTAAGCCGAGGTTCGTACCCCACAGGGGGTGCCCTTAGCGTTGTCGCTTAGTTTTAGTTAGTATATAAGTTTAAGTCCTGGCTGGAGGCCTTAATTTATTAGGGAATCCACAGGCAAGTCCGCTTAAGCAGATGACAACCGCATAGGTTGACCTGCGAGATGCCAAACAAACAAACAAAATGTTCGTTGGTAATCGCATCACTTGAGAACCCCTTGAAGTAATTTGGCAATTTTTTGGTTTCAAATGTTTATAATTGTCCAAATAAGCTTTTATTTTATACTTTGTGATGTATTTTAGTATTATTTTTATGATTGTAAATGTGAGTGTGAAAAAAACGATCATGCAATGACCCATATAGTCCATGTGGGTCATTGCATCATTGTTTTTTTTTTCATGATTGTGAATGTGAGGACTATGTGGGTCATTGCATCTTTGTTTTTTTTCTGAGTTGGTTTTAATCAAGATCTGGCAGTTTAACCTACCAAAATTTCCTTTAATTGCTATTGTTCGTCGAATAGTTGAACTCCTTACGTTCTGAGTTGAGCTTCACTGACAAATGCGTGCACTGACTGGACAGGTCCAGTCACCAATATACATGGTCTTTACATGATCGGACCAAGATTATGTCTGGACTTTAAAAGAGACTGTGATCTCTGAGTTCGTTTCGACCTTTCTTCTCAGAGTAGTGTTATGAAACGCTGACCTCATCTAGTTTAAAAATATGATTGACGTGTAAAAGTGTTTGTACAAACCTATTTAGAGAAATAAAATCATTAATCATTAGAAAACAAATAACAAAAGGTATCGAGGAATCTGATTGTCCTTTATTATATGTAATTCTAGTAGAAATTATTGAAAATGTATCAGCTATTTGTTAATACGGAAATAGGTATACGAGTATTTGCTCTTCGTAGGTACATCCTTAATCCTTACTTCATATTTCTTTGTCATCATAATTATACGATCTGATCTTTTCAGCAAACCTTAGTCAGCTGGGTTTTTCCCAAGGATTTTAAATAATAACAACACAGGCAGAGTACATTAAGAAGTAGGTACCTAAATGTATTTAGTACAAGGTCCGAATATACCTTCATGTTACGGTACCACATATTATTCAGTAAAGCAAGCTTTTCTGAAGGGTATCGTTATTTTGGTACAGATGTTTTACTTCTCCTATTAACCTATTTCAATGTTAATAGAGATCGTTATGATGCAAAATAGGTGGCAAAATAAATGTGAAAGGACTGTAACTGTCAGTCAGGAATCATGTTTCGGTATTCAAAAATGTTAATATAGGGATTCTTTTGTTTATGAATTTCGACTTCATTGTTATTGCATATTTGCGTACGCAATGATTTCTTGCAAATGACTTCATAAATATATCTTTAAGATATTCCATTAGTCTTCCTTGATACGTTGGAAGATAATAATAGGAACTACGTTAAAGATCTACCTAAGATCACAAGTTTATGAGTTTATATGAATATTTTATCCGCAATCGTCTATTATATTCATAGAAACCAAGGACTAAGGAGGAGTACCAAGGTAACAGGGTAAACATTAGTGGCAGTGGGTAGGACACATTGCTCGCAGAACAAATGGCCGATGTGGACAAAAGGATCCGGAGTGGCGACCGCGGACCGGAAGACGTAGCGTTGGAAGGTCTCACGAGGTGGACCGATGACCTAGTGAAGGCTGCAGGAATCCGCTGTATGCGAGAAGCACAGGGGGGCACAGCACAGGTCCAGGGGGAGGCCTATGTCCAGCTGTTCACGTCTTTCGGATGAAATGATGATGATGAAAGACCAAGAAAAAACCTCTTAACCTTAACCAACCAATGATAATGAAATAGCTTATTTCAACTGCTCTTTATTACGGTTTAGGTAATATTTTTATGGTTTTAAATTTCACAATAACGTACATGACTCGTACTTCATTTGAGTCACAGTCTTTAGTAGATATGTACCGTATTGTCTTAGATGAGCAAGGCGGGCGTTACGAGGCAACGGGAGACGACACAGACGTGCGAATCGAATCGAAAGGTAAAATACGTAGAAATTATTTTTTTATGTACAGTGATAGCCCCATGGCTCTCTGTACCAAACCGTGTATACTAGTGAATCAAACACAGATTTGATTCGTAAGATCGGTAATTATTCCTAGAAAGCATACGATAATACATTTATATTATTAAAATATATTTGTTCTTTCTTGGCTTGTCAGTCAAGAACTCACACCTACGACTACGACTAATTGTTTTCACTCAATATCAGTGAAAACAGGCTGTTCGAGTGATCAGCTATATAAACCACATAATTAAGTACTCACAAAACTAAACTATTGAACAATCTGCTAACGTATTCCCTATAATCTTATGAAATACAACGACAACAATTGGTTAAAAGGTAACTATAATTGTTTCGAAAAACGTCGACCCCTTGAAGTGAAAGGTTGGATGATAATGTTTACTTCTTCATCGTTCATAACGAAGGGAAAGGGTTTTATAAATCTCATAAAGTTTTTGAAGAAAATTGCAAACTTTTTAAACATTGGACAGGGTTTTTGGGCTTGCGTATATTTGTTTGTTTTCATATGTTCAGATTCAGAGGATTCAGACAGATTGTATATTGACGAAGGACATAACAATATTATAGTGTGTGTGCTTATACCCTTCTGGATAATTGCATAACAATTCGGTACTTAAGTACTTCCTTTTACTAATTTTTTATACTTTAATTCGAAATCTGTGAAACAAAATGAGACATTCGATTATGTTGTTTAGAGAATGTGGAAACCTTTCTTAAATAAAGTGTTATTTCCACTGTCTTTAGATAGTTCCTACATTAGCACTTTCAGCAAGTTTTCCCATATCCATCCCATCCCATATTATATAGATAACCAATAAAACACCGTTTGAAAAAAAAAAACACCGATACCAGAAATTGCTGGAGCCAAAAATTTTGTTTTTGAAGTTTCAGTTTTCCAATTAACTGGTTTAAAAAAAATGCATTAAAATTGAAAAGGGGGATGTAAAGTCAATGTAAATAACTAAGTGCTATTCTGTAACCATCTCACCGTGAAAACTTGGGTGAAGTGCGCGTGGAGTGAGCTGTCAGTGCCACTGATTCTAGGGATTGACCAAGACGGGGTGACACTGACAGCTCACTCCACGCAAGTCTTCACGATGAGATTTTTACAGAATCGACATGCAGATTGGGACTGGAAGCTACAACGCATTTTTCAGGGTGCCTAAATTGCTTTGGAAAAATATGGTGAAGCCCCCAGTCGTTCCCGTTTATGACTGTTTAAAACCACTCGTGAATCCTTTTTACACTGCGGCGAAGCCCTTATGAAGGGTAATGTCTTTAAAGAGAAGAGCCAATTAAGTTAACCTTCTTCCTTCCTTCTCTTCCTGTCTTCACTTCTGTTTATATACATATAATATGTTTCTATATTATATTGCAATAATAAACTAAATTGTGTTGCTCTGAATAGAGTGGACATTTATTAATTATAATATTTTACATTAACATTGTGTAAAATAGAACAAAATCAAACATAAACCTTACCTGAAAAGAGAAACAACATTTAAAGCTATTATTTACAATTATTAAGTTATTTCTATATTTTACACGGTTGTCATTTTGACTGTCATCTTCATATTAACAGTTCTATTGTTTAGTCCATAGAGTTATGTACTAAACATAGTTTGTATATCTCATAGACTATGCAAATGAAGTAAACCTTCATTTACATCTCCCACCCCAAGACAATATATATAAATATATATTTAAAAAAAAAGTATTCAAATAAGTAAATGTTAAGTCTTATCTGGAACAGGAGCAAGTTTTGTTATGTGGAAAAGATTTGATTCAAGTTTCTTATGACCTGTGTTTATTTTGTAAATTGATTTTGATAATTTCTCTATAACTTCATAGGGACCAATTTTTAACTCATCTAATTTTTTTCTGTTTAATCTATTTCCGTTTTCAACATACACTAAGTCACCTAATTTTAGTTCCCATTCTTTTCTGTTTTTGTCAAATTGTTGCTTATTATAATTGTGTGATTTTATAGTATTTTCTAAAGCAATTTTTCTATCATGCAATAAATCATTAAGTGTTATTTCTTGTTTCAATTCATCTGGTAAAATATTAACATTTTCCCCAAAATACTTATGTGTTTCATTATATCTCTGAGTAGATTCATGAGCAATAGTGGTCCAGGCTAGTTTATCCTTTCTTTCATTTATCTTACACATAATTTTATTAACTAATGTTTGGTTCAATCTTTCATTCAAACCATTAGAAAATGGTGCATTTACTGCAGTGAAGATAATAGGTACATTTTCCTTATCTAAAAAGTTTTTGAAATCTTTCGAATTTATACCTGGATATTGATCGGATAGAATCATGCCAATTTTATTTCCCTGTGTTACTTTTTGAACAAGCTTTATAAAATCATTCGAACTTTGAGATTTAGAAGTCAAGATATAGGCATATCTTGTAAAGTGGTCTACCAAAAGGTGTAAATATGTTTTTGTCGAACGAGAGCCACCAAATCCACCAATAGTATCTATAGATACTATTTCAAAAGGGTGAGTAGCGGGACCTAAGTGAGACATAAGTCCAAATTTATATTTAGCTATAGATTTGTTTTTTATACAGATTTCACAGGTGTCACAGATTTTTCTAATATTATATGTTAAATTTTTCGCTATATAAAACGGTTTAATTTTATTTTCCATTTGATGTATTCATATATGACAGTAAAGATAATGTATGTTTTTTATAATAATTTTACTAAACTCCTCAGTCAATACAATCTTTTCCTTTTTTCCTACTTTTTTATAGTATATTTTATCTTTTATTATTAATTTATTAGTATTTTGCTTGATCTCTTCATTTTTTTCTTGATCGTTTTGAATGTCTTCTAATTTAATTAAGTTTACAACTTTTAAACCTTCGTCTTGGTTTTCATACGATTCCAAAACAGGATTTCTGCTTAAACAATCTGCTTCTAAGTTGTATTTTCCTGGAGAATATACTACTTCGAAATTATACTGAGATAGATAATACGTGAGGTCCCCTAATTCTTCATCTGTCCTAGCTTTAATATTCATTTTCTCTAGAGGCTTATGATCTGAGAAAACCGTAAACTTTTTTCCCATGAGCCAATGTTGCCAAAATTTTACGGCCTCTTTTATTGCTAAACACTCCAGATATATAGCTTTTTTTGTTTTTTTGGTATCATTTAGTTTTTTCGAAAAATATGCACAAGGTTTTTCTTCTCCATTATGTTGTACCTGTTTCAAGACAGCACCTATGCCCTGTATACTAGCATCCGTATAAATATGTATCGGAAGATCTGGGTCAAAGATTGTTAAAATAGGTTTTGAACAAAGCAAAATTTTTATTGCATCAAAAGATTCTTGACATTTTTCTGACCAAATAAATTTTAAACCTTTTCTTAACAAATTATGTAACGAATCTAATATAATTGATATGTTTGGCACATATTTACCATAAAAATTAATTTTACCCAGAAACTGTCGGACATATTTTTGTGTTTTCGGAACAGGAAAATCTTTTATATCAACAAAATTATCCTTCAGAGGAGTAATTGTATTATTTTTTATTATATGTCCCAAGTATTTTACTGAATCCTGTGCAAAGTTACACTTTGAGAACTTTAATCTAAATCCTTCCTTTGAAATTGCTTCCAATAATAATGATTAACATGTTTTTCGAACGTTTCAGAAAATATTATTATGTCATCTATGTAATTCACAGTGAAATCAGATAGTCCGTGTTTCCTTATAATGCTACTTAATACTCGCTGAAAAATCGCTGGAGAAGTCTTTAAACCAAACGGTAAACAGGTCCATTGAAAGTGCCCCTCTTGAGTAACAAATGCAGTTTTTTTTATCTTCTATTTTCATAGGGATCGACCAGAATGCAGAATTTATATCCAGTGTTGAGTAAAATTTACATTTTCTTGTTTTAACCATTAAATCCTCGATTAATGGAAAAGGTTGTGATTGAGGAACCACAATTTTATTAAGATCGCGAAAATCTATACACAATCTTGATCTTTTGCCGTCCTCTTTTTTAAAGGCCAATGTTACCGGGGCAGCAAAAGGACTGTAGGACTCTTCAATTAATTATTTTTCTAATAATTTAGATATTTGTTTTTCTATTTCTTTTTTTATCATCAATAGTGCACCTATAAGGCCTTTTGCTACAGTATTTATCTATTAGTAAGTCAATATGTGCTTCATAGCCATTAACAGTACCTATATCATATTTATCTTTGGCAAAAAGTGATCTATATTTACAAATTCATTTATCTATCTCCGACTGTTTAATCGCAATATAAAAATTTGACACTTCTATGTGCTCATTAAAGTTTATTTTATATTCATCATTTTCCTCCAAGACATCCAACGTATTTTTAATATTAAAATTTTCTTCTACCTTTCTACCTGAAAAGCCAGGAATTATTTTTGTACTATTGGTAGTTATTTGCTCTTTATTATCATTCTTTTTTATATCATGGATGTTTTGTGAAATGTCTAATTATTCATTTTGAATTAGTTGAAATTTTTCTATACAATCTAATCCAATTAAGAAATCGTAATCGAAATTCTCTTCATCTATCACAAAAACATTAACATTCTTCTCGATTTTAAATATCTTTATCTTTAATGTTACGGTTCCAATAGATTTTTTTACACCATTAATCGTTCTTAATTTTGCATTATTCTTATAATTTTTTATTGGGTTATTTTTCAAAGTCAATAATCTCGAATTTATCAAAGACACGTTTGAACCTGAATCGTAAATTCCCATAATTTCTAAGGTATCATTTATTAATAATTTAATGTTGATTAATGGTGTAATGATTAGTTTTTTTATCTACTTAATTTAATTCTATTTCTAATTGAGAATTATTAACACTCCTAATTTGGTCTCTTTTTGGTCCATCATTATTTTTACTCTTGAACCAACATAAAGCTTCAGGATGATATCGGTTTCCTTTATTTTCTTTTACACAGATTCGGCACGGTAATCGGTTTTTTTTTTCTTTAACTTTATTTCCAAAACCTACCACATTTTTTTCAAATTTTTTTTTATTCACTAAATGTTCTAGACCTCTGATGTTATTAAATAAATCCTCAGTTTCCTTTAAATTATTCCTATCAATTCTATCCACTATGAAATTTGGTAGACCTGTAGCAATCAGGTCTATTACAGTGTTTTTGTCCATAGATTTATTTATCTCCAATAACAGTCTTTCTTTTTTTAAAGCATATTATAACAATGAGCCCTGTATATATTTGAATAAAATTGCATACCTGACTGGCGACCATCCTTTGTCCGCATATGTTTCACAAAAGTTATTCTTCCATACTGACCATTCTGAATTTATTGTGTGTTTTATAGGCATGGAACTATACCAGTCAAAACATGAATCCTCCAAGAACAACCTAAAAACTTCAATCTTACTAAGATCATTATCTATTCCTAATCTAGTACATTCTGCTTCAAAAATTGTCATCCATTGGGATACATTTGACGTTTTTTTTTGTGAATTTGTCTATAACAAACTTCTCTGACAAACTCCTTATAGTATAAGATTTAGACATATCATTCTTCATTTCAGCAAAATTCTCCATAAGCCTGTTGAAAACCTCTTCTGAAATTTCATTAGCAGCAGCCTGTTGGCGTGTTTCTGGTATCATCTCCTCTAGCAAATATCCCTTAAACTGCATGTTTCCATCTTCATCTTCATAAACCTTTTTTATTTCTGGTGTCACGGAAATCCATACTCGTCTTTTCTCGTGTCTCCTTTGCAGCGTTACTTTTAGTTTTTGAAAAACTTGAGTTTTTATAACTGTATCGTGCAATCTTACAGGTTGAAGTTGTTCCGAGATTGAAAAGGTATGTTTATCGGCATCGGTAATCGAAGTTATGCATATTATATTTGTTTTTGGATCGTCACTGGGTTTCACAACAAACTCGAATTGAAATTTTTCCATTGTATTTAAAAACAGCTGTAGAAATGTTGTTTTATAATATGTTTCTATATTATATTGCAATAATAAACTAAATTGTGTTGCTCTGAAAAGAGTGGACATTTATTAATTGTAATATTTTACATTAACATTGTGTAAAATAGAACAAAATCACACATAAACCTTACCTGAAAAGAGAAACAACATTTAAAGCTATTATTTACAATTATAAATTATTTCTATATTTTACACGGTTGTCATTTTGACTGTCATCTTCATATTAACAGTTCTATTGTTAAGTCCATAGAGTTATGTACTAAACATAGTTTGTATATCTCATAGACTATGCGAATGAAGTAAACCTTCATTTACATACATTACCCACTTTACAAACATTTAAAAAGAAGGGAAATTTATGTCACCATTATTTTAACACTAGAAAAAAAAGTACATACATCCAAAGTACCTCTTTTATGGGGTACTGTGTTAAATACTTTGTGATATAGTGCAATTAAATGCAATAAAGTTTAAAACTCATGTTAAAATTCCACTTTATTAACAAGCATATTAATAATAATAATCCTTCCAAACCGCTTTCGGCTACGGCGACCGTTTCTTTAACACCCTATTGGCGTCTATCATGGGCTCTCATGTGACTAGCAAAACCACCCTTGTTTACAAATATTCTTGTACAAGAGAGGACAAGTAAGAGCACCACTAACATAATTATAACTGATTGCCGCTGGTGGTCGGGCCTTTAGCCATTAACAAGCATATTACAAACTAGAGGATTACATCCTAGATAAGAATGCTTGGAAACATGCTGGTCCTGCTCCATAGGACAATCTAGAGGCTAGACAAAATCATACTGGTTGCTAATTGAATTGTATTTTTTTTTTAACTATACTCACACACCAACTTATTCCTAGTTAATATTTTAGGAAAATCATATACTTTTGCAATTTTTGTAAATATGTGAGCACCATGTACCTATCACGTGATCGATTTATCTGTCTTTGCTTTATTTTAAATTGTTTTTACCTATTTTGGTATAGTATTTTTATTCTTGGTGCATCGTCTTCACATATAAAATATTATTAACGGCTACAAAATATTGTGAAACATTTTACAAGAGTAACGGTGGAGTTTCTTGCCCTTTCTTCTCCATACAATACTACCTTTTGGAAGGGGCGCCTGGAATCAATTCTATTTAAATGTAAATATTGACGTTCAAAAGCGCCTTTTAGTGCCTATTTGAAATAAATGCTTTGACTTTGATTAAACACGCCAGCTTATCTGACTTTTCTCAAAGCCCCGAAACTTCATAAAAGCGTGATCTTGTTTTCATTCAATTAATTTTCCTCACCTTAGCCAGGCTATTAAGTAAATAATAAATAAAATCTTTTATTTCGGACCCTCAACGTCCATTTGGTTAGTATCCAAACGACTTAGAAACTAGTATTAGTACCTACAACTACCAGAGAATCAATATAAACTATATTTATTACTATAACGCCACAGTGGCATGTAGGCGTAACTAATGTCCCAGTCCCACCTATCTGCTATAGCATTCAGAACGCTGTTTGGGCTGGCGCGCACCCTGCGCATGATGGAGGCGCATCGCTTGCGCATGATGGCGTGAAAGCTATCTATTCCCTCCTCCGCGAACATGCGGGAAACACTGCAGTAGGGTGGCAAACCCATCAACACCCTAAATACATTATTGTTTTGAACGCGCAGAGCCCTGTATGCACTCTGCGTGTAGTTGACCCACAGACTGCACGTATAGAAAGACTACACACAAAGGCTACACTGTTGCCTTTACTTAATTCGTGCGATTTGTAAATCTGCGAGCCAACATATTGTAGCGGACAGCCAACGCCCTGCGCTCACGCTCAATATACCGACTGAAGAAGAAGAAAGAAGTGACTTGCTCTAAGGAACTAACGCAAGGTTTCAACTGACTTACAATTGGGTAAGTTTAAGTGCCCGCCTTATAGGTTAGTACCTGACTTTTCTTGACATTGTATCACAGCCCATGAGCTTCCGCGTACCTCTAACATGTCGTAAGCAAGTTTATCATTACATTAATCGAGGGGCTCAGCAACACCATATCATCAGCACAACTAATATCGTTGACGCATACTCCGTCTACGTAACAACCCTGGTAGATTTTGCTGGGCTCGAAGATCAACCGGTTTATGTACAGATTGAAGAGCCGAGGGAAAAGCAGGCGACTCTGCCTCACCCCGCACTCCAGCCCATACACATCCGATAACGAGCCTACCTTACACAATTGGTCTGATTGTTATACCAAAACCGTAGGATTGATATAACTTCTCTATCCACAGTAGTATAGCATTCGAGAGTTTCTGCCTCAGCAAGTCGTACGACACCAGATCAAATGCTTTCGAAAGGTCTAGGAAACAGGCATTAACAGGCGTTCTCCTAGACGTTTAATACTGGACAGTATGCTTGAGATACAGAACGCCACTTTCCATGGAAAGACCAGGCCTGAACCCAAACTGCGCATCATGCAATTCGATGCGGGTGGCCGTATGCCTATCAAGCAAACTATCCAGCACCTTGGCAATGACAGTTGCAAGAGATATGTGTAACCGTGGCCCTGGCACAGGCAACTGAAGGAACACGGGTGGGTTTTAGTCAGTATAAGTCCGACAAGCCCTCCCGCTCCACTCAGAGCGGGAGAAGTCATTTGATGATTTGACCAAAAAAAAAAGTTGCAAGAGATATGGGTCTATATTTCGAGAAATCTGATGTGTCCCCAGTCTTATCCTTCACAATAGTAGCAACAATAGTTTTCATTAAGTCGCTGGGCAGATGAGCATGGCTCAGACTTTGATTAAACTTTGTCCAAAGAAATTGCGATACAATGTAAAGAGTATTTGAAGATCCCAGTTTAGCTGGTGAATGAGACTTTAACAACATTGTCTTGCCATCTCTTGCCAACGATCGATCTAACTTTTGGAACTGTTTTGCATACCTAGAATGTTTTACTACAGTTTAATAATAATAATAATAAATTGGCAACACCAACATTAATTGCCAATTATTAATAAATTGGCAACACCAACGTCAACACGTCACGAAATTTGTTAAAATTATTTTCAATTACTTATATTCATTTTAGACACAGTTTTTATATTTTCTGAGTACCCCTACAAGCCTGAAGTCCAAAAAACAGTATAAAAAGTAAAATGAACCAGAAAAACATAGAATTTCATTCCATAAGGTACCAAATTGGAGGTGACATCTGTCATGTCACCTCGGAACGTAAATAATGTAAATAATGATAAGTACAAAAATAACAAATGTTGACCAGATCAGCCACACGTCAAGCACGCCCACCACCTCCGGACTCTTCGCCCAGCTCCGCCTCGCCGCCGCCGGTATCCAGCCCCACCGTGAGTGCTGTGACGACACCGGCCGCGGTAGTCGCGTCGAGCTCGAGCGACGAGTATTTTTCCCCGCCGACGCGACGTCGCCAGCACCTGTTCGTCGGCAGGGGAGAGGCCGGCCACCGAGGAGCTTGGGACTTAGGGGCCATCCGGCCCCGAGCCGGGTCCCCGCTGCCGGTGGTTGTGTGCAGCGCATGAGATGGACTCAGTCTATGAACGAGAACGTCATGCGCGCATATTATAGGTCTACAGAGGGGGGAACTCACCTCACTGCGTACCGTGATAGGATGCTGTCTCTTTTTCAGGAACTACAACCAACCGTCAGCGTCTCGGCCCAACGACTGTCGGATCAGGTGCGGGTCATCCAACGCAATCATAGGTTGGACGATGCCGCACTTGATAGGCTGCGCTCAGAGATACTGAGCAACCTTATCGTCTCGACTCCGGCACAAACCGCGGTACAAGCGTCAACCATTGATCTACCGCGGTCCAATCATGGTGTTGAAGAAGAAGATGATAGGGTTACCACAGTAAGTAGCCAATGCAACGACCGATTGAGGAGCGCACTGGAGGATGCGTTTCGCGAGTATAGATCCACTCCAACCGAACTTAGACCGCGATTACCACGCCTACCTATGCACAAAAAAAATAGGGCGCTGGTGTGTGCCCTGGACTCGCAACTTAAGAATGTGTTCGAGAGCAGCGAGGATCTCGTTGATACACACTCGATCCTGTATTGCGCGGCTGTTGCGGCATGTCGTTTAGCTAACGTCAAGTTTCCAAACTGTGACGGAGCTGCTCGACCAAAACCATCCGTACCAGCCTGGCAATGCAGGATCGAGCGTCGTATCAATGAAGCCAGGGTACTCATAGGCAAACTATACTGTTTCAGGGAGGGCAATAGAAGACCACGAGTGATGCGCTTTGTGAGGCGGGCATTTTCGGGGACTGAAATAAGCCCTCGAGAATACATGTCACGTGTCACAGAGCGCATCGACTTCCTGAAGCAGAAAGTTTGTGCATGGGCGAGCCGTATTCGGCGGTATAAGCGGCGGGTTGATCGATACATGCAGAATCGCATGTTCCAGAGCGATGAATGGTGGGTATATAGAGCTTGGGAGCGACCTGAACAAAATTTGACAGACGTGTGCCGCCCAGATGATGCCGCCACAAGTGCATTCTGGCGCAGCATCTGGTCAGTACCCGTCTGTCACGTTGAGGCTGACTGGATGCAGGATGTCGAGCGAGTGTGTGAAACTATACCAGAAATGGAAACAGTCCTAATTACGCCATCAGACGTTGCCAGAGCAGTCCGTCCGTTACCGAACTGGAAATCGCCAGGGCCGGATGGATTGCACAACTTTTGGTTGAAATGGCTAATTAGTTCGCACACTAGCCTGGCCTCTCAGTTCCAGTCAGCCTTAGAGTCTGGGTCGCTACCGCAGTTTCTATCAACAGGCGTTACCCACCTGCTCCATAAGTCAGGTAGTCCCACGGAACCCAAAAATTATAGACCGATCACGTGTTTGTCGACGATCTATAAACTTCTTACATCCATTTTGAGAGCGAAAATTAATTCACACATTGACAGTAACTCGATTATGTCTGCCTCTCAAAATGGATGTAGGAACGGGTCCCGAGGTACTAAGGAGCTACTCCTCATCGACTTGGCCATTAGCCAACAGGTTCGTCGCTCCCGCAAGGATCTGTCGACATGCTGGATAGATTATAAGAAGGCCTACGACTCGGTGCCACATACATGGCTTGTGAGGGTGCTGGAGTTATACAAGATAGATGCAACTCTACGCACCTTCCTTAGGTCCTGTATGGGGCAATGGAGGACGGTCCTTCGCTATCCGGGGTGTCAACGGATCCAGGGGAATGACGAGCCTGTCTGGATTAAACGGGGAATATTTCAGGGCGACAGTTTGAGTCCACTTTGGTTCTGCTTAGCTCTGAATCCTCTAAGCACACTGCTGGAGGATTCAGGTCTAGGCTATCGGTTGAAGAGAGGTGGTCAGGTCATATCTCACCTTCTTTTCATGGATGACTTGAAAATCTTTGCCCCCAACAAATTGCAACTGATGGAGTTACTAAAGGTAACTGAAACATTCAGTAGCGCCATCAGGATGGAATTTGGTGTGGACAAATGTGCAATCATGCATGTTAAGCGAGGTGAGATTATGGAATCCGAAGGTATTGAACTTTCGGATTCCATACACCTTAGATCCCTCTCTTCATCCGAAAGCTACAAGTATTTGGGTATGTCGGAAGCGTTAGGCATCAACGTTATTAACATGAAGCAATCGTTGAAGGAGTGCTTCTTTAGCCGCCTGAAGAAGGTATTAATTTGTCTTCTTTCGGGTGGAAACAAGGTGCGCGCCTTCAACGGTTGGGTCATGCCGATTTTGATGTACTCTTTCGGCATACTCAAATGGACCCAAACCGAACTTGACGCCCTGGATAGGCGGGTCCGTACACTTCTGACCGCAAACCGGATGCATCACCCACGATCATCGGTGATGAGACTGTACATCCCGCGTAAGTGCGGGGGTCGAGGCTTTTTAAATGCGAAAACCCTCCACAACCACGAGGTGTGCAGTCTCAGGGAATATTTTTTAAAAGCCGAATTGGGTATGCACCGTGATGTGGTCGCAGTGGACAAGGGGCTTACCCCGCTCTCCATGGCTAAAGAGAACTGGCACAAACCTGTAGTACTTACTACCGATGACCGTAAGGCGGTATGGCAAAGCAAGGAGCTTCACGGGCGCTTCTATCGGGCTCTTCATGAGCCTGGTGTAGATTTCCTAGCGTCCGTATCCTGGCTACGTTTTGGTGACCTTTTCGGGGAAACTGAAGGTTTCGTCTGTGCAATTATGGACGAAGTTATCTTGACGAATAACTACCGGAGACATATTATGAAGGACGGGACGGTTGACGTGTGTTGGGCATGCCACCGTCCAGGTGAGTCCATCAGACATATTATCTCTGGTTGCTCTCGTCTGGCTAACGGCGAGTACTTCCACAGGCATAACCAAGTAGCCAGGATTATTCACCAGCAACTTGCTTTGCAATACAAACTTGTGGATTCTGAGGTACCGTATTACAAGTATGTACCCGACCCAGTTCTCGAAAATGACCTTGTCACGTTGTACTGGGATCGGTCTATCATTACTGACAGGACTATTATCGCTAATAAGCCTGACATAGTAGTGATAGATCGATTAGCGCGCCGCATAATGATTATCGATGTTACCATTCCACATGACGAGAACCTCGTGAAAGCTGAGAAAGAGAAACAAATTAAATATCTCGACTTAGCACACGAGGTTGTTGACATGTGGAATGTGAGCTCGGCTGTCATTGTGCCGATTGTCGTATCGGCCAATGGCCTGATGGCAAAAAGCCTCGACCAACATCTCTCGAGGCTTTCGTTAGGCGGTTGGATCAGGGGCCTGATTCAGAAGGCAGTAATCCTTGATACGGCTCGCATTGT
The DNA here is from genome assembly GCA_963555695.1 of Dasypolia templi. Classification (NCBI taxonomy): domain Eukaryota; kingdom Metazoa; phylum Arthropoda; class Insecta; order Lepidoptera; family Noctuidae; genus Dasypolia; species Dasypolia templi. The sequence continues at coordinate 15,670,634 of OY743157.1, forward strand.
GAGGAGGTTCCTGTCTCTGGAGCCCTAACCACCAGTAGCTTGGACCCAGCTCCCGCTACCGGCGGACCACTATTTTTTATATTTTTTAATGTTTTTTTTAAAAAGTTGTTTTATAAAAATATTTAAAAATATATTAGAATAAGGATAAAAATAAATAAACGACATAATAATAATTGATTTAATTCAAAATATTGTGGTACAGTCTGTTACAATTAATATAATTTAACAATTTATGGATAAATCACAAGAGTAACAAATAATAGATCTGGCGTCCCAGCTAGGTTACATGGAAACCTGTATTAAGGTTCGCCAGCCCAGGCTCGCCAGCCCAGGCTAAGGACTTTATAGTTTTAACGTAAGTTACTTATAATACTACTAATTGTGATGTAGATGTGGTGTGTATGTGATTAGTGATGTAGCTGTGGTGTGTTAGTGTTTTGTGATGGAGGTGTTGTGTGTGTGTATGTGATTAGTGATGTAGCTGTGGTGTAAGTGTTTTGTGATTGAGGTGTGGTGTGTGTGTATGTGAACGGAAGGGTAAGAGGTTGGGTGTAGTAACGGAGTGTTAGAGAAGTGACTACGATTGTGAAGTAAGCAGACCTTCAGTGTCGTCGTAGTTCAAACTGGATAGAAAGCATGATAACTGCTTTTTACAAATTTCGTAAGAGGATTGATGTACAAAGATATGTTTGTTTATTCTGTTATATGAAAATGGCCCAAGGTAGTAATAGAAACGTTTAGTGAAGGCAAAGCGTGTGAAGGGTACTTTGCAAAATTCGTGCTTTCGCCTAAGTGAGGATTGAGTTAGTGTAAACGGAGTCTGAGTGTGTTGTTGTAACAAGATGTTGAGAATGAAATTTTGCCGGACCGTAAGAAATTTGCGTTTTTTATATAGATCAAAGGTTGGGAAAAGCATTGGTCGGAAAGTAGCAACCTTAAGAATGGCTCTCTGAGCCACTTCCAGAGGTTTTAGTGTAGTTTTCGCAGATCCACCCCAACTCCCAATACAGTACGAGATGACTGAGTGACACATGGCGAGATACACGGTGCGTATTACATACGTATTGGCAACGTGTCTGAGCGTGTTAAAAAGGTATATAAGTTTACGAACTCGAGCTGTAAGGTGGGTGATATGTGCTTTGAAGTTAAGGTGTTTATCTAGGATAATGCCGAGGTACTTTGTAGTGTCTGAAGAAGAAATTGTAGGACAGTTGCACGAGTCTGAGTTGGCTTGACAGGTGTGAGCTTTTAGAGTAATGGGTGTCAAGGGTTGCGTGGTGGAGTTTAGAGAGAATGTTATCAGTTTAGATTTATTAGTGTTTAACGGGAGTGAGTGAGAGATAAGCCAACTATATATTAAATCAAATCCGGTTTGAGCAGTCGCTTGCAGTTTAGCCCAGGATTCATCATAAAAGGTAATTGCAGTATCGTCGGCAAAAGAGACAATATTACCAGAGCACAGGAGCATGTTGCACAGGTCGTTTATGAACACCAGGAACAATGTAGGGCCCAAAACACTGCCCTGAGGCACTCCATATGAAATAGGAAGCTCGTCGCTATGAAAACTGACGATTTTTACTATCTGCCTACGGTATGAGAGATACGAATTAAAAAGCTGGAGTTGAGTACCACGTACGCCTAGACATTCCAGTTTAGATATAAGGCAGGAGAGAGGAATGGTATCAAATGCTTTTGCAAGATCAATGAAGACTGTGAGGCATTTTTTGCGTTGATTAAGTTAATCAACGATTCCATTTATCATTGTCAACGCCGCGTCAGAAGTTGAGTTTTCTTCCTGAACCCAAATTGGTTAGTTGACAATAAATTATTGCTTTCAAGGTATGTGCTGAGCCTGTTATTAATGAGTCGTTCTAAAATCTTGGATAGGGCAGGTAGTACCGCAATAGGGCGATAATTAGTGACAGAGGTGCGGTCCCCCCCTTTAAAGATGGGATGAATAAGGCCTTTTTGAAAGAAGATGGGAAGGTACCAGAGGCGAGTCATAGGTTGAAGATATGACAAAGTACGGGGGTGAGGATTGCAGAGTATCTTTTTATCATGGTTGTAGAAATGCCATCAAATCCCACTGCAGCATTGGCTTGAAGAGAACCAATAATAGAAGCTATCTCATCAAAATTTGTTTCCGTACGAAACAAATTTTGATGAGACGACGAGTACGAAAGAATTCAAACTATTGGTGGTTTTGGACTGGGAATTAGGGTGAGGACAGCTATCCTGTAAGCTCCTAATACGATCAGCAAGATCTTTACATATATTTACAAAAAATGAATTAACATTGTTAAGAGATTGAGAAGGTGTGTCCGTGGTGTAAAGTAACTCCATGGGAGGGTGAGTAATTTTTGTTGTGTTTGTTACACGCTTGACTGTATCCCACAACATCTTTGTGTTACGACCAGCTTTGGTAATTTCATTAGAATCGAACTGTCTTTTTACTTTTCTTAGAACCTTATTGCAGAAATTCCTGTATCTTGTGTAGGTAGTTTTAAGGACTTCATTATCAGGAGACTGTTTGTATCTTTTGTGCAAAATATCTCTGTTCTTCATGCATCGCAATAGTCCTGGAGTAATCCATGGTTTTAGGATTCTCTTGCGTTTTGCTGTACGCTTCAATGTTGAGTGATTATTTATCTCCTGCGATAGAGTTTGGATTTCCTACTTTGCTTTTCCTTTTGCCATTTGACATATGTATTTATTTATTTTAGGTTACCCAACAACTGTTTACACAATGCATTTACAATAAGTTAATTTTAATACCTACAATTAAAAGTGTAACAATTACTTATAGTCTAACACCACATTCACTATATATATATCATTACAATTTTACAACTACAACAATTTTTTTTTAAATGGTTACACAATTAATATTAACAACAAGTTCATTAACAGAATAAAATTTGTACAGAATAAATAAAATCAAATTAAAGATGAAATAAAAGTATATACAAAATTAGAATTGAAACTCGTTATCACAGAAAACACAGGCCAACTCCGGGTATAAAAATAAATAATAAAAATAAACATAATTGGTGCAACCAGGTATTCTAAGCTACCTCTTCCAGTCGAAAAGAGGCAATCCTGAAAACAATATATATATAAGCTACCTAACACATAACTCAATAAGTTCTCCAATAAGAAAAAATATTAGACTGGCTTATGGTATTATCTACAAAAATTGAATTTTAAGAAAAGCTGGCCGACAAACCTTCGCAAATGGAATCTAATATAAAATATGACATTATTTGTACTTGAACCCAAAGTTGGGAAAGGCTGAATGTTTTATCAAACTTAATGGATTCCTATCTGTTGTGTGTGACTTTACTTTTACATCAAAAAGATCTTTGATCCACTGAGAATGGTCGACGCATCGCACTTAATTCTTCAGAACTATTTATCTGGGGTTTAAAATAGATGAGAGTTCCCGTGGACCACTACGGTTTTGGCCATAATACCTCAATGCCGCAGTAATTAGTCATCTCTTGTACCCATTTCCCATGTACAAAAATACGAACGCTACCACGCGAAATTTCCAATATAATAGCATTTGTATTTTTTATTTGCGTTACAAAACAAGGTTTTGGAAAGATAGATTTAGACTTTCGCATTTTTGTCTTTCACAAAAAGACGAATGTCCTACTCTACCTAATTTACGTCTTGTTGATTTGTATTAGCGAGCTTATTGGCAAAAATGAGCACTTACAGTTTGGATTTTTGAGATGGGGCAGTAATGGTTGACCTTAATCGTTGTAGCTACGGGAAAATGATCTTAGAAGACTACTCATCTATAACTTTTTTGAGAAATTTAGATAGCATTCACAGATTTTGAAACAGGCTATGTTTTTTTCAAAATCTGTGAATGCTATCTAAATTGAGACAAAAAAGTTATATCAAGACAATGGGGAATTTCCACGAAAACTTTTTTTTTTGCATCCGATCCTGTTTTTTATGATGATCAAAAAACTTTATGGGACCAACTGAGGTTTGAGTACTAGAAAAGTCTGAAATTGCGTAAAGTTTGCGTTAAGTAGGAAATAAAACTATACTTACTTTTTATGCTTTGAAACACCCAAACCGTCAACGTGCGCTTCATTTCTGGATCGTACTGATAAATTCCAAACTCATCACCTGTAATGATGTCGTAAACACGCCGAAACAAGCCTGCTTCAAATTTATTTATCATATCAAGGCACCATTCCACCCGGGCCTGCTTCTGAGCATCGGTGATGTTCTGCGTAAAACTATCCTCCTCACGCGAAGATGCACAATTTCGATTCGATGTAGAATTTCGTATAGGCTTCCCAATCGAACCTGCAGTATGTGCTGAATCTCTTGATACGTAACTCGCCTAGTGTTATCCCCAATTGCGTAACATACTATCAATCAGAATCTAAACCATTTTGAAGGATATCAATGATCCATTGCTTCATACGTTCGAAAGATTTGTCTGCTCAACATCGTAAGTAACGCAACGAATGTTGTTGAACTGTCAAAATGAAAGCCATTCCTCCTGTTAGTGTGTTACGCAATCACCTCGCGGGATTATGAAATTGCAAATTGCAATGTGAAATAGGCTAGGTTCAGACGGTGTGAAGTTTCAAATAATCCCACAAAATCATGCGTCTCGCGTGAGGAAATCTTGTACACTCAAGCGACGTTCAGTACTTAGCCTTATTTATGTCACAAAAAACCCGTTTACTTCCCGATATTACGCTACAAATATACCCAACAACAATGTACTTACAACGGGACCCTATCAATCCGTCCTTTCGACCGTCCATCCGTCTACCGTCTGTCTGTCAGCTAGCTGTACGTCTACGGTTCTCATGAACCGTAGTTGGTAGACGGTTGAAATTTTTACAATGTTTATTTCTATTGCTATGATAAAAATAAAATTAAGGTATAAATTTATTGGGTTAAACAAGAAACGTGTGTATTTAGGCGTTTTTGCCTTTTGATACGGAAACCTTCGTATTCGAGTCCAACTCGCACTTGAATGCTTCTAGTCAATTCACACAATAGGGGCATTCATACGAGTTTTAACATTAATCATGATAATATTTTCCCACATTGTTCTATGATTCAATAGTCGGCCAGTGCGGGTCATAATTATGTAAATCAATTAAAATCGTGACCATGTTTATCTCTGTGTATTTACTTGCGGTACAAATTATTTCACGATTTTGTTATTAAGTTTTATTTTAGCACTTGGCATTTGCAGTAAATAAGATCAAATATATTGTGTAGTCTTTGTGGCTACCGGTGCGCAGTATGATTAATTAGAGGGCCAATTCAAGAACTTAAAGATGGTCAAAATCTAGTTTTGATGATAGTCTTCATGATGTAAATGTCAAAATATATTGTTTATAATGTTTTGTTGATGTTAAACAAAAGTTTATTCTGTACTTTGTTTGTAATATTCTCAGTAACAGCCCGGAGACTGAGTTTATGCCCAGAAGATGGCAATAGGCTCGCCTCCTATTACATGGGACTTATGGGGACTACAGGACCTAAACATATACTTTACGCTGTTTATAATGCCTAAATTATATGTTTCACTGCAGTTAACAAAATCAGAAAATATATGATATTCTTCAGGATGTAATGCTGGTTAAATAGTGTATTGAAAATATAAAACAACTATTTTGATATGATAGAAAAAGAGAGGTCACGAAGAGACCTCTCAATTTTTTTTAACGCATAAAAATCATACTTATACATACAAACAATATTCTGTTTTTTTGATAGATTATTCTACAAGCAACATATTAACGTAATAGTGTTTAACCTGTTTTGTCAAATCAATAGTTTTTTTGTAAATAGATAATTGTTTTTTTTTTTTATTGATTATTTTTTGTAATAAATTAGCATCGTTGTGTCATCGCGCTTCTCTTTCTTTTCTATGCAGTCTGATAGTGACCGCATTTTAGCTCTTGTCAGCCTGGGCAAAATGTTGGTTTACTATAACTCTGCCTTACCCTTTGGGACTACAGGCGAGATGTTATTTTATGTTTGTCATCAGTGTGGGCTATTGTATTAACTATAAGCGTAAATGTGTATCCACGATAACGTGTTATTTATTAATGGGTTGAATAAAAAATGTAGTCTAAAAAACATTACGGTCTGTTCCGAATGTTCCTATCTGAATAAAGTGTAAACAAGGGTTTGTTTTGTGTTCTGTGGCCCTAGTGCGAGTTTATTTAAAACGTCTCGACTTTACGCATCGACCGCGTTCGGCGCTCCATTTGGCCCTCCACCATTCGAAAGTTGCGCTCTGATTGCCAAGGGCCAATCGGAGCGTCGAACACGGGATGCGTAAATCATAACTACACGTTTCTTGTATAACCCAATCAATTTATAACTTAATTTCATATTAGATCTAGCTGACAGACAGACGGCAGACGGCTGGACGGTCGAAAGGATGGGCGGATAGGGTCCCATTGTAAGTACATTGTTGTTGGGTATATTTGTAGCGTAATATCGGGAAGTAAACGGGTTTTTTTTGACGTAAATAAGGCTAAGTACTGAACGTCGCTTGAGTGTACAAAATTTCCTCACGCGAGACGCATGATTTTGCGGGATTATTTGAAACTTCACACCATCTGAACCTAGCCTATTTCACATTGCAATTTGCAATATCATAATCCTGCGAGGTGATTGCGTAATACACTAACAGTAGGAATGGCTTTCATTTTGACAGTTCAACAACAACATTCGTTGCGTTACTTACGTTGTTGAGCAGACAAATATTTCGAACGTATGAAGCAATGGATTACTAATATCCTTCAAAATGGTTTAGATTCTGATTGATAGAATGTTACCTAAGTGTGCGTCGCTGTCGCGCAGATTGAGTGATTCCTGTGTCCAGCAAGAGACTTACTAATTGAATCCCGAGAATATTACCATGTCGACACATTAAGATTTCCCCGTGTACAAGTACACCATCGGTTAATTGCATTGTTGAGTAATCCACCGATCAAGCTTCTTATTGTGCATTATCAAATCCTTTAGACCGAGATCTATTCCTTGTTACTACTACTACTGCTCGTTCTTTGACTAAGATTATGTTCCTGTCTCTGTCTTGTACTTGTGGGTTCACAGTGGTGCGACAGTGACAGGAATAGCGCTTAACCTAAGTACGTATTAAGTAACGCTTTAGAGACCTCCGTCTAAGAGTTTCCTTGCTAACTTATCTACCAAACACGCGTAGCAAGACTACCATAAAACGGGTTTTGTCGATGGAAGAATAGACAAAATTACAGACGATTAAAACAAAGGACAATGCCAAATCCTGCCCCTGCTATTAACAGGTAATGCCAATTAATGAAAATAGTTGTAATGATAAAAAGGACCTTTTCATAATATTTTTTTTTTCAGTAGAACTTGCCGATTACAAATCACTGATAAAAGGAATTCAACCCCGGAGTTCCCTATTGCGTGACTTATTGCGCATGATACACAAAAAAAAAGAAGTTTTATGCACCTGTAAAACAAAAACTCATATTACGGTTATAATTATTATGATATTGCGTAATGCGTAACAATTGTTTAAATCGCTTTTTAACAATTATAAACTGCACCTAACCAATAATCAATGTCATTATTGTTTTAAGATTTTAACAGAAACCGCAAGTTCTACAGGCATAACGACAAATGTTTAGTTAACAGTAATAAATAAGCTTGTAAATTACTTTTTGATTTGAAAAGGGCAAAGTTCTATAGATGTTGTGGCATTGTCCTTTGTCTTTTTGTCTATTCTATCTGTAATTTTGTCGATTCTTCCATCGACAAAAGATGGCCATCCTACACGTCCTGGACGTCCTCAAATCTATTTACAAAGTTATTGATTAACTTCAGTCAGATTCAGGCTAAAAATATATCCATTAACTAATCGGATTACAGGATAAAAAAAGATACATTACTCAAAGCCAGTGCTCAGATGCACTCAAATTCAGAAAGTTTTTGTTCTCTGAAAGTTCTCGTTAAGAAGTCATCGCCTCATAAATCCGCTGTTATTATTTTCAAATTCTTTGACTTTGTAAAGATTTGCAGTGGAGCTTGAGGATTATATTCAGAGTTCAGTATTTTTCTATGACATTATACAGTTACAGTCTGCTTTCCTTTTTAATTTTGAAAATAAATTGACACTATGCGGAAAGGTCTAGGCGCTGAATAAAATTTATTAGTGTTTTGTAGCAGATTTTTGTAGTAGATTTTTTCAACTACAGGGTAATGATTATTTAAACGAACCCAATTAAGTATTGCTAACTCAACCTGGCCAAAGTCAATATACAAAACCGGTGACCATAATATTCAAAATATGAACAGACAACAATTATTTTTAAAATATGACAAAGCATGTTTTTTTTTACACTACAACGCCACATGCGAACTGCCGCACACTGACGTCACGCAAAATCCTGCATCGCGCAAGCAGAGTTTACCGCGCATCTAGCATGTTTAGTCCATCAGACACGGTAACCGTCTGGTTGGAGGACCACCCCTTTTCCATAGAGTATGAGTGCACTGTACATCCTGTTCCTCACACATTTATACAATAAAACACCTAAAATGGAAGTACCAACAAACTAACGAATGCAGCAGTCGTCCTGACATGACTCTAGTTTTGTTATTATCTTGCAACTTTTATGTAAGTAACAACTCACTAGCTGATTTCACCTTATGTAATAAAACATTTTGAAGCCGACAAAAAATATATGAAACACATAGCATAATCAGCCTATAACGTTCCCACTGCTGGGACACAGGCCTCCTCTCTATGAGATGTAGTGAGCCGTAATCCACCACGCGGGCTCAGTGCGGGTTGGTAGATGTCACATGTCTTCGAATTTTTGGTTCTAGGACATGCCGGTTTCCTCACGATGTTTTCCTTCACCGTTTTGAGAGCAGTGGTGATTAAATTATTTACACATAGTAAAGCGCCTGCTTGGGTTCGAACTCACGACCGTAAGTAAGTAAGTAACTAAATAAATAAGTAACTCGTAAGTCGGGACCGTTACCACTGGGCCACCACATGAAACACAAGTAACACAATTATAACGCCAAGTTTTTTCTTCTAGAAAGACTTGGCAACATACTTTCTTCGTAAACTGTTAAAAATTATTAACAGTTGGCAAGTAAAAAACGATAAATCTTTGTTATCCGTGCTCCAAGTAACTTGTTTGTGCCGAAACAAAATTTATGAGCCTACGGTAGAATTTATTACGAGGGACCAGACCGTTTTGAGGCGATAGTCCGATCACTTTATTGGTCTTCAGATACTGCAAACTTTGGTAAATATAACTTATTGAAAAGAGATGGTTAAATCGATATTTTATTGGTTTCGGTTTCGTATAATTCCGAATTGATTTTCATTTGTACAACTGTTTAAACTTTTGCATTCATACTCAATTTTCCTCTTTGACTGCTATGTTGGTCTTCAAGTAAGGGCTTGGTTGGTCTTCAAGTAAGGGTTGTTGAGTGTGATCAAACTAAACAACCCCACGGCAAAGTGACACTAGTTTTTCCATTACGAAACGTAAGTAACAAACCGGATTTTGGAATGTCAACACATACATACAGAGTGGAATTTTGAGACGGGGTTGTAAGAGTAGGTACCTTAAACGTTGTAGCTACGGGAAAACGCTCTTAGGAGATTTTTTATTACTTATACTCTACTCTAATCCATAAATTTTTATCGGTAAAGTCCAAGTCAAAGTCAAAGCATTTATTTCAAAGAGGCACTAAAAGGCACTTTTAAACGTCAACATTTTTTAATAGATTTGATTCTAGCGGCCCTTCCAAAAGGTAGTTTCGTATGGAGAAGAAGGGGCAAGAAACTCCACCCCTCCTCCACCTCTATTAAAATGTTTAACAATATTTTGTGTACATGAATTATTTATATTTTTAAATGTGAAGACGATGTACCCAGAATAAAATACAAGACCACAAATAGGTAATAGTTATTTGTTTTACATGTGGGTAAAAGTGTTTTTTGCCGTGAGTGCTTGGATTGAAACCTGAGCTAGCGGAGGGTTCTAGAATTAAAGCACGAGCGAAGCGAGTGGTTTAAAAGAAGAACCCTGAGCGTCGCGAAGGTTTCAAATCACGAAACGCTATAAACTTTTACCCGTATGTGAAACATAACAATTTTCACCACACTACGAGGAACTTGCAAAAAATAAAGAAAACCAGTAAAAGAAAACCGTCTTTTCAACTAATTCTGACGGAGTCAAATTTTCATCGCATTTTGAGAAATTTGTAAAAACTTGTCGTTGTAAAAGTTTTTGAATGTTAGCGTGGGACACAGACAGGCCACAACGGGATTCTTTCAAAGGCTTCTTTCAAGTGCCTGTTGTTTTTTAATTCGCTCATGCAGGCAAAGGAAGTGAGCCATACAGCCTTGTCTTTTTTGTCATTTCTTAGTGAGAAGGTACGTTCAAAACAAATGCTTCATACACTTTATTTATTTATTTCGATACACTAAGTATAGTTAACCATTACTTTTATTACCTTTTACTGTATATTACGATTAGAACTATTCAAATTAACATTAAAAATTACATAATTTTATAGTGTTAGCAATAAAAATAAATTAAAAAGCGGATATTTTCGGTTCTGAATAACCAGGTATTTTCGGTTGATCAGTTTTTGAACGTTTCTAACTTTTGTCTTAAAACTTTTTTGTTCCTAACTCTTTGGTTTTATTTGAAACTTCGAGTAAATGTTGAATCGGAAGCCTTCGAATTTTAAAACACTTTACACTCTAGATAACAAAAAAGGCTTTTACCCACGGAAATCGATGGGTAAAAATTGCAAATAATAGGTAGTGTGGTGAAAAAATAATTTAAAATAAGCAAAGACAGATAAATGAATCATGTGAGGTACATGGTGCTCACATTGAGAAAGTAGTACTCGTAAGTATATGATTTTCCTAAAATATTAACTAGGAATTAGTAAGTGTGTGAGTAAAGTAAAAATAACAAATTATACAATACAATAAGCAACTACTATGATTTTGTCTAGCCTCTAGATTGTCCTATGGAGCAGGACCAGCATGTTTCCAAGCATTCTTATCTAGGATATAATCCTCTTATCTGTAATATGCTTGTTTACAAAGTGTTATTTAACATGAGTTTTAAGGACGTCGCAGCCGGTCGCTGCTATGCTGTGTTGTTCCAATATCTTCATCTGAGGTCTCGCTACTATCCGTTTCCGGTTTGCTGTATATCTCGCTAGCAGCCTTTTAGATCTTATCTCGTTCTTCAGCCGTGTCCAAGTTGATTTCCTTTTCGAAGTAAGTCCTGTCCTGTTTGAGGTTGTCATTCCAAGTGTAAATAGGTCGGCCGACTTTTTTGGATTTTGCCTTATACTGCATTGCTGCATGTATGGTTTTCGTCGTCTGTGGACATGTGCGAGATAACACATCCTATGATTCTTGATGCGTTTGGTTAAGGTTTTTCCGTTTAAAATTTCATGTCGGGCACACATGATGCCTACTCACTTCCTCTGGCTTCACCGCGGCGGACGATACTCCTCTTACTTTAGTTTCTTTTTTAGCTGTTTGTCAGGAACAGTTTTATTATTGTTATAAGTACGGCATTACACCCTTGCCTAAAATACAGGAGTCCACTGATGCTCCCCGCGCTAGCATTGGTCCTTCATGGGTCTCGTCGTCTAAATTTCAAAAGTAACGGTCTCGAAAAAACAATAAACTTCGAACTCGAGGCTCTTCAGTTGCGGTCTTCAGCGGGGACAGTATCAGCAGGAATCATCAATACCTTGTTGAAGAGACTTTGCGTAGCACTGTACACGTCCAGAATACGAAGTCATCCAGACGTCGGTCGGCGTCGGACTTCGGACCCGTCGAATGGTCGAGTCGTCGTCACGGGCAAAGAAGTACGAAAACTGCAGATCATTGTTTATCCAGTGGATGGTTTAGACATTTTGTGAGTTTGTTCCAAGTTAATCCTTATTTATTTGTTTATTAGTCTTATTTCATATGTTTAATTAACAACATTTAAGTGAATGTTTTCATTTATCTTCAAGTATTTTAGTGGCAATCCTTCTTATCAATAGTCTTATATTTTTCTAAAATCACTTCTATTCTTATAAAGCTATCGTATAACGGTTAGATAATCCACCTGTTTACGCAATTCCTTCACTTCACTATAATAGCTGATAACTCGGCCGTCTTCGCATCATCTGTTCCTTAATTCGCACCTAGTCATTCATAATCATAACTCATCATCGCTATGGCTAACGAAAATGTTGAAAAATCGTTAAAAAAACGCACCTGTATGAAATCTAACCTCAGCATTTTAGCAACTTACTAATATGCGTAAGATTTCATAGTTTTAAAATTATGCCTTATATACTTGTCCCCATTTTTTAACAATAACCTATGTGTTGGTGTTAATTTACGTATTATTACTTGTGTTATAAGGTATTCCTTTTTGTATTGTGGCATTGTTTACGCTGAGCCAGTGGTGGTAGCAGACAGTACAAGCAGAGATTGCATTTTTATTAAGTAAATCATTTTGGAAATTTTATCTGCAGTTCAACGCAAGCCTGTCATATGTCAACTTACTGCTGTGCTTACTTAGTAAAGATTACTTATCCGCTCTTCGATAATTTCCGGAATTCACTTTACTCTTTTTAACTTCTTATCATTATTCTCCTACTATTACTTTATCATTGCTTGCAAGTTATGAGAAATGGCTACCTGACTCACTCAAATAAAAGCTGAAGAAGTCTACGCTGCAATCCGGGCAGCATGTTGGGAATCGAACCCGACACAACATTGCGCGCGGCCTGCACGCGTAGGCTGAGTGTACGGCGCGGCATCCACATTCTACCAAGACGGAACAAAAAAACTCCTTCGAACACTAAATGTTTTTGCAGCACTTTCTAACTAAACACTTAGCACTGGGACCGACCATTTGTGACAAACCATTTTTTGTTTTTGTCACCCCCGAGTCGTGTACCTGAAGCACATTTTTATAAGCTTGTTGCTACAAAATACAGTTTCTTTTAGAACAATGCTTTAATTTTAATTTCATATTTAATGACATAGGGTTTGTAGAGCTTTAATACATAATTTATAAAATAATCACGATTTATGGTGAAAGCGGAGAAATAGCGTGATTTCGGTTAGACAACTGTTCAGGGGCAGCACGCACCGAAAGAGTTAACTTATACAGCTTCGACGCAAATGCCTCAAATATAAGGAACGATCTCACCAGGTTAGCTAGCTCGGGGTAGTCTCCTCAACCGCAGGCCGGGAATCAGGAACGCACGTATACCACCTTTGCACGGTTCCAATTTATTTAATTTCGACACAGATGCACAGGCTCGAAACTCGCGCCATATGTTGAAAAGACGTCTGAGTCGAGGTCGAGGGTTCCGGGCCTACTCCCCCATAGATTACTTAGCAGCCGTGCCAGAAAATGTACAATTATCAGTAGCGTCAGTAGGTACCCACCTACCTAATGCAGAAACATTTTAATTTCAATGACCTTGAAATACGTTCTGTGTTTTTAAGGAAAGTAATGTGATAGAGGAAACTGTTTATGAAAAATTAAATCGTTTGTTTGTTTGTGTATCATACAAGGTACGATCACCATTTGATACATTAGTCTGGCTTATTTCTAGCCCATCTTTGAGTTTATTATAAATGGTATTAGTGACATCGCGTCACAATTTACATTTACATTACTATATTTATTTAAAACCAAGACCCAATAAAGATTCAAAAGGGCCTATTGTGTTCAAATAATTTCACTACAACATTCCGCATTCCAACAAGGCGCGTCACCGTCACCCTCACTGTTTTTGCAGCGCTTTTGAACTTAACACTTGACACTTGGACCGACTATTTATGCGGCTGTTAAACCTTTTTTTTTTTTAACCTAGGGCCGGACTACCTGAAGCACATTTCTGTAAGCTTGTTGCAACAAAATACTAGTTTTTAGAAACAATGCGTTCAGTTGAATGATATGACGAATCATCCGCTCTTTACAAGTTAGAGCACACGTTTACAAGGTACAATTCTGACGCGGCAATTAGGATGTCTTCTCCACCCCAGAACGCCTCGTTGAAGGTTTACTCTACTTTGATACATTTGTTAGCCGTATTTTCTGGGAATAAATGCTACAATTGTTAACATATAATAGGTTAGTGTCTAGGTCAAGGTAATAAGTTCTTGTACGAAATCTAAATCGACAGCGTACATTTTGTTTTGAGTTGATAACATCCTACAAAAACCCTTAACCAGAATGACTCTTGAGATAACAACCGCCAAACCTCAAGTTCACGACCCTGCTGACCCGCTAGGCCCAACTATAATTAGATTAAAGCTGAAAGTCAAAACTCAGTTCGATTGGCTTATTTAGCCTTTTGGCCTTATCAAAAACAGGCGAGCTGGACAATGAAACTTGAACACAACAGATCCAGGTTTTCTCACTTTTAGGCTCTTTACGCAAGTTGTTCATTGCCTTCGAGCTTGTTCTCGTTGCTCGTTGGAGCCTTACATGATTTGCTATAAATTAAAACAATAGCTGAGCTACGTGAGATCTTTGTACTTTCTTGTTGAGAATTAAATTTCCTTAACCATAGAATGGATTGATCTCACCAAATTCGAAGCTCAGGATCGGCAAGCAGTTCCTCGCATGTATGTAGGTGTACAGTTCCAAAGAATTGTATTTCGCGACACAGGGCACACCAGCAGTTTCTTAAACACTTATCACTTCGTTGTCCGAAACTGGGCGCAGGGTTGACGCACGCTTTTTATTTTTTGTCGGAACACAGCCGAGACAACCGCTCGCCACGATGGCTGACAACCGAATCCTCTATTTTATTTTTATTTCTAGTGTTAATATTATGTCTATCACTTATTTAATTAAAAAGCTGCAAATGAACTGGCAAGGTACCGTCATTATATTAATCTTCTTAAATTGTTGACGTAAATTGCAAATGGCTCAGACAGCTCTCTTATTCAAAATAAAAAAGTATTTAATGTCAGCAGCCCGAACACACAGTAAAATGCCGTAAAATGCCATAATGCTGTGGAAGTAGCTAAAATAAATAAGCAAACGCGCGGCAATAACTAAAAAGGCAAACGCGCGGCAATAACAGTACATTAAGCAAGAAAATTGTCAGTTTTTGCAAAAACTTTTTTGATGCCATTTGATCCTTATTATTTTTGGATGGTAAATCATCAAATGACTTCTCCCGCTTTTTTTTTGTATAGCATCAAACTCAAACTCAAACTCAAAGCATTTATTTCAAATAAACCCATTACAAGCACTTTTGAATTGTCAAGGGGTCGGTCAGTCAGAAATATGAAGCTAGTTGCCCATTCCAAAGCGAAGTAGGTACCTATGGAGAAGAACGGGCAAGAAACTCCATGGACACTCTTTTAAATAATATGGTTACAGAAAATTTGTTACATCAGTCTTGTTGAAATTAAACATGTGAGAACGATGTAGAAAGACCCGTAATAAAAAACATAAAAATCTGAAAAGAAAAATTAAAAAAGCCGTGGCAGCCAAGAGATGACCAGTCCCCACTGACGGCGCCCGTTCACGAACATGACGTATGGATCAGCACCATTCAGCTCAACCATTTTGAAGGGAACTTAATGATCCAACACACACGCCACCACCAGCGAGACATTTGAGTGAGCGTGACATACTCTCAGCCGCCAGGGCACATTCAAGTCAATGACAGACGTGCCCAGTATAGGGTAGCTTTATAGTAGGTACTACATAGTGCTCACACGTGTGCTTTGCAATTATACAATACTAAAAGATTGAATTTATACAGTGCAAAGATAGTTTTTACAATCTTCAGCAGCTCCAACAATATTTCCGAATGCTAATCAATTGTTTAGGCGCCCTTGTGGAGCAGAACCAGCGTTGAGCCAAGCATTTTTGTCAGAGATGTAATCCTCCAACTTATAATATGCTTGGCTGCATAGTGTGCGTTTGATACAGGTTTTGAATTTCGTTTCATTCAGTTGGAGTATGTGGGGAGGTATTTTATTATAACATTTTAAACAGTACCCCATGAAGGATGAATCTACTTTAGCCAACCTGAAACCCGGTTGAACCAATTGGTCCCTATTTCTAGTCCCATAGTTGTGTCTTTCACCTCTTTTACTGAAAATATTTCAGTTTTTCCTTACGTACATGATGTTTTCATATATATATTGACAAGGTACGGTCATGATGTTAATATCTTTAAACAGTTCCCTTAAAGAATCGCGCCTGCGGAGGCCATATATTGCTCTAATGGCTCTTTTTTGCAGAATAAAAATAGACTCGATGTCTGCAGCGCGTCCCCATAATAAGATACCGTAAGACATGATACTATGAAAGTAACTGAAATAGACCAGCCTCGCGGTATCTACATTAGTAAACTGACGGATTTTTCTTACAGCATATGCTGCTGAACTTAGCCGTCCTGCAAGAGATGTTAAATGGGGACCCCATTGCAGCCTCGAGTCGAGCGTGATCCCCAAGAAAACCGTTTTATCAACGAATTCTAGTTTCTCTTGATTCAATACTATGTCACAATCAGTACTTTTAACATTCGGCAAAGCAAACCTTATGCATTTTGTTTTTTTCCCATTTAATACTAAATTATTAGCAGTAAACCAATTTTGTACCTGCAGCAGTGCGTTATTTACGTCGTCAAGATTTGATGAACGTCTACTTATCTTAAAAATTAAAGAAGTATCATCAGCAAATAACACCATTTGTGGTTGTTTTTTTTCATTGTTCATGTCATCTCGTAGTTGACCTTGAGAGGTCGTGACTACTTAACCGGACTATCATGTGGCTGCCTTAAGCGGACTCAAAGCCTCCAGCCAGGGGCGTAAAACTACTTACATTACTAAGCGAACGCTCGCTAAGGGCATCCCCTGTGGGGTGCGGACCTCAGCTTAGGGCGTCGCTGACGGGACACAGCAAGATTGGACAGGCTGGATCTGGATTATATTATTATTATTCGGAGAATTTAAAGCTACAGGCTCAGCTACGGCGGGCTGGCACTTCGTCGAGCAAGGGCGGGGAGGACAGTTACGTCGGGGTCTTAGCGAGGGACCTCGGCGACGAGGTCGGAATGTCGGTCTGTGTTTGTGCACTGTACTGGTGGCCCTACTGCTCTCCTGGATGAGAGTTATGTGGTCATCGGGATCGGTGAGAACATGCTTGGGACGGCGGACATGACTGATGGAGGAGGGAATATAGCTAGCGGCCTTGACAACCAGAGGGTTGCGGTGATTCGCGGCGGTCTCAAAGAAACGCTTTGAAACGCGTTTCATAAACTGGCGGATAGTGGGAATCCTGAGGTCAACGTGGAGGATTTCGTTGCGAACGTACCAGGGGGAGCCTGTAATCCTACGGAGGAACTTGTTCTGGAGGGTCTGCATTCTATTGAAGCGATGGGGCTTGGCGTGTGCAAAGACTGCACTGGCATAAGTCATAATCGGGTGGACCTTCTCACGATCTTCGTGTCAGACTTTTGACTAAAACCCACACGTGTTCCTTCAGTTGCCTGTGCCAGGGCCACGGTTATCTCTTTCGAATTTCCCGCGACCCTGAGGCGTCGGCCCTATCGGACCCCATCATTTTGTGCTGACATCTTTGAGGCGCACGTGGGACACGACGCGCCGTCGACCCGTTCCTGGTTTTTACCGGACGGCGAGCTACCCATTGCTCGCCGTCTGCAGGCCCGCGCCTACGGTGGCCGGGAATCTGCAGGCGACTCCCGACGCCCCTGGGTCTCCTGCGGCGACTAGTGGGGGCGTGAGGGCGCAAGGCTCTCTCCCTCACTCACTCCGCCTCCTCCTTCGCGAGCATTCCTGCTTCGCAGAATGAGGTGACGGCTTTCCATTCTCTCTCGCTCCGTACCAACACTCTGGATCAGAGATCGCCGCCGCTGATCGCCGCCGCTGATCGCCGCCGCTGATCGCCTCCGCGAGGACACGGCAATGATCTACCCAAGCTGGGCAGACCTCCACCGTATCCTCGATCGTGTCCTCCGGGTGCTCCACGCTATCCGGGTGACACACGGGCGTTTCCTCCCACCTTATGCGAAACAGGAACCTCCCGAAACAACCGTGTCCGGAGAGGACCTGTGTCAGGCGGAAGGTGAGGACGCCGTGGCGCCTTTCCAACCACTCCGCTAAGAGGGGACTTACCGCCGCTATTGTGGCGTGCCCGCACAGGGTTGCGACAATCGCACCCTCCATGACGCCATGAGATCCCGCCGGAGCTCTGTCAACGCCGGAGTTACACCCCGGCGTTTTGCCTCCTCGCACCACTCCCTTACGTGCGCGAGGGATTTTGCCTCCAGATCGTATGGCGGCAGTCCGGCAAGAAGGCTCGCCGCCTCGCAGGAGACCGTGCGGTATCCCCGGACCATTCGGATGGCAATGACTCTATGGGACGAGTTCAGGCACCTCAAAGAACGCGCCCACACCTTGTGACCACGCTCAGCGTAATAAAACACTAATACATTTTATTCAGCGCCTAGACCTTTCCGCATAGTGTCAATTTATTTTCAAAATTAATAAGGAAAGCAGACTATAACTGGATAATGTCATAGAAAAATACTGAACTCTGAATATAATCCTCAAGCTCCACTGCAAATTTTTACAAAGTCAAAGAATTTAAAAATCATAACGACGGATTTAAGAGACGGTGACTTCTTAAAGAGGGATTTACGTACAAAAACTTTCTGAATTTGAATGCATCTGAGCACTGGCTTTGAGTAATGTATCTTTCTTTATCCTGCACGTCGCTTCTGTAAAAATCTCACCGTGAAGACTTGCGTAGAGTCAGTTATCAGTGTCATCACGTCTTGGTCAATCCCTAGCATCAGTGGCACTGACAGCTCATTCCACGCTCACTTCACCTAAGTTTTCACGGTGAGATGGTTACAGAATAGCACTACTGTAATCCGATTCGTGAATGGATATATTTTTGCCTGAATCTGACTGAAGTTAATCAATAAATTTATAAATAAATTTTAAGGACGTCCAGGACGTGAAGCATGGTCAACTTTTGTCGATCGAAGAATAGACAAAATTACACAAAGAATAGGCAAAAAAACAAAGGACAATACAAGAAAATCTATAGAACTTTGCCCTTCTCAAATAAAAAAGTCATACAAGCCTGCAATATTCAGCATCATAAAGCTTATTTATTACTGTTAACTAAACATTTGTCTAAACTTTTTTTTGGTGTGTATCATGCGCAATAAATAACGCAATAGGAAATTCAGGGGTTGCATTCCTTTCATCAATGATTTATAATCGGCAAGTTCTACTGAAAAACAATGTATTATGAAAAGGTTTTAATAATTACAATTGTTTTCATTAATTTACATTTCCTGTAAATAGCAGGGGCAGGATCTTTGCATTAGCATTGTCCTTTGTTTTAATTGTCTGTAATTTTGTCTATTCTTCCAGCGACAAAACCCGTTTGTATGGTGGTCTTGCTACGCGTGCTGGCTATATAAGTTAACAAGGAAGCTCTTAGACGGAGGTCTATATAGCGTTACTTAGCACGTATTTAGGCTAAGCGCTATTCCTGTCACTGTCGCACCACTATGAACCTACAAGTACAAGACCGAGACGGGAAAATATCTTAGTCAAAGCACTAGCAGTAGATAGTAGTAGTAACAAGGTAAATATCGCCCAATAAGAAGCTTGATCGGTAGATTACTCCCCGAAGGGTTGGGCAGAGGTGTGCTAGTACACCCACATTTCGCCAGTTATGTTTAAGTCCCATGTAATAGGGGGCGAGCCTATTGCCATCAACCGGGCACAATTCCAGACTCCGGGCCGCTATTGAGAAATTCCAGATAGAAAAACCCAATAACACTTTGCCCGACCTGGGAATCGAACCCAGGACCTCATGCTCAGCAGTAGCGATTGCGTCCACTAGACAATGCAATTAATCGATAGTGTTGTACACTGGGAAATCTCAACGTGTCGACATGGCAATATTCTCGGGATACAATCAGTCAGTCTACTGCTGGACACAGGAATCACACAAATTGCGCAACAGCGCCGCACACAAGGATCATCCCCAAATGCGCAGCACCCTAATTGCAAAACATGCTATCAATCAAAATTTGAAGGATATTAATAATCCATTGCTTCATATGTTCGAAATATTTGTCTGCTCAACAACGTAAGTAACGCAATGAATGTTGTTGACCTGTCGAAATGAAAGCCACAGACACGTATAATCCCGCAAAATCATGCGTCTAGGTTGAGGAAATCTTGTACACTCAAGCGACGTTCAGCACGCTAGGTGCTATTATGAGATAATTACGAGTATGTAGGTCACAAAACTTACCGATATAACACTACAAATATTTCCTTCACGTAACGCGTATTTTCCCTATTAAAAATGTCTTTAAGGATAACGTCAAAGCAATCTTTAGCCCTCTATGTGGACTTTCAACCCGTTTTCCATATGACACACAAAAATAATGATATAGCATTTTTTTTGGGTTCCGTTCCCATCAACAATATACAACGGGACCCTATCCGTCCGTCCTTCCGACCGTCCATCCGTCCGTCTGCACGCTGTCTGACAGCGGGCTGTATCTCATGAACCGTAATTATAAAGTACTACATTATCACAGTGTGTATTTTTATTGCCACAAGATATTAAAAAAAAACATAAAAATAAAATAAAGTAAAACATTTATTATGGAAAGTATAAAATAAACGTGTTTTTTTTTCGGCGAGTCATACCATACAATAGGGACACGGTACGAGTTTTTAACATTTATCATTTTAATTTTACCATATTGTTATAAGATTCAATGGTCGGCCAGTGCGAGTCATAATTATGTATATCAAAAATCGTGATGTTTATTTCTGTGTATTTTCTTGCGGTACAATTTATTTCACGATTTTGTTATGATGTTATGAAGTTTTATTTTTAGCACTTGGCATTTTCAGTAAATACGATAAAATGTCGTTCGTCTTTGTGGCTACCGTTGCGCAGTTTAAAGTTTAGTTTAGGGCCAATTCAAGAATTTAATGATGTTCAAAATCTAGTTTTGATGATAGTCTCAAATGATGTAAATGTCAAAATATATTGTTTGTAATTTTCTCAGTAATAGCCTGAAGACTGAATTTTATGCTCAAAAGATGGCAATAGGCTCGCCTCCTATAACATAGGTCTAAAGGATACTACGGGACCTTAACGCAAGTTTTATAATGCCTTAAAGTATATGATTCACTGCAGTAAACAAAATCATGATTAAATTGTAAAATTAACCTGAATTATAAAATAATAAAAAAACATAATAAGGAGATTCAAAATAGGAATCTCGGCTTTAAGTACTGAAATGGTCAATGAAGACACTTAATATGTTAGTGTGCAATGTTACGATTAGCCGGAGGGCTAGTTGTAAGTCACTTATTCAAAAGAAAATTTTAGTCAAAACAAAGGGTAAAAAAGAGTGAAAGTCGGCTTCAATTTCTCACGGTTAGGGTCACTCGAAGTCGGTAGTAGGATCAGGAGGATGTAGCAGGATCGGCAGGCAGCAGTGGTGCTCGATGAGGACGGGCTGCCCGATGAAAATTTATTATGAAAATGTCGAAGTATAAAAAATACTAAGATTTTTATAAAAGGAGTAAATTAATAACACAGTTTTGGATGTAAAAAAGTCAAAGGTAACTAAAGGTTTGCTTTTCAGGAGTATGTATTCAAAAACATAAAATGTCAGTTGAATGAGTGTCATACGATTTCATACTTTTTGGGCACAACAGCTCTTTAAATACAAAGATAATAAAAGATGTAGTATTTGTGTGGCAAAGTACCACATGTGACACAAACAATTGGCATTTATTCATTTATTTATATAACACACATATAATCATACAGCAAAAGAAAAAAAAGGAACAGAAAAATACGTACAAACGTGATGCTCATTTCTAAAGAAATCTCTTCCAGCGATAGGAGAGTTTAAAATAGATGTAGACATCGTGTGTAAGAGTAGGAGAGTTCTGATTTTCTGATCCTTTTGTTTACATTTTCATCAGATACGTTTAGAACAGACTATAGATATCCTATCGAACGTACAATGTTGCTAAACGAATCGATGACCCTTAGCTACAATAATTGCCACTAACAATTTGCATACCAATCGGTCACTAGCAGACTATCTGTACGTAGTCAGTTAGTCTGCATTCTAATATTGACATGGGGGCAGAAATATCCATATCTTACTCTGCCATTCGAGTCTATGTGGTATCAATGTGTTCTGTTAACATCAGGCCTGGGATTACTCCCAGAAGGGTAAGGCAGAGGTGTACCTATAGTACACCCCATTTCGCTAGTAATGTTTATTTCTCATGTAATAGGGGGCTAGCCTATTGCCATCACCGGCACCGGGCACGAATCCAGAATCTCAAACATTTTTTTTATTTTGAGATTCTGGATTCGTTCATAAAAAATGGGTATTGGTTGGTTTAAAGGGCGATACAAGTAATTAACCTACTTCGAACGAAATTTCTTATGTTTTTTCTTCAACTCCGAATGAAATTGTCCTCACTATCGGCTATAGCAACCTCGAAAAACATGAAAACGAAATGTGAATAATTTTCGCAGCCGCCATCTTGGATTTTAATTTTGACCTCTCAATTAGCGGATGAAGTCGCGGGCACAGTATTAGTTATTATAAAAATAAAAATTGATATTAACAACTTGCGATCGTTCAAAATAAACGCCTAAATAAGTTAATTAAAATAAAGCACATTTTCATTCCCCTGGCCTTTATACTTTGTAACTGTAAACATTGGCAAAGATTTAATTAAAATAGCTGCAATCAAAATAACTTGTAGCAACAATTATTCTTTACCTGAAAAAATTGCTGACATTTCTTGTAATATATTTTTAGGTACTGCCCCATCGGCGGTGATTAATGAGAAGCCAGCAGAGCTAGCAACTAAACACGAGTTGGGAGCAGTGAGTGCACGACGGCGACGAACGATTACTCGCTGGTATGCGTACGTACTATCGACATTTTCGCATGACCCCCATTAGGGCGATTTTGGTGTGCACAAGCCAGTGACTACCCCCACCTGCATTTTTTTCGTCCACCAATAGCGCTTCAGCGCGCATTATAAATAAAGAGACAATCTTCATCATTGGTCAAACTAAAACGATTAACATTAAAAAAAACGGTCAACCTTCATTCATTGGTCAAACAGACAAAGGGTGGAATAACCTACGATTTCAACGTGCAGCCGAAAATGTTTTGAAAAGGGTCATTCGTGGCTGTCCTCGATAGGTACTATCGAGGACAGCCGTGAATGAGCGTGTGTTTCACTGAGCGAAAACTTTCTGTGATGGCTTTTGTCGCCGCGACAAATGAGTACTCGCCGGCAATGTCAACAGTCAGCGATCATTATACGTATCTTTTTACTTACACGGGACCTACAATCTTTTGTCCGTTTCTTGAGCGAAAAAACCGTTAATAGCTAGTTGCTTCCTCGTCGGTAGTGGGGCCTTATTCTATGTTTATAGCATCTTTTGAGACTAATAAGAGCCTGAGAGATGTAATGAAGCTCGCTTTGAGTCTGCAAACATCCGCTAGTATATTTTTACCCTGCACATAATTCCTTGTTCTAATGAGTGGGCACAAACAAGGCAGGTATGTGGTTTACTTCATTTATTTCATCATCACTTGTCTTCATACCTTTAGGTTAAAAACCCGGTCGCAAGTGCTACTGCAGAGTATAAGGTCCAATAGGTTCGATTCCCAGGTCGGGCAAAGTGTTATGAGTTTTTCCAGCAGGAATTTCTCAGTAGCAGCCCGGAGTCTGGATTTCGCCCTCTATGACATGAAACTTAATCTACAGGTGTACTATAGATACACCTTTGCTTTATCCTTCGAGGGTAAGGCGTTATGATAAGTTAAATTATGCCTTGCTATGCCATCAAAACGATGTAGGAAAATATACTGAGTAAATTGGGGCGTCACCAATGAAATGCTGGATTCACCAATGAAACTGAACGCGATCAGAACTTTTGAACCCAGTTCAAGAGCTGTCAGTGTCAATATTTAAATAATAGACTGACACTGACTGCTCTTCAAGGCGTTTTAGTGATGAACGCGTTCAGTTTTATTGTTAAAATCAGCACTAGAGTCAAAAACTCAAAGACATGGTTACATCCACTAATCCGCACTGGGGCATCGATCACAACGAGGTGTCTGTGTTAACATATTTCAAAACACTTCTTTGTATTAGGAACCTCACTACCGATGTCGTAACTTATAATAGTTATGCCAAATTTATAATCAACTCAGCATATGGAAGCCCACTGCTGGGCTTAGGCCTCTCCCACGCTGCGCCACAACATCCTACCCTCCTCATTCTACATCCAGTCCGCCCCAGCCACCTTTTTAAGGCGTCCCACACAGTTCGTACCACAATACGCGGTCTCCAATTTAGGAAAAAAAAGGATGGCCTGCCCGAACGGCCGCCAAAAACCGTTCGACAAACATGGTCAAGCCTGCTTCCACTTTAGCTTGCTCATTTTGCAACCTATATTTTTTTAATTTATTTCTGGTTTTATCTCTGAGAGAATCTTTTATTTATAATATGTAGCTGAATATCCAGGCCTCCTGTCCTCAGAAACCTACTTTTCTTTGTCACTACATTAATCACACTACTTATCCTAGTGAAAGTTAGAGTCGTAAAGACAATTATAGCAAAGTTCTTTATAGCAAAATTAATAAAGAATTAAATATCTACCCTCTTACTAAATCTAAATGTAAGAAAATCGTAAGTGAATATTTGCAACAGCTTAATTACGAAGAAACGGAGTTATTGCTAAATGTAGTACAGTAGTTAGAATGTTAGGTTTTAATTAGTTAAAATATATTAGATGAAACATGCCAAATACAATCACAATCACACATACTCGCCCCCACACCCTCACACCCCAACTCACTCTCACACCCACATCACTCCAACTCCACATAAATCACCTATTAGTCCACACACACTCATAAAAACTTCACTCTAGCATAGATCTATATTTCTATGTCTATATCTAGATAGTAATATAATTTAAAATAATTTAGCACCTAAGTTAGTGATAACTATTTCAAAATTAACTAGTAGAAAAACCAAGCATATTTGCTTTGTGGCATTTTACTGGTACATTCTCGAGGGTAAAGGCACTGAAAACCAAAGCACAGGCATTGCCTAGTTCGGTTGCAGTGGCTACATCCATTTTATTAGAATATTATTACTACAAAACTATTTTTTTTTGTAATTATTACTAAGTTTTGGAGAAATAAATCTTATCTTATCTTATCTTAATTACCAAGATAATGGCTTCGTCATCTGCGGGTGGTATTAGTTTCAGTAATGTTATCTGTTGCTTTTCGCATTAAGAACAGGCACTATAGAATCATTTCCACGCAAGCTCCGATACGTGCTAAACGAACTAATAAAGTCTTGTTCGAGCACTAAATGGCATTACTCTGGATTCTTATGTCGTTTTTAACTGAAGTAATTATTGGTTAAGAGAAAAAATACATTTTGACTGGATAATAAACTATATTGTCTTACTATTATAATTTATTTTAGACAAACAAACAGAGCCATCTAGTATTTTTTTTAATAATCTTCAAAAGCGACATGATTTTTGAAAAATAAAATGAACCCAGAGAAAATGTTACAATTACGTAACTGTCTTGTACATTGAAAGAAAAAGATCCAATTAATCATATAAAGTTTCATTTTGATTGTATGAGTGACTGTTTCAGAATATTAGTGCAAATATTATCACTATTGTAACTCAAACGCGTGTACCATTATCACTATTATATATACAATTATTAGTTATTTGTGTAAGACCAACTTATATGTGCAATTATTGGTAGAGAACGTTGTAAATGAAAATCAAAAAGTAAAACGAAAACCAAATAAACCAAAATCAAACTAACATTTTGTATGTCCCATCCAAAATGTTAGTTCGAATACATTTTATAAAATCAACAACCATATTCCTACTCCTGTCACCTCTGATTACTTCGCAAAAACAAATGAAGACGTAAAGCAAAACATTTATTCAAAATAAAATTAGGAGGGCAAGTGTAGGCATTCATGCGTGTCTCGTTTCTGCCCGACTTTCAATCTCAGCTAAGTTATGCGGTACCATGCAGCATCATATTTAAGCAAATGATGGACGGCGTTCAGCTGTTATCGCCAGTAAGATAAATAAATAAAAAATAGTCCGGATCCGATTGAATTATATTGTTGTGAGCATGGTTCGTTGTTCAAATGAGTTTATCTGCCTATGTGTTAATTAACTTTTCACAGCGAAACCATTCGATAAATTGTTTTAAAAATGGCATGGTTGAGTAGGAAGGAATGTCTAACTTTTTATAACTTAGTTAAATATAATAATATTAATACCAGCCTATTATTGTCCCACTGCATGGGCAATAGCTTCTTCTCATACAGAAATCACGAACATGACACCAAGCTTGCTCAAGACGGGTAGGCGATTTCAGACTTAAAAATTCACTGGCTCACTAAATCATTTAATGAAGTTTAACTTAAGAAAAATTCACGTTTTTTAATTCTGAAATCACACAACCTTGTTCACTAGAAGCCACGGTGCCATTACGGCACATTAAATAGAAAAAAATAAAAAGCAGTCAAAGTCAAAGTTAAAGCATTTATTTCAAATTGGCCCATAAAAAGGTACTTTTGAACGTCAACATTTACATTTAAAATAGAACTGATTCTAGGCGCCACTTCCAAAAGGTAGTTTCGTATGGAGAAGAAGGGGCAAGAAACTCCACCGTTACTCTTTTAAAATGTTTTACAATATTTTATACATTAATTATATTTTTATATGTGAAGACGATGCACCAAGAATACTATACCATATACTATACCATAATTGGTAATAAAGAAAGAAAAAAATAAAGCAAAGGCAGATAAATTAATCACGTGATAGGTACATTGTGCTCACATATTTACAAACATTGTAAAAATATATGATTTTCCTAAAATATTAACTATGAATAAGACAGTGTGAGTAAAGTAAAAATAACAAATTATACAATACAATTAGCAACTAGTATGATTTTATCTAGCCTCTACATTGTCCAATGGAGCAGGACCAGCATGTTTCCAAGCATTCTTATCTAAGATATAATCCTCTAATTTGTAATATGTTTAAACCAGGTTAAACCGCGTGATTAGTGAGATTAGTTAGAACGACTTTTCTGATTTCAGTATTTTATGTTTCGTGGCCGTTAATTATATTTTAATTTATGATGACCATGGCGGTTTATGGATAAGGTAAACATTTTAAATTTATTTTTACACTTTTGTTTTGACGATTATTAAAGACGGAAACCTACGTATTTTCTTAAAAGTATCAATAATGAAGATTTTCAAATTTATTTTCTAAGTAACTTCAGTCATTGTAATTAAAAGGTCTTATTTTAACTAATATTCACTTCTTTTTTTATCAAAAACATACAATTCACATTTGATATCGTACAAACATACCACACAAACCATCGCGGGTTTGCCACTACTTAGGTATTAATTATACATGGAAATTTGTTAAGTAATTTTTTTCAGATCGCACTGCAGTCCAGAAAGTATCACATTCATTACATTAAAAATTTCCATGGGTAAATCATTCATATAAAATGGTAGAATGCATTCCCACATCCGCGCTCCATAAGCATTATTAGATTTAGGTTCGATAAATGTGGGTAAGTAGTTTGGTCTTACGTATTTACGCATGTTACATTGTGTTAATTCTCACTTTAACACGTAAACGTACCTTATCAAAGACATTTACAATTTGGCAGTGTTTAAAGAACCCCGAGGTAACAAAGAGCAAATTAAATTAAAATTATACGTTTGCAGGTTCGTCGCGTATCATTCAAATATTTGGCATATCATTAAATGATAAATTATAAATGGTATTTATTTCAGCAAGTAGGTGAATTCAACACGTCAACCATATTTTAAAAGCATGATGAGGTCGAACATTGAAATTAAATATTCGATCTTTGTAATCATATTTTAATTGGGGTAAAATTATCTCTTGGTGAACTCTAACATGACACTTACCACGATCGCTTGCGGCGGCGGAGGCGCCGTGGCCGTAGCGCGTGCAATGTTATCTAACTAGGGGAAATTTGGAGTAAGGGAACAGTGAGATATCTTCTTGACATAATAAAATATCACTTTACTTTGTCTGTTTATCTAATAGGAAGTAAAATGCTTCAGCCCAGTTGCCCAAAAACGTACCTACAGTTAGGCGTTGCTCTGACGAAAATACACCGGAGACATGAAACGTCTCCGTTCATAGTTCATAGTTCAATTCAGCTACTAGTTGATTGTAATTTCTGAAATCTTCGGAATAACAATGTCTGGGCGTTTCAGTATAACTACGATGATTTTAGGCATGTAATTTATTATTAATATAATATACATTAATATGTGCTGGCAAAAATGACAAAATTTAAAGAAAAAAACGTGAGTTAGCGCCGGCTCTTCTCCTACCTTCTGATATTGAAATAGAAAGAAATGTCTGTCCCAGCCACTTTCTAAAGGTCGTCGGTCCACCTTGCTGGGGGGAGTTCTACACTATACCGATCCGCGGTCTCCTCTCCAGGTCTTGTCTGCTCCACGGGTCATCGGTCCTTCGACAAACATGGCCAGCCCACTGCCAATTCATTTTGCTTACTCTGACGCTATGACGGCAACTGCGGTTCTTTTACGGAAAATATATAAAATAGCGCCAAATTAGTCCATTTCATCAAAAATGCCAGACTAGTAGAATTGTACCAGGCCACTCAGAAGGTATTGCAAAAAATAGTAAATTATGGTACTAGTGTGTAACATTATCAATACACACGTGTATCATACGACGTTTTTCAACACTCTTGTGAATAAAATATCAATAAAAATCATTTTATTCAAAAAAAGATCGTGTTCAATAGAACAAATAAATTAATGTTCCTATTGCTTGCTCATTTCATGCAACTTCTTATTTAAATAGATAATTTTAACTCGTACGTGTATAATAAATAAAACTTTCACTCAAATATAACTTTTGTTTTCTCTGTAATAGAAGAAAACTTTTAATTCCCCATTTTCTACGTGGCAGAATAGGCGCAAACCCTATGCGCGGAAAATAAAAAAAAACCTCATCCCTTTAGTCTGTGGCCGATCGCAATGCGCGCGCATAGGAAAACTGATTAATTTTTCCCGCCATAGCGAAACATTTTTCACAAGTCGTTTTCACTATTGAATTTATAGTTATTTATTAATTAAAATGTCTACAAGTACTAGTTACGAAGAAAATGATTTAAGAACAACGCCAATCCACCAATAAATAAAAAAAATCTATAACTCACTAGTGAGTTATAGCAATGAAAAAGTCGTTTGATTATGAGTGTCATTCTGTGCCTAATTGCGGTGACCATAGAGCCACTTTATGAGCAAGATGAGAGACTGGCCAATTATAGCCTATTTTGAAAATATGATTATTTGTAAGTAAAAATAGGTACGTTCCAATTTCATTCCGGTCCACCTTGTTTGCGAGCTAATTTAAATTATCGTGTCTTATAAAAAAATGCGCCGGCAACATTTAAAACGATTTCAATTGTCGCCTGAAACCGGACGAATCGTACGATAGACTTCAAATGGCATTCGGGGATGAAGGCCCTTCCAAGGCAACCGTGTATCGTTGGTAAAACGAATTCAAACGCTGTCGACTAACTTTGGGGGATAAAGAAAGAAGTGGTCGCTCTTTGACGACTGTTACGAAAGAAAACGTGCAAGCAGTGAAAATATTAGTCCAAGACAATAGGCGAATTGCGTATCAAGAGATTCAGCACATACTGCAGGTTGGATCGGGATCGCCTTCACGAAATTCTATACTTGCGTTTTCGCGTGAGGAGGATAGCTTCACTCTGGGTGCCGCAGAACCTCACAGATGCTCAGAAGCAGGCTTGGGTGGAATCTCAAAGGGATTCAATTTTCGTCGCTGAAAGATGCGCTGTCGGCGTTCGAGGAGGCTGTAAACGAGGTGTCTACGGAGGACTGGAAAAAGACAGTTTGCCATCCCATCGGAATATGAGAGTGAGGAAAGAGAAAATTCACCTGTGCCTGCGCACACACTTGTGCACTATCTCCGGCGCCAAAGGCTATTCTCCGTTGAGATGTGCCGCCATGTTCGGTCTCCTCCTGACCTTATTTCGACCCTGGTTAGCATAATATACCTAGGTGTGAATGTACTTACATGACATTACAAGGCCAATGCTCTATTGAAGAATCAAAACCTAATATTAACTCAAACATAACTTACATATAAACCCTTAAAAACCCTTTAAAGTAAAACCAATAATGACGAAAGCATGTCATTTAATATAAGCCTTTAAAATCTTAGTTGAAAACTTTCGATCCTTTTATAAAGTTTTTTTTAACGCAAATACTTAGCTATGCGCCAGGTTACAGTAATAAAATGTTTACCAAGTAATACTTAAATAGAATTTTTCTCTAAAAATACTAAAAGACTATATAATACAAACTTGGTGCAAACTGGATTCATAATATTTAATTTAATTACACAGAAAAAAAAATTGAAAAAAAAAAAAATATCAATCTGCTTTCACAACAGTGTTGGGCTTCCAGTCTAGCTGGGTTCTGGATGTCAGTAATTAACATGAAGCGACTGCCTGTCTGACCTCCATGACCCAGTTACTGGGTAACAAGATGC
The DNA here is from genome assembly GCA_963555695.1 of Dasypolia templi. Taxonomy (NCBI): domain Eukaryota; kingdom Metazoa; phylum Arthropoda; class Insecta; order Lepidoptera; family Noctuidae; genus Dasypolia; species Dasypolia templi. The sequence goes on from OY743157.1 coordinate 15,701,461, forward strand.
CTCTTGGTAAGACTGGCTGTCAGTCTTTCGGACTTCTGGCTACCCGTGACTGTCAAAGATCTACGAATGATATCCGGGGGCAACACTTTACTTGCTTTCCGAGGCACGACTAATTACCAAAAACGTTACAGTACGTTCTATCTGCTGAAGCGCCTCTATTTATCTGTAAGAAATCTTATTGCCTTTCACAATTTTCCAAGAAAGATCTAGGATTAAAATACTATAGGTAAAACCTTTATTCCCGTTATTCTGTTTATCTACTCTTTTGACAAGATAATGAAAAACATTATTTTGTTAAAAAACTACTGAACAAGATGCTTTCTGTCTGTTTGTTTTTATTGTGAAGAGATTTCTTTGACTTCGTTCGCAATTTCTTTTTGAAGACGTCTGGAAAAACACATTTAAATACGTATTTATAACTTTGTGAACACTTTGTAACCGTACAAAGTGTACAAAAGAACTGTTGTTGTAGTTGAGATCGTTGTTCAGATTGAAGCGCCTAGAGAAATGACCACTTAGTATCCGTCAGGTAGTTTACGTACACATTGCGTTGACAAGTAAAACTGTTTCATTTCATTTCTCGAATGTAAAAAACCGCGTAGCAGTAGTCGCACTCGCTGATTTATTGTAATAAAATGACGCACGTCTGGTGCAAGCCACTGCGTCAGTAAAACATGTACAGTTTAAGACTGCACATAAAGTAGAGTTTTAAAGTGTTGGTACTTTAGTCACATCAAAACCTTAAAATCGCCAACATTGGCCTCTCTATTAAAAACAAATAAAATACCGCAATTTCTTCACTCGACGCTCGACTCTCGCCGCGGACGGACGTGTTTGTGCGCTCTCCCGCTCCAGTGTTGTGTTTCGTATTTCTACTCGTCGCTACCACGTGACGTCATCGTAGTCGCCCCGACTACTCCGATATAAAATCAATATCAAGAAATTGATTTTGATTTTAATCAATTAAAAAGTGCCTTTTTCAAGGCAAATCTCGTTTCTCTAACAGACGTTTTGTGAGTAGCTTCACTAGGCCCCTTCTGGGTAAAACCACAGTTTCGTGGTCCTCGGTTGAAACCTTACGGTGTCAACGAAGCCGAGTGGGGTGTTGACCCAATTCACACCCGCCGAACCCCTTCAGGGCGAGGCAGTTAGTTGGACGGGTCCCAGATAACCGGCCTTGGGGGATCTCCTAGTCGGCTCTGGTGACAGTTTTGCTTTCCAGCTACTCACCTAGTGTCTTTAGGGTGTGTCTACACCCTTCGCGCTAGACTGGTCAGGGCCCCGTTCGCACAATAAGACTGGCGACGGGTATACAAGCTTAGGGCTCACCATTAGGTACACACCTCCCTGTCTGCACCCGACAGGGAGGGAACTCATCCCCGGGTCAATCCACCCGGGGAGTTAGGTATAGGGTTAATAGGCTCTAAGTGGAAACTTAATTTCCACCATTCCCTCCCTTAAGCTTTCCCCCCACTCCGACCATGGAGGACGCCCTGATAGTGGCGTTCTTCAAGGAGGTCCTATTTAAGGACCCCGACTTCCTCGCCAAGTATGGCGCTAAATTCGCTGCACTGCAGCAGTCCGTCCCCGGTCCCTCTGACCCAGTAGGCACCGACAGCTCTGACATCGCTACGTTTAGCGATGCCCTCGAGCCCTCTCCGTCGCAACTTCCAGGTTGCTCGCCGCCGGCTGTCCACATGGACACCAGCGAGCCTTCCCCTCGCCCGACCTCGCCGTGCCTAATCTCGAGCGACGACCAGAGCTCCTCCCCGTCTTCCGACGAAGGCGTCTTTAAGACGGTCGGCTCCAAAAAAAGGAGCCTCAAACCGAGTCCTGCCACAAGGACAAAGAAGCCGGCTATCGAAGCCACCTCCGCTCCCGTGGCTCCATCCGCCACCGCCCCCTCTCAGGCCGCCTCGGCCTCAACCTCTTCCCTCAGCCACAGTGCTGCCAAGCCCGCTGCCCAGCCTTCTGCGGCAAAGAAAATCGCCCCCCCTCCCCCTGTGTACATCCAGGACAAGGGGAAGTGGACAGACGTGTCCAAATGGTGCACCGACCTGCGTATAGGCTACACCAGCGCGAAGTCTACCCAACAGGGTATTAAGGTAACCGTCCCGACGTCAAACGACTACAGAGAGCTCACGAAGACTCTCCGTCTTAGAGGTGTGTCCTTCCACACCTACGCCCTCCCCGAAGACCGTCAAGTCCGAGTAGTGATCCGTAGGATCCCGAAGGAGATACCCGCGGAAGATATAAAAGCCGACCTTCTGTCGTAAAACGTCCCCGTTGCGGAAGTCCACCGCATGCACCGCGCCCGAGGCAGGGTACCGTTCGATATGGTCCTAGTTGTCTGCCCACCTACTGAGGGTCACCACCCAATTTTCAACGTCCGTTCCATCTGCAACCTCACCGGCTTGCAGATCGAGAAGCCATTCAAGACCGGTGTCATAGGGCAGTGCCACCGCTGCCAACTTTATGGACATTCGCAGATGCACTGCCACGCGAAACCCAGGTGCGTCAAGTGCCTGGGCGATCACGGCACTGCTGATTGCAGTCGTCCTAAGGACCGCACCTTGTGCACAGAGCCGCCTAGCTGTGTGCTATGCGGCGACTCAGGCCACCCGGCCAATTATCGTGGGTGCCCCAAGGCCCCCAAAACATCATCTCCCAAGCTGACGAAGCGTGCAGACGCCCGTCAGCAAAGGGAAAGCCCCCGCTACGCCCACGCGTGGCCTACCACACAGCATCAGGAGCGACTCAGTCCTCAGAGGCCCTCGCCCTGGAACTACTTCCACCATCAGCAGGCTTTTCCAGCCTTAGATCCTAGACCCGTTCCTGCGGCCATCCCTCCACTTATGGGCCCCTTATACCCCCGCATCCGCGTCAACGCGCCTCCAGGCATTCCTGTGCCTCTAAACAAAGCCGCTCCGGCCGCGTCAGCTCCGCCCGCAGCCACCCGGGTGGTCGGTCAGAACCCGATGGACGCGTTTAATGTCATATCTAGTACATTCACGGCCTTCCTTACCCCTCGTGCCAGGAAAATGGCAAGTGAAATTGTTGCCGCCAGAAATGCCGGCAACATTTTCATGATTCAGAATATCTACAATGCGTACCCGGACATTACGCAAGCCCTGATGTCCTTTAACAACCAACCCAACCCTAATCATGGATAAAGGAATCCTCGCGCGAACCAAACCCCGATCCCTAAAGTTAGGTTATTTCAATGCCAATGGCATCCTGCGACAACGCGCTGAAATCAGCGAGTTCCTCCGCGACCACCACATCGACATCCTCCTTGTTCAGGAAACGTTCCTTAAACCGAGTTACCGAAATCCGTCAATTGCAAACTATCGTACAGTTCGCAATGACAGGACGCGTTGCCATAAGGGCGGTACCCTTATCTATTACAAAAAGGAGCTATACTGCATTCCCATAGACCCTCCCACACTCTCACGATTAGAAGTGTCTTGCTGCCGGCTTGGCATGACAGGTCATCAACCGATCACCATAGTTTCGGCCTGCCTCCCCCCCATTAATACTTCGGAGAACTTCCAACTCCTTACTGAAGATCTTTCTATCCTTTTTAGCCTGAGTGACTCCGTTATCATAGCGGGTGATCTCAACGCTAAACATCCCTCCTGGAATAGCACCAGGACCTCTTCCAGAGGGAGACACTTGTTCAACCTCTCCTCCTCTCAGAATTTCGATGTCATCGCGCCGATGACTCCCACTCATTTTCCCCCCGATCCCAATCACACCGCCGATGTACTCGACGTGGCGCTCCTACAGAACGTCAACCTACGGTTGGACTCTATAGAAGTGGTACAAGAGCTCGCTTCCGATCACCGTCCAGTAGTCATGAAACTGGTCCCCCGCATAGGTCTGCCCGATTCCACCCAACCCCTTCCCAACAAAGTGGTAACGGACTGGAGGAGAGTAAGCGATCGCTTAAAATCCACCACGTCCCCCCACTTGGACCCAATCCCCGATCATTTTGAGTCTATCGCTGACACGACGGCCGCGATCGACTCATTCACAGCTCACGTACAATCAGTCCTGAACGATTGTTCAAGGGAAATTCCAGCGACAGATGACCGTCGCTGGAAGTTGCCGGACGATGTACGCGAACTGTTGAATGAGAAGAACGCGGCTGTCCGTGCCTACAGCAACTTCCCCTGCGACGCGAACAAAGCCCATATGCGTTACTTACAGCGTACTGTAAGAACACGCATAGAGGAGCTGCGTACCGCCGGCTGGGACAAGATGTTGAGCGAACTAGAGCCCACCCACCTAGCCTTCTGGCAACTCCAGAGGAAGCTCAGATCCGGAGAAATAGTCTCCATGCCCCCCCTGATCCGTCCCGACAAGACCATCGCCTTCGATGATGTCGACAAGGCTGAGCTTCTAGCCGACACTCTAGAAGTCCAATGCTCGCCTAGCTCTCAACCAGTAGACCAAGCTCACCTCACTGAGGTCGACGCTGAAGTCGAACATAGAGCCTCCCTCCCTCCCGTCGAAGACCCAGAGTATCCACTGCCCCCAGTCACGCCCGACGAAGTGCACGACCTCATCAAAGGTCTGAAGGCTCGTAAAGCCCCCGGCTCAGATGGAATCACCAATAGGGTATTCCAACTTTTCCCTGCCCACCTGATAATGCTACTGACCACCATCTTCAATGGTGCTCTGAGCAACAACATCTTCCCACAGGCATTCAAAGAAGCCACCGTCATCGGTATCCCGAAGCTCGGCAAGCCAAAGTCAGAGCCTAGTAGTTACCGCCCCATCAGTCTGCTCAATGTCCTCGGCAAAATCTATGAGAGGCTTATTTATAAGCGCCTCAGAGACTACGCCGAGACAAAGGGCCTCATCCCCAACGAACAGTTTGGTTTTAGAACCCAACACTCGTGCGTACAACAGGTCCACCGTATAGTCGAACACATCAACTTCGGTTTCCAACGAGGTTTGATGACCGGTGCTGTTTTCTTCGACATAGCGAAAGCATTCGACAAAGTCTGGCACAACGGCTTATTATATAAGCTGTACCAACTCGGTGTGCCAGATCGTCTCGTGCTCATCTTACGGGACTTTTTGTCGAATCGCACCTTCCGTTATCGCATCGAAGGAGCGCTATCCTCCCCCCACCCTATTCCCGCAGGAGTCCCTCAGGGCTCTGTGATCTCTCCCCTAGCATTCACGCTATTCACCAGCGATATGCCCAAGTGCAGCAAGGCACAGCTGGCTCTGTTCGCAGACGACACGGCCATTTACTACACCGGCCGCGATCCAGACTCGATATCTCGCATTGTCCAAACCCAAGTCAACAAGCTTGGCGCCTGGTTTAGGAAATGGAGAATTGAAGTAAATCCCGACAAAAGTCAAGCGGTTCTATTCTCGAAGCCGCGTCATACCCCCTGCCCCCCTCGACCGATCACCATGTTCGGCAAGCCGATCCCTTGGGAGAAGCGAGCCAAATATCTTGGTGTAGTTCTCGACGAACACCTTTCGTTTTCAGAGCACATTAAGGCGGCTCGTTCGCGCGCCGCCTTCGCTCTAGGTAGACTTCACTTTGTCCTCAATGCACGTAGCAAATTGTCATTAAAGTGCAAAATGCGTATCTACACAGCGTGCATCCGCCCGATCATGACCTATGCCAGTGCAGTCTTCGCACACGCCAAGCCCGTTCGCTTCAATAGAATGCAGACCCTCCAGAACAAGTTCCTCCGTAGGATAACAGGCTCCCCCTTGTACGTTCGCAACGAAATCCTCCACGTAGACCTCAGGATTCCCACTATCCGTCAGTTCATGAAACGCATTTCAAAGCGTTTCTTCGAGGCCGCCGCGAATCACCGCAACCCTCTGGTTGTGAAAGCCGCTAGTTATATTCCCTCCTCCATTAGTCATGTCCGCCGTCCCAAGCATGTCCTCACCGATCCCGATGACCACATAACTCTCATTCAGGAGAGCAGTAGGGCCACCAGTACAGTGCAAAACACAGACCGACATTCCGACCTCGCCGCCGAGGTTCCTCGCGAAGATCCCGACGTAATTGTCCCCCCCGACCCTTGCTCGACGAAGTGCCAGCCCGCGCCGTAGCTGAGCCTGTAGCTTTAAATTCCCCGATTAATAATAATCAACAAAACTTGATCTAGCCTGTCCCATCTTGCTGTCCCCCCGTCAGCGACGCCCTAAGCCGAGGTCCGTACCCCACAGGGGGTGCCCTTAGCGAGCGTTCGCTTAATAATATAAGTAGTTTTACGCCCCTGGCTGGAGGCTTTGGGTCCGCTTAAGGCAGCCACAGGATAGTCCGGTTAAGTAGTCACGACCTCTCAAGGTCAACTACGAGATGCCATACACACAAAAAAAAAAAAAAACCATTTCTTCACTCACAACTTGATACAGCTCTAAAACAATTGAAACACTATTTTCATTTAATTTGTCTTTATTTATTGAAATAACGTGACGCCTGTATTGTAGGAAGACAGAGAGCACATTTGGCCCGTTATATGTGATCCTTAGTCCCTTGGTACTATAAGAATATAATGTAGAATCCTCTCATAATAGATGTAGTAAGATCGCCCATCCTATAGGCATTGAATGGCCACAAATCCAGACTCCGAGCTACTGAAATTTTCATAAGGATAAAACCCAACAAAAATTGGCGAACCAAAGACTACACGGACTAAGTAGTTGCAACATACCAAAATACCAGCAAAGCAGTAAATAGTCATACTTCCTAATTCCATAGTTAAATAACTAATTTAATTATATACGAAAGTAATTATCTGCCTGTGCCTTCTCACGCCCTCGTCTGAACGGATTTGGATAAAATTTGACACATGAGTAGATTAAGAGCTGGGTTAGGACAAAACTATAAAGACACAAAGCTTCTTCTTTAATGAGCTTCCTAACATAGTTCCCCATTTTCTTGTGACAAATTTTCAGATTAATTTCCTAGGAAATCTCGACTGAGCAAGAGTTAATTCTATTGCCTTTGATAACTATATCTATTAAGTCTAAAAGCAAGCCGTTAATGCTTCAAGCGTGTTGTCTTTAAAGATAGCTCGTCTGATAATAAAGTTTTAGTTTTAAGAAAATTTAATTTAATTTTATAGTAGATTTTGAAGTTACTGATTTTAAGATATTGATTAAGAAAGAAAAGGCCATTTTTGTTTCTGTAAATGCAGTTTTTTGAATCGATGTACCGATTACTTTTTTATTATGTGTTATGTTAAATGTTAGGTGTGGAGTTCATGAATTGGTTTTCGTGTCTAATTAATGTAAACGTTGCGTCTTTGACTGCTAAAGGAAACATTTATACAGAAAATGTCGAAAACTCTTATAAAACCTTATTATTTGTTATATTGACTCTCTATCTCAATTTGCTGTCATAGCCATTTCATACAAATGCCAAAGAATGATAGTTGTGATTTTAATTTACGACCAATTTACACACCTACTGCATAAGCATGAGTATAATCAGGCGATAATATTCCCACTGCTGGGAAACAGGCCTCCTCCTTGTGAAAGGGAGTGGACTGTAATGCACCACGCGGGCCCAGTGCGGGTTGGGGATTTCACATGTATTCGAATTTATGGTTCTAGGACGTGCCGGTTTCAGTTTTGAGAGCAGTCAAAAACAAAATCAAAATATTTAATTATACGTTATCTAAGTACCCATCACTTATGAAACGTCAGAAGCTAGGTGCATGGTTCCATTTGGTCGTTTCCTATGGAGAAGAGCCGGCAAGAAACTCTAAGGTTGCTCTTTTAAAAATAATTGACTTTTACAATATTTTCAAATTACAGTTTTAATAGGTATGGCCGTGGTGATGAAATTAAATGCACACAGTAAAGTGCCTGTCTGGGTTTGAACTCACGACCTGACTCACGACTCGTAAGTTAGACCGATACCAACACTGCTCACCAACTTGTGGCGGCAGTTACACCGCCACATGCAAACAACGCATCACACTGACGTCACACAAATCCTGCATGGCGCTATCACAGTTTACCGCGCATATAGCATAAATATACAACTTCCCGACAACAATCATCGGGCAGTTGCCCACCAGATACGACATCCGTCTGGTCGGAGGATCCTCCCTTTTCCAAAGAGTATTAGTGAACTTTACACCCTGTTCCTCATATCTCTTCAAACTCATTTAACACAATACATGTGTTTCCCATCGACTCGAAAAGAAGAAGAGGTAGGGAAATTCATTGTTTATGAAATGATTATTAAATGTGCATTCCTATTTACAGCTTCTCGGGTGAAGTCTTACTAAAAAAGCATCTACTTAGTACCACAAAACCACCGCGTCGCATCGCAAGGCTGCCCGCGCTATTAATTCGCTTAAGGTCCTCAAAAATTGGGTTATTAAATTCAAAAAGAATTTGTCAAATCCTACCGGTAGTTCCAGAAATTACTCCCTATATACAAACTTACATACAAACAAAAGCAAATTTTACCTCTTTTATAATGTTTATACATGACAGATGATAGATGTGTCGATAAAATAAAATTAATTAACAAAATAACTTGGTTGCAGTCTGATTAACATAAAGAAGCGAGCAAATACCATCTTCAAGTATTTTATATTAATTTTTCATAAAGACTCTAAAACGCTTAATTTCCTCGTCTGACAAATAACAAGTTTTTAAGTAAATATAGCTACTCTTGGAGCAAAAGTTTTCTCATTCAACCTTTATTATTCTACTCTCGATTCTGTACAAATCGATTCTCTGAAGGCCCCATCTACAGAAAATCAAACTGGGAGCTGAAATTAATTGTGAGTGTTGACTGAATCCTAGTTTATGTAGAAGTTCAACGATTCTTGCTGATTATCGCCAATCTTTACTGAAGTTTTTAGTGTAAGTAGGTTTTATTTTTCTTTCGGAAACGGCGTTTATTTAAATAAATATCGACACAAGACGCTGGCAGGTTAATATAACACTGAAATCGAAATGCCTCTTAAAGACGAAAAGACGATTTTTTTTTTTTTTTGGAAAGTCAATTACATGTTTTTTTTACATAATTTGATCATTGAAATGCGGAGTGCGGCAGGGCGGATAAGGCTCGCCTCGCTTGTTCAACCTGTACATTAACCGGCTGATTGTTGAGCTCAGCAGCACTAATGCCGGATGTCATATTGACGCAGTGTGTACTTACCAACAATCTAACTTACGCAGACGACATTGTGTTGCTGTCCGTGCCATCAGTGCTTTGAGAAGTTTAGTGTCGAAATGTGAATCATATGTTGTGACTCATGGGCTCAAATGTAATGTTAGGAAGAGTGAACTAATGCCCTTTTAAGCCTATGGTTTTTCTCACCCACCATTTCCCAATGTATCACTGTGTGGCTCTACCCTGTGTGGGGTGTCTAAGTTTAAATATTTGGGTCACTGGGTCACTAAATATTTAACTAATAATGTAGATAATGAATGGGAACGCAGGTCGCTGGCTGTGCGTCTACTATCAATCTTATTATACCTGCAGCATGAGAGTGTCCAATTTAATAATGTACTCAGGGTACTGTTGGGGCTGCCATGGCATTGCAGAGCGTCAGGGATGTTAGTACAAATGTCGTCATTTAACTTTGGTGCCAATGCTAACAGTTGTTTTTAAGTACATTGTTACTAACAAAATATGTATCTATCTCAAATAAACGTTTAATATTAGTATTTTATTATATAGATGCATTGCACAGATGTGAGTACTTTGTACTATAGAGCTACCATTTACCGGGTAATGTCATAGATTGACTTGAATGTGCCTTGGCGGCTGATAGTATGTCATGCTCACTCAAATGTCTCGTTGAAGGTGGCGCGTGTGTCGGATCATTTAGCTCCCTTCAAAATGTTTGAGCTGAATGGTGCTGATCCATGCGTCATGTTCGTGAACGGGCGCCGTCAGTTGGGACTGGTCATCTCTTAGCTGCCACGGCTTATTTTAATAATTAATTAGCTGGATTGTTTTTAATTATGTTTTGATGCACTCGGGACGCTTTTAACGTGTACGGTTTTTTGTACATCGTTCTCACTTATAGTGTCAACATTAATCGATGTAACTAAGATATATGTAAAAACATTATTATTTAAAAGAGTGTCCATGGAGTTTCTTGCCCGTTCTTCTCCATAGGTACCTACTACGCTTTGGAATGGGCAACTAGCTTCATATTTCTGACTGACCGACTCCTTGACAATTCAAAAGTGCCTGTAAATGGTTTAATTGAAATAAATGATTTGAGTTTGAGTTTGAGTTTGAGTAAATAATGATTATTCCATGAGACTTAAATATAACTGGCGAAATGTGGGTAACCTGCCTAAACCCTTCGAGGAATGCGGAATACAATAACATAACGATGTTATTTAATTAGGGTTCTCGATTTCTCACTCTTCATGAAGACTCATTATGCGGTAATGAGTATTCATGAAGAGTGAGAAATCTCCCAAGTACAACCTAGTTGTCGCGTCATTGGCCGTTCACAATTTGTATTCGGTCCAAATTTCCAGAACTTCAGAATTTAAGTGCTCTAATTGTTTGAAAAAACAAAAAAGTTATTAATGGGTTTAATTAATTCTGCTTGGCGTTTTCGTTGTGTGTTACTGTTTATAGTTTATTTTTATCTTTACTTTTTGTATACTACTACAAATATAAATACACTAGCTGACCCGACAGACGTTGTCCTGTCTTAACTATCATAATATTGAATCCATGCGTCATGTTCGTGAACGGGCGCCGTCAGTTGAGACTGGTCATCTCTTAGCTGCCACGGCGTATTTTAATTAAATTTTATTTTTGAATTGTTTTCATATTTATATAACGGACGCTTTTAACGTTCTGCATCGTTCTCACATGCATAATTTCAACATGAATGATGTAACCAATCTATTGTCAACATAATTTGATTTAAAAGAGTGTCCGTGGAGTTTCTTGCCCGTTCTTCTCCATAGGTACCTACTCGTACTACGCTTTGGAATGGACAACTAGCTTCATTTTTCTGACCGACCAACCTTGACAATTCAAAAGTGCCTGTAATTGGTTTATTTGAAATAAATGCTTTGAGTTCGAGTTTGAGTTTGAATTGGTCTATTTAATAAAATTATATATTTCTCCTTGGATCTACAATAGTGTGGTAACATTGTTTTTTAAAAACAATGTTAAATGTTGAAAGCAAGATAATGATTATGTTGTAAAAATTACCTTGGAAGTGTGCTTAGAATTGTCCTGCACAATATGCGTTGCACCAAAGGACGTCATTTGAAAATACTTGTTGTATTTTTTCTTTTTAATTTGGTCAAGAAATGGATAGAATCACTACTCGTTCCAGAGTTTAATTATCGTAATGGATCTGGTGGTGGAACCAACTGTGGTAATTTTACTTTACTACCGGTACAACACAACCCAGAAGATTCACCGCTATATTTTAATGCCTTACAGTACGACGACTGACATTTCTAATTTTTTAGTTATTTGTCAGCACTGCAATGGATTTTTGGTTCGTAACGGAATGATGCTCGTTCCAGATTTACAGGAGCGTTGCGTCAGCGCAATCGCTCATGTTCATGTTCATTGTGTCGCGCTAGCTAAAAATATTTGACAGGTAGGAATAGTTTCTTATAAAAAAACGAAATTGTTGTTTCTATTAAACTTCATGCATTATTTTCATTGTGAGTCACCTTTTAAACCTTCGCTGGACTTCCACGAATAATTTAAAACCAAAATTACCCGAATCAATCCAACCGTTCTCGAGTCTTAGCGAAACCAACGCACAGAAATTTAATTTTATTATGATTGATAATAATGTTTTGTTTTTTTTAACTTAATTCTTTTTTTCAATTTTTTTTTCTAAACCTTCCCTGAACGACAGCGAATAAAACAATTTTTTTTTTGAAAATCGTTCCTGCCGTTTTTGAGTTTTAGCGAGACTAACGCACAGCAATTCATTTTTACAAAACTACCCGAATCAGTACTCCGTTCTCGAGATTTAGCGAAACTAATGCACAACACCACATAGATTGATACCACGTAGACTCGAATTACACCGTAAAATATGGAGATTTCTGCCCCCATGTCAATATTAGAATGCAGGCTAACTGACTACGTACAGATAGTCTGCTAGTGACCGATTGGTATGGAAATTGTTTGTGGCAATTGTAGATAACGGTCATTGATCCGTTTAGCAACATTGTACGTTCGATAGGATTTCTATAGTCTGTTCCAAACGTATCTGATGAAAATGTAAACAAATTGATCTAAAAATGTAGCTATTAATGCCAATTTGTAGTGCCACTTTTGTAGCAAAGTACCACATACTTTGCTACACAAAAAACACATATTTTATTATCTTTGCAACTACAACTACATTAGTTAGTCTATTAAAATAATGAAATGATTAAGTTTACTAATTTAATTGTTTGAAATTAGTTCACAAACCATTGATTGATTATTACGATGTTAAGCAACTTCTATTACTTAAAACATTAACAATATAATTGTAATTCACATAGTTCCATAAAATGTGCTCATAGGTTGACCTACGAGATGCCATTCCCAAAAAGAACTAAATTCATTCTTGTTCGAGTCACTGGACAGTGCGGACCTCTCTGGGACATCGCCACGCTGTCAGTTAAATAAAACGAACCTTTTAAACAAGTCGTGATTTTTTCTTTTGAAAATCAAAGATGAGTCAGTCAGTTGTTTAACAGATCACCATGAAGACGACATCAGTGACGTCAGTTATGCTGACGTCACACTTTTTATTAACACCAAGGAGGTATTGCCTCCGTATCATATCCGTATATATATTAAAATCAAAGAGCTGTTGTGCCCAAGAAGTATGAAATCGTATGACACTCATTTAACTCACATTTTACATGTTTTTGAACACAAACTGCTGAAAAGCAAACTTTAGTTACCTTTGACTTTTTTTACATCCAAAACTGTATTTCACGTTATTAATTTACTTCTTATAAAAATCTTAGAATATTTTTTTATTTAGACATTTTCATCATACATTTTCATCAGGCAGCCCCGTCCCCATCGAGCTCCACTGCTGCCTGCTGATCCTGCTATATCCACCTGATCCTGCTGCTGACTTTGAGTGACCCTAACCGCGCGAAATTGAAGCGGACCTGAAGCTCCTTTAGCATCACACTTTTTATACTTTGTTTTAAATAACATTCTCTTTTAATTATATGACTTACAACAAACCCTCCGGCTAATCGTAAAATTTCACACGAACAAGTTAAGCGCTTTCATTGATTATTTGAATACTAATACCCGAGATTTGGATTTTGAATCATCTTGTTTTTTTTTTGATAATTGAGGTTAATTTTGCAATTTAATCATGTGAAGCAACATTTGTTGGTGAGATATAAAGATTCAACGTTTACAATACAGATGAATGTGTTACTAATTTCCTTTAGTGAGTGATGGCGTTACACTGTAACCTGATTTTTTGTTATACTTTTCCTGCTGGAACCCATACCGCCATTATAGCCTCGTCAGTTGTAGTTGTGGAGGTCACTCCGGTTAATAATTTAAACTAGTTAGTAAGACAACAGAAGTTACCCCTTTAAATAACCAATTATTATTAGAGAATAATAATATAGTATCTTCTGGCAATATAAATCATAGTAATAAAAAACCAAAGGAAGTGCAACATACTTTAAAATTATTTAATCAAAATATCCAAGGTTGCGCTTCCAAATTATTGGAAATAGATTTGTTTCTAGAAAGTACTAAGCTTGATGTAATTTGTTTAACAGAACATTGGTTAAAAGATCATCAAGTAATGTCAATTAATTATGCAAATTATTGTGTTGTTAGCCATTTCAGCCGAAAACGTATGATACATGGCGGGTCATTAATATTAGTTAAAAATTCAATTAAATCGAAAGAACGAAAAGACATCATCGGACTGTCTGTTGAGCACGCCATTGAATTGTCCTGTGTTGAGCTTGATCAGCATGTCATAGTATGCGTATACAGACCGCCAAGTTACCAGAATCTACCTGTGTTTGATTCTGTAATGGAAGATGTGTTAAAAAAACTTAGTGCTAGTAGTAAGTCAATAATAATCTGCAGAGACTTTAAAATTAATTTATTAGAAAATAACTCTAGTACAGTCAGATTATTAAGTCTTTGTATGTCATTTGATCTGTCCAATGTTTATATTGAACCAACCCGAGTGCTGTGTGACAGCTTCTTCTGCTACTTGTAAAGATAATATTTTTTGAAATTGTGATTACTTACACAAACAAATAGTAAATAAGTTGCCATCTGATCACAGTGGACAAACAATAATGTTTTGCGCATTTGCTTAAACATTATACACCAGGGAAAAATACATGTAAAGATTTAGAGAAATTAAATAATTCTTTGGCCAGTCAATTATGTAAACAAAGTTTTAATAATATAGGTGACCCAAATGAGTTCTACGCCGAGTTATTTTCACTATTAAAGACGCAATTTAATAAAACTTTTCCACTAAAGACTAAAAGTATTAACACAAAGTTTTTATTTAGTGATTGGGCCACTCCTGGCATTCGTAAAAGTAGAGAAAATCTATTTGAACTTTATGGCCTAAAGCAACATGTTGCCCATACAAGCTTTCATCAGTATGTTGCAAGATATTGAACATTATTTAAAAGTGTGTGCAAAATAGCTAATGCTCTATTTATTAGTAATAAAATAAAATCAGCTGATGATAAAATAAAAACTACCTGGCAAATAATAAAAAATGAAACAGGTAGGAAAAAACAGCGTAATATTGAATTTAATTTAGAGACTGCACGTGGCCCCATCAACTCAAATGTAGATATAGCTCAGGAATTTGAAAACTTTTTTATTAATGTTCCACTTAAAACTACTGAAGCTTTAAATTCCTCACCCGCGCTTTCTTCTGCCTTACTTAAAAATAATGTAAAACCATGCCCTTTGGAGTTTAGGTTTTAGCATACAAACCCCCAAGCTGTTATTAAAGCTTTTAAAGATCTTAAAACTAAATCAACAGAAGATCTCTGGGGAATGTCTGTAAAAGTCTGTAGATCTCTCATCGAAACCCTTGCGCCCTATTTAGCTTTCATATTTAACACCAGTGTAGACCAAGGAGTCTTTCCGGATCTTATGAAACATAGTAAAGTGATCCCATTGTTCAAATCCGGTGACAGAAAAGAGCTCAATAATTATAGGCCCGTGTCAATTCTGCCAGTTCTCAGTAAGGTGTTTGAAAAGTTGATGCTCAATCAAATGTTACGTCACTTTAATAAAAACTCCATCTTGCATGAACATCAGTACCCTAATAAAGAACATTTTTAGCGCCTGGCAGGAATCACAAGATGCCATTGGAATCTTTTGCGATCTCTCTAAGGCGTTCGATTGCGTAAACCATGAGACACATCTGCTGAAACTGGAGCACTATGGGATTAGGAATGAAGCTCTTGATTTGCTAAGATCATACTTGAAAGACAGAAAGGTTAAAGTACAAATAAACGGCACAAACTCATTTGGGTCTGAAATATCATTGGGCGTTCCTCAAGGTTCGATATTGGGTCCATTCCTCTTTTTAGTTTACATGAATGATTTACCCCAGTTACTTCAAAATCAACCGAAGATGGTGTTATTTGCAGATGACACTTCATTGATCTTTAAAATAGACCGAAGGTCACAACATCTTGAAGACGTGAATAACTCTATTCTTCAGGTCCAAGATTGGTTTACGGTAAATAATTTCGTACTAAATGAGAAAAAAACCAAATGCATCCGATTTAAATTACCTAATGTTAGAAGTAGCGAATGTGACATCATATTGAACGGAGAAAAACTGGAATTTGGATCAACCATTTTTCAGACTATCTAAAGTACATACATCTTTTATGGGGTACTGTGTTAAATGTTACAACAAAATACCTTGTGAAATATTGCAATTAAATGAAAGAAAGTTTAAAACTCATATTAAAAAAACACTTTGTAAACTAGCATATTACAAATTAGAAGATTATATCCTAGATAAGAATGCTTGGAAACATGCTGGTCCTGCTCCATAGGACAATCTAGAGGCTAGACAAACTCATACTATTTGCTTATTGTATTGTATAATTTGTTACTTTTTCTTTACTCACACACTGACTTATTCCTAGTTAATATTTTAGGAAAATCATATATTTTTACAATTGTTTGTAAATATGTGAGCACAATGTACCTATCACGGGAATGAGTTCTTTGACTTTGACTTTGACCTGGGGCCCTAGTGCGAGTTTCTGTTTACCATTTCGACTTTACGCATCTACCGAATTCAGCGCTCCACTTGGCCCTCCACCATTCGAAAGTTGCGCTCGGATTGCCAAGGGCAATTCAGAGCGCCGAACAACGGGTTGAAAGTCTACATTGAGGGCTAAAGATAGCTTTACATTATCCTTAAAATCGTTTTTGATAAGGAAAATACGCGTTACGTGAAGGAAATATTTGCAGCGTAATATCGGGAAGTAAACGGGTTTTTTGTGACGTAAACAAGGCTATGTATTGAACGTCGCTTGAGTGTACAGGATTTCCTCACGCGAGACGCATGATTTTGCGGGATTATTTGAAACACACACCATCTGAAACTAGCCTATTTCACATAGCAATTTGCAATCTCATAATTCTGCGAGGTGATTGCGTAATACACTAACGGTAGGAATGGCTTTCATTTTGTCAGTTCAACATCATTCATTGCGTTACTTACGTTGTTGAGGAGACAAATATTTCGAACGTATGGAGCAATGGATTATTAATATCCTCCAAAATGGTTTAGATTCTGATTGATAGTATGTTACGCAATTGGGGATGATCCAAGTGTGCGGCGCTGTTGCGCAGTTTGAGTGATTCCTATGTCCAGGCAGGCAGTAGACTGACTGATTGAATCCCGAGAATATTACCATGTCGACAAATTAAGATTTCCCAGTTTATAACCACATCGGTTGATTGCCTTGTTGAGTAATCCACCGATTAAGCTTCTTATTGGGCGTTATCTAATCCTTTATACCGAGATCTATACCAGAGCACTGAAAAAGTATTGCGAAAAAAAGTTTTATGTATGAGAGACTGGCCCTATACTTAGTTTATTTGGAAATAATATTATTTGTAAGTAAAAATAGAAACGCTGCAATGTCAAAATTTCGCGCTATTAATTTTAATGATTTCAAGTGTCACCTGAAACCGGACGAATCGTACGATAGACTTCAAATATCATTGGATATATATATATCATGATTGATGGATAAAGGCCCTTCTCATGCAATCGTGTATCGTTGGTAATGAATTCAAGCGCGGCCGACTAACTTTGGGGAATGAAGAAAGAAGTGGCGCCCTTTGAAGGTCGTTACGGAAGAAAACGTGCTAGCTGTGAAAAATTTAATCCAAGACAATAGGCGAGTTACGTATCAAGAGATTCAGCACATACTGAAGGTTGAATCGGGAAGCCTTCACGAAATTTTACATGTGTATCTTCGCGTGAGGAGGATCGTTTCACGCTGGGTGCCGCACAACATCACCGATGCTCAGAAGCAGGCCCGGGTGGAATGGTGCCTTGATATGATTAATAAATTTGAAGCGGGCTCGTGTCGGCGTGTTTACGATTACGACGTTACAGGTGATGCGTCTTGAATTTATCAATACGATCCAGAAACGAAGCGGCAGTCGACGGTTTGGGTGATTCATAACGAATCAACGCGTATTAAAGAGAAGCGGGGTGAAGATTTTGATCGCGAGCTATTTCAATTTGACTGGCTACTTGGTCAAAACGTAGCATATAAATAAACTTAGCAAAACATTCTGAGTGACCCACGTACCTTGTTACTACTACTACTGCGCTTGCTTTGACTAAGATATTTTACCGTCTCGGTCTTGTACTTGTAGGTTCACAGTTGTGTGACAGTGATAGGAATAGCGCTTAGCCTAAAGTACGTGCTATGTACCGCTTTATAGACCTCCGCCTAAGAGTTTCATTGCTAACTTATTTGTCTATTCGTCCGTCGACAAAAGTTGGTCATGCAACGCGTATTGGACGTCCCTAACAAATCTATTTACAAAGTTATTGACTAACTTCAGTCAGATTCAGGCTAAAAATATATACATTCACGAATCGGATTACAGGATAAAGAAAGCTACATTACACAAAGCCAGTGCTCATGCATTCAAATTCACAAAGTTTTTGTACGTAAATCCCTCTTTATGAAGTCATCGTCTCCTAAATCCGATGTTATTATTTTCAAATTCTTTGACTTTGCAAAGAATTACAGTGGAGCTTGAGGATTATGTTCAGAGTTCAGTATTTTTTTTGGCCAAAGTCAATGTACAAAAACGGTGACCGTAATATTTAAAAGATGAACAGACGGCATTTTTTTTATGTGCCACGCCACTTGCGAACTATGCCGCACACTGACGCACTGTGGGCTGGATTCCAGCTTTCATAGACTTATAATCTTAATGTTCCAAGTGACGACTTTTATGCTTGAATATGATTTGAAAGACCAACTTCATGCCTAAATATATCATGATTATGGAATAATATAGGAAACAACACTAATAGATTTTTTTTTTAAATTTGTATGGAGTTGGTAAGAAAAATCATCATATCTCCGCTCTCGCACAATTGGCCGTCATTCTTTTTCAGAGGATTAATCCATATATTATTTGGAATTTTTTGACATACGGTGATGACACGGCCAAAGGTGCGAGTTTTTTTTTTTAATTGACAAAGATTATTTTGATTTTCAAAATACATTTTGCATTAATAATAAAAACTTTACGTCTATAGGCATTGCCTAAATGATTTATTAGACCACAAATTTTATTTACCGCGTCAAGAAATGGTAATTAACTTAAAAATATTACTTATAAATAAAACAATAATGACTAACTTTTCTAATAACTCCGTAACTATTACTACAATGACTGATTATCACGACGAAAGAGGTAAGATATAAAATAATTGTTAAGTATGTCATTAATAATTAGTGTGAAATTTCTAATACACTATTCAATTAAACTAATAAGGTAAAGGTCCTTTTTTCTCATAATATTGTCCTCGTTATGTTATTGATATATGGATTAATCCCCTGAAAAAGAATAACGGCCACTTGTGCGAGAGCGGAGATATGATGATTTTTCTTACCAACTCCATACAAATTGTTAAAAAAAAAACTATTAGTGCTGTTTCCTATATTATTCCATAATCATGATATATTCAGGCATGTAGCTGGTCTTTCAAATCATATTCAAGCATATAATTCGACACTTGAAACATTAAGATTATAAGTCTATGAAAGCCGGAATCCAGCCCACAGTGTGACGTCACGCAAAATCCTGCATCGCGCAAGCAGAGTTTACCGCGCATCTAGCATATACAACCTGTTTTTTTATATCCCATAACTCTAGGGTTATATTCTGTATGTGAAAATAATACTCAAACTCCTAGGATAGGTAGTCCAATAATGTATAATTTCGGAGATGTCATCCAAACTTCGCAGTAGTGTAGTAAAATGAATAGTAAAATAAAATATGTAGGTATGTTGGTATCGGGGCTTCCCGGCGGTAGCTAGTGAAGGGAAAGCCAGTTCGTCGACATCGATGTAACCTCAAGTAGTTTCAGTATCTAAATTACGAAGCAAAATTCAAATGACAATACATCTTATTTAATATGCGTTTCAACTAAGAATAGAATGACCTTGACGCCATATTGTGACTTCATGCACGCTTATCTAACTTACATGCTCTTAAAAGTATGAAAATAACATTAACAAGATAATAACGATAATAAATACTATTGAACATTAATTTGCAGTCTTTTTTAATGTAATTGTCGTCACAATAATTATGGTGCCAAGGTCATCCTTTTCTTAGTTGAAACACATTGTACGCTTTAGTAGAACTACTACTGCACCAAAATGATCGTTTATGCTACCTAAACTAATTACGAGTAAGCATAATTAATAAAGGTTTGTAACCTATGACTAAAGTTTAAATTAAGTACTGGGTGAAGGCTATTATTAATTTGAGCCACCTTCGCACTTTTGCTTGACTAGAAAATTCGTAATCTTCATTGAATAATTATGTGCGTTAAATCAAGGTAAGTGATTGATGACTTTGAAGACTTAGTACGGGTTTAATCGATATCGATTTCATTAAAAAGTTACGACAGCACAACGTATCCTAGCGCGCGGCGCGCAATAGTTGCCTATATACTTACAATGATAAATCGGTGAAGTGCAACTGCTACGACTCGGATTTTTCACTCTCTCATTGGCGCTCGTCGCTTTGGGTAATTAAAATAGAGCTATTAAGTAGGTTCCAGCTTAACCACACGGGCTCGGACGGGACATGCATCAAGCTTAACAATGAGTTCTATGTGTGTGTAGTGCTCGGAACATCAGGGTTGTCACCTACGAGTTTATAATGCGTAGGTAGTAAGATTTTTTTTGTCTTTCATTCATAATGTGTCATTGGCTTTTTCTGATTTTTCGTAAGTTAATTCTTCTAAGCGAAACGAACGGCCTGGATAGCCACATCACATGCACCTAACATGTATTAGATATTCCAAATAAGTAACTGGAGAAGACTTTTTTGGAACTTAATATGTAGGTACAAATCAATTAACGTATTCAAAAATGTTTATGTTGGTTTTCATGTGTATCCTAGCTGTTTACTTTTCTGAAACACTATAAAGCTTTTCATTCCAATGTGTAAAATTGAAATGACGTCATTTTACAAGCAGGTATCTAGTTTGCGTAGCTAAACACAACTAAAGTTTTGCTACGCAAACTAGATACTACCGTATGATATTAAATTGTTGAGTAACATTAAGTACCTCGATCTCTTCGTCCTTTTTTATAAAATTACGCATTTTACCAAACACGAAATCAAACCTGTCCTGTACCCTAATTGCGTAATACACAATCAATGGGAATCTGAATCGTTTTGAAACAGATTGCTAATCCATTGCTGCATAATTTCGACAAAAAATTATGCTCAACAATGTAAATAACGCAATGCATGTTGTTGAACTGTCAAAATCAAACAGATTAGTCGTAATCGTTTACGAAAATGTGTTACGCAATTAGGCTGCTGATCTCACTTTCACAACTCGCTTATGACTAAATTATCTACATAAATATTGACAACCCTACTAATTCTTTTATCTGACACCGACCTGTGAGGTACCGAATACAATGAACGAACACATGGAACTTGTTGCGTTTGCATTAAGTGAAATTATTTTGACTTTAATTAGCAAGCCCTTTGTTTAACATTTGTTTCCTGACTTTCTTCTCGCATACAAGTGTCAGTACCGCGTAAAATTGTTACGGTTTTGCTGTAAAGTTTTATTGTTGTTTTTTATTAAGTTTTCTTGTTAAGTTGTTTTTGTTGAATTTTGTACGTTGAATTGTTTTTTACACAACTATCCGCCAGAACATCAAGCAGATATTCATTTTGTGTATGGATATTGTAATGGGAAATCCATGGAAGTTATGAGAGAATAGCATAGGCATAGCATAATCAGGCTATAATGTTCCCACTGCTGGGACACCCTACTCTCAATGAGAGGGAGTGGGCCGTTATCCACCACGCGGGCCATTAGCCACCACGCGGGCCCAGTGCGGGTTGGTATATGTCACATGTCTTCGAATTTGTGGTTCTAAGACATGTCGGTTTCCTCTCGATGTTTTCCTACACCGTTTTGAGAGCAGAGGGAATACCAGCGTCGATTTCGAAATCGCACTGTGCCGGACAATCAAACTTTCATAAACGTTAGTTCACACATACATGAAGCAACCCAGTTTAATAAAAAGTCCTTTATATGACAGTTAAATGTGATCTTTTTTTTAAGGTACTACATATGGTACTTATACATCGTCATCGCCCGCGGTCTTAGGGGGATACGACCGATGTTGTACGTCGAGTAAACACAAATTATAGGGATATTGTCTTTGATAATTTTAAGCATGTATTAGTTAATTTATTCCCTTGGTTTCCTCTTTAAAAAAAACTAAACCTTCTTCTGTCTTATTAATGTACTTATTACTTTTACTAAACTTAAAAATTGTTACTAAATGTATAAATAATGAATACAAGTCAAATAATAAAAGTGTCAAATAAAAAATATAACAGTAACTTTTACCTATTTTCGCAATACGAGTACATCAATAACACCGTCCTGAGCTAAGAACAATAAAAATAAATGATTTTGAATAAATATTTATTTTGTTATGTTATTCATAAATATTGCTATTACCATTGTTATAATTGATTCATCTATTTAAAAAAAACGAAATGTAATATTGTCGGATAAACGTTACAGTACCAATAAAGAGGAGCAGTGTCCTTGAGATACATTTTTCGCGCACTGGATCTTCAACGCACTGTTTAGCGCCGAGAGTTGAAAATCCAAGTGTGCAGCACTCTGTTGGAATTCTCAATGCTCGGTTCAACACCGAGAGTTGAAAATGCAGTACGCGATAAAATCCCGCCTCGAGATATTTACGTCCGTGCGAACATGGTCAAAAGAAACGGAACAAACAAAGCTCCATATGTAGGTATATAGGTAGGCAAATGGGTCAAATAAATTTATTTTCTTTCTTTCTTTCTTTAAATCCTAATTTCTACTAAATATACTTAGGTACCTAGTAGTGTGAAACTCAAACCAAGAAAATTTACAGTAATATAGCTCATACATCAGAATAACACATAGACTATAATTTATATAGATTGTGTGATTTATCTATACTAATATTATAAAGAGGAAAGATTTGATTGTTTGTTTGTATTGAATAGGCTTCGAAACTACTGGACCGATTTGAAAAATTGTTTTACCATTAGAAGCCAAAATTATGTCTGATGAACATTCGAAGGCGAAGTGCTAGTACATAATATAATGATAAGTATAAAGTAAGTCGGAAAAAATCCAGCCCTCTGAGAGCTATCTTGTCGTGCGCTGCCTAAGCCGTATGGTGTTTGTGTATACGTAGTACACGATGATAATGTATCGTGGGATTGTTTGAAACAATTCTAAATAAAAGTCCGCGACAGCATACATCTACAATTTATGTGGAAGCTAATATAGCCAAAATAGTGAGCCATAAATTATTTGTTTTTACAATACACATAGTATTTGGTTAATTCTCATCAAAATTAGTACATTTATCGCTTTTGTTGTTTGATATAAACTTTGTCTTTTACACTTATTAATTTGGACGGATTGTTCAAAAGTTACCACTATCCGAACGGCGGACACCGCGCGCAGAGCGGGGCTGTGATGTTTCACGGCTAATCCGCTGAACTGTGTTAGCATAAGCATAGCATAATCAGCCTATAATGTTCCCACTGCTGGGACACAGGCCTCCTCTCTATGAGAGGGAGTGGGCCGTAATCCACCACGCGGGCCCAGTGCGGGTTGGTAGATGTCTGTCTTCGATTTTGTGACTACCTGGTTGTTGTTTTATTATTTATTTTAATGCCAGGAATTGGCCTGTGGTTTCTGTGATGATGAGTTTCATGTCAAATGGCAAAAAGAAAAGCTATGTAGCAGTGGTCATGTAGCTGTATAGAGGTATGAGGAACAGTGTGTAAAGCTCTATAGTAAAGGGGGTATCCTCTGACCAGACGGGTGTCGTTTCTGGTGTGTTTTAGTTTTTTAAATCTGTGAACGCCGATTTAAATTTTTCATAAAGTTATAGATTAGTCTTCTAAGATCATTTTCGCGTAGTTACAATGATTAAGGTCAGCCATTACTGCCCCATGTTAAAAGTCCAACCTGTAATTTTTGCCAATAAGCTCGCTAACACAGGTCCATACGAAGTAAATTAGTTAGAGAAGGACATTCGTCTTTTCGTGAAAGACGAAAATGTAAACGTATAAAATCTATCTTTCCATAACATTGATTTGTAACGCAAATAAATAACAGAAAAGTTAGCATTGTGGCAATTTCGTGTGGTAGCGTTCGGGGCTTGGAAAATGTTCTATCAAACTTCGAGAACTTCCAATCTATTGTTCGTGTCACTCTGCTGCCGAGATCTATAAACGTTATTTTACACTTCGGCTTAGACATGTTTCCGTCTCCTTCTTGCACTTGTAGTTTGACAGGTGTGAGACAGTGTTATGGAGTAACGTTAAGCCAAAGTACATACTAAGTAACGTTTATAGATCTCGGTGTAAGAACGTAGTGGAATATTGATAGGTTCTGATTGTGGTTTCGTATTTTAAAAAACAATGTTCTGCAAAGGTAAAACGTACAAGTTCGTACAGAAACATCTACAACAAAAGGTGGTGTTTACGGAAAACCACTTTTGTACGCTAAAGGATAGGTGGCTGTCAGAAAAATGCTGTAAAATTTTAGGAAGGAAATTAAATTGACACAACATGGGTTTAAGCAAGGATAGAAGTTACCCAAGGTCACTTATTACACCGGCTTTATTGATAAAAAAGCAAATTCCAACACAATAGATAGGAATCCATTCAGTTTGATAAAACATTCAGCCCTTCCCAACTTTGGGTTCTGGGTTAAATAATGTCATATTTTAAATTGGATCCCTTTTACGAAGATTTGTCCCGGCCAGCCTTCCTCGAAATTCCATTTTTGCAGATAATCTCATATGCAAGTCTTGCAGACATCGATTGTCTTCTTGGAACTTATTGAGGTGGAGTTATTTGTTAAAACTCATTGTGTTTTATATGTAGCTTGATATTATTTTCAGGATAGCCTCTTTTCGACTGGAAGAGGGAGCTTAGACTACCTGGTTAGCATAAGCATAGCATAATCAGCCTATAATGTTCCCACTGCTGGGACACAGGCCTACTCTCTATGAGAGGGAGTGGGCCGTAATCCACCACGCGGGCCCAGTGCGGGTTGGTAGATGTCACATGTCTTCGATTTTGTGACTACCTGGTTGTTGTTTTATTATTTATTTTAATGCCAGGAATTGGCCTGTGGTTTCTGTGATGATGAGTTTCATGTCAAATGGCAAAAAGAAAAGCAAAGTAGCAGTGGTCATGTAGCTGTATAGAGGTATGAGGAACAGTGTGTAAAGTTCACTCATCCTCTACAGTAAAGGGGGTATCCTCTGACCAGATGGGTGTCGTTTCTGGTGGGCAACTGCCCGACGATTGATGTCGGGACGTTGCATATTTGCTAGTTGTGCGGTAAACTCTACTTGCGGTAAACGCGATTCAGGATTTTGCATGACGTCAATACTATGCGAGGTTTGCATGTGGCGATGAAGATGCCACATCAGTCCCCTCCAATGAACTGCATCTTAATTCTGTAAAAATCTCACCTTGAAGACTAGCGTGGAGTGAGCTGTCAGTGTCATCCCGTCTTGGTCAATCCTTAGCATAAGTGGCACTAACAGCTCACTCCACACTCACTTCACCTAACTTTTCACGGTGAGATGGTTACAGAATAGCACTTAAGGACAGCTTAAATTGTAACCCTTTACATGAGTCAAACCAGCAGTTGCATCATCATCACCATTCACAGCCCGATTTCACCCACTGCTGAGCATAGGCTTCTCTATTCTTGGGCCAATCTCCATCATCCAGGTTCTACCCGCAGTAACATAATGATTGTCAAAATCAAAACCAAAACAGACACCATGTAACTGAAATTCGCTCTCGCCCAACAATCTCGGAACAAGTTACAAGCTATAGTTAAACATTCTACGTATGCAAGTTCCAAAAGTTAGATCGATCGTTGTCAAGAAGTGGCAAGACATTGGTGTTAAGGTTTCATTCACTAGCTAAAATGGGATGAAAATCTTCAAATACTTTTTACATTGTATCAGAATTTCGTGGGACAAAGTTTAATTGCCTGGCTAAAGTGGAGGAAAATTAATTGAATGAAAAGAAGATCACGCTTTTATGAAGTTTCGGGGCTTTGCGAAAGGTCAGGTATGCTGGCGTATTTAATCAAAGTCAAAGTCAAAGTAAAAAGCATTTATTTCAAATATGCACTTAAAGGCACTTTTGAACGTCAACATTTACATTTAAAATATAATTGATTCAAGGCGCCCCTTCCAAAAGGTAGTTTCTTATGGGGAAGGAGGGACAAGAAACTCCACCTTACTCTTTTTAAATGTTAAACAATATTTTGTATCCATTAGTTATGATTTTATATGTGAAGACGATGCACCAAGAATTAAAATACTATACCACAATAGGTAATAATAATTTAAAACAAAGCAAAGACAGATAAATCACACTCACATATTTACAAACATTGCAAACGTGTATGATTTTCCTAAAATATTAACTAGGAATGAGTTAGTGTGTGAGTAAAGTAAAAATAACAAAAGTTTTTTTTTCAGACGGTGTTTTATTGGTTATCTAGCTAATGTAGGAACTATCTAAAGACAGTGGAAATAACACTTTATTTAAGACCGGTTTCGACATTCTATAAACAACATAATTGAATGTCTCATTTTGTTTCACAGATTTCGAAGTAAAGTATTAAAAAATACGTAAATAAAAGTACCGAATTATTATGCAATTTCCCAAAACGGTATAAGCACACACACTTCAATATTGTTCTGTCCTTTGTCAATTTACAATCTGTCTGAAGCCCAGCATATAGGAAAGCAAACAAATAAATTAAAGCCCAAATAACCCTGTCCAATGTAAAAAAAGTTTAACAATTTCATCGAAAATTGCATTAGTTTTATAAAGCCTTTCCCTTCGTTTTGAAAGATGAATAAGTAAACATTATCATCCGACTACGACATTCCCATCAAGGGGTCGATCATTTTCAAAACAATAATAGTTCCCTTTTGCCCAATTGTTGTCGTTTATTTTCGTCAGATTGTAAGGAATAAGTCAGCAGATTGTTTAAAAACTTAGTTTTGTGAGTACCTACTTGTGTGGTTTATATAGCTGAACACTCGAACAGTCTGTTTTCACTGATATTGAGTGAAAACAATTGGAAATGACAATTTTTTTTTTTTTGTACGATGAAAATTTTAAAACTAAAAAAAATCCTTATGATTGTTTTACATTGTTTGTTAGTTAGTTACAAGTGAACCTAAAAAAGCATGTTGAAAAAATGAATCAGAAAACTTATCTGTAGATGCCAATTTTTAGTGGCACTGTGGCAAGCGGGTTTCTTGGTAGATAGAATGAAACCAAAGGGTCACTTAACACATTTATTTACTGAGACACGAGACACAGAATTCAGGGTAGTGGGTTTAAGGTCTCTAAGTACTGTTTTGATTAATCGAATACTTACATCTGAAATTCTAAACAGGGTTGTTTACACCTTCATCACATACTTTTGGAACAGACATTAGCTACCTTTTCGTCACAATCATTTATTTAGAAAGAAAGACAAGTAACAGTAGCAGGTGTCAGTTCTTTACTGGCAAGCTAAGAACAAAGATAAAATATACATTAATTTATTACGTATGCTTTCTAGGAACAATTACCGATCTTACGAATCAAATCTGTGTTTGATTCACTTGTCCACACAGTTTGGTACCGAGAGCCATAGGGATCTCACAGTACATACAACAATAATTTCTACGTATTTTACCATTCGATTCGATTCGCTAACGTCTTTGTCGTATCGAGTTGCCTCGTAACGCACGACTTCCTAATCTAAGACAATACGGTCCTTATCTACTAAAGAGTGTGACTCAAATGAAGTACGTATGAGGTGTTTGTATGTGATTGTGAAATTAAAACAACAAAAATATTACCTAAACAGTAACTAAGAGCAGTTGAGATAACCTATTCAATTATCTTTAATTGGTTTAGGTCGAAGGGTTTTGCCTTGGTCTTTCATCATCATAATTTCAGCCGAAAGACGAAAAGAGCTGGATATAGGGCTCCCCCAAGCACCAACACTTTGACGTGGTTCTGTACTTCTCGCAGCGTGCGGCCTTCACAAGGTCATTGGTCCGCCTCGTGAGGGCCTTCCAATGCTACGTCTTCCGATCCGCGGTCGTCACTCAATAACAGTTTTTCCCCATCGGCCATCTGTTCTGCGAGCAATGTGTCCTGCCCACTGCCACTATGTTTAATAATTTATCATGGTACTCCACCTTAGTCCTTAGTTTCTATGAATTCAATAGATGATTGCTGATAAAATATTTATATTAACTCATAAACTTATAATCTTAGATCAGTAACGTAGTTCCTATTATTATCTTCCAACGTATCGAGGAAGACTAATGGAATATCTTAATGATATATCTGATATTTATGAAGTCACGTACAAGAAATCATTGCATACGCAAATATGCAATAACAATGTCAAAATTATAAAGAAATAATCCCTTTAATTACAATGTCGAATACCGAAACATGATACCTGACTGACAATTACAGTCCTTTCACATTTATTTCGCCACCTATTTTGCATCATAACAATCTTCATTTACATTGAAATACGGTTTGAAAATCATAAAAATAATACAAAAATACTTCATAAAGTATAAAATAAAACCTTATTTGGACTATTTTAACATTTGAAACCAAAAAAATGGCCAAAAAGTTCAAGGGGTTCTCAAGTGATGCGATTACCTACGAACAGCTTTTTTTTAAATTTATTTATACCATCATCAACTGCCTACCCTTTTATGTATATATGTTGGGGTCAGCTTCCAGTATTACCGAATGCAGCTCAATACTAGTACTTACTAGAGCTACTGCCTCTCTGACTTCCACAACAAAGGTAAGACTGCTTGTCAAACTTTCAGATTTATACTGATATAACTTTTTTATTTATATATTGATAGATACTCGTAATATAATCATCATTTTCAGCCCGTATCGACCCAGTTTTGGATATAGCCTCGACCTTTTGTGTCAATTCCAAGTGAGGTTTTTCCCGCGCACACTTCTACGACGGCAACTCCTACCAACAATATTAAAAACTGCTTAATAAACAAAAGTTTTCCGATGAGTGTTACAATAAAGGATAATAATTCTTATAAGTTAACACCGGTACCCTAATTGCGTAACACACATTCAATTGGAATCTGAGTCGTTTTGAAACAGATTCCTAATCCATTGCTTCATAAGTTCGATAAAAAATTCTGATCAATAATGTAAATAACGCAATGAATGTTGTTGAGCTGTCAAAATTGAACAGATTAGTCGTTATCGTTTACGAAAATGTGTTACGCAATAAGAATGCATATGTATGAACGTAAACGAGACAAAAAGAGTATGCATGGACCGTAGCAGGTGGCGTTCTGTGGGTTCTGCCTACCCCGATGGGAAGAAGGCGTGAGTTTATGTATGTATATATGTTACCATGAATTTGTTTCGAAAATTATTAAAACAGCACATGTTGGCGCCGGATTCAGTACTATCGACATTAATCAGTATCATTATTATTCATATTTATTCATTATTTTGAACTCAAAATTAATGCCTTATTTGCCTAGAAATACAACAGTGGGTAAAAAAAGAAATTCCGCAATCTTCAGGAAATTCTGCTGTAACGAAATCTGGGGTGGACATTTTAAGAATGAATTCACCATCTGATACATATTTGTGATTGCTTATCGAAAAACTACGTTCAGAAAAGGACGGTGACTTCTATCACACCGGGATATATAAAGGCAAAATTACAAGGAAATAAACCGCTACTCATCCGTTACCAAGAATTTGAGATCAATCGCTGTCATTATTACTACATATAATATCGTGACATCTGCCTATCTGATAAAAATTGTGACCTGTGAGAATCCTGTGTTAGTCAGTAGTCATGCAAATAAAGGGCGAGGATGTGCGTACTCGTTTCAAGTAATGCAACAGTCGTGAGCTTTTCCGTGCACGTAAGAAGATATTAGAATTTACCAAAAAAATGCAGTCCATGGTTTGAATTTGTGCCCGGTTGATGGCAATAGGCTCGCCGCATATTACACGGGACAACATAGCTGGCGTGAATATAGGTGTAACTTTTGAGAAATACTGGCATGATGCTAGGTAACAATAATTATGTTATTAAAAAAATAGTTATGGTTTTTCCAGCGCTTAGTTCAACCGGCAACCTAATTGTGTAACACTGTATCAATCACAATCTGAACCATTTTGAAGAATATTGGTAATCCATTGCTTCATATGTTCGAAAAAAAAACTGCTCAACAACGTAACTAACGCAATGATTGTTGTTGAACTGTCCAAATGATAGCCATTCCTACTTTTAGTGTTTTACGCAATGATCCCGATGGTACTTATATTTTTTAGATCTAGAAAACCCTGGAAAAACTAGGATGGTAATAAAAGCGAAGCTATAATGGGTCCCAACAAAATTCAACTCGTTCCAATTGGTAAACTAGTTTAAATAAACATTCTTGCTAATGATCGCATACTTTCTATTCAACAAGGCCTGTGACGAGTGGTATAAAAACCGATGTAGGAAGATGAGCCTCGCGGTCGGCAACCCCTAGCCTAGTACAGAAATAACAGGGACAAAATAATAATAATAGAGGTGACTGACTAGAACCAGCTCGTGGTATGCCAGCCAGCCATGGAGCGCAGTACGCTCAGGGTACTGCGCTCCATGACTCGAATTTCGAATTTCTTTATCCATGGTTTGAATTTCGAACCGTATAGGGAACACAACACTGCGTGCCATTGCCAAGATCACGGACCCTGAAAGTAAAAGATACCAAAAGAAATGGGCTAATAGAACCACTGATTGGGTCCCACTAAACGCCCGACGCCATCGCGGCAGGCCGAGACGAAGATGGCGGGACGAGTTTGACTTCTACCGAAAGGACTGGCCTGCAATTGTGAGGAAGAGGGAGGGGAAGGCCTTGGGCCTGGAGGAGGACAATACAGTTAGACTACATAGAACTGTTACGTACCTACTTGTACACAACGTTTTTGATTCAGCTTGAAATGACCATAGCCATCATCATGTCGGCATTGGCCGGAGGTTGGTAGAGATGTAACAGTTGGTACATCTAACTTTTGGCTAATAATTCCCATGGAATAAGGGCTGTAGTTTTTATAAATAGAATAGAAATTGCACTACAGCTAAACCTTTTTTTTACCTTTGTCAGCGATGGACCGGTGAATACGAGTAGCGATGGAGAGACGAACTTAACTCCTATTGACTGGTTCGCAATTGTAGAGTACAGACTTGTGTGAAACGGGCAAGGAAGGCTTTTAATTTAATTTATTTTCCACAGTCATCCATTTTTTTATGTTAGCATACTTTTAAACTAAAATTGTAAGTAATCACACGCCACAATAGAAGGTACAAATTTATCTAAAACTAACTAAAGTAGTACATAAAATTATGAACTAAATTCATAAGTTAAATCGCAAGCATATTTAAATTAAGTAAAACCTTTAAAAGGATTATATCTTTTAAATTAATCAAAATTAATATCATTAAAAATTTAGAAATTTGTTAAGATGAAAAAAAAAAAGTTTGCCATCTTAAAAAAAGCTTTACCTCAGCAGTGGGACATGACGAAAGCAATAGATATACAGATTGTCAGCGGCAGTTAAAACTTTGAAAACGTTCCGGACCGGTAACTTCGTGCGAATCGACGCACGAAATTACCGGTCCGGAACGTGCAAAAGGACCATTTTAAATATATATTTTTTCAACAGGCGACTCGCACGAAGTTCATTTTACTTGTGGGTGATTCGACAACTCTAGAAATAATGTAGTGGGCAATTGTCACATTTTGAGTTTTATGCAATAAAGTTAAGGAGAAGGAACAATAGAACTACATTTACCAATTATAATTGTACTTTTCTTTCTTAACTTTGTTAAGTGTCGATTCGCCCGTTGCGAGCGAGTAAATCCATGCCAATCGACTAATATATCTAAAACTTTGTGTAACCTGTTATACTGAGACATCTATGTACCAATTACCCATGTTAGCAAAAATAAGTGATTTGATTTGGCAAACAGATGTAATGTTTGTGTCCACTGTCCTAAACACCATTATTAGCTCATTTTTTTCCATTATCTCGAAAAAATTAGCTATCAGTTTGATGAACCAAAACAGCACATGATTTTCTGGATATACCATGAAATGACATGAGGTCCTGGGTTCGATTCACAGGTCGGGCGAAGTGTTATTGGGTTTTTCTATCTGGAATTTCTCAGTAGCAGCCCGGAGTCTGGATTTGTGCCCGGTTGATGGCTCGCCCCCTATTACATGGGACTTAAAAACATAACTGGCGAAATGTGGGTGTATCATATGTACACCTCTGCCCAACCCTTCGGGGAAACAAGGCGTGATGTTATGTTATGCAGACGTAGTTAAAGTATAAATAGGTAGACGCTTATACATCAAGAAAAACAAAAAGATATAACAGCCGTAGTTAATTCGCAATAAAATGTCGCAGAAAGTTGGAAGCAATCGATTAAGTATACTGATAAATTCTTAATTCATGTCAAAGGGATTATTAACATATTTTTTTGGCCTTATTTATTTTAGATTGTCCGTGATTTTCTTTTAAATAAGGTACATTTTTACAGCGTCTATCCTTTTAAAAAACCTCAACGTGTCTTTTATTTTTTTTCAATAAGTTACACAATGAGTACAATTGTCAATCAAGATTAAATTAAATGGCCTCTTTAATGAAAAGTCGATATCAGTAGAAAGGTTTGCAATTTTGAAAAATGGAATATTCTTAAATCTTCTTCTGTCCTTTAACAAACCGATAGCATTAAAAATATTAATAATGTTTCTTTTTTTCGGACAGCGTTTAAACTAGACTCAACTTTTTCCTCGCGCGATGGAAAAACTGTACCAGATAACCCGCTTTGCACGTTCTCCACAATATGGATATTCCATACGTAAGGTATTCCGTAAGTACATACTATAGGTACTCCTAACGCGAGGGCACAAACTGAAGTACTATATATTGAAGTGCGTTTTATGCTCAAACATTCCAGTTCAGATAGTTTAGCCATTCACTTGTGCGATTCTGTTAACAGATACAGGTAAATGTGTGTCGTTTTTTACGATATTTTTACATATAGAGTGAACGAATATTTAGAGCCATCTTAATAAAAACATGTGTTTCATAAAGTAAATATAAGTATGTATCAAGCAGAAAACGATCCAAGTTAAAAGTGGAAGTGAAAAGTTTAGTAAGGAAAGCAAATATTTTTTTGGCTTCAAAATGTTGAAATATTATACAAGTGACAAGTTCAAGAACTTGATTATGTGTTGGTCCGGAAAAATGCAGTACAAACACTTCATCTTTCATATGTCAAGTCATTAAAACCGCGGGCAAAAGAAGCAGGGGCGCGTCGCTAGTGCTAATATATAGCAATAATAGTGTTGTACCAAGTAGCAAACTGTCAGTTGTAGGTTGTAGAGTGAAATCGAAACTGAAAGTCGAATTTCGGAAAAAACCCAAGGAAAGTAAATAATTTTTCGCACATTTTCCTCATAGAGAAATTGAAACGATTTGTCGGTCGTCTGGCGATTACCTACAGATTTCAGTTGCGGGTTGGATTCCTGCACGGAACAAATACTTTGTATCACTTGATTATATTTAGTTCTGGGTCTGGGTGTACCAAATTTTTATTTTAGTAATTGGCACGCAAGTTACAAATTCTGAAAGACCCAAATTAATGCAAATCTACTTTCAAAAGTTAAAAAAAAACTTGAATAAATATGTATTTTAATATCATTTCAGATCATCATGTCGAAAACAGCCCTACTTTTCGTGCTCGCCATCGTGCCCTGCTTCTGCCAGCGTCCATTCTACGCTGGAATTCGGCCAATCGGATTCCCGAACACTCCAGTAGCTTCTGGATTATTCGACATATTCCAGAATGAGCCAATACCAGCCCAGTTAAATGGCGACAGGATCACCGCAAACCAGCTAGGTGCGTTGCCTGTGGAAAATCAGCCGTTCTTCTTTGTAAATAGAGACCAAGTTGCCGCAAACTTGGCTAACCCACAAACTTATCCAGTCAGACCAAGTTCGTTCAATGAAAATCTGAATCTGATTTAAGAGATTTTTTCTGAGGTATTGTCAAAGATTTTTGTTTAATGTTTTTTAATTTTAAAGTTTTCGATATTCTACTTATTTATAAAATGAAAATAATGTTTTAAAAGAAAATTAGTTATTTTATTGAGCCACCTCGTCATTAAATCTTCCCTTTCTGATAGTTGTCATGTCAATTAAAATTAAGTCTATGAGCAATACATTTTCGGTTTAAAAATTCATCATCCTCATTCAGTAAACAAATAGGAACAGCCGCAAGTTTGGTCGAAGGTTAAGTTACCCTTGCCACGGTTGGTTCAAGGATGGGTGACCATCCATTATACATCAAGACCTCTCCGTGCTTCGGAAAAATTTATTCAAAGTTTAGCGCCTGTCTGGGTTCGAACTGCGACCTACAACTAGTAAGTCGCGGCCGTTATCACTGGGCCACCACTGATCTCCTTGATAGGCAGTCGCTCCATGTAAAATACTGGTACTCAGATGCATCCAGTTAGACTGGAAGCTGACTTCAACATAGTTGGTTTTAATGATTAGGCAGATTGATATGATACATTCATTCTATCAAAAAAGTATCGGGAATGGCTGATTTGTTGATGATTCCATTTTTTTATGTATTTTTTTTTGTTGTTGTTAGATTGGCACAACTGTCTTCCATTTTGGCGCGTAGTTTGAGTTTTAATTTTATTTATTTCATTCTATAACAATTTGCATTGTGTTACTTAACATTACATTACTCATAAAATAAAATTATTGCATGCAGGAACGGTAAATTTAAAGGATAATTAAAATTTATGTGAGAAGTTTACAAAACTCAAATCAATTTAAAATATGCCATCAAAGAATTACATTATTATTGTAAATGACTATTTGTTTCATTTGACATACATTCTGATACCGAGTATAAACATTTTTCCACCAAGAAGGCTTTTAATTTAGTTTTAAATGAGTGAGAGCTATAAATTAATAAATTTAAATCAGTCAGTAACCTAAATTGTCAGTATGGCGAGTTGTAGTTTTAAATAGAACTATGTTAGTCTTACTTGAGTTTAGCAAAAGGTAATTAGCTGTAAACCAATCGTAGAGATTTTGTAGGCTTTTATTTACATTTTTGGTCAATTCTTTTAAGTTATTCGCCCCCATTTTTAAATTTCTATGAGCAGCAAAAACTACAGACTGAATGCAATGCATAAAGTTATGTAAGTTGTTAGTAAATATAATAAATCATTAAAAGCACGTACAAAGTGGTACAAAGCGTTCAAAAGCGGTCGAGATGTGATGGAAGATTTGCCTCGCTCTGGTAGGCCATCAACGTCATCAACTGAAGTTAACATCGCAAAACTGAAGGAAATAGTGACAGAAAATCTGAGAGATATAGCCGCTGAACTTTCTGTGTATCACGAGTCGGTCCATACCATTTAAAAAAATCACTTGAGTATGAAACATGTTGCCGCTCGGCTGGTCCCAAAATACCTGAATTTTCTCCAAAACCTCATTCGCATAGCGTTGCTTAGGACATCCTAGAACGAGTAAATTCCTACCCAATATTCAAGAAACGTATTGTCACTGGTGGTGAGACGTAGGTTTACAAGTTTGACATGCAAACTAGTCAACAAGCTTCGGAGTGGCGCCTTCCAGCTCCAACTGAACCGAAACTAAAAATGAAAGCAAAGTCGATAAAAAGTCAAAGTCATGTTGACTGTTCGCTTTGACTATCGCGGTGTTGTGCAATTGGAGTTCTTGCTGGAAGGTCAAACGGTAAATTAAGGATATTATTTAATCGTTATGCTGTATTTATGAGAGCAAATTCGACGAAAAAGGCAAAATTTGTGGAAAGAAAATTCTAGGATTTGGCATCACGATAATGCGCCTTCGCACTAGGCCATCATTTTGAACGAGTTTTCGTCAAAAAACTCAACAAATACCATCGAGCAAGCCCCTTATAATCAAGTTACCCGGGTAAGCCAGAAGGTTACCGGAACGTTGCGGGCTCTGTACCGATTGAAAAATCTATTACCATCGAGTACGAAGACAATGCTTGTGCAGTCCTTAATTTTCCCTATCATCGATTATGGTGATGTGTGCTACTATGACCTGAATGCAGATCTTCTCAACAAACGTGACCGTCTTCTCAATAATTGCATTCGATTTTTTGTTTGTTTGTTTGGCATCTCCGAGTCAACCTATGAGGTTGTCGTCTGCTTAAGCGGACTTGCCTGAGGTTGCCATAATAAATTAAGGCCTCCAGCCAGGACTTAAACTTAAATGCTAACTAAAAACTAAGCAACTACACGCTAAGGGCACCTCCTGTGGGGTACGAACCTCGGCTTAGGGCGTCGCTGGAAGAGGGCAGCAAATGACTACCTGGATCAGGATTGATGTTATTTTGGGACGAATTTAAAGCTACAGGCTCAGCGACGCGGGCTGGCTCGAGCAAGGGTCGGGAGGGGCGTGGATTTAGGCGTCGCGGCGGGCCTCGGCGGCGAGGTCGCTAGGACGGCGATCGCGTTTTGGGCTTGATTAGGGTGCTGGTGGCCTTACTACTCTCCTGGAGGGGCGATTAAGATATGCCTTGGTCGGCGAATACTACAAATGCGGGAGGGAGTATAGCGGGTGGCCGCTGAAATCAGGGGGTTTGAATGTTTGATGCCACAGTCGAAGAAACGCTTAGATAAACATTTCACGAACTGGCTTATGATTGGCATTTTAAGGTCGACGTGAAGATCTATGTTTCGGACATAGTAACGGGCACCCGTAATCCTTCTGAGGAAATGGTTCTGAAGGGTCTGCATCTTATGGAGATGATGTGGGTGAGCGTGCGCAAGTACAACGCAGGTATAGGTCATGATTGGACGGATGACTGCGGTGCGGTATAGATGCGCAGTTTGCATTTTAACGACAGTTTGCTTCGGGCTGTCAGTATAAACTGGAGTCTACTAAGAGCGAAGGAGGCGCGCGCGCGAACCGCCTTGATATGTTCCTTAAAGGTAATGTTCTGATCTAGGATCATGCCTAGGTACTTGGCTTGCTTTTCTCAAGGGATCGGCTTGCCGTACATAGTGATCGGGCTGGGAAGGGGCAGGGGGAATCGACTACGTCTCGAGAAGAGAACCGCCTGACTCTTATCGGGGTTTACCTCGATTCTCCATTTCCGGAACCAAGCGCCTAAAACGTTTGCGGAGGTTTGGAGAGTACGAGCTATAGCGTAGGGACAGTGACCGGTATAGTAAACGGCAGTGTCGTCGGCGAAGAGAGCCAACTGAGCCTTTTTTACTTTTTGGGATATCGCTGGTGAACAGCGTGAAGGCGAGAGGAGATAGTACGGAACCCTGGGGGACAACGGCGCGAATAGGATGAGGGGACGAGAGTGCTCCCTCGATGCGATAGCGAAAGGTGCGATTCGACAAAAAGTCTCGTAAGATGAGCACGAGACGATCTGGCTCACCTAGTTGGTAAAGCTTGTATATCAAGCCGTTGTGCCAAACTTTGTCGAAGGCTTTCGCTATGTCGAAGAATAGCACACCCGTCGTCGCGTTACGCTGCAGACCAGCGCATGAGTGCTCTACGATACGGTGGACCTGTTGGGTGCCCGAGTGTTGGCTTCGGAAACCAAACTACTCGTTGGGTATGAACTGCTTTGCTTCGGCATAGTCTTTGAGACGCTTATAAATAAGCCTCTCGTAGATTTTGCCGAGAACATTGAGTAAGCTAATAGGGCGATTGCTAGAGGGCTCATACTTTGGCTTGCCTGGCTTTGGCATCGGTAGATGACGGTTGCTTCTTTCCACGCTTGTGGGAAGATGTTGTTGCTCATGGCGCCATTGAAGATGGCGGTCATAAGCATTATTAGCGGGGCAGGAAGGAGTTTGTATACTTTATTGGTAATACCGAACCGGGGGCCTTACGAGCGTGGAGCCCTTTAATTATGTCGTGTACTTCGTCTGGAGTGACGGGAGGCAGAGGATCATCAGGGTCTTCGACGGAAGGGAGGGAGGTGCTCCGTTCGTCTTCAGTGTCGATCTTGTTCAGGTGAGCTTGGTCTACTGGTTGAGAGCTGGGAGAACATTGGGACTCTAGGCTGTCAGCAAGACATTCATCCTTATCGGGCCTGTCAAAAGCGACACTCTTGTCGGGGCGGATGAGAGGGGGCATAGAGACCTCTTCTGAGGAACGCAATTTTCTCTGTAATTGCCAGAAGGCTTGATGAGTGGGCTCGAGTTCACTGAGTATCTTGTTCTAGCCCTCAGAGCGAACCTCCCCTATGCGTGTCTATACAGCACGCTGTAAATGGCGCATGTGGGCTTTGTTCGCGTCACAAGGTAAGGAGTCGTTGGCACGAATGGCCGCGTTCTTCTCGGTTATCAGGTCACGTACGTCAGTAGGTAGTTTCCAGCGATGGTTTTCCATCACCGGAACTTTCCGTGAACAATCCGTCAATACGGATTGAACTTGCTCTGTAAACGAGTCGATTGCGGCCGTCGTGTCAGCGACTGACATTATGTGATCGGGGATGGTGTCCAAGTGAGGCGACGTGGTGGATTTCAGTCTTTCGCTTACTTTCCTCCAGTCGGTTATCATCTGGGTCTGAGGGGGGCGGTTGGAGTCGATCCGGCCCGAGTAGGGTGGAAGATGCATGACTACTGGGCGGTGGTCAGAGTTAAGCTCGTGGAACGTCTCTATCGATTGCAAACGGAGTTTCACATTCTTGAGCAGCGCTACATCGAGAACATCGGGAAGGTGATTTGGATTTCCTGGGAAATGAGTCGGGCTCATTGGAGCAATGACGTCAAAGTTAAGGGATTCACCTAACTTGAAAACTATCCTACCTCTGGTTGAAGTTGTGCTACTATTCCATGCCGGGTGCTTGGCATTAAGATCCCCCGCCAAGATGACGGAGTCACTGATACCGAAGAGGGCAGTGAAGTTCTTTTGGAGCGAGATGGGATCCTCCGGACCATTGTCGGGTGGGAAATAAGCGGAGATGATGGTGATCGGTTGGTGGCCGGTCATGCCGAGCCGACAGATAGAGCTCTCCAGATGAGAGAGTAGAGGAGGTGGGTCAATAGGGATGCAGTATAAGGATTTTCTATAGTAGATTAGGGTGCCACCCTTGTTGCATCGATACCTGTCATTGGGAACTAGCTTATAGTTTGCAATGTTCGGGTTTTGATGGTGAGGTGTTAAAAAGGTTTCCTGTATGAGGAGGATGTCAAGCTGATGGTCGCGGAGGAAAGCGGCGATCTCATCGCGTTGACCGTAAAAGCCATTTGCGTTGAAAAAGCCTAGTTTGAGGGATCGGGGTTGCATTCGATTCGTTTTCAATCTGCGTAAATATGACCATGTCTCTGCGCATCGGTCGCTTCTAAAGTGGTTGCCAATACGTCAGCGCAGAGAGCAAAGGGCGCTGACCACCTTGTTTTCATTTCTTGACTCTACCTCTTCCCCTGGTTATCTAGCCCCCCACTTTCAGTACATTTGCGCCAACCACAACAGAAATCTTCGTTCATCACGCAATCGTCTTCTTCAATGTCCCACTCACCGCACAGACTTCATTCACTCTTCCTTCTTCATTCAGTCTATCTCTCTGTGGAATGCACTCCCCCAAGAAATCAGGATGGCAACCAACCGATTAGCCTTTAAAGTTAAAGTTCGTGAGCACATTCGCAAGAAGCTGGCAGTATCATCATAACGTTTAGTTTTCTAATTGTTTGTGTTATTTGTTTTTAGTATATTCATTTATTTATATATATTTATTTGTGTTTATATTTATATATAATTAGGTATATACAGTGGAATCTCTATAACTCGAATGCCAAGGGAAATGCAAAAAAAATCGAGCTAACGAGTTTTCGACTTAACAAGAACTTTGAGATACATATGACTAACTGTGAAATTTCGACTTACAGAGGCGCTATTTCTAAGTTATTACTGTTATTGCTTTTATTTCGGGGAATTCCAAGTAAGACGTTATTATATTTTACTAACTACGACTTACGGAGTCTCCTTTTTGAAATTCGAGTTATAGAATATTCGGAAGGGAATGGCAATTTTTTTCGACTTACTGAGGATTTCGACTTAACTAGGTTCGAGTTATAGAGATTCTACTGTATATGTATTATATTTATAGTTTAGTTTACTTTGTATTTAAATATTTATTCCCAAATGATTTTTTATAAATTGCACCTATCAATGTTTGACTCTGCATCACCCAAAGGTTGACTGGTTGAAAATACATACGGCATAAAGTTCCGCTTCTGGACATCCTTGTGCGTAAGTATTAAATAAATAAATAAATGAAGGACAATTCGCGGCGAGAACTGAACTCAATTCCGGAAAAAGCATTTTTCTTTTTTGATTATTGGATTTTTCATTGGCGTTAGTGTGTCGTTGCTGAAGGAGCATACTTTGATGGGGATAAA
Organism: Dasypolia templi; assembly: GCA_963555695.1. Taxonomy (NCBI): domain Eukaryota; kingdom Metazoa; phylum Arthropoda; class Insecta; order Lepidoptera; family Noctuidae; genus Dasypolia; species Dasypolia templi. Next base: position 15,741,847 of record OY743157.1, read on the forward strand.
ATAAATGTAGATGACTATTTGTAAACCAATTTTTTTTTGTATTATTGTTCTTTTCCCGGTAGTTTCTTGGCAGAGTAGTATAAGAGAATAAGAGCAAACAAGCTACGAGTAAATTAAAAATAGGACTAAATTTCATCCTTTTAAAATCGATTGTTTGTAGTCTTTACAATACTTACCTATTCTACTGGCTAATACAAAATAAAAAATAACATACAGGGTGTCCTAGAAGTCGACGTCAAGCCGGAATCGGGTGAAAGGTCAAGTCATAATAGTTCAACAGAAAAATATTATATTTTTATTTTTTTACTATTTCTAAAATATAAATTTAAAATAAAAAAGTTAAAATTGTAGAGCAGCAGGAGTTAAAAGACAGTCACAGCCAGTAGATTTAATAGATTTTTTATTATTGCCCGTAATTTTTAAAATACATAGTAAAGTTTTTTTTCAATATTTTTCTGTTAACTATTATGACTATGATACGTATCTCCCGATTCCAACTTAACGTCGACGTCTGGGACACTATACATATTGTCCCAGAAGTCTACGTCATTCCTTTACGTATACACTTACATGTTTTATTTCAATAGTAGGTACTACCTAAAAACATATGTAAAATAAATATTGTAATTCTATTTGTATAATTTTAAATAATGTATGTATTTTATTGAGGCATATTCATTGAAATAGTACGATAGGTATACAACAACCTAAAATAAAATGGCAGTAATTCTAAACGTTTCGAACAAATTAATGGATCACTATAAGGTTCTAAGAGTTATACTTAAAAAAGCCATCAACCTACCTATGAAGGTACAGAAACAAAACGTATACATGAAATTTACATAAGGAAAAATCAAGCGTGCATTCCTCGAAGGGTTAAGCATGCACAATTGGTGCACGCGCGGTGTTTAAGTCCCATGTAATAGAGGGCGAGCCTATTGCCATCAACCGGGCACAAATCCAGACTCCGGGCTACAGAGAAATTCCAGATGGAAAAACCCAATAACACTTCACCCGACCCGGGCATCGGACCGATGACCTCATGATCAGCAGTTGTACTTGCAACTACTACACCAACGCCGCAGTAAAAGCAATTTAATTTTCTTATTGCACGAATAATCAAATTGAAATTTGTAAGATTGTGTGCCTAACTAGAAAATTAACTAAATTACTCTATATCCAATATATAGTGACTGTGTTATGCATATTTGTTCGGTTGTGAGATGAAACCTGATCTGTTCCGTGTTGTGAGAAAAATCAGCTAAATAATTATAAAAACTAACTATATTTTTTTATTTTCTCAGGTAAATAAACACTCATACAGTGCGTAAGGGTAAACACGGTTATTCTCTTAAAAGGGCTCTTATGAGGATTACGGTAGGTTAATATAATATAATATAAATCAGAAATGTAAGTTTTTTTTTTTTGTTTGTTCGTTTGGATGTTTGGCACACAGACATACCGACCTTAGTAAGTACATAGGCTACTTTTCATCCTTGATCGCAGGCGAAGTCGCTGGCAACATCTAGTAGTTGAAATTTTGTTAGTACTTAGTGGCTAGCACCAAGAATCATGAATATAAATGAGCTTTATTATGTAACAGTGGGTTTATAGAACCTTTCTACCGTCATTCGTCTTATTAATAGCGTATGTTATTTGCACTGATGTCTCCTCTTTGCGAGAGGGAGTGGGCCATAATCCTACACGCGGACCCTACGCGGGTTTGTGGATATCACGACATGTGTCTTTTATTTTTAGGGTTCCGTACCTCAAAAGGAGAATCCGGAACATTCATGTGATCACTTCTTTGTCCTTCTGTCTGTCCGTCTGACAGTCTGTCAGTGTCAGGAACTTTTCCTGCATCAAATTGAAATTAATAAAAAAGAAATAAAGACCATTTACGCGACATATTTTGATACTCGCAAATAAATCAAAACCTCTAGGGTACTGCCCGTTGACCTAGAATCATGTAATTTGCAGGAAGCAAGGTTTTACAGCACAAGTAAAGTAAAAAGACCGAAACTCGATAACATGTGGCTTTATCACGTTTTTTTTTGAGATTGTAAGCTTACATTTGCAGTTGGATTAGGATTTATTAATCCAAACTACGGAATCCTTCAGAGTGCCTGTTCCGAGATGCACGGTTTTGTTTCTAGGACATATATCGGTGTCGTCGAAACCTTTTTAATTGTTCTAACAAATGAACATAGACTTCTTTTCTTTTAGACACACGCAGTTATCATCAACAATCGTTGAGTGCATTCATAATTCGTAGAACGCAAATCTTTGCTTTATTTTTTTTTTTGTTGATAAACATGTAAATGTACACCCACTACCCTTTCGAAGTTAACGAGGTAAATTGACAATACGAATCAAATTACAATAAGAATGTTCCCTTGATATGTTCGAAGAAATCCTTCATATTTCCCTGGATTTATGTATAAAGGATGATTTTTCTCAAGGGACTATTAGTTTATGTAAGGTGACATGATTTTGTTGGATAATAGAAGCTAGAAGGAAGGAATGTATATAAGTTTTATAATGAACTCATCTTTTAACACAATGTAATGCTTTTGAAGGAATCACAGAGGGTGACAACGGGGCCCTATTACCGCGCCTTTGCCGTCCCTCTGTGTATCGGTTTGTCTGTCAGTCAGTTTAATAGTTATATTTTTGTACCTGCTAAGCTAGCCAGTTGAAAATATAACAGAATATGGCAGAGTTGTATCTTTAGACCTGTAATACTAGCTAGTTAAAAATATTACAGATTAAGACAGAGTTGTATCTTTAGACCTGTAATAGCTCGTGACCTCGCGGAGGCGTTCGGGGGCGGCGATCGGGGGCGGCGATCTCTAGCATCCGGCCCTGGTTCAGGTCAGGCCGCGGGCTTGCGAATGGCGAGCACTGGGTAGCTCGCCATTCGGTAAGGACCAGGCCCGGATCGACGAGATGTCAGCACACAGTGATGGGGTCCGATTGGGCCTATGCCTCAGGGTCGCGGGATGTTCGAGAGATATCGTGGCCCTGGCACACTCAACTGAAGATACACGTGTGGGTTTTAGTCAATAAAAGTCTGACAGGACCTCCCGCTCCACCCAGAGCGGGAGAAGGCATTTGATTTCCCACGCAAAAAAAAGACCGGTACTAATACCGGTCTAGTCAGTTGAAAATATTACAGAATATGCGTAACTATGAGCGCTACTATTTTGGCAAAAAATAAAGAAGAAAGTAAATGAGGACAATTTCGTGAGTAAAAAGGTAATATGAATGCATGAATGTGGAGGGCTATAAGAGTCGGTCAAGACCAAAGAAACGATGTATGGACTATGTGAAAGATGAAATGGCTGGAAAAGTGGTGCCTACCGATATGACGACATACAGAGAAGTATAGAAGAAACACACAAGACAAGTTGTGCCGACCCCAAATAAATTGGGATAAGGGCTACAGAATGCTGAATAAAGAAGAAAGTAATCTTTTCTCATTACTAAATATGTCTAACTTTGTCTAGTCCTAAGCGTGTTAAACAGTTAGTGCATTTATTTATGTCCATTTTTAAATCGCATGTTGCCATGAAAAGTAGGATCAATCATATAGTATGTATGGGTTTTTTAATTTTAGTTGGTAGTTTATAAAATAGCTAATATTGTTGGCTAGGTGTTCAAATGTAGGTTGATCCTAAAAATCCTTTAACCAATCATTATTGCATACGCAGGACACTCAGAAAGTTATGATAAAATAAAAATAAATGTTCTATAGGTAAATATGTTTTTATTAAATCTTTTCAAAGTACTCTCCACTAGCCTCTATACAAAGCTTCATGCGTCTGAACCAGTTTTCGAAACACATTTTCCAGTCCGCCGCAGACACCTCGCTTACAGCCTGCTCGAACGCTAACAGCGCATCTTCCGGCGATGAAAATAGTATCCCTATAAATCCCCTAGATCTAATAATCATATTTTCAAAATAGATTATAAGTCTCTCATACATGTAAACTTTTTTTTCGCAATACTTTCTGAGTGACCTGGTATTCTTTTGTATTGTATATACACAAGAATTTGTTCTCTACGGACAGCGCCTAAGCGCTGTCCAAGTTGAGAAGTAAAGCCAAGCCTTTAACAGTCTTCGCAAGGAGCCAAAAGACCAAAAATGATCATCACCATTCTCCTGCTCTTATCCCAATAAATTTTGAGTCGGCGCAACATGTCTTATTAATTAGTACTTATCTTGTAGTCAGCAAATGTTGTTCTTAATCTGTTTAAGGGCTGTAACTCATACAACTGACTAGTCAACGGCGATCAACGTCATCGATTGAAAAGAAACCGTTGCGAGGAAAGTATATAGTCTCTACAAACGTAGATTGAACGATTTTACTGGATGTTCCAATCTATCTACGTCCTGCTATGACGTTGTTGGACGTCGATAGGATGCATTGAGATGTATCTATGTACCCCACATCCCCCCAGCATCCCTAATAATGAACGGAAAAAGTTTTACATACTCGCGTTCCAGGACGCGGTATATGCAGGTGAAACAAACGCCGTATACATAACCCTAAGAGACTGTCTTTTGTTTTTCAAGTTATCATGTCAACACTAGCATTTATCTTTATCATGACCATCGTCCCTTGCTTCTGCCAACGTCCATCATACGCTGGAATCCGCAACATCGGTTATCCAAACGTATTAACTCCTAAGACACAGAACAGCGTACATCACACAGGTATAATACTAGCACAGCTAAATGGCCAGACGGATATCGACAACCAAATGGCCAAGTTGCCAGAGGATAAGCAACCTATCGTCTATGTTAATAAGGAGCATATTGCAGAACACATAAAGAACATAATTAAGCCTTGTGGTATTTTGTTACACCAAAAACACATCTTATTATCTATTTATGTATTTAACACCTGAGGAGCTGTTGTGCACAGCTATTCTTTCTATGATTCAGTAGGTACTAAAGTCTTTATGAAAATTGTATGACACTCATTTAACTTACATTTGTTTATCTGATATTGTTGTATTGCTGAAAAGCAAACCTTTAGCTACATCTGTCTATTTTCCACATCCATTTATCTCATTTCATGTGATCTCATATTATTTTCCTTTTATTGAATGTTGTGACATTTTGTATCTAACATTGTCATCTGTCAGTATTTATTTTTCTATGGTATAGAGCTAAGAGGTCGTCTATTTTATTGTAAAGGTATCGTAAAACTAGTGTTAAGCCGGGTTCTCACTGTAAGCCATCTTTATAGTTCCTGGCCGATAACCAATTAAGAAGTATTTGGATTGAAAACTAAAAAAGTCACTTCTAGAACGATCGGCCAGGGGCTATATAAACCATCCGATACTTTTCACCAGGTTCTTTTGATTCCGTCTTTTGACTCGGTCTTTTGGCTTCTTTCGTTTTGCAATTTTTCTTACTCATCAGTTTATGTTTTTCTAAAAGCTATTTAAATATAAACCTTTCTAGAAGTTATTCTCAGTGAATTTATTACAAATACCTTGTGTGCGTAAATGTGTTGGACTCACTCGATCACCTCCGACCCTCCCGCTTGAGTCCGCCAGTTCGAGACGTCTTTGAGAAATACAATAGAAATCAAATAACGTGGCGTGTGACGCCGACGCTAGTACACTGGGACGAGAGGTCCTGACATCAAATAACGTCACGTGCGACGCCGCCGCTAATACACAGGAACGAGAGATACGACGCGAGCTCCCTTGTGACGGACTACAGGCCGGTGGAGCGGCCTGCGCGAGCTCTCTCGCAACGGGCTGCGGGCTGATGGAGAGGCTGCTGCGAGCTACCACCCGACGGACTGCAGGACGGAGGAGCGGCCGACCCGAGCTGATTCAACCGTGAGCTGCTTTGCGACTGTGAGCACGGAGAGGCTACTGCGAGCTTCAACTCGACAGACTGCGGGCCGGAGGAGCGGCCGACGCCTCGAGCTGCTGCACGACCGTGAGCTCCCTCGTGTTAGACTGCGGGCAAGAGGATCGTCCTATGCTACTACTAATCGATTCCTATTCCTTAATATCTTTTTATACGTAATTTTGTATTTCATATTTTAAAAAAATATATAACTTGTAACCACGTTTAGCCAGTCGGCTAAACGTTACGTTACAGCCTCTGGATAAATAAACGTGACTTTTAATATAACTTTTCAAGAATCTGAATTTTTCTGTGATGTGACAATATTGAAGTTGATTTTTGACTTTGATTGTGGATGTCAAAAGATATTAGACATCTTGACCAAACATGCTCCGTTTATGATAGGAAAACTTTTCGTAAGTAATACTTACATAATGCATACATAAACTGACGCTTTCTTCCCATTACGATAGGCATAAACTGCCAGGGTCACGGGTTCTTCGAAAGAAAGAGGTAAAGATTTCTCACGAAATAAAGGGTAAGCATAAACTACAGAACGCCACCTATTTCGATCCCTACATACTTCTTTTGCTTCGTTTACGTTCGTACATAATCTGGTCATACACGTACGCCAGTTCCGAGCACTACGCACCTAAACTTTCTGTATAACATCACCAATAAGGATGTGTTAGTCACCTTAAACCCTTTCCTTGTAAAACTTCTTTAATTTTAAACTTTGCGTGAACCAAGAAAATTATCATAACGAGTTATTTTATGTAAACTAAGTTTCTTGAAATACAATTAAAGTAACAACGATGCGGTAGACATTGAAGTGAAGGGACTGGGCGAGACTGAGAGTGGCGACTATATAATAAATACATGTATAAGTATTTAATATATGGAACACGTATTTATGCAAAGTGATTGTTAAAGGCACATGTGACCCACTATAAAACGAAACGTTGATTTCTCACTGATTGTTGACAGAATGATAACAGCCTTGAGGTTTGATATAAGAGCTGGGAATACGACACTGGATTTGCACAAATTAAGGCATTTTCAAGGTTTATAGCGCTGTATTCGCTAAGAAAAACGTACACTTAAAATCTCTCTGTGCAGGCTCCCGGCATCCCATCTGCAACTTGAGTGAGCCCTCCAGGAGGGCTCCCGGCACTGAACGTGTTAATGTATTTTATTCTTCCCATATGGTGGGCGGTATGTTTAATCAAAACAGTTTTAACTAGACCTATAATAAATTTGGCTGTGTGGTTTCAATGGTGAATACCTACGTTAGTTGATTTTCAAAACCTGAGAAAAGAAACAGATGTTTTTAGTTGGATATATTTTGTATATAATTACTAAATCTGAATATGCCTGCTGATATAGACCTACCGAATTTGACTTATTAGAACGTCGAACACTGTCTGTGTATGTTTCGCGTTGTTCGTCCACAAACAACGCAACGGATTTTGATGCGTTTTCACTAGGATTTAAACAATTTATTCCTGAAGGTTTAACACCACATTAATACTAAGCGTACATATTATAATATTAGCATTTCGTGTATGCTTCTGTGATCGCTTTGGATATTGGTGCTATTTTCACCATCGTTTAAAAAATGTTGGCGATTGCTCTTGACTGGTGACAATCCTTGAATCTATTGAAATGGGGACAATAGTGGAAACAGTGATGGTTGCAACTTTGACCCTAGATATCAGTAATATTTCAGACCATGGGAAAAACCATTTAGGTGTAACTAATGATATAAAATCGAATACAGAAACAAGTCAATTAATCGCTAAAAAACATCAGGTGAAGATTTATGATGAGCAAACAGGACTAAATATGAGGAGCTTCAGGAGCTTCTAGGAAATTCTTTCCAAGTTACTTCGGTGATTAAACCAGGAGCCCCTATGGCAGAAGTAATAAGTTCATGTGTGGATTTGTGTAAGGCGTTTGCCCACTCAGACTACATATTAATACTAGGGGGTTCTAACGATGCTAATCCTTTGAATTTCCAGTAAATTTTGTATTACACCCTGAGATAAGTAAAACACGCAAATGTCTTAATTGGCAAACTCCATAGAAGTAATTTTCTCAATGTGATTTATTGAGCAATTTACTCAGTAAATCAACTTTAAAAATAAAAAAATACGTCGTTTTTGCCGCTGGGTATGAATTATACTGATACTAAATTAGCTTCAAAATACATAAATATAATGAGGGCAAGTAGGCCTTCCATAAGGAAATACTTCGTTTAAAGTACAGAAATGACTATTTAGAAAATATTAATGTTAAATCTGTTGAATCAAAATATTATAATAATGCATATTCACAGACAGAGAATGAGACTGTTTAAAAATATTACAAACCAGCTACAGAATAAATTGTCACACAGACAGATGAAAATGATTTTTTTCGATTCTAGTTTTAGCTTAGTATCTTACAACACGAGAAAAATAAATTAAGAGGAGGTAGTTTAATTTTGGGGCATGTGGATAGACAGACCGAAATTTGTGAACCAATAAACAAATTATATAAAATGGAATGTTTTGAAATTTGTGGTGTTACAAGCATTTCATGTGTGATTCACGGCAAATAAATTATTTATTAATAGTAAAAAGACTCAATTAATGTTATTTAAAACTACAGCCTGTAACAAAGATAATTTAAAAGTTGCCTTAAAATAAAGTCGAAATTGAGCTCGTTGCCGATGTAAAATTTTTGGTATACATATTTGACCAACTGTTAAACTGGAAACCAGAATTTAAAAGCAATTGATGCATCGGTATCGCCTGCATGTTACGCTCTGAGAGCCTTGAGAAATGAAATCAGTATAGAACACCTAAAAATGGTATATTTTGCGTAAATGGAGTCAAAAATGAGATATAGCATACTTTTTTGAGGAAATAGCTATGAATATAATAGTTAAAGAGCTTTCGTACTACAAAAACGTGCAATTCGTACCATGGTCCGTATGACACAAAGGGAAAGTTGCCGACCACAATTTATCAATTTAGGCATACTCACAGTGACAAGTCTCTATGTGCTGGTACTTTAAAGTAATATGGCCAAAAACATACAAGACTATGAAACAATAGAAGAACGGCAGGTAAGGGAAGGCACCCATAGACTGGACTTGAAGAATATTTTTTTACTAATCATTACCTAAGAATTGTTAAACATAGTCCACGATACCAGTCTGTAAAATTATTCAACAGGTTGCCAATTGCTGTCTACGGTAATACTTTCAAAATAAAACTAAAGAAATTCCTATTGAATAAATGTCTATATGCTCTGTAGATGAACTGTAATTTTTACTTATACTTATACGATCAACCCATACTAATTTATCTTTGATTAATTATTATATTTTTCTTTTTTATTTAAATCTTAATGTGTTGGCCATACTGTTACGCTTAATTTAAGAATAGTAAATTTATTACTCATAAATTACATTAGAATTCCATCCATTTCTGGAATTCTAATGTTATTTATTTTAGCGTTAACAGGTACTATAATTGTGTAATTTAATTTGATTGAGTAATGTAATTCAATTAGATTTATTTTATTATATTTATTATTATTAATTTTGTGTGTTAATTGAAAAAATGCCAAAGATAGAAAGTGATTGTCGGTAAAGACAAAACGTTTGACACTAAATAACCACATTTAAATAATAAATAATTGAATTAGTTACTGACATGAGATTTTTATTTTAACTGTGTAATGTGCTTTTGTGTATTTATTTGAACTTTTGAAGTTCGAGATCTGTTCTAATCTTTTGGTTTATTGGAAATCGAACAAAAATTCTAATAATGTCTGAAGTAGACGGGAAAAAACCTTTCTCGGGTCGAAAAGTAAACATCTAGGCTCAACAACTTCAATCTCCGGTAGTATATTGTTTTCAATATCATCTGTAACACGAAAAGTCGCGTCTATGTTTTCCAATGATACCGCAAAATCAAACGCAAAATGGGCGAGTTCTCAATGCTGTCTCAATTTATTCTCAAAATTAAGTAAAGAAAATGGTGACTATTATAAAAGATAGTGCAATTCACGAAGACGCGCTCCACCAATTTTTGGTTGCGAGGATCGGGGGGTGCGGGGAGTTTGCTCCGAGCGTCAGTCGCGAACCGTCAGCGGTTCGATGCACACAAGTAGTACACCCTATGTTGCAAAAATCCAGACTGGGCACGAAAGTTGCTCTACTTTATATATTTTTTAAATGTCGAGAAAATCTCAGCGTGTTGTACTTAAAAGCCAGGTATGTAAATGATTGTTTAGAAGTTCGTAGTTACTAAAACACATGACAAAAGCAAAGGAAAGTAATTTAATTTTGAAAATAGCAAATTTTACTAAACAGAAGACTTCATTTCATTTTTAAAAATAAGTAAAACTATTGAATGTTTTTTATTTTTATTTTAGGCAAGAGAAAGAAGCAAGTAAAACTTATGCAGAAAAACTCACTGATGCGCGATGGAGAACCGCACAGGCTGTTGGAGTATCTGAAAGCACAGTGACTAGAATTCTACGCGAAAGAAATGAATATACTAATACAATGAAGCAAACTACAGTACCTGCTATGGAATCGAATATAACTATGGAGACGGATGCGATAGTTCCTGTAGTCCCAAGTGCGGAGCGTACAACAGAGCCGACTACGAAAGCGGATATTGAGTCTGAAAATGAAGCGAGTACGTCGCATTCGAATCTAGTAGGCAGAAGTGCTTCTATTTTTACATCACCTATGAAGAAGAGAAGGGTAAGACCACGAAAAATTAATTTAGACGAGTTTGATATTGGTGTAGTTCGAAGAACTATCCTAAACTATCATAGAGAACATAGGCAATTTCCAACATTATCACGACTTAATATTGTTTTGAAAGACCGTATACAATTTGACGGATGTATTACAACCCTAAGAACATTGTTACTTAAACTGGGTTATAAATGGAGAAAAACTGAAAATAACAGGAAGGTGCTAACCGAAAAACATGATATTCAAATGTTAAGATTGAAATATTTAAAACAGGTAAAGTCTTTTCGTAATGCAGGTAGACCTATAGTCTACACAGATGAATCATATATTCATACCAACCACGTGCAAAAAAAATCCTGGGCCGAAAAATGTTCTAAAACAGCAATAAAACAAAATATAACAAAAGGAGTGCGCATATTTATAGTACATGGCGGAAGTGCAGAGGGTTTCGTACCAAATGCGTTGTTGACATACAGAGCAGAGATCAAATCCGGAGACTACCACGATAACATGAACACAGAAAATTACTTAAAGTGGCTAAAGGAGAAACTAATACCAAATCTCCCAAATGATGCCGTGGTAGTCTTGGATAATGCAGCCTATCTATCACAATACTAGTTCGGAAAAAATACCAACATCCAACTCCAACAAATTAGACATGAAGACTTGGCTGAATGCAAAAAATATCCATTTTGAACCAAGCTACAAAAAACCTGAACTTTATGACCTTATATTAAAAAACAAAGAAAACTTCCGCGGGTACAACTATTGAACTGTTGACGAATTATTGAAAGAACATGGATTCACAGTGCTTCGGCTGCCTCCTTATCATCCAGATTTAAACCCAACCAAAAACATTTGGGGTATTGTAAAAAACGACGTTGCTAGCCGCAATATCAATCAAAATTACACTTCGATTATGCCCATTTTAAATGAATCATTTGATCGAGTAAATAAAGATGTCTGGTCCAATACTTGTCAGCGAGTGGAAAAAATAGAAGACGAATACATGAGACACTGTGATCTTGATTTTAGTTTTATTATAAATGACGGTGATACATCAGACTCTGAATCAGATATTTCTGAAGCCGACTCTGAGCCGCGACGTGCCCTCATCACTGAAGTAGGCAGTGATGCCTACTTCAGTGATGAGGGCACGTCGCGGCTCTTCCCAAGCGGCACACTCTGCCAGTGTATGCTACGCGGTGTCCTCCCGGCAGTCGACGCAGTGGTGACACCGGGCGTCCGGCTCCCTGTTTATGCGGCGCAGATACTTTCCGAAGCACCCATGCCCGGAAAGTACCTAAGTCACCCGAAACGACAGGGAGCCGTGCCTCCTCCCGAGTCAGAGGTCGAGCACTGGCCGGACCGCCTCGATGGTGACGAGGCTGGCGGTAGGGCGTGAGAGCCTGTCCCGTCATTCCGCCACCAGGATCTCGAGAAGCTACGACCCACGCTGCTCCATATGGCGCTGCATCGGCCGCTCGCCCCGACCACTATATGTGATCCGGGCAGCGGCGCTCGCCGGGGTCCATGAAACACCATGGCCTCCGACTTTTTGAGGGCCACCTCCAGGCCTAGGCGCCGTATGCGGCTCACCAACTCGTTTTGTTTGTGCAGAATTAACAATTTTTCTTTCTTTCTTCTTTCTTTCTTTATAACGTACATCGTTAGGAGTCAGTCGTTATTAAGGAAAACCACACACTTTGGCACTAAGGTTTTATTAGAGATTCACAAGTAGGCAACTTATCCTAATTACTTTCCTACTAACCATGGTTGCGAACACCCGTATTTATAAACAAGTAAAAGCGATTCCTTGGGTAGAAGTAATTTACTCAAGTAATGATTTAGTTCTATAGTTTAGCAATTGCTTGAAGTTGAAACTGTCAAAAGTTAGAATTTTTTGCCGAGTAGATAGTGCAATCCACGAAGACGCGCTCCACTAATTCTCCTAAACGTTTATAGTATATGTGTGCAAGCTTCCGTCAATGTTTGAATGTTATCAGTACACACTAATTACCTATGAGTGCACACGCACACTACAATGAATAGACTAATCAGGAGAGAGCGTCATGGTCAAAGTGAAAGATGCTCTACTTTAATTTTATATTTTTTACCCGACTGCAAGGAAAGGGTTATGTTTTTTTATATTTTTAGGTGTGGATATTTTATGTGATTATTAGCTACTATACGATAATATTACCATTTTTATAATAGGGGGTAATTATAGACATAAATGAAATACGTGAAAAAGTTTTATTGAACTTTATTGAGAAATGAAAATCGTCATTCACTCGTTTCAGAAATATCTGATTCAGAGTCTGATGTATCACCGTCATTTATAATAAAACTAAAATCAAGATCACAGTGTCTCATGTATTCGTCTTCTATTTTTTCCACGTGCTGACAAGTATTGGACCAGACATCTTTATTTACTCGATCAAATGATTCATTTAAAATGGGCATAATCGAAGTGTAATTTTGATTGATATTGCGGCTAGCAACGTCGTTTTTTACAATACCCCAAATGTTTTTGGTTGGGTTTAAATCTGGATGATAAGGAGGCAGCCGAAGCACTGTGAATCCATGTTCTTTCAATAATTCGTCAACAGTTCAATAGTTGTACCCGCGGAAGTTTTCTTTGTTTTTTAATATAAGGTCATAAAGTTCAGGTTTTTTGTAGCTTGGTTCAAAATGGATATTTTTTGCATTCAGCCAAGTCTTCATGTCTAATTTGGTTTGGAGTTGGATGTTGGTATTTTTTCCGAACTAGTATTGTGATAGGCTGCATTATCCAAGACTACCACGGCATCATTTGGGAGATTTGGTATTAGTTTCTCCTTTAGCCACTTTAAGTAATTTTCTGTGTTCATGTTATCGTGGTAGTCTCCGGATTTGATCTCTGCTCTGTATGTCAACAACGCATTTGGTACGAAACCCTCTGCACTTCCGCCATGTACTATAAATATGCGCACTCCTTTTGTTATATTTTGTTTTATTGCTGTTTTAGAACATTTTTCGGCCCAGGATTTTTTTTGCACGTGGTTGGTATGAATATATGATTCATCTGTGTAGACTATAGGTCTACCTGCATTACGAAAAGACTTTACCTGTTTTAAATATTTCAATCTTAACATTTGAATATCATGTTTTTCGGTTAGCACCTTCCTGTTATTTTCAGTTTTTCTCCATTTATAACCCAGTTTAAGTAACAATGTTCTTAGGGTTGTAATACATCCGTCAAATTGTATACGGTCTTTCAAAACAATATTAAGTCGTGATAATGTTGGAAATTGCCTATGTTCTCTATGATAGTTTAGGATAGTTCTTCGAACTACACCAATATCAAACTCGTCTAAATTAATTTTTCGTGGTCTTACCCTTCTCTTCTTCATAGGTGATGTAAAAATAGAAGCACTTCTGCCTACTAGATTCGAATGCGACGTACTCGCTTCATTTTCAGACTCAATATCCGCTTTCGTAGTCGGCTCTGTTGTACGCTCCGCACTTGGGACTACAGGAACTATCGCATCCGTCTCCATAGTTATATTCGATTCCATAGCAGGTACTGTAGTTTGCTTCATTGTATTAGTATATTCATTTCTTTCGCGTAGAATTCTAGTCACTGTGCTTTCAGATACTCCAACAGCCTGTGCGGTTCTCCATCGCGCATCAGTGAGTTTTTCTGCATAAGTTTTACTTGCTTCTTTCTCTTGCCTAAAATAAAAATAAAAAACATTCAATAGTTTTACTTATTTTTAAAAATGAAATGAAGTCTTCTGTTTAGTAAAATTTGCTATTTTCAAAATTAAATTACTTTCCTTTGCTTTTGTCATGTGTTTTAGTAACTACGAACTTCTAAACAATCATTTACATACCTGGCTTTTAAGTACAACACGCTGAGATTTTCTCGACATTTAAAAAATATATAAAGTAGAGCAACTTTCGTGCCCAGTCTGGATTTTTGCAACATAGGGTGTACTACTTGTGTGCATCGAACCGCTGACGGTTCGCGACTGACGCTCGGAGCAAACTCCCCGCACCCCCCGATCCCCGCAACCAAAAATTGGTGGAGCGCGTCTTCGTGAATTGCACTATCTTTTATAATAGTCACCATTTTCTTTACTTAATTTTGAGAATAAATTGAGACAGCATTGAGAACTCGCCCATTTTGCGTTTGATTTTGCGGTATCATTGGAAAACATAGACGCGACTTTTCGTGTTACAGATGAAATTGAAAACAATATACTACCGCAGATTGAAGTTGTTGAGCCTAGATGTTTACTTTTCGACCCGAGAAAGGTTTTTTCCCGTCTACTTCAGACATTATTAGAATTTTTGTTCGATTTCCAATAAACCAAAAGATTAGAACAGATCTCGAACTTCAAAAGTTCAAATAAATACACAATAGCACATTACACAGTTAAAATAAAAATCTCATGTCAGTAACTAATTCAATTATTTATTATTTAAATGTGGTTATTTAGTGTCAAACGTTTTGTCTTTAACGACAATCACTTTCTATCTTTGGAATAATTTTAATTAAAAAAGTATATTTATTAATTTAAACTAGTTTTATAAATACAGTTTTTATCAGGGAATTTTTCGCAGTTCTTGAGTAAAAGTCATTATTATTAAAAAAATAACAATTTTTTCAAAAATATTTTGCTTACTTTACATAAATATATACTATTTCACAATAATCCATTAAAATTACAAATCTCCCTATACATTTTTTGCAAGCTTTACAAAAACATGACGTCATTTTGACGACTCGAGCGAGGGCAAAAAAAAAGGGTCTGTTCATGGGTCGATTCCGCGAGCACTAAAAGTCGCTTGGGTTGTTATCTTACAATAACAAATGGTCTACATACTTATCACAGACAGAGTCTCAGCAGTTAGAAGTGTTTAGTTTAACAGTTTCCACAAACCATCATCAGTTGCAGTTACATCATCATCATCATCTACAGCCCGACTTCACAGTGGGTGGCTTCTCTTCTTTTGTGCCAATCTTCACGCCCCTGTGCCAGCCTCATCCAGGTTCTACCCGAAGTAACATAATGACTGTCAATATCAAAACCAAAACAGATACCATATGCCACTAAAATTCGTGTCGCCCAACAATATCGTAACACCAGCTCGCTAATTAAATGTGTTTGCAGACAAAGTTCCAAACTATAGTTAAACATTCTAGGTATGCAAAACAGTTCCAAAAGTTAGATCGATCGTTGGCAAGAAGTGGCAAGAACTTTTTGTTTAAGTTTCATCTCCAGCTAAATTGGGATGAAAATCTTCAATTACTTTTTACATTCTATCACAATTTCTTGGGACAAAGTTTAATAGCCTGGCTAAGGTGGAGGGAAACTAATTTAATGAAAACAAGATCACGTTTTTATGAAGTTTCGGAGCTTTCCGATAGGTCAGGTATGCTGGCGTGTTTTATGAAAATAATGGTGACATAAATTTCCCTGCTTTTCAAATGTTTGGAAAGTGCATAAAAACAGAACTAAAGACATGAAGAAGAATAAGGTAAACTGAGTTGGCTCTTCTGTTTGAAGACATTACCCTTCATAAAGGCTTCGCAGCAGTGTAAAAAGGATTCACGAATGGTTTAGACTGTCACAACCTGGAACGACTGGGGGCTTCAACATATTTTTCTAAGGCAATTTAGGAACCCTGAAAAATACTTTGTAACTTCCAGTCCCATTCTGGTCCCATAATTTACATTTACTTAACATCCCCCTTTTCAATTTGATGCATTTTTTTAACAATTTAATTGGAAAACTGAAACTTCAAAAACAAACTTTTTGGCTCAAGCAACTTCTGGTATTGGTGGAACATTTTTTTTTAAATGGTGTTTCATTGGTAATTTGGAAAACTTGCCGAAAGTGCCAGTGAAGGAATTATTTAAAGGTTGTGGAAATAACACTTTATTTAAGACAGGATTCCACATTCTGTTAACAACATAATTGAGTGTCTCATTCTGTTTGAAAGATTTCCAATTAAAGTATAAAAATAAAGGTAAAAGAAAGTACTTCAGTACCTTCAGACTTATTATGCAATTACCCAAAAGGTTAAAGGCACACACACTATAATATTGTTCTGTCCTTTGTCAATATACAATCTGTCTGAATCCCAGCATATAGGAAAACAAACAAATATGTGAAAGCCCAAATAACCCTGTCTAATATTAAAAAAAAATGCAATTTTCTTCGAAAACTGAATGTGTTTTATAAACTCTTTCCCTTCGTTATGAAGGATGAATTAGTAAACAGTATCATCCGACCTTTCCCTCCAAGTGGTCGACCTTTTTCAAAATAAATATATTTAACTATTACCCAATTGTTGTCGTTTATTTTCGTCAGCATAAAAGAAAATTTTTGCAGCTTGTTTAAAAGCTTACTTGTGTGGTTTATATAGCTGAGCACTCGAACAGGCTGTTTTCACTGATATTGAGTGAAAACAATTGGAAATGATAATTGTTTTATTTTTGGTACGTTCACGGAATATCCAGATACAAACGTATTAAGGTCTGTTCCAAAATTAACGACGAAAATGTAAAAAAAACCTTCTAACATTGTATTACATTGTTTGTTAGTTAGTTAGTTAGCTACAAGTGAACCTAATAAAAGCATGTTGAAAAAATTAATCAGAAAGCGCACTTACAAATCGAGTGCTTTGATTTGAATCATCGAATACTGACACCTAAAATTACCTTAGAGATTTTTTTCATTTGACGTTGATGACTTTTTAACCACAATTTAATACTGTTACTCAAACAAAAATTGTTGGAAAACGTCGTACGATAATTAAATAAGTTGAGACCTTCTAAACACAGGCGAATGTGTTTCTAATACCTTGAGTAAGAATATTGCCTAAACAGGGTTTGTTTACACCTTCATCAGATACTTTTGGAACAGACATTAGGCACCTTTTCGTCTGATGGGGAACTGTTTGAGGTTCAGTGCTAAGCAAATGTATTAAAAATTGGCCGTTACTGTAGAACAATATGTAGGGACTTTATGAATATGTTAAGATGTAAATGACCGAGTAACGAGACAATCATTGATTTATATTCGTATAGAAGGACAAGTAACAGTCGTAGGTGTCAGTTCTTTACTGACAAGGTAAGAACAAAGATAAAATATATATGTATTACGTATGCTTTCTATGAATAATTACCGATCTTACAAATCAAATCCGTGTTTGATTCACTAGTCCAGTTTGGTACCGAGAGCCATAGGGATCTCACAGTACATAAAACAATAATTTCTCCGTATTTTAACTTTCGATTCGATTCGCTAACGTCTGTGTCGTCTCGAGTTGCCTCGTAACGCACGTTTTGCTCATCTAAGACAATACGGTCCTTATCTACTAAACAGTATGACCCAAATGAAGTAAGTATGAGGTGATTGTATGTCATGTGATTGTGAAATTAAAACAATAAAAATATCACCTTAACAGTAACTGAGAGCAGTTGTGATAACCTATTTCATTATCATTAGTCGGTTAAGGTTGAGAGGCTTTTTCTTGGTCTTTCATCATCATCATTTCAGCCGAAAGACGTGAACAGCTGGACATAGGCCTCCCCCAAGCACCACTACGTCGACTACGCGGTTCTGTGCTTCTCGCATACAGCGGATTCCTGCAGCCTTCAAAAGGTCATCGGTCCACTTCGTGAGGCCTTCCAAAGCTACGTCTTCCGGTATGCGGTCGCCACTCCAGAACCTTTTGGCCATTTGTTCTGCGAGCAAAGTGTCCTACCCACTGCCACTTATTTTTAATCTTATACCTTGGTACTCCCCCATAGTCCTTGGTTTCTATGAATTCAATAGATGATTGCGGAAAAAATATTCATATTAACTCATAAACTTATGGATCTTTACGATATTTAACGTAGTTCCTATTATTATCTTCCAACGTATCAAGGAAGACTAATGGAATATCTTAAAGATATATTTAATATAATATGAATTCACTTACAAGAAATCATTGCATACGCAAATATGCTATAATAATGAAGTCAAAATTTCATAAACAAAATAATCCCTAGATTAACATTTTCGAATACCGTAACATGATTCCTGACTAACAGTTACAGTCCTTCCACATTTATTTTGCCACCTATTTTGCATCATAACGATCTTTATTAACATTGAAATATGATTCGAAATAGGTTAATAGCAGAAGTAAAATAACTGTACCAAAATAACGATACCATTTAGAAAAGCTTGCTCTACTGGGACCGTATCCTAGAGGTATATTTGGACCTTGTACTAATTACATACAGGATGTCCAGTAAATAGCACGACATACTGCAGGGGGTGACAGCTTGGTTCTGGGTAATCTTACGGATTTATAGTTTTACAACAATTTCCGTTCGTTTCGTTCTGTGAAAATTTAAACAAAAAATACTATTTCTTGAAAACATTCTTGTTTTTGATAGAAAAAAGACTTATCTATGAGTAAAGTAACTTCTTAGTAATTCACGAAAAATTTGATGAAATAAAAAAAGATAAGGAATTTTTCATTACGAGATGCTTAAAAATCTGTTTCAAGGTTAGAATTTTGCTGAACATATATTGTGTTGTTTTGGTAGGTATTGACCCTAACTATCACTCTCTGCAGTATGTCGTGCTATTTACTGGACACCCTGTATATGTACCTACTTCTTAATGTAATCTTTCCTGTGTTGTTATTATTTAACATCCTTGGGAAAAACCCAGCTGACTAAGATTTGCTGAAAAGATCAGATTGTAGAATTATCGTCTGATGACACAGACATATGTAGTTTGGATTAAGGATGTACCGACGAAGAGCAAATAGAACAATTTTTTAACAAACGTACTCGTACTCGCGTACTCAACCGATGCTGTCCTGACAAATTTTAACAATTCCTACAAAAATCCCGTAGAATAAAGGACGATCAGGTTCCTCGATACCTATTGATTTTTTGAAAGTTTTATTTCTATAAGTAGGTTTGTACAAACACTTTTCACGTCAATCGCACTTTTTAAACTAGATCGGGTCTGCGTTTCATCATTGACTACTCTGAGAAGAAAGGCCAACTGCTGAGCTCACGGTCTCTTTTGAAGTCCAGACATAATCTTGGTCAGATTATGTAAAGACCATGTTGTTTGGTGTCTGAAATGGTCTTTTTAGGAAAGAACCGCACAGATTGTGTGGACTTATCCAGTCAGTGCACACATTTGTCAGTAATCGTGCAACTAAACTCAGAACGGAGCTCAACGATGCGACGAACAATACCAAGGTAAGGCAAGGTAATTTTGGTAGGCCGCATAAATTACTCAAACTGCCAGAACATGATTAAAAATCATTTTAAAAAAAATACAATTAAGCAATAACCCACATAGTCCTCACATTACAATAATTAAAATAATATTATAACAACTTCACAAAGTATAAAAAATGGCCAAATGGGTTCCAGGGGTTCTCAAGTGATGCGGTTACCAACGAAAAGCATTTCTTTTTTATTTATATCATCATCTTCTGCCTTTCACTTTTATGGATATGGTCAGCTTCCATTATAACTGAATGCAGCTCAATACTAGTACTTACATAGAGCTACTGCCTCTCTGACTTCCACAACACAGGTAATACTGGGTGTCAAACTTTTGGATTTAAACTGATATCACTTTTTAATATATAGGCCCTAAGTTAATAAAATAATACACATAGTTAAGGGTGTTTAATTTAACGTCGTTATTTTATTACTACAACTACTAAAATTGATAGATAATATAATCATCATTTTCAGCCCGTATCGACCCAGTTTTTGATATAGCCTTTTGTGTCAATTCCAAGTGAGGTTTTTCCTGCTCACACTTCTATGACGTCAACTCCTACCTATAATATTGAAAACTGTTTTATAACAAAAGTTTTCCGATGAGTGTTACAATAAAATAAAATAAATCTTTTATGTTCACCCAGATGTACGAACCTAATCGAGACTAAAAGGAGCGTAAGGATCGTAGCATTCTGTGGTTTCTGCCTATCCTCATGGGAAGAAGGCGAAGTTTACGTATGTATATTTGTTACAATGAAATTGTTCGGAAACTACTTAAATGGATCCTGTTCTATTGACTTTAATCAGTCAATAACATATATTTTGGCATGGATGGATGGCGCCCCAGTACAGCAGACAGCGCCATCCAACATTTTGATTCATAAACGAATGATCATGTGATCGGAAGCGCAGGGGATGCAGTGCGGACTGGCGGAGAGACCGAGTGTTGCGACAGTCAACAGAAAACGGTCGAGCTTGGACAGTCTTGGCAAACGCTCAGTACCAACGCACGTGTCTGTTTCCGTTGCACGTGTTATTTCGTTAGCCAGTGTTTTAAAGTTATTTTAATTGGAATTATCTTTTCGTACGATTACTACAGTGCCCACACTAAAATGTGTCGCATCGTGAAGAAGGCCCGATGTTTCGCATCTCGGCCACCCCTGATCCGACATTTATTCATTATTATGAATTCAAAGTAAATGCCTTATTCGCCTATAAATACAACAGTGGGTAAATAAGTAACTCCGCAATCGTCAGTATATTGTGCTATGACGAAATCTAGTGTGGGGTACTCATTATAAGATTCGCTGTCTGATAAACATTTTATCACACCGGGATATAAAGGCAAAATATTAAGAAATTACAAGAAAATAAACTGCTACTCATCCGTTACCACGAAATTTAGATCAATAGGTGTCATTGTTACTATAATGTCGTGACATCTACCGATCTGATAAAAAGAGTGACTTGTAAGAATCCTGTGTGAGTCAGTAGTCATGCAAATAAAGGGCGAGGATATGCGTATTCGCGGTTTCAAGTAAAGCACCAGTCGTGAGATAATGTGTGAACTTGAGAAGATATTAGAATTGAAAACAAAGAATGCAGCCCGTAGTCTAGATTTGTGCACGGTTGATGGCAATAGGCTCGCCCCCTATTACACGGGACTTAAACGTAACTGGTGTGAATGTTGGTGTAGCTTTTGAGAAATACTGGCATGATGTTGGCTGACATAATTTTTGTTACTTGTAACAATAATTATGTTATTCAAAAATAGTTATGGGTTTTCCAGGGCTTAAGTCACCCGACACCCTTATTGCTTAACACACCATCAATCACAATCTGAACCATTTTGATGGATAATGGTAATCCATTGCTTCATATGTTCGAAAGAAACCTGCTCAACAACGGAACTAACGCAATGAACGTGTTGAAATGTCAAAATGAAATCGATTCCTATAGTTATTGTGTAACGCAATTACCCCGGTGGTACTTATAATTTTGAAATCCAAAAAACCTTTGAAAAACCAGGATGGTAATTATATGGCGACATCTACACCGCCACATGCGAACAACGTATCACACTGACGTCACACAAATCCTGCATCGCGCAATCAGAGTTTACCGCGCTGCTAGCATATATACAACTTCCCGACAACAATCTTCAGGCAGTTGCCCACCAGATACGACATCCATCTGGTCGGAGGATCCCCCCTTTACTAAAGAGTATGAGTGAACTTTACACCCTGTTCCTCATATCTCTTCACTGGTGACCCCGAGTATGAACGTCAGCACAGCCTTCGTGCAACTACTTCAGCGTGACGTCATCGTCATCACTCCCGCAAGTCACACAGCCAGCCAGCAACCACGGTTCGAACGGTTACCCTGACCATCAGCATGCAGCGCAAGCGCATACCTGGTCATCACCCTCAGCCTCATCAGCAACCTTGGCACAGCACACTGCACATTCGGCCGGTCCACAAGCAGAGCACTTAATCCCTCTCCTGGTCGACACCAGCCGTCAGCCACCCCGACGCACTGGGACCTCAACCTCTATTCTTCTTATAACTTAATAACTTCTATAAGTACTCTATAAGTTCTACTTCTAGAAGTAAAGGCTTTCTGGGAAACTTCGTGATCTTGATAATGGCGCGCAGTGTTGTGTTCCTCATACGGTACGAAATTCGAGCCATGGAGCGCAGTACCCTGAGATAATGCGTTCCATGGCTCGCTGGCAAACCACGAGCTTGTTCGAGTCAGTCTATTAGAACGAGTCACGTCTATTAGAAGTTTGTCCCTGTTATTGCTGTACTAGGCTAGGGGTTGCTGACCGCGAGGCTCATCCCCCTACATCGGATTTTATGCCACTCGACTGACTAGAACAAGCTCGTGGTTTGCCAGCGAGCGATGGAACGCAGTACCACAGGGTACTGCGTTCCATGGCTCGAATTTCGGACCGTATAAGGAACACAGCACTGCGCGCCCTTATCAAGATCACGAAGTTACCCAGAAAGCCTTTACTTGTGGAAAAAAGTATTAGTGAAGTGGGGTAGTAGAGTGGTGGGGACTATTAGGAAAGTGGGGCTGGGCCGGACTTGTCTACCGCATGTCAGATGACAAATGGGCTAAGAGAACCACCGATTATGTCCCACTAAACGCAAGACGCCATCGCGGCAGGTCGAGACGAAGATGGCGGGACGAGCTTAACTCCTACCGAAAGGACTGTCCGGCACTAGCAAAAGACAGAATTGTGAGAAAAAGGGAGAGGCCTCAGTCCTTAGAGGAGTATTAGGTCCTCTTAAGACCTTCTTGTACAAAACGGTTTTGGTTCAGCTTGAAATGACCTTAGCCATCATCCTGTCTACTTTGGCCGGTGGTTGGTAGAGGTGTGACAGTTGGTACACCTGACCTTTTGCTAATAAGTCCCCTGGAATATGGATTGTCGTTATGACCACGATAACTGTAGGCTGTAGTTAATTTATATAAATGGAATAGAAATTGCACTACAGCGAAACGTTTTTTTAAACCTTTGTCTGGGATGGAGCGGTGAATAGCGATAGAGAGACGAACTTGACTCCTATCGAAAGGACTGGCTCGTAGTTATAGAGGACAGTCGTGTGTGAAAACTGCAAGGGAAGCTTTTAACATTATTCGTTTAACACTGTCATCCATTTTTATGTTAGCATACTTTAAAAAATTGTTAGTAACCACATGCTACGATAGTACAAATTTATCTAGAACAAATAACTAAATAAAATAAATTCAAAAGTTAAATTGCAATCAGTCAGGAATCAGTTTGGTGTACCAAAAATGCACAAGGTGGACACAATAAATTAAGTATACTCAATGTTAAAGGCCCGCGCAGATTGTCGATAAAAATTCGCTGCCCCAAAATTCTTAATTGATGTCAAAGGGATTTAACTAAGATCTTTTTTCGGATTCATTTATTTTAGATTGTCCACGGACAATCTAAAATAAATAAGTTGATAAATCACGTTTTTTTTTTAAATAAGGTATCTTTTTACTGTGTTTTTCTTTTTAAACCTCAACGTGACTTTTATTTTTTTCAATAAGATACACAGTGTGTACAATTGTCAATCAAGATTAAATTAAATGGCCTCTTTATTGAAAAGTCGATATCAGTAGAAAGGATTGCAATTTTGAAAAATGAAATATTCTAAAACCTTCTTCTGTCCTTTAAATAACCAAAGAAAGCATTTCAAAAAATCTTTTTATCTGATACCGTTTAAACTAGACTCAATTTTTTCCTCACGCGATGGGAAAATCTGCACCAGATAACCCACTTCGCACGTTCTCCACTCTATGAATATTCCGTAGGTACCTACTATAGGTACTGCTTACGCAGGGCACAAACTGAAGTACTATAGTGAAGTGCGTTTTATGCTCAAACATTCCCGTTCAGATCGCCGAGCCATTCACTTGTGCGATTCAGTTATCAGATACAGGTAAATATGTGTTGTATTTAACGATCATTTTTAAATATAGAGTGAACGAATATTTATAGCCATCTTAATAAAAACATGTGTTTCGTAAAGTAAATACGAGTAACATCAAGAACAATAAATAAGTTGGAAGTTAAAAGTGGAAGTGAAAAGTTTATTATGGGAACCAAATATTTTAATGACTACAAAGTGTTTAAATGTTGGACAAGTGACAAGTTCAAGAACTTGTGTATTTGTTGGTCCGGAAAAATGCTTTAGTTAAGTGATTCAAATTAAATTAGTGTCTCAAAAAAAATGTAGCTAAAATTCAATCATCATAATTTTTTGTCACTTATTTGGGGTCGGCAAAACACATATTGTCTTCAATATTTCTCTGTTAGCCGTTAGATAATATTCAATTATGTTATTTATTCATATCAAAATTAGTAGTTATTTCTAACCTCATTTAACTATTAGGTCTTTCGCTAGTACCCTTTCTGTAATGTCATTGTAGACAATGCTTAAAAATACTTTTTGATAAATTTAATCATCGCGGATTGACGCCTCGACACAGTTCACACTTTAAAGTAATGTTTAGAGGGGCTAATCACATCTTTACATAGTATCAAGCAAAGTCGATTTTCTTGTATGTCTGTGTCCGTTTATGTCTGTGTTATTGCTTAGATCTTCAAAATTAGACAATGGATTTTTATGCGGTTTTCGTTATCATCGTTTCGAAAATTTGACGTTACTTCTTGTGCAACAACGTTTTCAAATGTTAGTGAGCAAAAACGGATAACACAAACTTATTTAGTAAACTTACAATGAAGATATAGAAAGTACTGTTGCAAAATGTTGCTCTACGTAAATTGTAGACTTTACGTAGACGCATCGCATCGCCCACCCGCGCAAATACTTAGTATTCTTTTATTTTTTCTTCGTTTTGTTCGGTCCTTAAGGGTCGTGCCGCGATGTTAATGTATTCCTTCAAGAATCAAATGGAAAAAAAAAACAGGGGAAACAAAAAAACTAACACTTCATCTTTATTATGTCAAGTCAGTAAACCGAAGGCAAATAGAGCTGGAGCGCGTCGCGTCTAGTGCTAATATAAAGCAATAATAGTGTTGGAGCAAGTAAGTGTTAGTTGTAGGTTGTAAAGTAATTAAGAATCTGAAAGTCGAAGTTCGGAAAAAAACAGGGAAAGTAAATAATACGTCGCACATTTTCCTCATAGAGAAATTGAAACGATTTGACGGTCGGCTGGCGCGGCTCAGCGATTGCGTACAGATTTCAGTTGCGGATTGGATTCCTGCACGGAACAAATACGTAGTATGGTCACATAATTATATTTAGTTCTGGGTCTAGGTCTACCAATTTTGTTACAAATTCTGAAATTTGCTTATTAATGCAAATCTACGTAAAAACGTAAAAAAACTTGAATAAATATATATTTTTTGTCATTTCAGATCATCATGTCGAAAACAGCCCTACTTTTTGTGCTTGCCATCGTGCCCTGCTTCTGCCAGCGTCCGTTCTACGCTGGAATTCGGCCAATCGGATTCCCTAACACTCCAGTAGCTTCTGGATTATTCGACAGATTCCAGAATGAGCCCATACCAGCCCAGTTGAATGGCGACAGGATCACCGCAAACCAGCTAGGTGCGTTGCCAGTGGAAAATCAGCCGTTCTTCTTTGTGAATAGAGACCAAGTTGCCGCAAACTTGGCTAACCCTCAAACCTATCCAGTCAGACCAAGTCCGTTCAATGAAAATCGAAATCAGATTTAAGAGATTTTCTCTTGAGGCATTGTCAAAGATTTTAGTTAAATGTTTTCAATTTTAAAGTTATCGATGTTCTACTTATTTATAAAATTAAAATAATGTTTTAAAAGAAAATCAATTATTTTATTGAAAACCTCGTCATTAAAATATCCCTTTTTGATAGCTTGTCATGTTACATATACGAAATTAAAACTAAGTTCAAGAGCAATATATTTCCGGTTCAAACATTTATTGCTTCATACTGGATATGAACAAATAATTAAGCACAGCCGCAAGGTCGGCCGAAGGTTAAGTTACGCTTGCCACGGTCGGTTCATGGATGGGTGACCATCCATTATACATCGAGACCTCTCCGTGCCTGGGAAAGCATTCTAAGCCGTTGTTCCTGGCTGTCATTTGTAGTCTTTACGGATAGTGTGCTGACACTATCCGTAAAGACATTTGGGCAGCTGTGCCCAAATGTCTGACAACCAGTCTTACCAAGAGGCGTCGCAGTTTCAGCAGAGTAGTATAATAATTATGAGAATATGAGCAAATAAGCGGCGAGTAAAATAAAAATACGACATAAGTTCTAGCCTTTTAAAATCCATTTTTTCTTGACGCCTTTAATACATATGCTGAAGCCTCATACTAAATAACAATAAAACATACAGTGTCCCAGAAGCCGACGTCAAGTCGGAATCGGGTGACAGGTCAATTCATAATAGTTCAACAGAATAACTTACTTTCAACTTTTTAAAATTTTCTTTAAAGGAAATATTTAAAAGTTTCCATTTGTAACAACAGGAGTTAAAAGACAGTCACAGCCAGTACATTTGAAAGATTTTTATATAATTTACAATGTAATAGGGGGCGAGCCTTTTGCCATCAACCAGTCACAAATCGAGACTCCGGGCCGCTATTGAGAAACTCCTAATGGAAAAACCCAATAACACTTCACCCAACCCGGGCATCGGACCGAGGACCTCATGATCAGCAGGGGGAATTTCAAGGTTATAATCATAAAATATGCACTAAATTTTAACCATTGTGTGTTGTTAATTTTTATGTATTAAATTAGTTATACTATCACTCAGGGTCAAGCGTTGTAGGTACTTCGTCCATTTTGGTTTGTTCTGGTTGTACAGCGGAAGTGTGACTGTAATTTACGTAGTATTAATAATTTTTGTAATGATTTCTCAAACTCAAACTCAAATCATTTATTTCAATTAAACCATTTACAGGCACTTTTGAATTGTCAAGGAGTCGGTCAGTCAGAAATATGAAGCTAGTTGCCCATTCCAAAGCGTAGTAGGTACCTATGGAGAAGAACGGGCAAGAAACTCCATGGACACTCTTTTAAATAATAATGTTTTTACATATATATATATATCTGCCATTTTAAATAGAGGTTTCTATTAAAATGTCAGAAATCAATTCAGTTAACAATTCTGACCGAAGAACTTTCATAATGTGCATTAATTCAGTGTCAGAAGACAGTGTGTTTGTTAAATTTATCAGTTTTTCAGAAACTAGGTTTTAGTAAGCTATAGCCCGAAACAGAACAGTCAAGCTACTGTTTCAGGATACTAGTTTCATAATGTAAACCTTGCTCAAGGCGCCGTAAAAAACTTTTTTTTTTGTAATTGACGTTAGCGCATCGCGGCAACAAATATGGTTTAAAATAGCAATGCGTTTAAGTTAGTTGTATCAAATGGCCACCACATTTTGAAGTTTTAATTAAATTAAAAAAAAAATAAGTGGAATTTAAATCCATTATCGTATTCCCCGCTCTTATATCAAACCTCAAGGTTGTTAATATTCTGACAACAATCAGTGAGAAATGAATGTTCTTTTTGAAAGTGGGTCACACACGTTACGAGTAAACAGTCACTTTGCATAAATACTACTTCGTGCATAATTATTATATATCGAGTCGCCAAACTCAATCTCGCCCAGTCCCTTCACTTCGATGTCTTCCGCATCGTTGTTACCTTAATGTGGTTCAGGAAACTTG
Source organism: Dasypolia templi (assembly GCA_963555695.1). NCBI lineage: Eukaryota > Metazoa > Arthropoda > Insecta > Lepidoptera > Noctuidae > Dasypolia > Dasypolia templi. Next base: position 15,770,007 of record OY743157.1, read on the forward strand.
ATTTACACAAAATAAAACGTTTTAAACAAAAAAAAATGGGTTCATGCAAAGTTTAAACCTATAGAAGTTTTACAAGGACTCTAAGAGTATAAGGTGACATGTCAAAAAGGTCTGGTGCGTAGTTCTCGGAACTGGCGTATGTGTGTGTATTACCAGATTATGAATAAACGTAAACGAAGCAAAAGGAGTACGAGTATGTAGGGATCAAATTATGTGGCGTTCTGTAGTTTATGCTTAACCATTTTTTTGTGTGAGAAATCTTTACCTCTTTCTTTTGAACAACCCGCGACCATGGCAGTTTATGACTATCGCAATGGGAAGTAAACGTCAGTTTATATACGCATGTATGTACGTTTTACCTCAGAAAAGGTTTCTTATCATAAACGGGGCGCATGTTTGGTCCAGATTTCCAATACCTTTTAACATTTAACTTAGATAAAGCACAGAAATTTCGATGTTTTCACACGCGCCGCATTATTAGACCACACCCGTGCGACGCAGGCGTAGGTCGCTTTTGTAGAATAATTAAATTTTTATCATCCACGTTACGCTTGAAGCATTGAAAATTAGCCTTAAAACACAATTTTTGTGTGAATTGCCGGATCACGCATATTTGCTCTCGACAACGCGAACACACTATAATTGGATGCAAACCCAATATTTGCAGATTTCGAGTAACATTACCCAACGATGAATATTTTGCCTACCTTTTCTAGGTTGGTGTTACGTTTAGTTTGGCTATTTGTAATTCTTGTTTGTCTCAAATATTGTTGAACAACCGTCAACTGTTTTCTGTGAACGTATCATTTGGTAGCTGATTTGGCAAGTAGTGAAATTGTAATTTATATGGTTCTGAGAAAATTACACAGCACTCACATTTTGCCAGTAATGTGTAAGTTCCGTGTAATAGGGGCCTATCGCCATCGACCCAGCACAAATTGTGGATTGTAAATTTATAGACCATAATCTATTTGTTAAACATATGGTACTTGTTGACAGGCCTACACTGTCCTCCCATACCTATTAACACTGAAATAAAAAGAACATTGTAAACGACAAATATTTTTAAAAGAGTAACCATGGAGTTTCTTGCCGGCTCTTCTCCAAAGGAAACGACCAATTGGAACCGTACACCTAGAATCTGACGTTTCTTAGGTGCCCCTGTAGGTTCATGTGAAATTAAATATTTTGATTTGATTTGATTTGATTTGACTCGGTTAGTTGGATAACCAGACTTTGTAAACTACCCCGACAATAGTAAGGGAATTGGAGGAGACAGCGATGACCTAGAGCCTATAACTATTCATAATGTTACTTCCCCATTTTCAAAAGCAGATGTTTCAAAATTGGCCTGGTCTCCCGCACAGGGCCCGCGTGGTTGATTACAACCCATTCCCTCTCTCAAAGAAGGATAATGTGTCAAAGCAGTGGGAACATTATAGGCTGATTAAGTTATCCTGGTTTTCTTATCACTCAAGTGCAGTCTATCGAACTAGAGTCACTCGCAGAAGCTTTAAACGCCATTTTTTTAATTAAATAGTTCTTATTTTATTACCTTGGCTGCTCAAAGTTTAAAGTGGCTGTTTATTAAAAATACGTCCGTTAGCGATAAAAATAATGAACGTTAAGTCAAGCTCTCAAACACACAATCTAAAGAATTTCAAAGATTCTCATTTAGAGACTGTCGCTACTCCTCTGCCAAAAATACAAGGCCTTGGATAGCTTTATTAAAATATTTTGGTCGCTCTCTTACGTATTAAGTGGGCTCACCTTAGTAAAATATACGTTTTAAAAAGGTTAACTAAGATTAAGAATTTTGTTAACGAAAATCTTATAGAGCACGTCATAAAAATCACTTTTATATCATTTTGACTGGGGACAAATTAACAATAAAGTAGACTACCAACAGGAATAGCTAGATTTAGACAATGTGCCAACATCCTATGTGCCTTTGTAGACAGGCCAGCTGAACATCGTTGATACTATATTTTATACTTTAATGATATTTATATTTCTTGCAGAAAATAAGTCAAATTGCCATAAGGTGCAAAAAATAGAACTGTGTTTCGATTCACTTTAGTTTGGGAAACTTCATTTCGTTTTAACAAAACTCAACCTTACTAACCTACACAAATATCAGTTTATTCAACAACGAAGACCACAAAAACCTTCTCTCTATGAAAAATGACATCATGAAAAGGTTTATCAGACCCCTGTCCCATTACATTTGTGGTCGCGACATGCCCTTTGATCATATCAACAGTGGGCCATTTTCCCTTTATCATTTGAATAGAGAACGCTTACCTGTCATATTTACGGCATACCTTTCGGAATACACCAGTGTGAGCAGTGGTGAGTGTGAGCAGTGGTGGCCCAGTGGTAACGGCCGCGAATTACAAGGTGTAAGTCGTAGATTCAAACCCAGACAGGCGCTTGACTTTGTGTTAATTATTTCATCACCACTGCTCTCAAAACGGTGAAGGAAAACATCGTGAGGAAACCGGCATGTCCTAGAACCAAAAATTCGACGACATGTGACATCTACCAACCCGCACTGGGGCCGCGTGGTGGATTACGGCCCACTCCCTCTCACAGAGAGGAGGCCTGTGTCCCAGCTGTGGGAACATAATAGGCTGATTATGTTTCGGAATACAAAAAAAAAGTTTGGCATTTCGAATAATAAATGACTAATGATTTTATTACTGTAAGTAGGTTTTAATTTGTACAACCACTTTTACACGTCAAACATAGTTTAGATTAGTTTGGTAGAACAAGAATTGAATGTGTGATTTTTATTTTCCTGTCGGACTTTTGTGTGACTATTAAAGTCATCCCTGGTACGGCTTCTCATTGTGTTTTATATAGGTTTTCGTATAAAACGCTACACTTTGGGGCACTAAAGGTAAAGTGGCTTCTAAAGTACCTTCCTAAAGTTGTTGCAACGGCGTGAAGTCAGCGAGATGACGACTCATTTCAATGATACGTATAATTCTACTAGTCTGGCATTATTGCTGAAATCGACTAATTTGGCGCGGCTGTGAGTTACACAATCAGAAATAAAATTATCCGGAAAAGAAACGGAGTTACCGACATAGCTTGCAGAGTAAGCAAAATGAAGTGGCCCTGGCTGGCCATGTTTGTCGAAGGACCGATGACCGGTGGAGCAGACAAGTCCTGGGTGGATACCGCGTATCGGCAAGCGTAGTGTAGGACATTCTCCAGCTAGGTGGACCAACGACCTTAAGCAAGTGGTTGGGACAGACTTTTTTTAAATTTCAATATTTTAAATTAAATCAAGGCCACTTATGAAACGTCAGAAGCTACTTGCACGGTTCCAATCGATCGTTTCCTATGGAGAAGAGCCGGCACAAACTCACGTTATATTTAATATTATTTTTGCCAGCACATATTAATGTATATTATATTAATAATAATACATTCCATGCCTATTATCATCTTAGTTATACTGAATGGCCCAGACATTGTTATTCCGAAGATTTCAGAAATGAAAATAAACGAGTAACTGAACTGAACTTTGAAATGAAACGTCTCTGGCGTATTTTCGTCAAAGAAACGACTAACTGTGCGTTTTTGGGCAACTGTGTGTGAGTATCTTAATTCATATTAAAGTGATATATTATTATGTCAAGAAGATATGTAACTGTTTCCTCACTCCAACCTTCCCACAGTTAGATAATAATGCACGCGCTACGGCGCCGCCGCAAGCGATCGTAGTAAGTGTTAAGTTAGAGTTCGCCAAGAGATAATTTTACCCCAATTAAAATATGATTGATCGAATGTTCAATTTCAATGTTCGACCTAATCTTGCTTTTAATAATTCTTGCAGAAATAAATATCATTTATAATTTATTAATAAATGATATTTATTTCTGCTTTCTGATGTGCCAAATATTTAAAAGAAATGAAAGATACGCGACGAACCTGAATTGACTGAACCTTTATTGAGTTTGAGAGATCAATGTTCGTAATTTCTGTATGAGAGGAGCTATTGCCCTGCAATGGGACAATAATAGACTGGTATTATTATTATTATATTTAACTGAGTTATTAAAAGTTAGTGTCATTCCTTCGTACATAACCATGCCATTTTTTATACAAATTCTCGAATGGTTTCGCTGTGAAAAGTTAATCAACACATAGGCAGACAAACTCATTTGAAAAACGAATATGCATACAACAATATAATTCAAACGGATCCGACCTATTTTGTATTAATATAAGTTACTGGACATAACAGCTGAACGCCGTCCATCATTCGCTTAAATATGATGCTGCATGGTCCCGCATAATTTGGCTGAGATTGAAAGTCGGGCAGAAACGAGACACGCATGAATGCCTGCACTCGCCCTCCTAATTGTATTTTAAATAAATATTTTATATTTCGCTTTACATGTTCTTTTTGCAAAGTAATCAGAGGGGCCAGTGGTAGGAACATGGAAAAGGTCAGTTTAAGTAGTGATAATCATACACGAGTTTGAGTTTGAGTTTTATGCTATTTGCATTAAGATTCTCAAACTATCACTCTGTATGAGTGACTGTTTGAGAATATCAAAACGACACTTTATATGATTTATTGGATCTTTTTCTTTCAATGTACAATACTGTTACGTTATTGTAACATTTTCTCTCGGTATTTTTTTTGCTTTTGAAGATTATTAAAAAAAATAAAAAGATGGCTCTGTTTGTATTTCTAAATTAAATAATAAGGCAATGTAGTTTATTATCCAGCCAAAATATTTTTTGTCTCTAGACCAATTATCACTTATTTTATTTTATTTGGGAAAAAACGTTATTACACATAACGCTTAGTAGTAGGTTATATAAAACAAAATCAATGCAATAACCAAAACATTTTCCACATATTAGCAAAGAGGTAAGCTATGATGAGGACTCATGTGTATGCTAGTTATTATTTACATTCAAGAAAACATTTCTCATTATTACAAACTAACAAACTAGTCAGTTACCACAAGATGTATCTTAGTTTTTCAGTACACTAATAACTTTACCGCGAAAAGAACTTTTATTTAGCATAAATATATCAATATCTGTGAGACGCCGAAGTGGTGCACGCTTACCTGCGTGTACTTACCTTACTTCAGTTAAAAACGATATAAGAATTGAGAGTAACGCCATTTAGTGCTCGAACAAGAGTGCACTCGATACTCAACTTTATTAGTGCGTTTAGCACGTATCGGAGCTAGCGTGGAAATGATTTTATAGAGCATGGTCAAAATGAAAATCAAAATATTTTATTTCACATAAACCTACATGGGCACTTATGTAACGTCAGAATCTAGGTGCACGGTTCCAATTGGTCGTTTCCTATGGAGAAGAGCCGGCAAGAAACTCCATGGTAACTCTTTTAAAAAGATTTGTCTTTTTTTTTTCAAATTACATTGTTAATATGTATGGGAGGACAGTGTAGGCCAGTCAACAAGTACCATATATTTAACAAATAGACTATGGTCTATAAATTTACAATATACAAGGCCTAGAACGTTCTCACATTAACAAAATGTTAAATATTCTAATAAAGTAAAATAAAAAACTAATTTAAACCAAAAGCCAATAATGGAGAGTTGAAATTAAAATTGTAGTTTTATAATGTCAAATAATGATAATATTATGTCAGAGATAAGTAAAGAGTTAATAACTAATAATAAAAAATAAAAATTAAACACCGTTTATTTGGGAGCAGTTTTTAGAAATTTACATAATTTTGCCGTTTATGAGGTACCAGGGAAGCCACATGTTTAGAAGGAATTATTGCCAAACTTCCTTGTCTTCGACGTAGTCTTTAATCTTGTAATTAATATCCTTTTTTGATAAGGACACGTTTGATGTGGGTTTTGAACTTTGAACCATCGCTAAGTTCTGTTACCGACTTTGGCAACTTGTTATAAAAGCGGATACTGTTTATCAGAAATGACTTGCTTGTTTTAGTTAATCTTAATTTGGGTATAACAATTTCATTTTTACTACGTGTATTTATAATAAGGAAATCGCTTCTTATTTTAAAAGTGCTAAGTTTTTGCGAACATACAAAATACTTTCTAAGACATAAAGAGAAGGCAGAGTCAGTATATCAATTTCTTTGAATTTGTTTATAAGAGACTCGCGAGGACCCATTTCATAGATCGCACGGATTGCCCTTTATGTAAAATGAAAATTGCATCTACTTCAGCTGCTGATCCCCATAGCAGAACGCCATACGACATAATACTGTGGAAATAAGCAAAGTATACTAACCTAGCTGTGCCTATATCAGTCAACTGCCTTATTTTTCTTACTGCATATGCAGCAGAACGTAATTTACCTGAAAGAGCTCTAATGTGAGCGCTATAACTTTTTTATGTTACACCATCGGTAGTGAGGTTCCTAACACAAAGAAGAGTTTTGAAATATGTTGACACGGACACCTCGTTGTGATCGATGCCCCAGTGCGGATTAGTGGATGTCATATGTCTTTGAGTTTTTGGCTCTAGTGCCGATTTTACCAATGAAACTGAACGCGTTCATCACTTCCCAGTTCAAGCCCAGTAAGAATTTCTCAGTAGCAGCCCGGAGTCTGGATTTAGCCCTCTATTGCATGAAACTTAAACTACAGGTGCACTATAGATACACCTCTGCCTTACCCTATGAGGGGTAAGGCGTAATGGTAAGCCTAGCTATGCCTTCAAAACGATGTAGGAAATTATACTGAGTAAAGTGGGACGTCCCAGGTTTTGGTTTGACTGTTCTTTGTTAAGAACAATACGATAACAGTTCTGACACTGACTGTTCTTTGTTAAGAACAGTCGGTGTCAGAATTGTTATCGAAATATTGATACTGACAGCTCTTGAACTGGATTTAAAAGTTCTGATCGCGTTCAGTGTGATTGGTGAAGCCAAATCCTGGGAATAGGACCTTATACTCTGCAGTAGCGCTTGCGACCTTGTGGTTGACCAAGTGGTGAGAAGACCAGGTTAATGTGCAGGGTAGAAATATACTAGCGGATGTTTGAAGGCTCAAAACGAGCGTCATTACATCTCTCAGGCTCCTAATAGTCAAAAGATGCAAAAAACGCAGAATAAGGCCCCAATTCCGACGAGGAAACAACTAGCCATCAAAGATTTTTTCGCTCAAGAAACGAACAAAAGATTGTAGGTCCCGTGTAAGTAAAAAATATACGGAGGTAATGATCGCTGACTGTGACAAAAGCTTTCAAAGAAAGTTTTCGCTCAGTGAAACACACGCTTGGTACGTGCGCATACCAGCGGATAATCGTTCGTAGCCGTCGTGCACTCACTCGCTCGCCAACTCGTGTTTAGTTGCTAGCTCTGCTGGCTTCTAGTTAATTACCGGCGATGGGACAGTGCCTAAAAATATATTACAAGAAATGTCTGAATGTTTTTCAGGTAATGATTATTTTTTGCTACAAGTTATTTTGGTTGCAGATATTTTAATTAAATCTTTGCCAAGTTACAGAGTACAAAAGGCCAGGGGGATGAAAATTTCCTTTATTTTAATTATCTTATTTAGGCATTTATTTTGAAGGATCGCAAGTTGTTTATTTATATTTTATTTGTATCAAAGACTAATACTGTGCCCGCGACCCACAAGGATTGCGTAATTTCCTAAAAAAATATAACATTCCCAGTCACCCACTTTCAAGGTTGTTTTCGAAATTAATGATTAGGATCTTTAACATTTATTTCGAGGGTGCTAAAGCCAATAGTGAGGTCAAAATTAAAATCCAAGATGGCGGCTGCGAAATTTATTCACGTTTTGTTTCACATTTCGTGTTCATGGTTTTCGAGGGTGCTATAGCCGGTAGTGAGGTCAATAACATTCCGAGTTGAAGAAAAAACGTAAGAAACTTCGTTCGAAGTCGGATAATTACTTGTATCACCCTTTAAACCAACCAATACCTATAAAAAAAAAAAAAAAAAGTTTGACATTCTGGATTCGTGCCCGGTTGATGGTTATAGGCTCGCCCCCTATTACAGGGTACTTAAACTTTACTAGCGAAATGTGGGTATACTGTATGTACACCTCTGCCTTACCCTTCTGGGATTACAGGCGTGATGTTATAAATAAATGATGCTATAATAAATAAGTGTAAATAAAAATCTTACGTAATCTCATAAAAACAGTACTTAGATTATGTAAGGAAAGAACGAAGAAAGATGTCACGAACCACAGGACTAAAAGCAGACATTTTTAATAAAGGAATCTTGTGTAAAATCTCAATAGGAATATTAACTAGAAATTTATTTTAAGAAAAAGTTTGGATAAAGCCAAATGTTTCCAATGAATTTCAGTCCTATTTTTTTGACGTCTGAAGCTAAAATGTTACTTGTATTGCTCAGAAATTCATAGATTAAGGTTGACCTTTCCAATCAAGGAGTAAATAAAAAAAACGTAGGATGCGACAAACATACCTTTAGAGGGTCAAATCATTGTGATATTAATAATTGAGCAGGGGTACAAATGATTCTTATACGAGGTGTACCAAATCAAAATAACTCAAACCTTGAAACAATTTTGTTCAGGGTTGAGGTTCAAAGCGATTACACAATATTTTTTTATAATACCAGCCTTTTTTATTGACCCATTGCAGGGAAAAGTGCTTCTTCTCAAGACATTCGCAAACAGGCGCGACGCAAAGCCACCGCTTGTTGCGCGATATAAAGGCAAAGCTCGTCGATTCCTTCGTGCTGTCCCGTCGCGCCACTGCTCAGCGCCGAGAGTTGAAATCCAACACTGTGTTGGATTCAATGCTAGGTTCAACACGGAGAGTTGAAAATCAAGTGCTCGATAAATATACGCCGCGTTATTTTTACGTCCGTCCGAACGTGAGTCGATGTGAGAGAGACGTGAGAGATTTTGAGATACGAGGGCGGGTCAATAAGTCCGTGACTTTTTGAATTTCTGACCTCTTTAATGAAAAAGCAACACTACTCCTGTCAACAGGCATCTGTCAGTTGACTCCTGTCAAAATTTGAACTTGCTGCGTCAGTTAGTTCGTGTTTGACAGCTATCTTTATCAGACTACCCAGTAATTTGAGGAAAAAATGGAAAAAAGTGAATTTCGTGTGCTTATTAAGCATAATTTTTTGCGAAAAAAAACCATTACCGAGACCAAGGCTAAGCTTGATAAATACCATGGGGACTCTGCACCATTGATTTCGATGGTAAAAAAATGGTTTACTGAATTTCGTTGTGGCCGTACAAGCACTGAAGTTGCCGAACGTCCTGGACGCCCAGTTGAGGTCTCTTCACCCGAAACAATCGAAAAATTTCACGATATGGTGTTGGCCGACCGAAGATTGAAAGTGCAAGAGATTGTGGAAGCCGTAGGGATCTCGCATGGCTCAGTGGTTTCAATTTTGAATGATCACTTGGGCATGAGAAAGCTTTCCGCAAGATGGGTCCCGCCTTTGCTCACAGTCGACCACAAACGCAATCGTGTAACAATTTCACAGGAAGGTTTGGCGTTGTTTAATCGCAATATGGAGGAGTTTTTGCGCCGTTTTGTGGACGAAACATGGATCCATCACAACACACCAGAGACCAAACAACAGTCAAAACAGTGGTTTTCTAAGGGTGAATCGGCGCCAAAGAAGGCCAAGGTGGGTTTGTCAGCCAATAAAGTTATGGCGACTGTTTTTTGGGATGCACGCGGGATAATTCACATTGACTACCTTCAAAAGGGAAAAACAATCAATGGGGAATATTATGCCAACTTATTGGACCGATTCAATGACGATTTGAAAAAAAACCGACCTCATTTGGCCAAGAAAAAAGTTCTTTTCCACCAAGACAATGCAAGGGTGCACACATGTACAGTTGCCATGGCAAAAATCCATGAATTGGGCTATGAATTGCTCCCTCATCCGCCCTATTCTCCAGATTTGGCTCCGAGTGACTACTTCTTGTTCCCAAACCTGAAGAAATGGCTTGGTGGAAAAAGATTTGACTCCAATGATGAAGTCATCTCGCAAACAAAGGCCTATTTTGAGGACCTCGACAAATCATATTTTTTGGAAGGGATAATAAAATTGGAGAAGCGTTGGACAAAGTGGAGCTCAAGGGAGACTACGTTGAAAAATTAAACATTTATTTATCAAAAAAATCTGTGTTTTATTCCAAAAGTCACGGACTTATTGACCCGCCCTCGTGCATGGGACTGAAACATAACTGGCGAAATGTATTATATGTAGGTACTCCTCTTCCCAACCCCTTGGAGAAAATCAGCGTGATGCCTGCGTGCGCTGTGTTGAAAGTTTGGTAAAAAGGATAATTTGCTTTTTTCTAGACAGGCCATATTATTTTTTACAAGTGCAGTAGTCGTCCACATACGACAGGATTGCTGGAAAAACAATTGATGTCATGGATGCATTCCAGTAAGAAGTGACACCTGCAATCTGGCGATAAAAAAGGAATTATTTCAAAATGTGTCACTGCATCTTTATTGTTGTCGTTGTTGTGCTGTGTGTTTTGTTGTCGTAATCAATATTCGATTAATACTGGAACAAATACTTAATGTTAACAAGTGATCAACTATCTGTTACCTATACCTAGGTATCTATCCACTTAAACGTATACTGTCAAACTACACAGTAATATCTTTAACTGCCAGAAATGACGTTTCCCTCCAAAACGTCATTTTGGCGGGAATGCGCACCGTGCCATTACCAACTTATAGCTTATTATCTAGCAAACTATTGCAGCTATACCAAAATAAAAATACGTGTGTATAGCTGAAACTATACAAAATCAATATTATGTGAACACTTAATTGCAAAAACTAGTCCAAAATTCTTTAAAAAAATGTAAAACTTGAGAATTCGGGTTGAACTTGTGTTAAATATATTTTTTCTACCTAAGTTTTTACGAATGATTTTGTAGTTTGCGTCAATAAAGCCTATGTATAAACTAGATTATATTACCTTTTTTATGTCCATATGTCACAGTAAACCAAATAAACAACCCCTTGACCTTGTAATTTGATGCCGCCTCCGATACTGTCCGCCGTGAAAAGTAATATTTTAACGTAATTTCGTTTCTTTTTATTGTGTTGTTGTGTTAATTAATTTTTTTTTCTTTTTTTTTTTTTCTTTTTTAAACGTTGCCCCACACTAGGAATTAATCCTGTATCGTGGGTGCGTTCACAAACATGAAAACTCACATACACAAGACACCCAGACCCGGAACAACTATTTGTAGGTCATACAAATATTTGTTCCGTGCGGGAATCGAACCTGCGACACGGAGCGCAGCAGCCGATCGCTCAACCACTGCGCCAACCGTGCGTTCTCATTGGAAAATTTAATAAATCAATCAGATTGTCGTAATCTCATCTCTAAGCACGAATCTTGAGGATTGTTTTGAAATATAACACTTCAACATTGCGTTAACTCAAACTCAAAGCATTTATTTCAAATAAACCAATTACAGGCACTTTTGAATTGTCAAGGGGTCGGTCAGTCAGAAATATGAAGCTAGTTGTCCATTCCAAAGCGAAAGTAGGTACCTATGGAGAAGAACGGGCAAGAAACTCCATGGACATAAATGGATAATAAATGAATTGTAAACAAAACCGATTACACGACCACTTGAAAACTTTTTACGATAAACACCACTTGAAACTTGACACATTTCTTTTGATTGATTGATTGATTTGATCTTTTATTTTTGGTCATTACTGTGAGGCGGTGGCGAACGGCTTTTAGTTTAACCTCTCACGTACGGCCTCTCCCGAAAAGTTCCAGTAATTTACTCGTACACACACAAAACACGTTAGTCGTCAATTAAAAAAATACATATTTAAAACTTGCTCGCGCATGTCAAGTTTTGTAACCATGGCAGTTGAGTGGAATTGTATAAAACAAAGTCGCTCTTTTATGTGTCTGTGTGACCACCTTGTTCCTGCACATTGGTCTTTGATGTGGTTTTCACCATCATGTCCTAACGATTAAAAATACAACAAAAAAAGAATCAGGCAAATTGGTGCAGCCGCTTTGAAGTGATGCGCGGACAAACATTTGTGGCAATTTATTTTTATTTAAAATTATAACAGATAGATAAAAATTTCGTACCGAGTCGAGTACCTTTAAAAAAAACAACCTGGTTTTTTTTTTCCTTGAACGATCCGATTTTTACAATCGTGTGTCCACAAACAAAACACTCATCAAAAGAACACATTGATACTTGCCAGTTGTGTTTAAGAGACTGACAGAAGCTAAAATGCGGTCACTATCAGACTGCATAGAAGAGAAAGAGAAGCGCGATGACACAACGCTGCTAATTGATTGCAAAATATAAAGCAATTATCTATTTTATTTTTAAATCTATTGATTTGACCAGAAAAGTAAAACACTGTTACGTTAATATGTTGCTTGTATAATGATCTGACAAAAAAAAAACAGAATTATTGCATGTTTATTAATATGGTTTTTAATTGTAAAAAAAAAGTTGAGTTCTCTTCGTGATTTTTTTCCATCGTATCAAATTTGTTGTATTATGTTTTCAATACACTATTTAACTTGCAAATATACTGAAGAATATCATATATTTTCTGATTTTATTAACTGCAGTGAAACATATGCTTTAGACATTATAAACTTGCATTTAGGTCCTGTAGTCCCCATAAATCAAATGTAATGGGAGCCTATTGCTACGAGACGACTAGCATATCTTCTGGGCATAAACTCAGTCTCCGGGCTGTTAGTGAGAATATTACGAACAAAATACAGAATATATTATACTCTTGTTTAACATCAACAAAACATTCTAAACAATATATTTTGACATTTACATCAAAAGTAGATTTTGAACATCTTTAGGTTCTTGAATTGGCCCTCTGATTAATTATACTGCGCACCGGTAGCCACGAAGACTACACAATATATTTGATCTTATTTACTGCAAATGCCAAGGGCTAAAAATAAAACTTTGTAACAAAACGACGAAGTGGATAATGACCTCTTTCACTCATCCGTACCCGTACTCTAAAAAAAGCTGTGCTTGCCATTTAATGGGTGTCTCTAGCCTGTAATAAGCCTTACGCTCTATAAAATAAAGTTTTGAGTCGTTTAATAGAAAATCAGTCTTGGCAACTGTAGTTTCCAGAAGCAAAGCTCGATTTTTTTGTTGGAAACTCTAGTTGCCAAAAGCATTTTAGTCCTAAAATCCAATCTATTTTTATTTAATCTAATTTAGTTTATATTAATCTATTTCATTTTATTCAAACTTATTGTAATCAATTTAGCTTTTAATTCTTTAATCTAATTTTTTTAACTACCTAAGTATTACTGTTTTAATTAATTAATTTTGTCATTATCTGCGCATAACGTAGTGCATGCTGTGCTTTTCCATAAATAATGAGGCGCTTAGACTTAAGTTTGAAATGTACAAATTGTATGTAATAGTGTACTCATTGTTGAAAAGCCTAAAATAAATAAAAAAACGCCAGTCTGTTTGGAGGACCACCCCTTTTCCATAGAGTATGAGTGAACTTTAAACACCTAAAATGGAAGTACCAATAAACTAACTAATCCAGCAGGCGTCCTTACTTGACTCTAGTTCTATTGCCGTGCAACTTATAAGTAAGTAACAACTCAATAGCTGATTTTACCTTATAAAATAAAACATTTCGAAGCCAACAAAAAATAAATGAAACACAAGTAACAAAATAATAACGCCAAGTTTTTTATCCTGAACTCCAGAAAGACTTGGCAACACAGTTTCTTCGATAAACGATTAACAGTTGGTAAGTCAAAAACGATAAATCTTTGTTATTCGTGCTCCAAGTAACTTGTATGTGCCGAAACAAAATTTATGAGCCTTCGGTAGAATGTATTCCGAGGGACCAGACCATTTTGAGGCGATAGTCCAATCACTTTATTGGTCTACGGATACTGCAAACTTTGGTTAATATAACTTATTGAAAAGTAAAATCGATATTTTATTGGTTTCGGCTTTGTATTATTCGGAATTGATTTTCTTTTTTACAACCGTATAAACTTTTGCATTTTGACCCAATTTTCCCATTTGACTGCTATGTTGGTCTTCAAGTAAGGGCGTGGGGTTGTTGAGTGTGATCAAACTAAACAACCCCACCGCAAAGTGACACTAGTTTTTCCATTCCATTTTGGAATGTCAACACATTTATGCAGAGTGCAATTTTGAGACCGGGTAGTACGAGAAAACGCTCTTAGGAGATTTTTTATTACTTTTACCCTACTAAAAAGAATTTTTAATCGCCAATAACAGATTTTGAAAAAAAAATACAGTCAGTAAGAAAATTGGCAATTTTTGTAGAAACTTTTTTGATGAAAGTACTCAAACCACTAACGTATAAAGAATGTTCTCACAACATAAAAAGTGGTCTCACAACATTAACTAAAATAAAATAAAAAAGAAATCGCAGTAAGGAACCTAAGACTTGGCACGACTTTGTCTAGATTTCATTACTTTTTCGAGATAAACAAGCAGCTCCATCGAGACTTGGCTAGTTTTTTACAGAATGTTTTTGGTGGGATTTAACTTCTTTTTGTAGAAACGTGGGCAAAGCAGAAGGGGAGGCATTCGCCCAGCAGTGGGACGCTATAGGCTAGATTAAATTAGAAGATGTGTCCCACTACTCTGGGTTTTTGCAATGACTGAGGGTTCTTCATCAGATACTTTAGACCTTCGATTTTTGAAATCAAATGAAGCGGCCCACCAACTTGAATACTTTTTGTAAAGGCGGTACGTCGATCTCTAATAGTTTGGTTGGGCTCTTGTGTTTTCTAATCAGGGTCACCAGGTACTCCAGATCTTCGATTATCCTAGTTTTTATAGTTTTTCCTTTATGTGGTCATTAAAGCCTAACTCTGTACCAAATTTCAGCTGTCTGAGTTTATGGGAAGTACTAGTTCTATTCTGATGATCATGAGTGAGTGAGTGAGTGTCATAAACGCGAAACTTTGCTTTCGCTAAATGACTTACAGACTTGAAATTTTGGATTTTAAGTATGTGATTATAGCTTACTGGATGACGAAAATTTCTGCGTTCTGGTCTTATCCAGAGGTTCTCAAATAGGGGCCTGAAAATGCGGTGAAATGGTTCCAGTAAAGGATGTTCCGGCAGTGTTTGCTTCGCGCTCGACTTGGCGGGGGCACTGCCGTGCCCCCTGATTTATCCAAAACGTTGTTTCGTAACGCAAATAATTATTGTGGCATCTCCGTGTGGTAGCGTTGGGCTTGGAAAATGATCCATCAAACTTTGAGAACTTCTAATCTATTGTTAGTGTCGCTCTGAGGCCGCACGTTACTTGACTAAGACATGTTTCCGTCTCTTTCTTGCACTTGTAGTTTGATTGTTGTGCGACAGTGAAAGGGAGTAACGATAAGCCAAAGTACGTACTTAGTAAAGTTTATAGATCTCGGCGTAAGAACGTAGTGTAATAGTGGTAGGTATTTATTATAGTTTCGTATTCTTGAAAACAATGTCTTTCAAAGGTAAAATACATACATACATACATAAACTCACGCCTTCTTCCCATGGGGGTAGGCAGAAACCACAGAACGCTTTTACGTTCATACATCTGGTCATACACGAGCGCCGGTTGAGAGTACTTCGCACCTGACCTTTCTGAAGAACATCAAAAGGTAAAATATGCAAGTTTTTACACTGAACATCTACAACAAAAGGTTATGTTGACGGAAAACCACTTTTGTACGCTGACGGATCAGCGGCTGTCAGAAAAATGCTTTAGAAATTTTGTAAATGGGAAATGTGTACGAAAGGTGAGTAATTACTGCGGCTTTGATGTATTATGGCCAAAACCGTAGTAGTCCACGGGTACTCTCATCTATTTTATACTCCAGACTATGTAGTTCTTAAGAATTAACTGCGATGCGCCTAACATTCACACACAATAGATCGGAATCTATTAATTTTATTATGATAAAACATTCAGCCTTTCCCAACTTTGGGTTCAAGGTTAAATAATATAATATTTTATATGGGATTCCTTTCACGAAGGTTTTTCCCGGTCAGCCTTCCTTAAAATTCCATTTTTGCAGATAATACCATAAGCCATTCTAATAGATTTTCTTATTGGAGAACTAATTGAGGTGGAGTTATGTGTTAGGTAGCTTGATATTGTTTTCAGGATTGCCTCTTTGTAGGGTTGCCATAACAAAAATTTGGCAAACAGGACAAGATGCGATTACCCCGGATTTTAGAGCCCAGAACCCGGACATGTCAACAGGTTTTTTTAAACGTGAGTAGTTGAAGTAAAAAAAAGTTGAAAATTACCTTTTTATTTATATTCAGACCTTAAAATTAAATTCTGTCATTTTTATCATCATTTAAAATGTACTTAACAAAACAGAATATTATTACAGTTTGTTAAAAATTGTTTTAATAATCAGTTACATATATTTTTTTAACTTCTTTTAATAAAATTAAAATTATTAAAATACTCTGCTATGTAAACAATACGGCGAAGTCGAATTGCGCCGGCACACCGTAGCACCTGCACTAGGGGCGGGGGGGGGGGCGTGAATTAAGCGAGTTGGTTCGTCGGTTGATCGCAGCGTGCGAGTGTCTCGGGCGGCCCAAGACTTTAAATTGTTAAACCCGGACTACAAATTAAGCCCCGCCCGGACGCTCCCCGGACGCCCTCTAATCTAGGACAAATCCGGGGAAACCCGGACGGTTGGCAACCCTACCTCTTTACGACTGAAAGAGGTAGCTTAGACTACCTGGTTGCACCAATTTTTTTTTATATTTTTTTTTGTGCCCGTGGTTGGCCTGTGGCTTCTGTGATAATGAGTTTCATTATTATTTATTTATTTATTTTACTAATTACAATTTCCTTAAAGTTTAACAAGGCACACAATCAGACCTCTGGGGTCTATCTTAGCATGCCATGGCCTGAGATTTGATCAACGCGCTATTAACAGTTAAGTTAGAATCGAGTTGATGTAATATTCTTTAAGCTTACGCTTTATGTTTGTATTATTCATCGAGTCTCTAATTGTATGATCCCTTGCTAGATCGTACATTACTTTTAGATGAGGGATGAATGGAATGAAAGAAGGTAAAGTATTAAAAACACTACTGTATTGTTCCAATGGTACTTAAAGTAAAATGAGCTTAATGGACTGATGGTGTGGAAATGAATTGAGTGACGCGGCCCTTGTTGGCTGTAACGAGAACGCCTGGCTGACTTGATAGCCCAACGCGAACTCAGCTAATTGTTATGAGTTGAAATGAATGTGTGGCGTAAACTACTGAATTGCAGAATGTGCGGTTGCACCGTACATGCTCCCGAGCGGGAAGATGAAAATGAGATGAACATGAAAAGATGAGTAACAAGGTGAAGCCAATTGGTCCTTATACTAGATGATTGACAAGGTGTTTTTAATGGGTCCTTATTCTATGTTTAGAGTCTCTACTTGAACTCCGTTTTACGTGACATAGGCACTGTACACTTGTCTAACTTATGCACCTTTGGAATTTCACTGTAATCTGATACACACGGAATTTCACACTGATTACGCGCACTAACACTATATTGAACCGTGGACGATGAGCTAGAGGGCCCCGCCTCTGCCCGTGCCGGTGTCGCGTGGTGAGCGGCCTGTAGACTCGACAATGCGGCCCTTGCCACCTCGAGAGATGCGGTTCGCCTGTTACGCAGCCGTCGCACCATGAAGACTGCTCCAACCGCCAACGAAACTCCGATCACCATATAAAATGCGGTGTAGTGATGGATATCGTGATAAGAAACTTCATTTGGCAAATTTTCACTTGCTTTAAGAATGCGGAGTTGCTTCTTGATCTCGTCAAGCTCCTTGTCGCTCGAGAGGAGTGTAAAGTTTTCTATCAGTGGACTTGGGATGCCTACGTCTATGATATTATTGATTGGTTCTATCTCAATCAGCTTGAAAGATGGTTTTATTTCCAAAGTGCTAAAGCCTTCTTTGCGTGAGTAAACCGCAAAACTTTCGGTTTTAATTAGACAGTCGTGTTCGACTCCCAATATGCCTGCTTTTACTAACTGCCCCGGCGACACATTATCGTCGCATAGAACTCTTATTTGACACTGACTACAGCAGAAAAATGCATAATTGTTTATTTTGCTAAGAGCTGTCCATTGATTCGAACATGTCGTAATGCTGATCTTGCATTTACTGGTATCAGGTTCTAATTCACATAACTTTTCCTCATTCTTGAGATGATAAATCGGTTTCTCTATATGACATAGATAATTATCGACATTGTCACGTAGACACATGTGTACATCGTAAATAGACATCGGTAAAAACGAGTCTTTCTTCAAATTGATTGCAACATGTTCAGCAATCAGAGTTAAAGTCGCCATGCTTAAGTTACCTACAAGTTGAGGTATTGGAATAATTTTCATGATTGAAAATGTATCTCTGGACACCAGAGGCAACTTCAATTCGAAGATTAAAAATTCTTCAGTCATTCTTGCTTTGACGGACAATAAATGATAAATGTTTCTAAAGTTATTTTGTAAGTTATTGATCGGTAACGTAAGATCCTTGGAAAGATGACTCGATATTGTATTCAGAGTGTCCTTCAGTTGTTCTGGTGACAATAAATGATAATTGAGTCTCCCGTGATAAACATCTGTTATGGTATCTAATAAACTTGTTTGGATGGTTTTTAGTTGTCTTAAAACATTGCTTGTAGCAATTGCTCCCGTACTGAAATCATTCATGACTCGATTTCTCTCTGATTCGTTCAATAATACGTTCTCCATCTTATCTAACTTGATTGATAGTGAATTAAGCATCTTGTGTTGCTTATTAATTGCTTGCCCGTTCCTTTTCAAAACGTTGTATTCTGCTTCAATTACCGTTGTTTGTTGTTTCAAGAGCGAAAGCAAATGATTTTCATTGTCATGTATTGATTGAATATCTTGTTTATATTGCTCTGCGAATCTCTCATCAAGTACACCGAATAAGTCGTTTGCTAAATAACCTACGACGTTGATAAGGCCTCGCTTGCGGCGGCGCAGGTCTCGTGCGCGGCGCGTGCTAGAATGCTGATTCAGCAACAGGTGGTTATAGTACTCGAGTTCTGAGAATTCATGCTGCAGTTGAACTTGTATGACGTCACAATGTGACATTTCTTTAAACTTGTCGCATAACTGATCCAAGTAGCTAAGATATTTACTGCATGCTTCTGTACCTTGCCAAAATGAATTCATGTCATAGTAAGTGACTATCTTCCATTCATCTCTGATTAATTGCATGTTTGCAATTTTGTCAAAATAAAGACCTTGATTGTCTTTTAATGGTGTAACATTGTATGCACAGTGGGCTGTGGTTAAAATGCTCATGAAAGACAAAAGTAACATTACCAGCGAAGAGAAGCTGTAGTTTACTTTTTTGTTTTGATATGGCTTGCCATCTTTCACTTCGTTGGAACGCAACTCTTGTTTTTCGATTCTATCATTCACCGGGAGAATAGACAGCTTCAGAATAGGCCTCTTGATAAGCCCATTCTTTGTTTTCAATGTGACCACCCTGACGTGGCCATCGGCACCGGGATGCAGCTGGACGACACGGCCAACTGCCCACTTCCCAGGAGGTAAGTTTGCATCGTTGATTGTAACAATGTCATTTAGTTGAATGTCTAGTTGAGAATGTCTCCACTTGCTTCTTGCTGACAGCTGAGTGAGATATTCCGTATGCCAACGTTTCCAAATATCTTGTACTATCTTTTGAGTTAAATGCCATCTCGTCCGCATATCTGTTTCTGTTTCTATTATAGTCATGTCTTGATTTAGATTGATAAAGCTTGACGGAGAGAGGAAATCTAAGTCGTTGGGATCTTCTGTCAGTGGACACAGTGGCCTCGAGTTAAGTACTGCTTCTAACTGGGCCAGAACTGTGCTGAACTCTTCAAAGGTGAGCTTTTGCTCTCCAACTACTCTTCTTAAATGATATTTTAAACTTTTGACCGCAGCCTCCCACAGCCCTCCTGCTGTAGGCCATGAGGGCGCATTAAAATGCCATTCGATCTCCATGCTAGTAACTTCTGCGATCAAGTCCTGATCGAATGTTTCTTGTATCTGCTCCAGTTCTTCTTGTAAAATTTTGTTGGCGCCGACAAAGTTCGTACCATTGTCGCTGTACAAGTGTTTCGGCGAGCCCTTTCTTCCAGACATTCTTCGCAACGCAGCTATGAATGCTGATGATGTGAGGTCTGAGACCAAATCTATATGAACAAGCTTGGTCACCATACAGACAAATACAACAACGTAGCCCTTTGTGGTCTTGATACCACGGCCCTTGTTTGCCTTTATAAGCACGTGCCCTGTATAGTCAACGCCTGTATGTTCTAAAGGCTTTGCAACGTTACATCTCTGCGTAGGTAAATCACCCATCAACTGTGTCATCTTGCTTGGATTGTGTTTACGACAGGTAACGCAGGTACGTATACGCTTGACCGCTCGATTACCACCTATGATCCAGTAATTCTTGCGAATAAATGCTGATGTCACCCGTGCTCCTCCATGGAAGGTCAGTTTGTGTGCTTGATCTATAATTAAGTTTGTTAAGTGTCCTTCGTGAGCTATGATAATCGGATGCATCATATCTTGATTAATTTTGGCCTTGCTTAGTCTTCCTCTGACTCTGAGAAGTCCCTCGTTGTCAAGGAATGGATTTAATTGCAAGAACTTATTTTTTGCTGATAGCGGCTTATTTTCTTGTAAGTTATGTATTTCCTGGGCAAATTCTCTTTGCTGTACATATAAAATTATTTTATGCTTAGCATTTACTAATTCTTGTAATGTAAAATAAGTTTGCATGCGGTTAATCTTGTATCTCGCTTGCTTGATAAATCTTAATATCCATGCTAAAACTCTTGTTAGTTTGGCGAGTGAACTATATCTTGGTAATAATTCACCTAAAATGTTAACGCTTTCTTGCTGCGATATGTGATTTATATGCTTGTCTTTTCTTGCTTCTTCGTTTGTGGTAAAAACTGCTTCCCCAGTTTCTTGTTCAGGGTCGTAGTCCCGCAACCACGACGGTCCTTCCCACCACAGAAAATGGTTATTCAATTGATCGATTCCCAATCCGCGGCTTGCGCAGTCTGCTGGATTTTCTACTGACTTGACGTAATGCCAGCTGTTTGTGGGTATGATGCTTGATATTTGTCGCACCCTGTTGGCGACAAAAGGCTTCCATCGTCTTGGCTCTCCTTGTAACCAGGCTAGGACTACCATTGAATCGGTCCAACTAAATAACTTGATATTATGACTGTTAAGGCATTGTTGAATTTTAGACAACAATTTTGCCAGTAATAGAGCACCGCTATGCTCTAATCTTGGTATTGAAATTGATTTGTTTACTGGAGCTAATCTTGCTTTTCCTGCTACTAACGAGATCTTTGTTTCGCCGTTGTATTCAGTCTTGCTATAAACAACGCATGCGTAGGCTTTATTAGAAGAATCGCAGAATCCATGCAATTCAAGCATGTTGTTTTCTCCTGTACCCAACCAACGCTCCAACTTGAATTGATTGATTTTGTGCATGTCACTTTTAATGTTTAGCCATTCCTTGCTAATTTGATCGGGTAACTTGTCATCCCATTGAATACTTGATATCCAAACTTGCTGAAATAGCAGTTTTAGTTTGGTTGATATCGGTGAAAGCCAACCAAGAGGGTCAAACAACTTTGATATGTCTGACAACATGGATCTCTTAGTTGGTGTTTTGTTAGATGGTTCAATTTTCGATTGAAATGTAAATAAGTCTGCTTTGGAATTCCAACGTAATCCCAAGGTTTTTAATGTCTTCATTTCCTTGAAATCGAAATTTTCTTGCTTGCTACTCGCCCCGATTGTATCGTCTTGTAAGGCTGATGCGTTGGAAGACCACTTTCTTAAATTGAACCCTCCTGATTTTAACAACGAGATTAAATCTTGCTTTAGTTTTACTGCTAACTCGACAGAATGCGATCCGTGTAGAACATCATCCATGTAGAACGACTGCTCCAATGCCTTGATTGCAACACTGTCTACATTGTGTCTCTCATCTTCAGCCAATTGTTTTAAAGTCATCATTGCTAAAAATGGTGCGGCCTTGGTGCCGTATGTAACAGTGCATAGTTGGTATACCTGATGACGTATGTCAATGGTATCCCTCCATATGATTTTTTGAAATCTTTGATCCTGTTCATTTAACCAAATGAAACGGAACATTTTTTCAATATCTGCCGTAAATGCTACTTGATATTGTCTCCACCTTAATAGTAAAGATTGGAGATCTTGCTGTAGATTTGGGCCTTTTAACACGACGTCATTCAAACTGATTCCAGTTGTTGTTTTTGTAGAAGCGTTGAAAACTACTCGAAGTGCTGTCGTAGTGGAATCGTTTCGCAATACACAATGGTGCGGTAAATAATAATCCGGTTGCATGTCACCGGACGCTGGTATCATATGTCCTAAAGTTTTGTATTCTTTTATAAATAATTTATATTGTTTTGCTACTTCTTCATTATTGTGAAATTTCCTTTCCAACTGTTGAAATTGCGCCATAGCTTTATTTTTAGACAATCCCAACTGTGTCTCAAAGTTTTCTTGAAAAGGCAATCTTACTTCATACATGCCATTTTCATGTCTTTTTGTGGTTTTCTTATAATACTCCATGCATTGTAGATCTTCTGCGGATAAATTTGATGATTCTGTGATGTCTTCGATCTCCCAAAATCTTTGTACTTCGTCCACTTGATTCAGGACTACGTTACAGTGAAAAGTTCTGAAATTGCCGCATAAGATCCATCCCAGCCGTGCCTGTTGCGCGACCGGTAGTGATAGATCGGCCCTGATAATGCCTTCTAAAATGATATGGGAATAAACATCGGCTCCCAAAAGGATGTCGATAGGACGGCTGACATTGTATTCTGGATCGGCTAGTTGCATGCCGGCCAGGTGTTCCCATGTTGGCTTGGTAAATGTACATCTTGGTAATTGATTAATCAGCGTGTCCATGATTACCACATCTGTGTTAAATGTAAAATCATTAAAATGTGAACAACATGTTATGTTCGTAACGCCCTTGCTACTGCTCTCCTTCTCTCCTATCCCGCAGATGACGGCCCTGCAATACTTTCTTGATAAAGCTAGCTGCTGTGTCGCTCTGGCTGAAATAAGGGAGGCTTGAGAGCCTTGATCTATTAGCGCACGCATTTTGTGGTATGATCCGTCACTTGATTGAACTTTGATCATTGCAGTTGCTAATAATGTTTCGATCACGTTGTTGCCTTGTTGCGAAACGTGATTTTCTTGCGATTCTTGTTTTTCCGTTCTAGTTGCTAGAACTGCTGACGTGTCATTCTCCGTAATTGGGTTACATGAAGGCTTAATATGAAACGCTTCATGGATAAGGAGACGTTGCTATGGATAGCTTCAACAAACAAGTCCTTAAAAGACACCCAATCTTTGTAATTGCCGTTGAAGAACGGGATGTCAATTTTTGGTGTCCAATTCTCCTTGTGAACTACAGACCCTAGTTTTCTATTAATTGAATTTTTTAATTCATTGTATATAGTTTCTTGTTTCGTATAAGAAACCTCATATTCTTGATCCGTACCCTCCAATTCGCTGTCTAATTCCCAATGTAAGGAATCTATGATAGACCATCGAGACTGTAAAGTACGTAAGGCATCTTTTAACTCCCACTTTTCAGACATAAAATCCAAATTTATCCCTGCTACAGTGCGCTGCAGCGCCCTGAAGTTGCTTGCTTGTTTCTTCAACATTTCATCAAGCTTGCTAGATGAACCTCTGGAGCATACCTCGACGGGCGGCAATTGACGTCCCACCGGATCTTCTTGCTCAGACCGTGCAGGACCTTGTTCCTCCTGTGTAGAACCTCCCTGTTGAGCTACTTTCATCTTTATCAACAAAACTTGATATTGTTGATTGATGAGTGCCTTGGTCGAGGTGTATAGCTCTTTTGTTCGTTCGTATACACGGCCACTAAAATACGAATGAGACTTGCTTTCTTCCGTAAGAAGGCTGTCGTGATTGTACTGGTAATCGGACCAATACTGATCTAAGTTTTCTAATCGTCGCTTGAAATAGTCGGCAGTCTTACGATCCGCTGAATCCTTTTTTATATTTGTAGCCAACTTTAGTATGGCTGTATAAAGTTCGTCCTGATTTGCATGTATGGCCTCCATGACGAGGACTTATTTATAGTAAGAAATAAATGGAAAGATCTTACTTGAATGTTCTTGATAACTGCTTACGGATCCTTGGTGATCCTCTGAGATACTTGCTAGCCTCAGCTCTTGATGATTGAACGCTCCCTGAGACACTTGGTAGTCTCAAAGTCTTAAACTTCTGCACTGACCTCCTGATAGTCTAAGGATCCTTGTTGATCCTGAGTCACTTGTTAGACTCAGTGTCTGAAACTCACACGCTCAGCACCTGATAGTCTAAGGATCCTTGTTGATCCTGAGTCACTTGTTAGACTCACTGTTTTATAGTCACTCAACACAACACACACTTTAAGATTAGAGTCACTGGATAGAGTCACTGGATCCCGCTACACTGTCCACACGCGCGAAATGGACTTTATAGCGGGCGATGTTCACTGTCGAAGGACCAAAAAGAATGTATGATCCCTTGCTAGATCGTACATTACTTTTAGATGAGGGATGAATGGAATGAAAGAAGGTAAAGTATTAAAAACACTACTGTATTGTTCCAATGGTACTTAAAGTAAAATGAGCTTAATGGACTGATGGTGTGGAAATGAATTGAGTGACGCGGCCCTTGTTGGCTGTAACGAGAACGCCTGGCTGACTTGATAGCCCAACGCGAACTCAGCTAATTGTTATGAGTTGAAATGAATGTGTGGCGTAAACTGCTGAATTGCAGAATGTGCGGTTGCACCGTACACTAATGTCTACAGTTATTTGGTTAAGTAAATTGGGTATTGCAAAAGAAGCGGTACGCCTGCCATAAAAGTTATTTTTGCGTGGCACTTGAAATAATTTTGATTTGGCTTGTCGTGTATTCACGTCATGTTTCACGGGAATTTGAATATCACTGTTATCAAAATGTTCTGTCAGGAACAGATACTCAGCGCGTGCTAGAACAGGTAATACTTTGCAATGTTTAAATAACGCTATGTAATTGTCTTGGTATTTACTTTTTACATAGTTTGGTACTACCAGTTTCAGCAAGCGTATTTGCAAATTATGTATTTTATCTAGGTAAGTTTTAAAATGTGCGTCCATAGCTGGTGAGTCCATAGGAGATAATCGACTCAGCAAGAACTTTGTACATTTGGAGGAGGGTTCTGTACGGTATATTGCGCTTTATAATGGAAAACTTGGTGAGCATCGCACGTAACTTGCCGCAAACAGATTCCATCATCAGATCCACTATTCATGTCGAATGGTAAAAATAATGGCAAAGTAGCAGTGGTCATGTAGCTGTATAGGGGTATGAGGAACAGGGTGTAAAGTTCACTCATCCTCTATAGCATAAGAGGGATCCTCCGACCAGACGGGTGTTGTGTCTAGTGGGCAACAGCCCGATGAGTGATGTCGGGACGTTGTATATTTGCTAGTTGTGCGGTAAACTCTGCTTGCGTGATGCAGGATTTTGCGTGACGTAAATGTTATGCGTCGATTGCATGTGTGCTGTGTAGATGCCACCACTTTCCTCTCCGGAGACCGGGACAGCTCAAATCGTGACACTTTACATTTGCATCAGTGCCAATCTCCACGCTCCTGTGCCAGTCTCATCCAGGTTCTATCCGCAGTAGCATAATGACTGTCAAAATCAAAACCAAAACAGACACCATGCCACTGAGTTTCGCGTCGCCCAACAATCTCGGAACACCAGCTCGCTAATAACTCGTAAATCTTTTTGCAGACAAAGTTACAAACTATAGTCAAACATTCTAGGTATGCAAAACAGTTCCAAAGGTTAGATCGATCGTTGGCAAGAAGTGGCAAGACATTGTTGTTAAAGTTTCATTCACCAGCTAAATTGGGATGAAAATCTTCAAATACTTTTTACATTGTATCACAATTTTTTTGGGACAAAGTTCAATCAAAGTCTGATCCATGCTCATCTGCCCAGCGACTTAATGAAAACCATTGTTGTACCTATTGTGAAGGATAAGACTGGGGACACATCAGATCTCTCGAACTATAGGCCCGTATCTCTTGCTACTGTCATTGTCAGCAACACCTACCAGCGTTGTTACGTACACGGAGTTGCGTCAACAATATTAGTTGTGCTGATGAAATGGTGTTGCTGAGCTTCTCGATTAACGCAATGATTATCTTGCTTACGATATGTGAGAGGTACGCGGAGGCTCATGGGCTCAGATACAATGTCAAGAAAAGTCAGGTACTAACCTTTAAGGCGGGCACTAAAACTTACCCAATTGTAAGTCAGTTGAAACTTTGCGGTAGTTCCTTAGAGCAAGTCACTTCTTTCAAGTATCTGGGCCACTGGGTTTCCCAAGACTTAAAAGACAGTCTAGATATTGAGCGTGAGCGCAGGGCGTTGACCGTCCGCTGCAATATGTTGGCTCGCAGATTTGCAAACTGCACGGCTAAAGTAAAGGCTACACTGTTCACAGCATACTGCCAGTCATTCTATACGTGCAGTCTGTGGGTCAACTACACGCAGAGGGCATGTATGCCCTTTCATTCTGAATGCTACAGCAAGGTCATACCACCAAAAGGTCGCCCAGGCAGCAGACCTGCGGACGTGTCCACCGCTGAAATTCCCGTGCAGCCAAACTCGCTGTGAATCTTACTTTAGAACGGTATTTATCAATCGTTAACAACTTCGATTGCAATATCAATAAAAAAAGAGGAGGGTATCGCGGCATATTAATGTTACTGGTGGTGAACTCGATAGTGGGCCCGTAGGACTAATAGTAAATGATATTAGCAAAACTACTAATATATCAGATACGGGCTCAATATAATGTTTGTCACGAAATTCCAGAATATCTACCGATGGTGACAGTAACTCTTAGCAGCCGAAGGAGTACGTTGGCATGACAGTAGCTAATATTATCAGATACGGGCTCAATATAATGTTTGTCACGAAATTCCAGAATATCTACCGATGGTGACAGTAACTCTTAGCAGCCGAAGGAGTACGTTGGCATGACAGTAGCTAATATGTGTCTATCTAAGCAGCTGAGCGAACCGGCTTCCGAAACAAAACAGCTAAGCCCTAAGGTTGACGAGGCGGCGCCCCGGCACACAGCTGCTAGGCAATGATTGTATTACCGTGTCCCCAAATAGAGGAATAACGATGGCTGAGATCTTGCGTGAAAATAATGTGTTACAATCCAACATGGCGGAGCATGGTAATGACTGGACAGTTGTGCAAAGGTCTAAGAGGAATAATAATTTCAGTGGAAAAGTTGGTAATGCTATAAAAGACATAGAAGTAAATTTCAGAGCAGCAGAGAAAAGATTACCTATATATGTAACGAATGTACATAGGGAAACTTCGATAGAAGATATCGCCAATTATATCCTAAAGAAAACCTGAGAAAAAGTTACACTTACAAAGTTATCTATTAAAAATGAAAATAAATATAATGCTTAAAAAAATTGTACCGAGTTATATGTTACAAATGTTTTTAGATGAGTCAATGTGGCCGAAAGGGATTGTTTTTCGTCGGTTTGTACATTATACGTACCGGACTGCGGACAAACACTCTGACACGATAATTAATGAAAATATAGTTGATGGATGACACACAGTAAAATTATTACATTTAACTTTATAGGCCTTAACTAACTCTTCTTAACTTTATGTGGCAAGGCAGATATAATAATATTACAGGAGACTTGGTTACTTCCACATGATATCCCGCTGCTGGGCACAATAAGTGTCGATTATACATATATTGGCAAATCTTCACTTGATACGGCAAGTGGATGTTTGAAAAGAAGACCTTATGGCGAATTGGCTATTCTATGAAGAAAGAAATCGTTTGTGTCCGTCACTCCCGTAGATTGCAGTTGTGATCGGTTAGCAGCGTGTAAAGTAGTGGTGAATTAATTGTTTGTGTATATATGCCTGTTGAGTCCAGAGATAATCTTATCGAGTTCACGGAATGCTTGAGTGAAATATATGCTATAATATACAGTAGTAGCGTAGAATCAGTGGTCGTATTCGGTGATTTTAATGCCCACCCCGGCGCGCGGCGGTCTCTTCTTTATCGAACTCATGAATTTTTGTGGGGAGCAAAGATGGGTATGTGCAGACGTGGAACATTAAGCCTTAACGCAGGTGACTATAAGTTTATTAGTGATGTTCATTGCTCTGGGGTGTTGCTGGGCTGTTGGTGGTTGGACCATTGTGTTAGTACTGAGATGGGTTATAAAATTATATCTAATGTAAAAATTCATTACAATGTATTTTGGTCTGATCGAACAGAAGTGACTTTGATTTCATTACTTGTGAATGATGACACACAAATTGGCACTAAAGTTTCTTCGTCCATAACAGACACTTTGTTCTGGATGTATGACAACATTTACTAATAATAATCAGTCGTCTTAAAAATACATAAAGTCATGGCTACGACGGTATTACCACAGAGGTTCTTAAATTCGTTAGTGATATTATAGCTCCACCTTTATGTCACATTATGAACAGAAGTATTGTGTCGGGTATTTTCCCTAAGAGTCTAAAAAGAGTTATAATAAAACCTACACATAAAAAAGAAAACAAAGAAGAAATGTCCAACTATAGACCTGTAGCGTTAATCCCTATAATATCTAAATTTTTTGAGAATATTATTTACGAATCATTATACACATTTTTAAACAAACATAACATATTGTGCAACGAACAAATGGGTTTTAGAAAAAACAGAAATATTAATATGGCAATATACAATTTCTTATGCAATATAATGCCAAGTGTAGATAATAAGACGCCTGCATGTGCTATATTTGCCGATATGACCAAGGCTTTTGACTACGTAAACCATGACGTCCTTTTGGAAAAACTACATAGTTACGGTATAAGGGGGAATGTCCTAGACTTAATAAGCTCCTATCTTACTGGAAGGACTCAAAATACAGAAATCTCTAGAATTTGCCTTGAAACCAAATGTGAGCTTAGATATACATCAGCCAGTAGGGAGGTCAAATACGGTGTACCGCAGGGCAGTGTATTGGGACCTCCTCTATTTCTCCTTTATATAAATGACCTGCCACGACAGACACGACAACCCATGGTACTATTTGCAGACGATAGTACAGCGATAGTTAAGTGTACTAATAAAGAAATATATGAAAGAGAAATTAATAGCACCCTAGAAACAATTATTCATTGGCTTGGTAAAAATAAATTAATAATAAATCTTAAAAAAACAAAAGTAATGCACTTTTATCAAAGGATACGCGCTGATGATATAAATGTTAGTTATAATGGTCAAATAGTGGATACAACTTGTGTAGCGAAATTTCTAGGCATTCTTATTGACAACAATTTGACTTGGAAACCACATGCCGATGACGTATGTAAGAAGTTAAATAAAGCAGCCTACGTACTGTATAACCTAGCACATAAAGTTAGCACTGATACACTTCTACTCGCCTATCATGGGTTGATTGCTTCAGTGTTAAGATTTGGAATCATATTTTGGGGTAACTGTAGTGAGAGGGAGGAGATTTTTAAGGCCCAGAAACGGTGTATTAGGTCTATGTCAAAACTTAAAAGCACAGACAGCTGTGAACCTCTGTTTCGGTCTCTGAAGATACTGACTTTTCCATGTTTGTACATATTGGAGGTGGCAATTTTTGTAAAGTCTAATCTTAACTTATTTTCGTCACTGGCGAACTTAAGAACACGTAGTGGCCCCTTGAGATCCCAATACAAGAACTTACTACATTCGGGTAATTACAAAACAGCACTGTTAAGGAAAAGTATTATGACAATGGGACCTGTCATTTATAATGAAATACCTTATAGTTTTAAGGAATAATCCTTAAAACTATAAGGTATTTCATTAGCAGTTACCTTAGATTTAAAAATGTTTAAAGAATAATCTTTAAACATTTTTAAATCTAAGGTAACTGCTTTACTTTTAGGCAAATGTTATTACTCAGTGAAAGACTTTCTTAATGATACGAGTTTTTCCTGATTATGACTGTAATAATTAATTGCAATTTTGACCATGTAAGACTTTTGTACCTGACTATATATACTTCACTATAATTTCTAATCGATTGACATTATTTTGTTTATATATTTTAATTAGTGCAATAATTTGCACGACGTAAGTGGACCCTGTTTTGTTGACATTAATTTTGTTTTAATAATATTTAATGTAACAATTTGCACGCCGTAAGGTAGACTGTAGCCGATCTCATTATTATACAACATCTTATATCTGTATCCTTATAATAAAATCCTGGCAGAACGCATTTACCATACGTCGAAGGTTTTCGTCAAAGTACAAAAGACAAACCTCGAGAGCGGCAAAATAAATCAGAATGCGAAAGAGGATTGAATAAAATGGCTAACAAAACTGGCCTTAAAGTGCCAGAAATATGTAAATGGCCTGCCAAGACTTCTTCATGTAAATTCTGTTGTCGTATTAAAATTCTGTAATTTTGTTCTGCTGGTAAATTACATTAGAAATCATTGGTATTTAAATATTTAGTCATTAGAATGTAAATAAGAAAGACCATGTCGCATGAACGTGAAATAAAATATCGCGGGGGAATTTTATCGCGCATTGGATTTTCAACCCTCGGTGTTGAACCGAGCAATGTGAATCTAACAAAGTGCATTCCAGCGCGTCGAAAAAACACACTGTTGGATTTTCAACTCTCGGCACTAAAATTTTTACGTCCGTGCGAATGCGGACAAAGGCAAGAGCTGTCGTGGGACACTCGGTTGGAATGAAGTTCCTTTCGCTTAGTGAATGAGAGCAAAACCGAAAAAAGTGTCACATTTTGATAGTCAGGAGACTTTGTTATGTGCATAGTATAACTTGCAGTAAGGAACATCGTTCCAATTTTAGCAACGGGAACGGCAATAAATTTTAGTCCTGCCCATTTACTTATTGAGTTTAGTGCACAACGGTCAAGTAATAAGTAGATAATATACCAGACAAATAAGTCGATAATATACCAGACAAGAGCAGATTTGTATGAAATTTACTACAAGATTAGTAAACCAGCAGGAAATGGTAATACATTCATTTTTACAGTTCAATGACATTTATTGCGTTATTTACGTTGAGAGCAGCAGGGCTAACATGCCGGACGCGACAATTACTCACTCTCGTATTTTCTCGTCGCGTCTATACCGTCACTTTACTCGTTTTCTGACAGTACTGCCATACAAAACATTCGACTCGTTCTGCCAAACTTGATGTTTTCTCGTTAAACCCTAACATGGTACATAATTTATCTCGCATTTTGACAATTCAATATGAGGAAATCACTGATTTTCTCTAATTTAGTCGTCCTCAATTTTGACGTCGAGAAGAGTAGACAAAACTATGACACAATTAAAATTAAAATAAAACTCCAAAATAACATGGCAAATTCATAATTATACTTATTTTACTCATCATTTTGTTATAAAACATAATATTAATAAAAATACTTAGTTATATACTACTTTTTACATTGGAACGAAGAGTCTTTCGGCGGCCGGGCCGCGAGAAAAACTGTGGCGGAGGGGAGCACTATTACATGGATGAGAATCACGTGCAGTATCTGCCAATTATGGTGATTATCGAAATCTAGGAGGTTGTGGGTATACGGCAATATCAAAATTTCGTAATAATGCCACTAATTTTGTATTATAATTTTTAGTAAAAAAAGTCGGATATAAGAAACGAAACACAAATTAAAAGAGGTAGACGTAAAATCATTATAGTACTAATTCCATGAGTAAAATCGACCGATGTTGCAATGATAAAAATTATTTGTTTTTAATAACTTGCTACATCGGTATCTCGTCGCGAGATAAGGAAATGTCAAAGTGCCTTTTTCGAGTTTCCTCGAGCCTAACGGTCATGTTAGGCATTATAGTAACGACAAATTCGTAGACAAATTTCGACAAATCGAGATAGAGAGCGTTCTCGCGCCTGTCATGTTAGCCCTGCAGACGGAGTTTTCAAACATATTAAGCAACGGATAGGAATTTATTTCGAAATCCTTCGGATTTTCATTGGAAAGTTGTTACGTAGTTTGGGTCCTGACCGTGTCATGCACAAGTCATATATTACGGTTTATTCAAGAGTTTTACCTTTCTACTCACTAATATAAACATCACGCCTGTAATCCCAGAAGTATGTACAGTACGTACGTACAAAGTTTCTGAAGCATATGAGTAAGAAAACGTGTACTTAGCTAGTAACGCAATTTATTTGGGAAAGCCATGACAATCAATCTGCTGTGTAATCTGCTGTGTAATCTGCTGTGACTGCCCGCCAACTTGATAGTCTCAGTTGACATAATCAATATAAACTTGCCATACATTGCAATTTCTTCTGTGTTGATGGCTTAATCCGACTATGAGAAATTCTTGTGGACCCCATGGACGAACAAACACATTCGGACAGATTCTCGCGAACGTATAACTGTGTCACTCAAGTCGGACAGCTCGCTATACGTACAGGCACGCACACATTCACACATAAGTCGGTCAATCCGCGCGCAAACCCAAACACTCACGCAACACAAAAACAGGACTCGGTTTTGTCTTAGCCGAGTTCCGTCCAATTATAGATCATCTGGGACATCATCCAAATATAGATCTCAATTAAGAAAAAAAACTGATATTTGTTTTTTCCCATAAGCACAGGTATTTGTTTTAATTTATTTCACATCGTTATTTGCAAACTGATATAACTGAAGATATTATTGTGTGACGAAATATCATTAGCATTATGAGAAACTAAAACAATATTTAGCATATTGGGACTAATTAAATTAACTACAGACGACAGATAGTTAACATTATGTACCCAAGTGTTATTTTCACCTATAAGGGTCCCCAAACACACGCGACGCTACATGCGTGGCGTCGCGCCTGTTTGGCTTTAAGAGAAAGTAAAGCGATATTTGGCAGATTTGGACTAATTAAATTAATTACAGCGTCAGACATTAGAATTATGTACGCAAGTGTAATTTACATAGCGTGTTCAGAAATTAAATAGCACAAAAACAAGATTAATTAGTTTAAAATATCAAGTCGCTTAAGAGGATCTCAAAATAATTTAATGGTACTTATTATTTCCAACCCTAAAGTCTGAAAAACAGTCCGAATGATAGGCAGGTATAGTGTCACCCAGGAACTGGGCTATGCAGGTCTGATGAGCATTTTAGCTACATGTTAAATACTGGTGTTAAAAACTTACTAACTGCTCAGCTGCATCCGTTTAGTTTTGTAAGCATTTAAGAATTTTGATGAGGTAAGAAAGGATCTGTAAGAATCTCAACATGAAAACTTAAGTGAAAGTGAGTTTGAAGTGAGCTCATCATCAAGTAACCTGTAGTGCTATTCCGTAACCATCTTACCGTGAAATCTTAGGTGAATAGAGCGTGGAGTGAGCTGTCAGTGCCACTAATGCTAGGGATTGACCATGAACATGCTGATGCTTGTCGCTATGCCTTGCCTGAAGATTGACACTATGGCAGCTTACTTCAAACTCACTTCGCTTAGGTAGTCACGGTGTGATTTTTACAGAATATATTAGCTGTAAGTTCATAAGTGCCTGTAACTTTCCTTGTACACGTCCGATGTTTCTCCCAGAAAACCGACCGTATCTCTGTGGAATATGGTTTTTACCAATGTCGCTTCTGACATACTTTTATAATTGTATGTAATAGTTTAAGGATAAAACTAAATTACAATGTAATTTGTTTGTATGTATGTAATAGGTATATAAAAAAACAACCTTAAAGTTTTGACGGACGTCCACGTCAAGCCCGTTCAGCAATTCATTACTTGTGGTTTTAAGCCCTGCTTTACATGTAACGTTGATTTGCAGTCTAGCTTGCATTGCTAAGCTTTGATTCGTATTCAAGGAACACATCAAATAAAAATCAGCTTCGGATATTTGCGCTTTCAAAAATGTGATAAAGGTCAGAAAATGGAAAACAGCTATCTATTGTGGTTTCAAATAGAGACTATTTATATCAATCGTTTGTGGTATGTTTGATGTATCATTCATATTAGGGCGTTTATCATATTTGCACTCATGTTGCGTGTGAAAAGTTTAATCAAAAAGATACACACTACCCTAATTTTCAAATAATTGATAACATATTACATTTATTTCCATATAGCAAAATAGTGGTAAATAAACAGGCGTTCAATACAGCTACAAATGAGGAAGTATTTCTTACTCAAGAAGAGTATACTTTAGATCCGTGCTTAACCAACATTAGAAAACCGGATAGTAAAAATGTGAAGGACCTTGATGAAGACACCATAGATTTTTTGAAAGTGAACGTATTTATTTGAAATCCCAAAGTTTGCCAAGTATAAGAGATTCTATGATCCGAGGCTCTTTTGTGCTCCAGTCCACTCAAGTCATTTATTGAATGTGTTCTTTGAGAGATAAAGGCCGATAAGTTTGAAAGTCTTTGCACCTAAAGTCTTTAGTTTGTAAAAAAAGCGGTTTCATGTTGGCAATAGTTGATAAGACGTATGAAATATGGCTTTGGGTTGAATTTCTCTTCAGCTTTGTTCATTTACGATCAAACCCAATAACCTAAGTTAGATCGCTACTGATGAAAGACAGTACAATTATATCTGTCCCCGTCAAACAAATAGCTGTCAACACGTTATAGGGTCGCATACTTTGGCTTTATTGGGACGTTCAAACCAGAGATTGATAGGTTTTTCTATCTCCAGTACGTCAAAATTTCAATAGATTCAATATATTGGGTTAGGCCGTATAGTATTGGTTATGCTTATACCATTAGTCATTCATTCATCCATTCATGTCCCTTATCATATTCTTTTATTTTTTAGCATTTTACGAATCGTTTTAAAACGATTTCTTTTATAATATCTTTTGACACTTATGTCAAATTATCAGACTGTCATTGTTTTTCTTCTTTTTCTCTTTTAGTCTATGAAGATTGCTTTTTGGTTTATATAACTTGAATTATTTTTATCAAAAGGTTTAGCTGAAATATTGTTTCTTTATAATTACCGATTGTTAACTGAATTTCGATTTCTAAAATAATTAATAAGGACACGCTCAGACTCGATCGTGGAGGTTTTAATACATGTTGGCTGAACACAGGCTGGTTTTATGACTGGCAGATGAGATGTCAGAAAGAAGAAAAACTAATTTTGAAACTTCAAAAGTCGTCTAGAATAAATTCTGGTAAAGGAATATTTGGCTTATGTAAGAAAGGGCTGAAGCATTGCAAGGGGATTCTCATCCGCCCCGACAAGAGCGTCGCTTTCGACAGCACCGACAAGGCCGAATGGCTTGCTGACAGCCTAGAGTCCCAATGTTCTCCCAGCTCTCAACCAGTAGACCAAGCTCACCTGAACAAGGTTGACGCTGAAGTCGAACGGTGAGCCATCCTACCCACCGTCGAAGACCCTGATGATCCTCTGCCGCCCGTCACTCCAGACTAAGTGCACGACATCATTAAAGGGCTCCACGCTTGTAAACCCCCGGTTCGGACGGTATTACCAATAAGGTAAACAAACTCCTACCTGCCCCTCTAATAATGCTCATGACCTCCATCTTCAATGCCGCCTTCCCACATCTTCTTGACATCTTCCCACAAGCATGGAAAGAAGCCACCGTCATCAGTATCCCAAAGCCAGGCAAGCCAAAGTCTGAGCCCTCCAGCTACCGCCCTATTAGCTTACTCAATGTTCTCGACAAAATCTACGAGAGGCTTATTTATAATATATGTATCGTAGAGCACTTGAGCTCTGGTCTGCAGCGTAACGCGACGACGGGTGTGCTATTCTTCGACATAGCGAAAGCCTTCGACAAAGTCTGGCACAACGGCTTGTTATACAAGCTTTACCAACTAGGAGTGGCAGATCGTCTCCTGCTCATCTTACGAGACTTTTTGTCGAGTCACCCCTTCCGCTATCGCATCGAGGGTGCACGCTCGTCCCCTCACATTGTGTCCCTCAGAGTTCCGTCATATCTCCTCTAGCCTTCAGGCTGTTCACCAGCGATATCCCAGTTGGCTCTCTTCGCCGACGACACTGCCATTTACTATACCGGTCACTATCCCAATGCTATACCTCGTACTCTTCAAACCTCCGCAAACGTCTTAGGCGCTTGGTTCCGGAAATGGAGAAACGAGGTCAACCCCGATAAGAGTCAGGCGGTTCTCTTCTCGAGACGTCGTCGAGTCCCACCCCCCCCCCCCTTCCTAGCCCGATCACTATGTACGGCAAGCCAATCCCTTGGGATAAGCAAGCCAAATACCGAGACGTGATCCTTGATCAAAACCTAACGTTTAAACAGCACATTTAGGCGGTTCGCGCGCGCGCCGCTTTCGCTCTTGGTAGACTCCACTTCATTCTGACAGCCCGTTGCAAACTGTCACTTAAATGCAAGCTGCGCATCTATACCGCAGTCATCCATCCCATCATGACTTATGCCTGCGTTGTATTTGCGCACGCTCATCCACGTCATCTCCACAAGATGCAGACCCTCCAGAACCGACTCCTCAGAAAGGTCACGGATGGTACCCTTACTATTTTCGCAATATAGATCTCGACGCCGACCTTAAAATGCCAACCATAAACCAGTTTATGAAATGCTTTTCCAAGTACTCAAAAGACAAAAGAGAAAAAGCAAAGAAAGTATTCTATGAAACTTTTTTCAAAATCATTTAGGTAGGCATACCAATTTGTCTGGAATATCTTGCCGGCAGTGAACGCTTTGTTTTACATTACATAAAATTATGGACTGAAAGGAGCAAAACAAAATGTTATTAACATTACGTAATCACAAAACGTACCTAATATTCTAAAAACCATTAATCTGTGTGCCTGAGCAAGATTAATGTCTATCAAAATTAAAATTTGTCTCCTGTTTCATTTTATAACGTTCGTAAAAGCCAATCAGACATCAGTATAATACATTATGAATAGACTCCGTTATCGTGTATCATTGACGTCCCTTTTTTATAGGGATTGAATGTTTTAATCATCGACTATCCAAATTTCCATGGTATTGTATTAACAGTCATATGTCCCTGTTACACTGTCAATGAGTCAAAGACGATTACTACTAAGGGATAAAAATGTGATAAAAATATGGGAAAAATAAAAATTGCAGGTGGTCGTTAGATCATGACTTGTTTATCATAGTTTTTCTATGATAATTACAATATACTTCTACATCGCCGGCGAAAACAAGGGGCCACTCAGTTTAAAAATGGTTTTGGATGTCTGCTAGTACCAGTATTTCAATAATGGCAGCAAATATTTAAAAAAAAGTAATAATAATAATAAATGAGTTAAAATCAGTGTATACAACAAAGAAACAAATCTTGATGTTCGTAAAAATAATGTGATCTCAAAGATAAAGTGAGATATTCGAAAAAAATAGTTAAACCGATATAAATATGAAGAAGATGGGTACACGCTTTAAAAGCCCCCTCCCGACCCTTGCTCGAGCCAGCCCGCGCCGCTGAGCCTGTAGCTTTAAATTCGTCCCTAAATAATATCATTCCTGATCCAGCTAGTCATTTGCTGCCCTCTTCCAGCGACGCCCTAAGCCGAGGTTCGTACCCCACAGGGGGTGCCCTTAGCGTGTAGTCGCTTAGTTTTTAGTTAGTATTTAAGTTTAAGTCCTGGCTGGAGGCCTTAATTTATAAGCGAATCCACAGGCAAGTCCGTCTAAGCAGACGACAACCTCATAGGTTGACCTGCGAGATGCCATTTATAAAAAAAAAAAAAAAACGCTTTAAAAGTTTTTGGGGGGGATTATTCTCGTCCTTGTCACGCGGTACGGACAATGTAGGGCGTTAGTTTGAAGTTACACAGTTGTGACGTCACTTCTACGATAGTGCTTTCCTTGTCTAACACTTATTTTAAAACGTTAATAACTTGGAATATTTTTATGCTTTTACACTTTTTGTATTATTGTTTGCACTATTTAGAAACGACTTTTTTTTTTGAGAAAAAAAATCACCATCCCTGTCGAAGTTCCCGATAAATTTAAATTTAAATTTATTTATTCCATTAGACAAAAATGATCCATATTTTGTTAGTTGGTTAGTTACAATAAAATACTTAAAAGCTATGTTAGTGTGTTACAATTAAATACAAGCTCACAGAAATTACAATATTTATATGATACTCACCGCATGAAATGAATCACTCCTGCCTGACCAACACCTGCATGCAGTGATTCATACTCGGTGAGTAAAATTTGTCCACTAACATCTTCAAAATGCTATTAGAACTTGACCGCGTTCTCTCTAATAGCGACGCTGTTTTTCTTCTCACCATAGCGTGGAAGTCATGAACACGCGCCTGAGCGAACATGCCAGAGGCACTACAAAAACGCGGCAGCCCCAAGAGCATTCTGAAGCTGTTATTATATTGCACCCTCAGGGTGTCCATGGTTTTCCGCGTATAGCTGGCCCACAGGCTGCTTGTGTAGAAGGTCTGGCAATAAGCCTTAAACAACGTAATTTTAACCTCCTTACTACAACCCGCAAACCTGCGAACCAGCATATTGCTTCTCACTGCAAGAGCTCTGCGCTCGCGTTCGATGTCTTCATGATCATTAAGGTCCTCCGTCACGTAATGCCCTAGGTATTTCGTTTGTTCCACCCTTTGTAAGGGCTGGCCATTGAGGTTGATAATTGGCTCGTATGTCTGCTTCTTACCCGGGGCCTTAAAGATCATGAAAAGACTCTTCTTACAATTATAAACAAGACCGTGGCTTGCAGCGTACCTTTCACAACATTTTAAAAGCTCCCTTATGGAGCCGGCCGTTGGACCCAGCAGCACCATAACATCCGCGTAGCTGAGGTTATTGACGCAAACGTTGTCTATCCAACATCCAATCCGTTTGCTGCTGAGTCCATCGATCAGCTCATTGACGTAAAGGTTGAAAAGCTTAGGCGAGGTCAACCCCCCCTAACTTACCCCACATTCCAACCCATACGCAGCAGAGATTGAATTATTCCACCTAACAAAATTCACTTGCTTACCATACCAGTACTGAAAAAGACGTATAATTTCAGCTAGTACGCATGCTTCCCCAAAATTCTTCCACAATATGCCATAGGAGACGAGGTCGAAAGCTTTAGAGAGGTCGAGGAAACACGCATATACAGGCGTGCTTCTGTCAGTATAATATTGGATAGTCTGTTTAAGAGCCAGTATTGCGCTTTCAGTGGAAAGTCCAGGCCGGAACCCGAACTGTGTGTCGTTTAACTTCAACCATTTGTGGAGAGTTTTATCTAACAGACTGTCCAATACTTTTGCTAGCACAGTGGCAAGTGATATGGGTCTGTAATTACTTACGTCAGAGACGTCACCAGTCCTATTCTTTATGATTGGGACAACTAATGTGTGCATTAACTCGGGAGGAAGATAAGAGTGACTTAAACACAAAGAATAGAACATGGATAATACTCTCGGACAGTGTACACCCGCGTGTTTCAAGTGCTCGATGCTGAGACTGTCATGCCCTGGAGACTTGCCTCTGGCCATTTTCTGTATTGCAGATGATACTTGCTTGGCAGTAAAACGACTGAGAGGGCTATTATGAAAAATTTCAGCATAGACCATTGATTTAGAAGGCCCCAGCGGCGAGGAAACGCGAAAGTGGTTTAGGAAAGTGTTCGCTATTTCCTCTGGTATACTGCAGCCCGCCACCGTCACCGGCAAAGCTGGCTTAAGATCAAGCCGGGATGTCGACTTCCAAAACCGACTAAATAAATTATACCTATAAATAAATTTGAACTGATGCGTTACTTTTAGTCTAAAAAGTTTATTTTA
This sequence comes from Dasypolia templi, assembly GCA_963555695.1. Classification (NCBI taxonomy): domain Eukaryota; kingdom Metazoa; phylum Arthropoda; class Insecta; order Lepidoptera; family Noctuidae; genus Dasypolia; species Dasypolia templi. Next base: position 15,810,044 of record OY743157.1, read on the forward strand.
CAATACTGCACATCGTGAGGTTAAATAACGATATTAAAAATTTCTGGTCTGGACCGATTTGTATGACATTTTTTGTGCATATCGGGTAGGTCTGAGAATCGGCCAACATCTATTTTTCAAAAAAAGAAGCAAAACTACGTTTGCGGGGTCAGCTAGTGAATCCTATGAAACTCGCATAGTTCTTCAAAATCGTCTGCCATTTTGTAAAAAAAACTTATTTCAAAATATTTCATATTTTGGAAATGCACTCTATAAAAACACTAAAAAAAACAGCCTAATAAACGAACAAAAAGTGTATCCAGAATTTGCTGCTTTATTTCTGCAAAAATTTTTGAAGTCCGAAAAGATCCATTCAAAAAATTAAAACTCTTTTGCACTGCAACAGATGTAATAGGATCGCAACACCCTCCACCATCCGCATTCAGTCTGCCCCAGCCACCTTTTTAAGGTCGTCGGTCCATCTAGCAGTGGCATTGGGCTGGCCATGTTTGTCGAAGGATCCATGGCGGGTAAAGCATACAAGTCCTGGAGCAGAGACCGCGTTTTGGCAAGCGTAGTTTGGGACGCCCCTAAAATAGTGCCCTGTTTTGTGACAAATATTGAGTCCAAGATACTGTCCTAGACCTATCACAAGCTTCTTTAATGTAAGTAAGGTAATCTGACAAAAACAGAGGTTGTACTCGTACGGAAACAGTAAATGATAGCTCTTATCGAAACGGTGCCAAACAGGCAATATTTTAGGGTTCCGTTTCCAAAACGTGCCAACGAGATCTTAAGGCTCCGCTGTCCGTCCGAACGGTGCCAAACAGGCAATATTTTAGGGTTCCGTATCCAAAAAGTGCCAATGAGACCTGTCCGTCCGTCTGTCATAAGGCTGTAGGTTTTGAGCCGTCATAAGACCACATTTAAAATTACACTGAGTGTGTACTACTCGTACAATGACCACTATAACATTAAAATATCAAAATTAGTTCAAAATTAAAGAGGTTCCAAAAAAAACATAAAAAAATATATGCAAAAAACTGTACAGTGGTACGGAACCCTCCGTTGGCGAATCAAACCCGCACGTGGCCACTTTTTTATTATTTACTTCCGGATTTCTTATCATTTTCCTGTTTCTAAAAGTTTTGCAATATTTTTTCCCCTTTTCTAGTTAGTTATTTATGGGTAATTTTCCCCTTTGGAGTAACCATATTAAAAAGGCTCGGTTTTAAAAGTTTAATCAACACAGAGCTACAACGTTATCAATTGGTCTTATCAGGCAAGTATATGCTTCCCAATTGCAATGAAATAGAAGACATTTTAAGTCATTAATCCCTCAAGTACAAACACAACTCTTAAGCAAATATATGTATCTATAAAAATAACGGTTAGTAATAAAATAACCCATCACATATGCAATATTAATACGAATTTTCAAAATTAATTAAGATATGGCTGAGAATATCAATAAACGTTGCCCATAAAAATATATTTCTAGAGTGCCCTCCGTTTTTTAAATTAAAAATATCCATACGTCACTGATTTACATTAATCATAAAACCCTCCGAAGTTGGAAATACCCTTTATCGAAAGAATACCGACGATGCACTACCATGCGTCATCAAGACCCACACCGGCTGTGAAACATCGCTGACCTTGTCACACGCACAACAACCTCAATAAGCTTATCTCTTTTACTCGGAAAACTTATAGTTATGAGTATTTGTTTATATAATTATAAAATTTTTGTGATGCTTTTATTCATTAGTTTGTTTACGTTCGCCGTGTGAACACGGAAATATTAATAAAATATCAAAAGTTGTCACAATTAGATTTGTTTAAAATCAGTTCAACTTTGTTCTTGTGATTAGGTGTGTATTACCGAAAAAATAAAATTTAAAGTGAGTTTCTACAGCATTTTAAATACTTAAATTTATTACTATCAACCTTTTCTTGAATATTTTAACGACCTGCCAAGGTCAATCTTGATTATGTTAAAGTCACATTGGCACTGCAATACTTCAAGGCCAATTTATATCCTTAGTTAATTTCTTTGGTAAAATATTATAGAAATAGGTTATAGAGTCACTTGTGCATTTGCATCTGCTACACTCCATCTCGGATGAGCAGCTTTTCACTTTGTGGTTCCTCGACTGCCCGCTGAAAACTGTGAATAATTGTTTTTTTTTTTTTTTACAACAATATGTAGAAGCGTCCTCTCAGCTAATGACAATATACTGCATCCATCGAGCATTTGTCAGGCTTTCTACTTTATATTCCCTAGCCTTATGAGTTCCTACAACCAAAGAAATACAGAGATAAAGTAAACAGACCAGTTAATTTCCAATCCGTCACTTCAACAACATATTAAATTCTCAAACAAGTTTCCGTTTTGTTTAATGCTCATAACAGTTATGACTACTGCCTCTTATCATTGTGATACGAGGATGACGTAGAGGTCAGGTTTGATATCAGCTTGTGGTTTTATTGTGGTCAACAGACCTCACTATGTCTAATGTTGTAGGATATCTGTGTAGCGTAGGTATTTCCTTCTTCATGGGAAAAACATACCAGTGTATACTTTTCTATGCGTTTTAAAACCGCATATGGAAATAAATCACGAAATCAAAGATCTTTTGATTCATTTGGTTATCGAAATGGCGTTATTTCACCGCGGTCACTAAAATCCCAAAAAAAACGAATACGTTAGTAAATCGGGAAGTAGTAGGTATTTTTTTTTTATCACTATTGCCTAGGCTAGACTTAAAGCCCATCACAATCATCGTAGATTCGTTGCTTACTACTGCTCAAATATTAAAAATAACTTAAAACTTTTACTCATTTCAGTACTCCACAATGAAGACCATCATAGTATTCTCAGCCATCCTTATCAGCTGTCTTGCCCAAAGATCACCGTACGCAGGCAGGCTACCTATAGGATTCCCCTATGTCCCCCCACCCAGCACCGCTGCTCCGGACTCTTCAGATTTGGGAAACAGGTAATTATCATTTAGACCTTACTTACTGAAATAGCCTTGTAGGTATTGTTCAACTGTATCATTTCAATCTAACCAATTTTTGTCATAAAGTGAAGACGCAACATGGAGAACTACATTAAATAACCGAATTAATTTGATAGAAAGATGAGGCTTATGTCAGCAGTTGATCAACGTGGACAGCTGACGTAAAAGTACTTATCATTTAAAATGAATTTTAAAATCTAAAATCAATCTTGAAACGGTTTTAAAAACTAAAATCAAAATTTTAAAATTATAGATTCGGAGACGAAGCCGGCACCACAACTACAATCAGACTCCCTCTAGAAGCCCTCGGTGATGCGGAACTTGTTCAGAGGCTGAGCAAGTTGCCTATTGACCAGCAACCTTTCTGGCTTATTAACTGGAAGGCCCTAGAAGCAAACAGGAACAGCCCACAGTCATACCCACAAAGAGGAAACAGTTTTGTCGATGTTAACAGTAACTCCAACTCCATTCTCTTGCGGAGATAAAATGAAATTAAGAACTCTTAAATTAAGACCTTAAAAAACAAAAACGTAAGACTGCTTTGAAATTTAAACAAAACGAGACTACAAGACACACCATTGTAAATTATTAAAACTGTATGTTGAATATTTAGTTCGTTACTAGTGCGAACCGCAAATGGATTTAAAATCACATTTATTAAATACCTACAGCATTCTTAATTATGTCGTCACAAAAGTATTAATAATTGGAATCAATCAACGTTAATTACCACGGTCTTTACACGTTAAAAAAGACTGATATTTAGGACAAATTGCATACGTTAGTTATTACAAATTATTCTAATTAGGTTTTTATGTCTTATACTGATGTTATTAGTCGATATTAAAATCTTAATAAAATTAAAATTAAAAAACAAGAATTTTACTTGCCAACTCAAAATAAACCATACGAAATAGGTACATTGATGTCAATTTGCTCACAAAGTGTAAATTACTAGGTATTACGAGTGCTGTGATTGTGAAAATTAATTAAATCGTAATCCTAATAATTTATGGGTAGTGGTATAGTGGTGGTCTTTTAAGCCAGTAATTAAAAGAACTTTCGAAGATATTTCTTGCTGATTTTTTAAAATATAAAAGATTTTTTTTGCAACAAATCAACAAAACAGGACTGTAGAAAAATGTATTATAATAAAATGAACAACTGTTAAAAAAGTAAGAATAAAATAAACCACCACACACCACACCGCTCCACACAACTACGCAGGCCTCATACTTTTCGCCAATTCCTTGATGACTTCGTTAGTTAAAGTTGAATGTTTGGCTTTTCTGGGTGCGTGCTCTAGGATCTCCAAAGTTTCTAATATACTCGTACGACACGCCTCTTAAAAAAAATCTTCATATTTAGTTTCTTTAGGTATATCTTTCTGGTTTTATAAACAAATAATTAATAAACAAACATTTATTTCTCTTCGACAAAGGCGCCATAAACATTATGAAGATTATATCATCAGAAATCCTTTGTGAGAGACTGGTTTCTGCACTTGGAAAATCTGTCAAACAGATTACCGCCCCCCCCCCCCCCAAAACAGTGTTTAAATATAAAATTTAAGATTATGTGAACCTTTGATTCGAGAACACAGTTTTAAAAAATAAGGAATTAAAAAAGTAACAAAATTAAAAGTTATTATTCAAATCTAGTGTGGTGTGGTGTATAGTTTTCTTTCTACACTTTCTACCTTTTCATAACAAAGTTTAAGATCTAATACAACACCCTGAAGCGAAACAGTAACTTCAAAAACAGCGGCTGTTACCGTCAAAGGAAAGACTAAGTTGAATCTAGAAGAAATTTCAAACTTGTAAACACAATCCTTACTTACGTTGAGGATAATTGATGACAATTGTACCTTAGGTAGTGTAAAGCTTGCTAAAAAGTTTAATTAAAATAATATCAGGTTCACTTTAACACTTTTTCACGGAACAGCTCCGATGCTTTGCCCTCTGCTTGAGCCCCTTAGATCACACTCCTGGATCCGCCACGACTGTCCCACAAATAATGGGGCACTTAATATCTTGTCCAGCGTGTCATGTTATCTGTACGCTACAGGAGTTGAAACTCTGTACTATACTAGTCAGCTCAAGGTCAAAATGGTACCACCGACGTGCGGTATACTGTACGTACAGGGAAGCCTTTTTTTTTACTTTGTGCACTATAAATCCATTATAAGCCGTCATTATTAGCGTCGGTTATAAAAGAAAAGTGCAATACCAACGCGATCAAAATTTATGAAACAGCTTTTTTTTTCTAACACTGACGTAAAAGGTCACGCCCCCTGCGTTGAACGTTTTAGTAGGATATTTGTTTTCGTTCAGATTCATGTACCTAATATGGATTCAGTACATGATTGAGGATGGTACTATGGAGTAATAGGTTGCGCGTCGATGACCACCAGTATAGACAAAGTTAATAGTTTACGGACATACTCGTAATTATGTATTAAGTTACTGAAGCCTCGTTGGTCGAGTGGTCGCAAAGCTTGGTCTACTAACTGAGCATGAGGTTCTGAGTTCGATTTTCAGGTCGGACGAAGGGTTTTTCCATCAGTTTTTTTTAGTAGCAGCACGGAGTCTAGATTTGGGCCCGATGTTATGTGAAGAATTCTCGAAGTGTCAATCTTCATGAAGACTCATTACCGTTTTGTCCCAAGTACCTGCAACCTAATTAAGTGGAACTCGTTTCATAACAAACGCTTCTTCTTACAGAGCTAATGATTTAATAAATTATTCGCCCTATTCGCTTTAATGACCGTTCACAATTTGTATTCGGGACATATTTCCTGAACTTCAGCATTTAAGTGCCCTAATTGTTTGACAAAACAAATTTATTTGAAAGTTATTAATGGGTTTAATTAATTCTGCTTGGCGTTTTCATTAAGTGTTTGTTACTGCTTATAGTTTATTTTTATCTTTACTTTTTGTATAATACTACAAAAACAAATAGATAAACTATACTTATATCATTGGCAGTGTGTTTCTGTGCTACTCTTAGCTAAAAGCTAAGAACTAAGCTAAGGCTAAACTAAAGCAAAGTCTTTTAGCTTAGAGTAATAGTAGGAGGTTATGTGATAGACGGCAATACTGAATCAGCATTCATATGGAAGCATGGCAGAGAAATCGATGATCGCAGTAGGTACCGACATTGTATTTAGCAGAATAATTGAGATGGTTTTCCATGAGATGAGTTGTGTATTATTGAGTGGTGTTAGTGTATTATTCACCTTTCAATTTTTGTGTGGATGGTGTCCGCTAGAAGTTGCCCGGTGCACTTGACGATGTTATGACTGCGTCAGTGAGCGGAGTTCGGGCAGCTGAATTTTTGCCAAAGATGTTTCAACTTTTTGCCATCGTAAAAAATTGCGATACGTTAAAAAGAAGAAGGTGCAGTCTAGGCTACACGTCAGTGGTAACAAAACTAGTATATGCTGGCCTCGCATTCTACTTGAACTCCGTTCTACGCTAAGCCAGGTGTTACCACGGACGTGCGGTCGACTGTAAGTACCGATTTATAATTTTACAAACGTTTAGATTGATGACCAGATGCATTCATTTATAAACTCAAACAAGCTATTACCCGCAGCTTCTTCTGCAATTCAGGATGAAAAGTAGCCGAAGTCCTTACGTAGGTCATAGTCTATCTGTGTGCCAAAAGTTATCCAATTTAGCCGTTTTGGCGTGAAAGCGTAACAAAGAAACAAAGAAACAAACTTGCTTTCGCATTTATAATATTAACTAGGATAAACCAAATACAGGTACTTTTAAATTGTCAAGGGGTCTTTCAATCAGAAAGATGAATCAAGTGGCCCATCCTAGTCCAGTTTTGTTATATTCCAGCTAAACCGCGATTAGCCAACGGCCTCAAAAATTTACCCAGTTGACTGTCGTACGCAATAACTCATCTTCTCCTAAACATACGAACCGCTTCACTTACATTAGCAGAAAACCATTCATATATCATTTCACATGACGTAAGGACCAATAACTACTGCCAATTTCTGAAAAATATGTTTATCGTCCAACTTAAGGGGACAATTTCCTGAAGTGACATTAATGTAACGCAAATGCTGCGTAAAACATTGCGAATTTCCCGTAAAAAATAGCAAAGTAACGTAAAACACTCCTGGCACCGCAATGAAATTTTTTGCGAGCAATGGTTTTTCTTGGGAGTTGATTGACATATTTTATTTGGAGCAGTAAAAAGTATTGGGTTTTATTCCTAGGTTATAAAAGTATGACGTTGATAAAATGCAATGCGACGTAACCTTTTTTCAACTTCAAAAGCAATTGGCAGATTTTCCGCAAGTTTTCATTATTCAGACAGCTGGAGGAGACTTTTCTTCTCATCTGTCTGCATAAGCTTAAAATGTTTATACTGTGAACAAAAAATCACTGGCCAGGCGTGGTAATATTCTTCTAGTTTTAAGTTACAGCGATCTGCAAGTTCCACAATTAGCTTATCCTGATTCTGACCAAAAACGTTATCAAGGTCTCTTCCTAGCCTTTTCCCAACTATAAGATAAGATAATAAGTTATTGGTCCAAAACATGAGTATACACACATGGCTTGCAAGATGTTACATCCATTTCAATCAGTCATGTTTTGCCACAACGGCGCTGGCGTTCAAATATAAATAGGTAATCAACAAATTGAAATAGGTAACTACTCGTATAAGTATGTCACAGACAGCTTCCATTAAAACCGAATGAAGTTGAGTACCAGAACTTAACATGGAGCAACTGCTTAATTGACCTCCACAACCCAGTCACTGGGTAACATGACACCCCTTGGGAAGACTGGTTGTCAGTCTTCTGGGCTTCTGAATACCCGTAGCAACTGTCAAAAATCTACAAATGGCAGCCGAAACCAACGGCTTAAGGTGAATGCGTAGTGGCACTTCCCCATACATTCATTCGGGTAACAAATCTCGAGATTTAAACAATTTTTGCTGAATTCAAGCAAGAATATGAGTTCTCTATGATTAATTATTCCCGCGTATTGACAAAAACTTATAAATAAAACAGTATTTGTAGGATAAACAGAGCTTACAAAAAACAAAAAATGTTTAGTTGTGTGAGTGAGCAGAATCACGCCCTCTACCAGAAATACTACGAACAGTCGAGAAACAGTTGCTGAGTAGCAAGATGGTACGGGTGGTTATCGCTTCGGTATCAGTTTATCGTTAGATGGCGTTGAAGCGACGCGAAGGCGAGACCTTTCTTACAACCTTGAAACTATAAAATAAATTTCGCAACAGCGCACAGTGCCAGAATTCGGGCGCTGTGCGCTGTTGCGAATTTTATATTATGCGTGATTGAATTGACAAGTTGCGCATCGTATGTTTGCGTGCCAGCTCTGCCCGCGGAGATTACATTTTGTCATTGTGAAGTGAGTTTTTTTTTTTTACAGTCATAAAATTTTACACAATATTATTGTAATGAATGTAATAATTAAATTAAGTACCTACATAAGTACTAACTTATACTTGAACATTCTTCGAGAACTTCCTCAATTAAAAATATTTCTGCTTATGATACTTATGTAGGTAAAAGTACCTACTAATAATTATACATTTTCTGACACCGTAAGATTTTATAACGTCTGTGTGGATGTCGACCAACTAGGTAATCTATGGTCTCGGGTGGAATAAATATTCCTAGCTAGATGTTTATGTAATTATAAATCAGGTGGTAGTTATACAAACTATTTAGGTACCCTAAGCTACGTTTCATCATTGCGTACCCAATCGATTGATTGAATTAAGTATATTTCATTCTTGTGAAACTAGATTTAAATCGAAAAAGGTACAGGTGAATAAACAAACAAACGATTTTATTTTTCATAATAATTTTCCTCTATCACATTACTTTCCATAAAAACACAGAAAGTATTTCAAGGTCATTGAAATAAAAATATTTCTGCATTTGGTAGGTAAGTACCTATTGAGGCTACTGATAATTGTACATTTTCTGACACGGTTACTAAGTAATCTATGGTTTCGGGTTGCATAAAATCCATAAGCGTTGAAGCTTTCTTGAAATATTACGTAGACACTAAAGCTAAGCTATACATTTCCAGTATACGCTGATCTGGCATTGTATAGGATTTCCTTACAATGAGAGGTCAGCTTATACTGGAAATGTATAGCTTGATCTGTAGCCGTGTGTAGCTATTTCCTTACTGCGTGTCGCCGTCGCGTGAACACCTACAGTAGGCCGCACGTCCGTCAAACAAAACTAGTACAAGATGGTCTCTTATACTATTCAAACTTTTGTCGGCACGGTGGGCGCCGTGGTTGATCGGCTGCTGCGCTGCGTGTCGCGGGTTCGATTCCCGAACGTAAAAAATATTTGTATGACCTACAAATAGTTGTTCCGGGTCTGGGTGTCTTGTGTATGTGAGTTTTCATGTTTGTGAACGCACCCACGATACAGGATTAATTCCTAGTGTGGGGCAACGTTTAAAAAAAATAAAAAACTTCGTATTACGATGGACCAGCTGAAGGTCACAGCGTTATCACTTACCACAGACGCGTGACGTGTGCTCAACTGATGCAGTACCTACATAGGTAGGTATCACCACGTGTAAATAAATAAATATAATATAATGTAGGTTAATAATAATATTGTCAAAGCGTCCTTTCGTAGAGCCAAAGATGTTTTGTATTTGTTTTGCCCATTTTGTTTTACAATATTATAACTATACAAAGCTGACAAAAACTAACTGTAAATTACAAGTACCGAATTTTATAAAAAGTTTTTTTTCATTAAACTACTTAGCATTAGCATATAAAGTTATAACTAAAAATACAAGTATTCATGAAAAACAAAAAATCGTAAAATATTTCTTGACTAGAATGCGTTATTTTTGTCGTCATATATCACGGCGACTACTATTTTGGCAGTAAATACATTGCTTCTTAACCACTACCTAAGTATGTCGCTAAGTGACTGAACAAGCAATGTAATTATCACAAAACGATACTTTATTCAAGCGTATGAATAACGTATTCACGATAATTGTTGATGTTTTCGTGTCAGCAAGTTGTCCGGTGCATGGTAAATGCGTGCACGCTGTGATTGAAGGACTTATTTCTTCAAAAATCATGATTGGTTGTTGTATTTATGATTTGGGTGGGTGTAAGTTGACTTTTTGTATCTATCAATGCTCTTACCACAGTATATTGTGCTCTTAGCCTCTTAGTCGACGTTCGGGCGGACGTAATAAAACCGCGGTGGGATTTTTCTGCGCACTGGATTTTCAATTTTCGGTGTTGAACCGAGCATTGAGAATCCAACAGAGTGCAAACATTCAACATTGGTTTACAAAAGTAAACCAATATTGATAGGAAAGCTAATATGTACCTATGATTTACCTATCTGCTAAATTTTCTCTACAAGACTAGACCTTAGTATGTTGAGATACGGACGTTTTAAAGAAATTTCCAAAAAACGCATTACTAGTCTGACATTTACTAACGATTCCCCAAAATAGTCAACAAAAATAAAGCAAATAAATAACATACCTAATCCATACTAATATCGATAAAATTCGAAAATAATGGGATATTAGATCCCTTTTTTACAGACCGACGTTGACTGAGGCCGCATTCCGAGTTAGACCATAATCGCTGACAGCGCTCACATCGATAATTTGCGTTCCGATTTACTTATCACGATTATGACAGATGAGAGCTGTCAACAATTCGTTCACAGTGATATTATTAAAGGGCATGGTCGGCGTTATCGCAAGATGGCGTATGACGTCATCTATGACGATTCACGGGACATCGTTATCGCGCTCACGCTGACTCGAAACGGATGTAAGCGTGCTCAAATCGATTACAGCTCAATTCGGAATACGGCCTGATTGACACTACAGCTGCTGACAGACAGATGACGGATTCACGATTTTACGGCTAATTTCAATCCACGCACATCATCAGCAGATTTACATCATCAGCTGTCTAACGTTTCGACAGCTCAAGATACGACGAAACTGAAAACCTATTCGCGGGGTATACCAAACTTTCGTTACGAAGCCGCAGCCTGCCGCTATAGCTGTAATGCAGTTGAATCTGTATCAGAGCACGAAGAGACTATTGATATTGATTGGCCACAACCCGATCCAGCCACTGAAGTTTATCAACTCACTGTGGAAAGAACTTCAAGTGACCACTTATCTGGTTTGTCAGGTACCGTATTGTTGACTTGAAACATGTGATCCAATGGGCATTTCAAATGGAAAAACATCGTCAGTCTTGTGAATCATCTCAAAATGAGTATGTTTGTGAACATCGGAAAGGGTTCAACAGTGCGTTAACATTTAAATGTAGCATGTGTGATAAAACATGGCAACAATGCACAGAGAAGGACCAGAATATTAACTCCGCATTTGTATGGGTCACTGTGAGTGCTGGAAGTTATTTACTCGCAGGCAGAAATTCATTTGGAAAATGAAGTTTTAGTTATGAACAAAAAGAATAATTATTGTTATCAAGTAAGTAACAAATATTATTATTTCTTTGGTAATGTGCTATAATAATATTTGTTAAAAATGATTCTCGGATTATTTGTTTCTAATTGTCATTATTATTTTAATTCTAGGTCCAGGGTCAATTACGAATTACCAAAATGAATAAATGTTACTTCATTGGCTTTATATCTGTCACCCAACCATTGACTGTCATAGAAGTCAACCAGGATTAGGAATTTATCAGCGCTATGATGCCAAAGTGGATTACTTTTTTAAAGTATGTGTACTGCCGGACATTATTTTGAGACGAGTTCGAAAAAATGCTAGATGTCTATACATCAAGGAATTGAAAGGTATAAAAAATATAACTCTTACTCATTTACTAATAGAGCAAATTATATTATTATGCCTTTATTTAAAAGAGATGATAAATCAGATGTAAAAATTATAGACCCATTGCGAAAATTCCTATTTATACCCGATAGTATAAAAAATATGACACTATCAAAGTTTAAGAAAGCTCTCTCCTCGCTATTAATAGAAAAATGTTACTATACTGTTCCAGATTTTATAAATGATAATTTTTAATATTTTTAAATTTATATTGTCTAGTTTTATAAGTTTTTAAGTATTTTAGTTTTTAATTACATTGTACCTTATATTTGTACGCCTTCACGGCAAAACATAGCGCCCAAAAATGTTAACCTAACACCTTTATGTAAATACCTATGTTTTACAAATAAATATTCTGATTCAGATTCTCGGGTCTCTGAGGTTTGGATTCAGTGTAGTATAGTCTAACAAAAAAGTTTAATAAATTAAATTGTTGTAGCGAAAACTGCGGCTTCCAGCACCAGATTTAACTGAAGGAGATGCAGACGGAAAGGATATATATATACGATGAAAGTAAACAGTGACAAGCAGAAGATTCATCCGGTGGCCAAAAAATTTGTATGCAGCGATATATAGTTTAATTGTGTTATTTGTTAGTTCATAAGATTTTTGTTAGTAGATATTTTTCACTGTATGTACCAGCCTAACAACTGTATGAAATTATTTATTGAAGTTCAAAATTGTATACCTAAGTAATTCTTGAAACTATGTTAGGTTAGCAACCTATAATTATATTTTATCTACCCACATAATTCAGAATAATAATTGGAAATTAAAAATATTTGAAATAGTAGGTCTCAATGTAATTTCCAGTCTATTATTTTCTACAATTGATGGCTTCTGTGAAAATTATGTCATTATTTTGCCAATGTTTATATTACTAAAAACTGAAAGGCTATTAAAAAAAATGCTGACACTAGTTTTTTGACAAACCCTCCTGAAACTGTTTGGTTTTTCTGTGATGATGCGCGGAATGTATTTCTTGCTTATTTTACATGTTATACCTACATATTTTTTGGTTTTTATATTTATGTATGCAAATGGGTTTAGTAGATTATTTTATTAATCTATTCTATAGATTTTTTATATTTTGTGAATGTTTGAACGTAGTAGGCCTTTTGGAGTTCTAATCCATTTTATTTTTTGTCAATAACCTGGTACTTGTTGACCGGCCTACACGGGCCTCCCAAAACTATTAACACTAATTTTAAAACATTGTAAAAGCCAATTACTTTTAAAAGAGTAACCGTGGTATTTCTTGCCGGCTCTTGTCCATAGGAAACGACCAATTGGAACCGTGCACCTAGCTTCTGACGTTGCATAAGTGTCCATGAAGTTTATGTGAAATAAAATATTTTGATTTGATTTGAATAGTCTATTATTTATTTAGTTTAAAGCTACGGTTTCCTAGAAGACCGTATCCGTTACATTCATAGTGGAAGTCACGAATTCTAACATTTTCATCAGTATATGACACTAAGGTGTCCAAAAATGCTCTGTATTTGGCTATTACGGCTGCGTGTGGCGGTCACCGCTTTTCTAGGACCCCTTAGGTCGGAACTAAATTTAGTTTCTGTCAGGAAAATATACACAATAAACCCAATTACAGTTTACGATAGTAAAGTCCCAATTGGATTATTTGGTTCATTAGACCTTTTTTTTAAATTAACGCCATCTTAATATTATTCCCAACCAAGTATTTGAAAAAAAAAACGCCATCTAGTGATATTACACGTAAACCTATTTACCGTTCATGTGTGTGTATAGAATAAAGTGAAGACTGCTAAATGTTTCGTGGAACAAATCTTTTTAAGAGACGAGTTAACAAGCAAAGAGAATATCTAAAAAAATAAGTTAATACGTTAGTTCCCGCTTTTGACAAAGTTGTCTCTCAATGATTTTTAAGGTAGTCGTAAAAACTATTTGTGCTAATTTGCAACTGTGCTGCAATCTAGTGAAAAAGTGGCTGAGAGATGATCCTCGCATTCCCCTTAACGTGCTTTCCGAGGCACGGAGGGGTCTTGATATGTCATGAATGGTCAACCATCCATGAACTGATCGCGAGAAACGTAACTTAACCTGATCGATCGATACGTGAGGCTGATATTTCTTTGCCACAAGCCCGTCTGAAAACTGTGGTAACCCGAGAAAACTGTTTGTCATTAAATGTCCCGATAAGTATATAAAGTCTCGCAATGAAAACACTCCGTCAAAACTCTAAACATGACATTTATGTTTAACAAAGCTCTGTGCAATTGAGTGCTCACGTTGATCACTTTTGGACTTAGTCCCGTTAAATTGGTGAGACACTTCAATGAATGTAGTGCGTCTCATTTTTGACGTCGCCATTTGCATCGTATTATTTGATAAAGTTTGAGGCATGGTGACATCCAAACCGCGTTCAAGAGCGGTCAGTGTCATCATTGTTGTGGAATATTTGACACTGACGGCTGTTAAATGCAGAACCTTCGGTCGACCCGTGCGGCTGTTTCCATATGGCCACGAGCCCCTCTCGTTACCGTTATCATGGTCTAATTGTTCATAAATCCAGTGCTACGTAAGTGGCAATTCCGGGGAAATAATAATGTGCAAATACATCAACAATACGAACAAATACGCCTTTAATATTCTCATCAATCTTAATGAGATTCCGATAATCCCACAAATGATTCGGTAATTTCGACCGTAAATCTGTAGGCAACATCTGTTTTACCTTCCAAAAATATTCTGGGTGCATTCATTATAGTTAATTAATTGATATTTGCGATTAATTATCTTCTGGCGAGTGAAGCAAGCAAGAATAATGCATTATAAAGACTTATTAATGGATGCTTCATTGGTTTTAGGTTAGATGAATTCAGCGTATGATAATAGGCTCCCAGTATTGAAATAAAAATGTCTATCGCAAAAAAAAAGCATGTGTGATTGGGGGACCCCCCAGCAGGAACGAATTTCAAAATGAAAATCCAAGATGTCGGCTGCGACAATTTATAAATGACGAAATTTTAATGTTGACCGTACTATCGGCTTAAGTACCCCGGAAACCCTTATAAACGACACCGATGTCTTAAATAATTTAAAAACAGCTGGTATCTCGTATTTATTTTAATGATAAATGATTTTATTTATGTAAATAGAGTTTTACAAACACTTATACACATCAATCACATTTAAAAAAACTAGATGAGGTCGGTGTTTCATAACTGACTTCACTAGGAAGAAAGGTCGAAACAAAATCAGAATTCACAGTCTCTTTTATAGTCCAGACATAATCTTGGTCAAATTATGATAGTAGTAGAGTGTAGGTGTGACGCCGGCCCAGAGCCCAATTGGTTTAAACCAGTTTAAACAATCGGCCTGAGGCGCTGTGCGTCCCTCCATTGGTGCGATTAGTAATCACTCACAAAAATGCAAAGCTCAGCTTAGGCCTCGCAGACTGTACTTCGTTACGTAGCAGTTTAAATGAAGATGTCTTCTTTGTAATTTCTACACGTAATGTCACAGTAATATTTTGAGACAACTTGTGTCAAAGTTCATATAAGTAGAGGATTTTTGAAAATGGTTAAACTTCTTCCTTTAACTTAAACTACTATGTACTACTATGTATTAGTGAATTTGGTTACATCGACAGGTTTGTTAAAGTATTGGATACCCAATGAAATAGCAATGAAGTTCATTCAATTTGATAGTTTAGAGAAAAGTGATAAGTATTTTGTGACGTATTCTGGGCAATTTTGAAAAATACAAAAAAAAGGGTTTTTTGAATTCTATGAATTTTCACCTAGGTATTACAGGTTGCTTAAATGTGGCAATTGGGCCACACTTTCAGGTCCCGGAAGGGAAACGTCAAATTACAAGTCACGCTGTATATACGTAATTGTAATGTGCTTGTCAAGACCTTTCTTTTGATATCAAACATGTCATGGTCATCTCAATTATTATTTTTTGAGGTTAGAAATTTACGTGTAAAGTCTATTTTTTTTTTATAAATACCAATTTACTACCACAACAGTATTTTTTTTTGAGGTAGTGTACATCACATAGACCAGGCCCATTTTGAAACATCTTTAGAAAATGGGTAAGTAATTTTATGGACTACAAGAATCAGTATCGTTTGGTAGTTATAATGTATAGGTTCTAGTAATAATATATAATTGCTGTCTCCTCCAAAGCCCTGACTGTTATCGTGGTAGGTTTACAAAGCCTGGTGATCCAACTAACCAAGTTATTTACGAACATAGGACTCCTTAATTAACGTTCCTTCTTAGACTTGGGCAAAGACTAAGAAAATTGTGTGGTAGTGAAACTCATCTGGAATCTTTCTTCTTTGTCATTCCATAAGTATTAAGACATACTGCACTGTACTGTGTAAACTCTTTTTAGGGCAGGAACGAAATGTGTAGTTGATTAGTCTTACCATAAGGTCGATTATATAAAATAAAAATAAACATCTTAAATATAGAAAGAAAAAACTAGGAAAAATTGTTTATTCTGCACAAACAAAACAGACATTACAAAAATTAAATTACATGAAATACCCGTACAAAGACAAAAGCCTCGCATTCAACCAATTATTTGACATGGTGGTAACAGGGTCTGTACAAATTTCGTTTCTATCCTCTAAAGGGTTTATATCCCACTCTCTCCTCATGAGAAAACAATGAAAACCTGATAGTTTTAATGGCAACGCTTTTGGAACTAAGTTCCTTATCGGTTAAACTCTTCAATCTTGGCGTATAAGTTATTTTTATTTTATTTTACGTAGCAAAATTTACACTAACTCATTTCTGTTTTGCTGTACTAAAAGAATGTGAATCTATTAGGAACAGTAGCGATATGTTTTCAAAAGTGTATCTACGAGGAATAATTCCGAAAAAATTGGAACATTTTGATCGTTACTACTCTTTTGTTACGTACCAAAAGTGTCGACACTTTTGTTACACTATTATCGGTCTAGCTCTCAATCGCCAAGTGTGCAAAAGCAAAAGGAACTTCGTTCCAACCGGGTTTCCCACGATACCTCTCGTTTTTTTCCTTTAAACACCTGTCTTCTACCTGCTCCTTCTCATTCCCAACCCTATGTAGAACGTAACTAACATCCAAAATCTATAGGCAAACGGAATATTTTTGAAACATGAGTAAGTATCTCTTCTATACATTCATATTCTATGACTGGAGCTAAGAGCTCTCGTCACTTTATTAAAGTTTTGGGCAGAGCTCCAACCGGGGGCAATGTGACATCTCTGAAATTGGACTGTCAGCACTGGGTTTGCCGATTTGTGGTTTCTAGGAACCGTTCATTTCCCATCGTAAACTTTAGACAGATCTTGCCAATCCAATTTAAAATTAAATAGCCTACCAGCTAACTCCTGCCAGGGTCGCGGGTAGGTCGAGACATACTGTGGCCCTGGCACAGGCAACTGAAGGAACACGGGTGGGTTTTAGTCAGTAAATGTCTGACACGCCCTCCAGAGCGGGAGAAGTCATTTGATAATTTCCCAATAAGTAAATAAATATATAATACCAGCTACTTTTTTTTAAACATCTTAGATTCTTTTGAAGTTACCTTCATCGGTTAAGCTGAGGTTTCCTATAAGAGCGGTGACCGTCACCAATTAACCGGCGAATGACGTCACTGAAACGTCATTTATGAAAGTACGTTGGTGTGTTTTCCGTTGTTGTAACGTTTTTGGAAACGTGAAGTCAAACCTCGCTGCCATCATTTTTATGACGGCCGTCACTGCGGCTGTTATGTGGTAGCTACAGCTAGGAAATTAGTAGCTTTAGAGTCGGTTGCAACGGCAGTAAAAAAGGGATGTCTTTACGCGATTATGTTAATGCCATAACACGATTTGTTAATGTTTTTACCCGATTATGTCATTGTCTTTACCCGAGTGTGTTAATTACACTAGCTTTACATCCCTAAATCGCGTGTCAAGATTTCTATGAATCACTGGTTGGAGTATAAATCTATTCGCTCAGAAATGTTAGTATTGAATAATATTGTAGTATGTATTTACAAGATAACTGATGTAGTCTACCACAAACTAACTACTATTATGTGTCAGCTTGAGCTGGTTGTAACCGGGATGTTTAGAAGTATTTGACTATAGATAATAAACATTCTAAGACTTGGAGAATACTAGGCGTAAGTTCAGAAGTGGGGATGGTCAATAAAAAATTAGGATTTGTTAATGATCTTGGTAAGTCTAGCAACTTTTGAATACATTCAAGCTTGAAGCTAGAGCAGTTTTTTAACCGACTTCCATGAGGTTCTCAATTCGTCTGTATGTAATTTTTTTGCATTTTTGTAACGCGATATCTCCGGCAATTACATAACGATTTCAAAAATATTTTCTTAATTGGTTATGTAATGCTTTAGGGTTGGTCCCATACAAATTGTATTAACTTTTATGTGGGAGTTTTTCAGTAAACTTCAAAAATACATATTTTTCCACTTAATGTATATTAACCGTAAGTTCCTGTCACTGTTATTAACAATTTTACATAGCAAGTAGTGGTGTGGTATACGAATTTGTGTTGGATTTTACAAAAAAAAAACAATCGGCTTTCTTTATCGAGGGTAAGTGAAAAATAACTTTATTATCGGAAGTCGGTGGCAAAAAACGAAAGTACAAAACCAAAGACTTCCGAAAATAAAATTATTTTTCACCTTTTTGAGTTTTTTTTTTTGAAAGCAATTTATTTTTTATGTTAAAAGGTTTTAGAAGATAAAGATGTTTTAACGTCATGCTTTTGATAAGAAGCTATATCTCTAGAAAAATATATAGTTACATTCTAACCGCTGACATTGATTGACTGCGTCGTTGGTCCAGTGCTTTGCGACGTCTGGACCATCGACGCAGTCAATCAATGTCTGTGTTACTGCTGTGCATAAGGTACTGGGTTCGATTCCCGGGTCGGGCAAAGTGATATTGAATTTTTCCATCTGGAATCTCAGTAGCAACCCGGAGTTTGGATGAGATGCCTACCTTTTGTAGGTTGATATTACGTTTAGTTTAGCTATTTATTATTCTTGTTTGTCTCAAATATTGTTAAACAACCGTCAACCGTTTTCTGTGAACGTATCATTTGGTAGTTGATTTGGCAACTGGTGAATTTGTAGTTTATATGATTCTGAGAAAATTATGATCATCATTCTGAAAGCTGTGTACACAGCACTCACATTTTTCCATTATTGTGTAAGTTCCGTGTAATAGCGTGTAACACTGAACCAACGACGCAGTCAATCAATGTCAGCGGTTAGAATGTACCTATATATTATTAAGAGCAACAAAGTGATCCATGTGTCTAGAGGTTTAACCTTCTTATCAAAATTATGGCGTTAAAACAACTTTATCTTCTACAACCTTTTAACATAAAAAATAATTTGCATAAAAAAAAAGATTAATAATTTTATTTTTGGAAGTCTTTGGTTTTGTACTTTCATTTTTTGCCACCGACTTCCGATAATAAAGTTATTTTTCACTCATCCTCGATAAAGAAGAAAGCCGGTTGTTTTTTTTGGTAAAATCCAACACAAATTCGTATACCACTACTTGCTATGTAAAATTGTTAATAACAGTTACAGGAACTTATTGTTAATATATATTAATTGGAAAAATATGTACTATTGAAATTTACTGAAAACCTCCCACAGAAAAGTGAAAAAAAAATTGTATGGGACCAACCCTGAAGCATTCCATAACCAAAAAAAAAATATTTTTGAGTTATGTATTGTAAATCAGTAAAACTCCATTCCATATTCATACTTCGAATAGGCATGTAGGCTAATTTTAGCGATAATTAATGCAATTCTTTTATTTTAAAATAAATTAAATTAATTAATTTTTGGTTCTTTTTAAATCCTCTGATTGGAGCTAACGTAATTGGCGCAGTCGGTTGGATTCTCGCGGGCTGGTTGGCAAGCTTTAGGGATCTCTAATATCGAAATCCGCGTACGCGAATCGCCTGGGTGGCTATCGCGCCCCGGCGCCGAATATCCGAATCTACGGTCCAGCTGCAGTTCCGGATGGAGGATCCATACTTCGATTCCCTAGAAAACCAGAGATGAAAAAATTGTGAGAACCCTTGAATTGTGCCTGAGTTGCTTCCTTCTTAGTCCTAGTACCACCCAACTTCCAAGATTTTCCACCCGAAAAGTTCCAATTCCCAAAAGCTCGCATATCGTACGGCTCGCTGGAGTGCTACAGATAACAGTAGAGATTTCAATAGTGGTAGTGAAATTAGTAGTGTTAATAGCATAAATATGGCCCATGACCCGGATACAATTTTCAAGAACCTTCGTATAGTCCGGAGTTCAATGGGAACCCAAATGTTTTGACTAGGTTTGTCAGAATATGTGATCAAATAGTAACTCAGTATGTTAGTAATACCCCAGGTAGCGAGTTAAACAACTTATCCCTATTAAATGGTATTTTAAATAAAGTTAAAGTCTCTGCCGGCTGTACTATCAATTCTAATGGCATACCTGATAACGGCATACGGGCTAGGGATTAGAATAGCCTTAGTCAGAATACATGGCAAGAGGTGGATTTATTAGGATACCAGTCTGTACTTTCAGGTTTACATACTCTTTGAGGGCATTTACTACATCTTCTTCTAACTTAGATGATGAAATCTGGACTGAGATGGAAAGCTATGCGCCTGTGAGTTTCGAACGGCTTAGTAACTACTGGTTTGCGTTTTACATCTACTATCGTAAAGCATTATTGTCTATGAAATCTGTTAAGGGGTTCGTCTGTGATTGGGACTTATAGTATGGGATTTTCGTGATTGTTGTGTACGGTCAAATCAAAATCAAAAGTCATTTTATTCAAACTAGGCTGAGAGTCAGTACTTTTCGAACGTCAAAATTACATAAGACAGTCCCCCAAAACGCCCGCCCTTCACCACTTCCGAGTGCTTTAGCTAGGAAGAAGAAGTGGCGCAACAAACTCCCCAGCAGCACAGCTGTCTGTTTAGTTAGAAAAACCATTGAACTATACAATTATAAGGTAATCAAAGAAGAAAAACTGAAACACAAAAAATCATATTAAATTATCTGCCATATGTAAGCTAGCCACGCCAATATACCCGAAACAGAAACCAATAAAAATCAATGAAAAAAAACAAAAATATAACTTAATACACAAATAAAAACCTCCAGGCATAAGGGGCGTGACATGAATGAATGAATAAATGAAATGCACCGATCCTAGCGTGGTTTGACCAGACTCGATTAATCGAATGAACCCCAAGATTTGCACTAGCCCTTGAAGTGCCACAAAGACTTTGCATATTAAGGAATAGACCGGGGGTCGCTTTAATAGTAGGGTTGGACGTGCCCGTAGGATAGGAAGGAGAGTGAGAGCCAATCGAGTAATGCACCCTAAAATTAGCATTGGACTAGTGGAGAGACGGGTAATATTTGTCTATGGGAGGGCATCTTTTAACGACGTCGCAGCCGGTCTCTCGCTATGCTGTGATGTTCCAATATCTTCGTCTGAGGTCTCGTTACTTTCCGTTTCAGGTTTCTTGTATATTTCGCTAGCAGCCTTTTTATCTTATCTCGTTCTACAGCCGTGTCCATCCAGAAGAGGATTTCCTTGTCGCAGTAAGTCATGTCCTGTTTGAGGTTGTCATTCCAAGTGTAAATAGTTCGGCCGACGTATTTGGATTTGGCCTTGTACTGCATTGCAGCATGAAGCAGGTGTGATTTTCGTCGTCTGTGGACATGTGCGAGATAACACATCCTGTGGTTCTTGATGCGTTTAGTTACGGGTTATCCTTTGAAAATTTTTATGCATTTTCTTTTGTCTTGGTTTATTCTTAGCGTGGTTAATCCGGTGTCTCATGATAACTCTTTCATATTTTCACAGTCTTTACCTTTTTGGTTGGCTTTAGTGAGTGCCGACACTTTTAGACTGTATATCATAGGTACGATCACCAGTTGATACATGAGTCTGGCTAATTTCTAGCCCATATTTGAGTTTATTATAAATGGTTTTAGTGACTTCGCGTCACAATTTACATTTACATTACTATATTTATTTAAAAACACAACCAAATAACGATCCCAAAGGGCTTTTTTGTTCAAATACTTTCACCACATCATGCCTTCCGCGTTCCTACAAAGCGCGTCACGTCACCCTCACTATTTTCGCAACACTTTTGAACTTAACACTTGACACTGGGACCGACTATTTGTGCGGCTATATAACCTTTTTTTACCCTCGGGCCGGCTACCATGAAGCACATTTCTGTAAACTTGGTGCGACAAAATACAAGTTTGTAGAAACAGTGCTTTCATTTTAATGATATGACGAATCAGCTATTAAACAAAAATCTCTCTTCCCGCCCTTTTCAAGTTAGAACACACGTTTACAAGGTACAATTCTGACGCGGCAGTTAGGATGTCTTCTCCTCCCGAGAACGCCTCGTTGAAGGTTTACATCTACTTGGATCATTTGTTAGCCGTATTTCCTGGGAATAAATGCAATTGTTAACGATAGGTTAGTGTCTAGGTCAAGGTAATAAGTTCTTGTACGAAATCTAAATCGACAGCGTTCGTTTTGTTTTGAGTTAATGACATCCTACAAAAACCCTGTACCAGAATGTCTCTTGAAATAAGAACCGCCAAACCTCAAGTTCACGACCCTGCTGACCCGCTAGGCCAGACCACAATTAGATTGAAGCTGAAAATCAAAACTCAGTTCGATTGGCTTATTTAGCCTTTTGGCCTAAACAAAAACAGTTAAGCTGGACAATGAAACTTGATCACAACAGATCTAGGCTTTCCTCACTTTTAGGCTATTTACGCAAGTTGTTCATTGCCTTTGAGCTTGTTATCGATGCTCGTTGGAGTCTTAAATGATTTGCTATAAATTAAAACAATGGCTAAGCTAAGTGAGATCTGTGTACTTTCTTGTTGAGAATTAAATTTCCTTAACCATAGAATGGATTGATCTCACCAAATTCGGAGCTCAGGATCCTTTGGCAGGCAAGCAGTTCCTCGCATGTATGTAGGTGTACAGTTCCAAAGAATTGAATTTCGCGATACAGGGCAAAATAGCAGTTTCTTAAACACTTATCACTTCGTTGTCCGAAACTGGGCGCAGGGTGGGCGCACGTGTCGCGCACGCTTTTTTTATATTTATTTTTTGTCGGAACACAGCCGAGACAACCGCTCGCTACAATGGCTCACAACCGAATCTTCAGGCATAAGGGGCGTGACACTAAGGTGTCACGCCCCTTATGCCTGAAGATTCGGTCATATGAATTATTGGATTATTTTTTAAGTACATACATGATAAACTAGGACCGCCGAAGTAAAATAAATTAACAGAACAATTACTTAAACAATAACAAAACCATAGACAGCAAAACGACCAGTCACCACAAGCAGCACCCGTTCACGAGCATAACGTAAAGATCAGCCATTGCCCCCCTCACCATAGGTGGCAGTGGATGAGTTCACCGGCATCGGGTTTTCTGATGGGTACGTTGGTTGATAAGTTCGACGAACCTTGGCTGTCGCACGCTGTGGAGGTGCTGGTCAAAAGACCTGACAGCTAACCGTATACTTTTCTTTTTGTTGTTGTTTCTGTATTTGTTTTACTAACAATAGTTTTTAAGAACAATGTTAGTAACAACTGGGCCTAGTGGCCATTAATAAACAAATCTTTAATAACCGATAGTAAGGTCAAAATGAACATTTCGTAATTTTAAAATTGTCGCAGCCGCCATCATGGATTTTCATTTTGAACTTCGTTCCTGCCAGGGGTCCCCCAAACACACATGATTTTTTTTAAAGCGACGGTAATTTTTATTTTAATGCTAGGGAGCCTAGAATTATAGGCTGAATTCATCTAATCTAAAACCAATGAAGCATCAGTTAATTAGTCCTAATAATGCATTTAAGAAATTATTATATCGTTGAAAGGCCGCGGCCATTAGATAATTAATCGAATATATATTACGTACATTTGATAAATAATCAATTTATTAATTATAATGAATACACCCAGAATATTGTTGTAAGGTAAAACAGCTATTATCTGTATTATTTTCGGTCGTAATGAGCGAATCATTTGTGGTATTATCGGAATTTCATTAAGATTGATGATAATATTAAAGGCATATTTGTTCGTGTTGTTGATGTATTTGCACTATTTTTTTCAACTGATTTGCCACTTACATAGCACTGGATTAATGACCAATCAGACCATGATAACGTTAACGAGAGGGGCTTGTGGCCATGTGAAAACAGCCGCACGGGTCGACTGAATGTTCTGCATTTAAGAGCTATTAGTGCCAAATATTCCACAACAATGTGGACACTGACCGCTCTTGAACGCGGTTTGGATGCCATCATGCCTTAAAACTTATACGATGACCGAAATTATACGATGCAAATGGCGGCTTCAAAATGTGACGTACTACATCAATTGAAGAGTCTCAGAAGTTTAACGAGACTAAGTCCAAAAGTGATCAACGTAAGCACTCAATTGCACGGAGCTTTGTTAAACATAAATGTCATGTTTAGAGTTTTGACGGAGTGTTTTCATTGCGAGACTATAGATACTTATCGACATACATTTAATGACAAACAGTTTTCTCGAGTTACTACAGTTTTCATAGGGGCCTGTGGCAAAGAAATATCAGCCTCACGTATCGATCAATCAGGTTAAGTTACGTTTCTCGCGATCAGTTCATGGACCGTTCATGACATATCAAGACCCCTCCGTGCCTCGGAAAGCACGTTAAGCCTTTGGTTTCGGCTGCCATTTGAAGATCTTTAACAGTTGCTACGGGTAGTCAGAAGTCCAAAAGACTGACAACCAGTGTTACCAAGGGGTTTCATGTTACCCAGTGACTGGTTTGTGGAGGTCAATTAGGCAGCTAAATGTGGAACTTGCAGATCGCTGTGACTTAAAACTAGAAGAATATTACCACGCCTGGCCAGTGAATTTTTGTTCACAGTATAAATACATTTTAAGCTTATGCAGACAGATGAGAAGAAAAGTCTCCTCCAGCTGTCTGAATAATCAAAACTCGTGAAAAAACTGCCAATTGCTTTTGAAGATGAAAAAAGGTTACGTCGCATTGCATTTTATCAACGTAATACTTTTATAACCTAGGAATAAAACCCAATACTTTTTACTGCTCCAAATAAAATATGTCAATCAACTCCCAAGAAAAACCATTGGTCGCAAAAAATTTCATTGCGGTGCCAAGAGTGTTTTACGTCACTTTGCTATTTTTTACGGGAAATTCGCAATGTTTTACGCAGCCTTTGCGTTACATTAATGTCACTTCAGGAAATTGTCCCCTTAAGTTGATCGATATACATATTTTTCAGGAATTGCCAGTAGTTATTGGTCCTTACGTCATGTGAATTGATATATGAATGGTTTTCTGATAATGTAAGTGAAGCAGTTCGTATGTTTAGGAGATGATGAGATATTGCGTACGACAGTCAACTGTATATTTTTGAGGCCGTTGGCTAATCGTGGTTTAGCTGGAATAGAACAAAACAGGACTAGGATGGGCCACTTGATTCATCTTTCTGATTGAAAGACCCCTTGACAATTTAAAAGTACCTGTATTTGGTTTATCCTAGTTAATATTATAAATGCGAAAGTAAGTTTGTTTCTTTGTTACGCTTTCACGCCAAAACGGCTAACTTGGATAACTTTTGGCACACAGATAGACTATGACCTACGTAAGGACTTAGGCTACTTTTCATGCTGAATTGCAGAAGAAGCCGCGGGTAATAGCTTGTTTGAGTATATAAATAAATGCATCGGGTCATAAATTTAAACGTTTGTAAAATTATGAATCGGTACTTACAGTCGACCGCACGTCCGTAACACCTGGCCTAGCGGAGCACGGAGTTCCAGTAGAATGCGAGGCCAGCATATACTGGTTTTGTTACCACTGACGTGTAGCCTAGACTGCCCCTTCTTCTTTTTATCGTATCGCAATTTTTTACATCTTCTCATCAAAAAGTTGAAACATCTTTGGCAAAAATTCAGCTGCGCGAACTCCGCTCACTGACACAGTCATAACATCGTCAAGTGCACCGGGCACCTTCTAGCAGACACAACCCACACAAAAATTGAAAGGTGAAAAATACACTAACACCACTCAATAATGCACAACTCATCTCATGGAAAACCATCTCAATTATTCTGCTTAATACAATGTCGGTACCTACTGCGATCATCGATTTCTCTGCCATGCTTCCATATTAATGGTGATTCGGTATTGCCGTCTATCATATAACCTCCTACTAAAAGAAAAAGACTTTGCTTTGGTTTAGCCTTAGCTTAGTTCTTAGCTTTTAGCTAAGAGTAGCACAGAAACACTCTGCCAATGATTATGAGTATAGTTTATCTATTTGTTTTTGTAGTAGTATACAAAAAGTAAAGATAAAAATAAACTATAAGCAGTAACATACACTTAACGAAAACGCCAAGCAGAATTAATTAAACCCATTAATAACTTTCAAATAAAATTGTTTTGTCAAACAATTAGGGCACTTAAATGCTGAAGTTCAGGAAATATGGCCCGAATACAAATTGTGAACGGCCATTAAAGCGAATTGGGCGAATAATTTACTAAATCATTAGCTCTGTAAGGAGAAGCGTTTGTTATGAAACGAATTCCATTTAATAAGGTTGTAGGTACTTGGGACAATGCGGTAATCAGTCTTCATGAAGATTGAGACTTCGAGAATTCTTCACATAACATCGTGATGTTATTGTATTTTGTTTTCCTCAAATCGTTAGGCAGGGGTTAAGCTACCCACATTTCGCCAGTTATGTTTACGCCTCATGTAATATACATATAGTAAAGGGGGCGAGCCTATTACGATCAACCGGGCGCAAATATAGACTCCAAGCTGCTACTAAAAAAACTGATGGAAAAACCCACTAACACTTCGCCCGACCCAAAAATCGAACTCAGAACCTCATGCTCAGTTAGGAGACCAAGCTTTGCGACCACTCGACTAACGACGCTTCAGTAAATAAATCCATAATTATGTTCCTAAAATATTAACTGGGTCTACACTGGTTGTCATCGACGCGCAACCTATTACTGTGGATTCAGTACATGATTCTGAACCAAAATCTACAAAAAAATTGCGCAGAGTTGAACTTTTTCGTCGGTTTTAGAAAAAAAAAATGCTGTTCCATAAATTTTGACCGCGTAGGTATTGCACTTTTCTTTTATAAGACGCTAATACTCGTAATGACGGCTTATGATATATTTATATTGCACAAATTCTTAAATCTGAGCTTTTTCTAACAATGTTTCAACTCCTAATTAATCAACACTATGTTTACTTGAACCGCATGCTTAATGTGTATTGGTCGTCAGCCATACATATCAATCTTGGCTGATGACTAATACCAATACACACTGAAGTAAAAGTTAAAAAAACAGCTTCCCTGTACGTACAGTATACAGCACGTCGGTGGTACCATTTTGACCTTGAGCTGGGTAGTATAGTACGGAGTTTCGGTAAAATAAACGGCAAGCTTATACTGGTTTTGTTACCACGTACTTGTCCT
Source organism: Dasypolia templi (assembly GCA_963555695.1). NCBI lineage: Eukaryota > Metazoa > Arthropoda > Insecta > Lepidoptera > Noctuidae > Dasypolia > Dasypolia templi. The sequence continues at coordinate 15,837,512 of OY743157.1, forward strand.
TAGCGTATCGATAGCAACCTATATACAGTCACCCCAGAACATTTCTACGAGCTTGGCACTTTCAGAGTCGTCCATCAACTCCTGTAGCGTGCAGACATCAGGACAAGCTGGACAAGATATTAAGTGCCCTATTATTTGTGGGACAGTCGTGGCGGATCCAGGGGGGTGATCTAAGGGGCTCAAGATCCCCCAAAAGTTTCGGAGCTGTTCCGTGAAAAAGTGTTAAAGTGAACCTGACAGTATTTTAATTTAACTTTTTAGCAAGCTGTACACAACCTAAGGTACAATTGTCATCAATTATCCTCAACGTAAGTAAGTATTGTATTTGCAAGTTTGAACATTCTTCAAGATTCAACTTAGTCTTTCCTTTGATGGTAACAGCCGCTGTTTTTGAAGTTACTGTTTTGCTTCAGGGTGTTGTATTAGATATTAACCTTTGTTATGAAATGGTAGAAAGTGTAGAAAGAAAACTATACACCACACCACACTACATTTGAATAATAACTTTTAATTTACTAACTTTTTATTTCCTTAATTTTTGATTACTGTGTTCTCGAATCAAAGGATCACATAATTTGTTAATATAAACTTTGAGATTTTATACTTAAACACTGTTTGGGGGGGGGGGGGGGGGGTTATCTGTTTGACAGGTTTTCCTAGTGCAGATACCAGTCTCTCACAAAGGATTTCTGATGATATAATCTTCATAACGTTTAAGGCGCCTTTGTCGAACAGAAATAAATATTTGTTTATAAAACTAGAAAGATATACCTAGAGAAACTAAACATGAAGATGTTTTCTAAGAGGCGTGTCGTATATTAGAAACTTTGGAGAACCTAGTGCAGGCACCCAGAAAAGCCAAACATTCAACTTTAACTAACGAAGTTGTAGCTGCTAGCTGCAAAACATCAAAACATCCGTCCGTCGGCACAGCGAACGCTTCACCGATGAGTATCGCTCGGAGCTATATCGCGGCGCCCCCGTAAGGGGGCGTTGCGTGCGGTGCCGGGGCTTCACCCCCTGCCCGCGGAAGCCATACGGCGACCCGTAAATACGGGCCTCTCCTTCGGTCTGCTCTTGGCAGTGGATTTTCGGGCGCGCGCGGGCAACGCGCGCCCGTGTGAGTGATTGCTATTTTGTTTCTGTAGGAGCGCCGCGACGCTTATAGTGAAGCGCCGCTTTCTTCACGACATCTCGGCGGTCTGTCGCCGCCAGGTGAGACCCCTAGTTACCTAGGGGAGGCCCGCCGACAACGACCAGCGACGAGGATGCCGACTCGACGCGCCTACAGAGTAGGTGAGTGGTCCCCGCCCGTCCAGGTCACAGAGCTAGCCGTTACTGTCCGGGCTAAGGGGCCGAATGTGGGTGTGAACGGCATTGTAATTGTGTAACACCGTTCAATGTTTGCGTGCCTCGCGGCCCGCGCCGCGCGTGCACGCGTGAGTTTGGGTGCCTGTATAGACATGTATGTCTGTCTGCATTTACGAAACGTGCCTATATTAACCTAGAACACGTTACGCAAAGGGTGTGTGTGTTGTGAGTGTGGAGTCTTTTTGTCACAGATAAGTCGCGTGTAACTTGGCTGCGGCTTATCTGGAAGTCAGTCCGGGTTTCAATTTGCGTCTTCATGTCCCGAGGGAGGTGGCGGAGGGGGGGGGGGGGGCGGCCTTGTGCCAGAAGGCCGCCGGCGTCCCATTTTGGGCCGCCCTGTGTGACCTAGCCGTGGTACAGAGTCAGTAGTGCGGCCAGGCCATCCAGGATGACCAACTCGACATCCTGTCCCTGCCTGATGGCCTTTATCAGGTCCATCAACAATTTAATGGCACAGGTTGTGAATTCTGGTTTTTTTGTGGTTGCTTCGGCGTCGGTAGCGCCGCCACTGGTTTCTTTTATGAACTTTTTCTTCGGTAGTTCCTTTCTTGACCGCGGCGCCGTGGCGGCGCTAGCGGTAGGTTGCTCCTTGTTTACAACCTGTGCCTCGCTGAAGGCAGGGGTGGCAATTGGGTTTTCTTGGGTCGCCTGGGGAGGGTCGGGTTTCTTCCCCTTGCCCTTTCCCCCGCGTCTTTTCTTCCTCCGCCCAGAGGAGGCTGCTTGTTTGTCCGTGGGCCCGTTTGCCGCCGCCATGAGCGTCGTTCCTTGGGCCTCTTCTGGCAGCTCTTGTGGCCTGTTGGTGGCCACTTGGGGACGGCGTGATGTGGCCGTTAAGGCGGCGGTCCCCGCTCGCTTGTTCCGGATTTCTTTTTGAAATACCGGACACTTTATATTGCACGCTGGGTGCGGGCCACTGCAGTTGGCGCAGGTGGCGATCCAGTGCGCTCTACGGAGCGCCGATCTGGGCGTCTGACGTGACGGCCGGCAGCATAGCTGTCCTGCGCAAGCCGCAGCGGGCGATGGCCGTCAGAGTCATTCGGGGGTATCGCACGATCTCCTTCGAGGCGGGTTGTGCACTGGCCGGATCACCGCCCTGGGACCTGGAGGCGAAGGTGCTCGCGTCACTGTACCGGTGGCGCGAGGCAGCGCGGGAGCGGGGCGAGCGACCGATGCCGCAACATATCGAGCGGCATCGGTTGCAGCTCCGCGAGGTCCTGGTGGCGGAATGGCGGGTGAGGCTTTCACGCCCTACCGCCGGCCTCAGCACCATCGAGGCGATCCGGCCAGTGCTCGACCGCTGGCTCGGGAGAAGGCACGGCTCCCTGTCGTTACGGGCGACGCAGGTGCTCTCGGGGCATGGCTGCTTCGGGAAGTACCTGTGTCGCATAAACAGGGAGCCGGACGCTCGGTGTCACCACTGCGTCGACTGCCGGGAGGACACGGCGTGGCATACGCTGGCAGAGTGTGCCGCTTGGGAGGAGCCGCGCCGTGCCCTCATCTCAGAAGTAGGCAGTGACTTGTCGCTGCCGACCGTAGTGAGTTCGATGGTCGGCAGCGCCGAGTCCTGGGACGCGGTGGTTTCCTTCTGCGAAACAGTCATCTCGCGGAAGGAGGCTGCGGAAAGGGAGAGAGAGATCTCGACTCTCGACCCGGCCCGCAGCAGACGCACCGGGCGTCGGAGGAGGGCGGACAACGCCCTCTTCCGGCCCCCGTAAATGGGTCCAGGGGCGACGGATTCGGGGACATCCGTCGCTCCCCAACATCAGGACCCGAGAAGGCGGTGCGCGTAGTGTTCCTCGCGCGCCGACCACAGACGTTGCGGGGGGAGTACACCTCACTCCCCCCGCCCGAGACGGGGCCCGCACAAGCGGGCCGGCACCAGCCGGGGTTGTGGAAGAATAATGTGTTCCCGCGACCCCGGCGTAGGTGTGAGAAGGAACACCGGGGTGGTTTTTAGTCAGTAAGAGTCTGACAGACCCCTCCGCCCGCCCCAGGGCGGAGGACATCCATGAGGATTTTCCACCCCGGGAACAAAAAAAAAAAAAAAAAAGGTGGCCGGCTCCTCCCGCGGGCGTGGGCAGTCTCTCGCGGCGTGCGCCTCTCCGCAGCGCACGCAAGCGAGCGGGCGGTGACACTGATGCGAGCTGTGTCTAAATTGCTGGCATCGGTGGCACTGAGCGGGCCCACGTTTTCCGCGCCAGGCCTCTATTTTGACACCACGCATCAACATAAATGTCGTGGTGTCATAAATGGCCCGGACGTCCGGAGTCTTTTTTAGGATAGCGTGGAATACGCAACCGGGTCGTCCTTGTGCGGCCTTAATATGGCGCACGTACTCCGGTTGGTATCCCAGCGTTTTGAGCTCCTCCTCTATCTCCTTCGGGTCCGTATCCGCCGGTAGCCCCCGAATGGCGATCTTTAGGCTCTTCTCTGCCGGCAGCGAGTAGGCGAACCAGCTGACGCCGCTGTCCTTCTCTAGGCCCGTCAGGTATCGCTGGACCAGCCTGTATTCTTCCTCGCTGTCTGGGGTGAAACGGACTCCACCCCCGTATGGACGAGCGTTAGGAGGCCGGCCCAGTTTCTCCCTGATGGCCCGGAAATGGGCGGCCCAGTTTGGCAGCCTCTCAACCACCAGCGGCGGGTACCTGGGCTTCTTTTGACCCGGTTTCTGTTGCCACGTTCTTGTCGCGGCGCCGGGGGGTGCATCGGGGGTGTTGGCAGCGGTAGCGGGGGCGGGGGGTGGCCTGACCCCCGCGGTCGGTGATGGTGGCGGCGATGGTGACGCAGGTGGCGGGGGGGGTGAGCGGCGCGCCGCGTCGGCAAAAGTAGGCGACGCTGGCGGGTCCGGACTCCGCGGCGCGCTTTCGCGCGGTGGCCGCGGCGAGTCGGGGCAGAGCCGCTTCCCCTCCTCCGCTGCGGTCTCACTCGAGCTCCTGCGTCGACGTAGTCTTTGGCCTCTGGGTTCAAGCCGGGACTCGAGACGGGCACGCTCACAGCCATTGCCGGACGAGCCCGCGGATGCCAGCGACATGTTCGATCCTATGGACGAACACGGCGACATAACCGCGGGCGAGTCGTAAGCTGATGCACGAGGAGGCGCCGGTGAGTCGGGCGTGTATGTGGCACTAGTCACTGACCTTGTCTTGGTGGTGTCGGAATTTTGTGCTGGCCGCTCTCGCTCAGCCATTGCCGGTCCCGCCAGCGAGAAGCGGGTGCCGGTCACGGCGGTGCGCGGAGCTGGCGCAGCTTTGGTATTTGGTTGCGCGGTCACAGTAGTCGCTGCGGCGGGCGCGGGCGGAGTCGCGAATCGCGGCGGCGCGTCGGTGCGTGCAGGGGGCGCGCGGGGGGGCGCGGGCGGTGTGCGGGGGCGCGCGGGGTAGTCGCGCGGCGTGGCGGGGCGCGCGGCGTAAGCGGCGGCGTACGCGGCGGCATAAGCAGCGCAGCGCGCGGGCGCGGGTGCGGTAGCACGCGCGGGCGGTGCCGCGGCGCGCGCGTGCGGCGCGCGACTTGGGTTAGCGGCAGGCCCCGGGGCCTGAATGGGCACCGGGCGGAACGCGGCGGGACGGATCACTACCGCGTGCGGTCGGCTCGACGACGGCGAAGGCGCAGCGCGCGCAGGCGCCAGTGACGTCGGTGGGCCGGCAGCAGCAGCGGCGCTCGATCCCCCTCCTCTTCTCTCTTCCTTCTTCTTCTTGGAAGTCTTCTTTGTCTTCTCCTCGCTTCTAGTGGAGCCGGCCGGCGGAGCACAGGACGACGCAACACCGATGCTCGGCATCGACGACGTCCTATCCAGCGCCGGGCGGGACTCCGGTGAGCCGGCATCGCAGCCCAACGAGCCGCGCGTGCCGGGCTTCGGCATCCCGGGGGTATGGTCTCCGCGACCGCGTCGGTACAAAAAAACCGGGTAGTCAGAAAATTTTATAAAATTTTAATGACGGTCCGCGCGGAACAAACTTTAACGGAATAGGAAAATTCCGTAGGACAAGCTTGTGTGACGACCACAAGCCAATCCACTGATGAGTAGGTGGAGCCACGCAATATTTATATGATCGACACAACTCGCGAGCGCTGCGTCGGTACGCGTACGCCACCATACGGATTGATGATGTACTAATCATAACTATAATAATTTCGTATTACTTAGCTCCTATTGGTTAGTTTATTCATATAAGATTTATACGTAACCACTACTTGTGTAGAATTTTAGCATTAAGACTGTACATATTTTAGCACTAGAATACATATCAAACACTATCATCTGGAGTTTCACTTGAATACCTACCAAGCGCTACAGTGGTGACCCCGACGTGATAACCGTCAAGGAACTCCAGATTCGAATTTTTCGAAACCGCTACTGCATACTTCAACCAGCTGTATCAAACCATGGCGAACAACAACGACCAAGTTCAAGAACTCTCTGGTGTTTCGACGTCGCTGCGCATCCCACCTATCTGGCGCGACAGGATACGACTGTGGTTCGCGCAATTCGAAGCCGTCATATCTCCACAAAAGAAGGGGGACCAAACAATGTTCGAGCTAGTCATCGGTCAACTTGAGCGGCAAGATCTCGACGAAATAGCAGACATCATTCTCCATCCACCGGAAAAAAATCGGTACGAAGCACTGAAAAACCGATTGCTCCAGGTTTATTAAGAATCCGAGCAACGACAAGTACAGCGATTACTATCCGAAATGGAACTCGGCGACTTAAAACCATCGCAGTTGTTACGTCGCATGAAGAATCTCGCCGCTGACAACATAAAAGACTCAGCGCTGCGTATTATGTGGACTAATCATCTACCACAATCCGTACGAGCAGTCCTCGCCGTCAGCGATACCATCGCGAAATACTCCGATATTCATGAGCTAGCGATGATGGCGGACAAGATCCTCGAACAAACACAACCACAAGGCGCGATCGCTGCAGTAGCCACAACACATACCTCTCCACAACTTCTACCTACATCTATAGAGGAGAAGATCGACATACTTACAAGAGAAATCGCAGAACTCAAGGCAAGTCAGTCGAACCATCAGCGAGGCAGACAATTCAGCAGATACCGCTCAAAATCACGCTCGTCAAGCAGGCCCAATCAACATCACACACAGCGCAGCAATACGCCACGACGAACTGAACAAACAGGAATCTGCTATTACCATCGCAAGTTCGGAAAGGAAGCACAAAGATGCACGCGTCCATGCAGTTTCGAAGAGGGAAAAGCTCCTTCGGGAAACTAAAACGTGCGTTGGACGAGGCGGGAACCGGCGCAAACAATACATCATACCGCCTATTCATAACAGACAGAAACTCACGTCTGTCATTTTTAATTGACACTGGTGCGAACGTCTCCGTCATACCGAGAAGAAAAGGCGGGAAAGCAACGCCGACCGATTTTTGCTTGTACGCAGCGAACAATACAGTCATCCCAACATACGGTGAACAAACACTACAGTTGGACTTAAACCTGCGAAGACCATACACCTGGAAGTTCATCGTCGCTGCAGTCAGCAAGCCCATCATCGGTGCTGATTTCCTAAAACATCACCAACTACTTGTCGACATAGCCAGCCGTTGTCTCGTCGACAAGGTTACCAACCTCATTGTTAAGGCACCAGTCACATATTCCGCCGAGCCATCAATAAGGAGTATCGACGTTGACCAGTCATATCACCAACTAATCAGCAAGTTCCCAGACATCTTGAGGCCATCATGCATAAAGGATACTCCAAAACACTGTGTGGAACACCACATAGAAACCACCGGACCACCACTATACAGCAAAACTAGACCATTACCCCCACATCGATACCTGTCCGTGAAGAAGGAATTTGAGACGATGATGCAGCAAGGAATATGCCGTCCAAGCAAAAGTCCCTGGTCCACACCACTGCACGTCGTACCTAAGAAAAATGGTGACATTCGCGTATGTGGTGACTACAGAAGGTTGAACGACGTTACCAAACCGGACCGATATCCAGTACCACGCCTCAAAGATTTCACCTACCTACTACATGGGAAGAAAATCTTCACTACTCTTGACCTAAATCGTGCTTACCAACAACTACCAGTATATGAACCGGACATCGAGAAGACAGCCATCACAACACCCTTTGGCCTATTCGAATTTCCACGAATGTGTCCAGGACTGAAAAATGCCGGACAGACATTCCAACGGTTCATTCATCAAGTACTCATCGGATTGGACTACGCATTCCCATTCATTGATGACGTCATAATAGCATCAGAAAATGAAGCACGACATATTGAAGATTTACAAGAAGTATTGCACAGATTAGACAAGTACGGTATCACCATAAACCCCTCAAAATGCGTCTTCGGCAAAGAAAACGTCAAGTTCCTAGGATACGGAGTGTCAAGCGATGGAATCAAACCACCGCTAGACAAGGTCAACGCTATCACTGCTTACCCCAAACCCGAAACGATACAAGACCTACGACGATTTATTGGTATGGTAAACTTTTACCGAGACAGTGTACCAAACGCAGCTCACATACAAGCACCACTCAACGCGTTTTTGCACAATTCCAAAAAGCGTGACAAGACGAAAATCGACTGGAACACAGAAGCACTACAAGCTTTCGAGTTATGTAAAGTCAGCATTCAAAACGCAGCTTTACTCGCTCACCCATCTCCATCACCAACGGACGCAATTTCCCTCATGTGCGACGCGTCGAATACATGCGCCGGAGCCGTGCTACAACAACGTGTAAACCAGAAATGGATACCCCTTGGCTATTTCTCGAAGAAATTCTCTGACACACAACAGCGATATAGCACATTTGACAGAGAATTATTATCAATATACATGGCTATCAAACACTTCAGAAAAATGTTTGAGGGAAGAGAACTTACAGTTTACACGGATCACAAGCCGCTAACTAACCTACGCCATACGCAAGCCACCATCGGATAGCGATACACAGCGGCGCACTCGTCAGCTGTTATTTATCAGCGAGTTTACGACGGACATACGTCACGTGAGCGGAGTAAACAATGTCGTCGCCGACGCACTCTCACGCATCGAAACCATCGAACTGCCATCTCCAATTGATTACGACGAATTAGCACAAGCGCAAGACAAGGACAGCAACATACCCACCTTATCAAAACAAACAAACATTCAACTCAAGAAAATCATCGTACCCGGTACTAACAAACCAATCATCTGTGAAACATCGACGTCACACATTCGTCCATACCTACTAGATGACTATCGTCGCATCGCATTTAACGCCGTGCATAATACAAGTCACCCTGGATTACGAACTACGCGCAAACAAATGCAACAGCGTTACTTCTGGCCAGCAATGAATACCGACGTTGGCGAGTGGGCCAAGACATGTACCGCGTGTCAACAATCGAAAGTACAGCGTCACAGCCACAGTGAAATCACAACGTTCCCGCCAAGTGAACGATTTCAACACATCCACGTTGATATTGTTGGACCTCTACCTACATCGTCGTGTGGACACCGATACCTGCTCACCATCATTGATCGATGCACACGTTGGGCAGAAGCAGTACCTCTGCAGGAAATAACAGCCGAAGTCGTCGCAAGAAAGCTGTACGAAACCTGGATTGCACGTTTTGGTTGCCCTATCAGAATAACAACCGATCAAGGGCGACAATTTGAGAGTCGACTGTTTCAAGACCTCGCACTATTACTAGGAGTCGAAAAAACCCGTACTACTGCTTACCACCCGCAGAGTAACGGCATCGTGGAACGCTGGCACCGATCATTAAAAGCCGCGCTCATGACGCGACTAGAGAATAGCAACAAGTGGATTACCGAACTACCTACTGTATTGATGGGACTACGAGCCGCGACGCGTACTGACACCAACACTAGCGCTGCGCAGCTCACCTACGGACAAGCATTACGACTACCAGGCGATTTCTTATCACCATCGCCAACTGCAACGAAGATGGACCCTAACTATGTTGATAACCTCCATCACATTATCACGAAACTCACGCCGACATACCAACCGCATTCAAACAAGCAATGTATGTTCGTGCACAAGGATTTACAAACATGCAGTCACGTGTTCGTACGTGATGACACTGTCCGCAAGCCGCTGCAACGTCCGTATAAAGGTCCGTACCAGATTATGGAAAGGAACGAGAAGTACTTCACGATACAGTTGCCTGGACTAGCCGCAAACATATCGATCGACCGACTAAAACCGGCATACATGATCAACACTGAAGATCATCACGAACACAGTACCAGACATACACCACCATCAGCACCAGATCCAGCACTAGCTAGCACAGAAGATCACTCAAGCCATCTTCCGACGAGCAAAAGCGACGTTGCACACCGCACCAGATCAGGCAGGATCGTCAAAATGCCAGTACGCTTCGCTCGGAGGGGAATACTGTAGCTGCTAGCTGCAAAACATCAAAACATCCGTCCGTCGGCACAGCGAACGCTTCACTGATGAGTACTTCGTGGGAAGTCGCTACGTCCCCGCAAGGGGGCGCGGCGAGCGGCTCCGGGGCTATGCCCCCCGGCCGCGGAGGCTTTACGTTGGCTCGTAAAAACGGGCCCCTCATCTTGTTGGCTGCAGTGGCCGGTAAGGTGGTTGGGTGCGCGAGCAATGCGCGCCCATGTGAATGATTGCTATTTTGTTTCTGTAGGAGCGCAGCGACGCTTATAGTGAAACGTCGCTTTCTTCACGACATTCCGGCGGTCTGCCGCCGCCAGGTGAGACCCCTAGTTACCTAGGGGAGGCCCAGCGACGGCGACCAGCGACGGAGATGCCGACTCGACGCGCCTACAGAGTAGGTGAGTGGCCCCCGCCCGTCCAGATCACAGAGCTAGCCGTTACTGTCCGGGCTAAGGGGCCGTCATGAGTGTGTGGGCGGTATTGTAGTGTGTCACACCGCCCAGTGTCTACGCGGATCGCGGTCCGCACCGCGCCTCCGCGTGTGAGTTAAGGTGCCTGTATAGTGGCGGGTGTCTGTGCTTGTTTACGCAACGCGCCTATATTAACCTAGGTCACGTTGCGCAACAGATGTGTGTTGTGTGTGTGGAGTCAAAGTGTCACAGGTAAGCTGCGTGTAACCTGAGTACAGCTTACCCGGGCGTCAATCCGGTGCGATGGGGGCATGGTCCGCTATCAGGTCGCGGGGCAGGGGTCGCGCGTCGGGGGGGCGCGCGTGCCACTGATGAGTAGGTGGAGCCACGCAATATTTATATGATCGACACAACTCGCGAGCGCTGCGTCGGTACGCTTACGCCACCATACGGATTGATGATGTACTAATCATAACTATAATAATTTCGTATTACTTAGCTCCTATTGGTTAGTTTATTCATATAAGATTTATACGTAACCACTACTTGTGTAGAATTTTAGCATTAAGACTGTACATATTTTAGCACTAGAATACATTTCAAACACTATCATCTGGAGTTTCACTTGAATACCTACCAAGCGCTACAAAGTCATCAAGGAATTGGCGAAAAGTAATCCGAGGAGGCTTGTTATGCGTTAAGCAAAATAAAATGTTGAGTGCTTTTTAGTGTTGAGTTTGCTATAAACCTACCCTCAGCGGGGTACCTCTAGCTCCTCTCAACCTCTCAAACGACGATCCTGGATCCGCCACTGTGGGATAGCACCACATTTGCACTCCAGGGCGGAGTCATCTGTGAAGCTCCACCTGAACAGGTTATTTTTGCTCCACATCTGAACCCGAATTGTATTTCAAGATCTGGAAGTCTTAATGTCATTTCCAGGTGGGATTTTTGGCAGCTGTAACGAATGGGTTTGGTCGGGAAGCACTATCTCGCCACTACGTACTGAAATAATGTTATATATGAGGCCTGCGTAGTTGTGTGGAGCGGTGTGGTATGTGGTGGTTTATTTTATTCTTAACTTTTTAACAGTTGTTCTTATTTATTATAATACATTTTTCTACAGTCCTTTTTTGTTGATTTGTTGCAATAAAAAATCATTTATATTTTTAATATAAATCAGCAAGAATTATCTTCGAAAGTTCTTTCAACACTGTCTGACATTGGTGAAAATATACATATATGTGTATTCTAAGAGTAATGAATGATAGCAACTCGCATTTCGAGCATGCCAGTGGAGAGATACACAGCAGCAATCAATATATTGTTAAGTTTTACAAGTCAAATGTCTGAGTATATAGTCCGACATTTATAGTCAGACATTTTACTAGCAAAGTTTAAATTAGGAAACTTAGTTATTTATCTATTTACTAAGGGACAACAAACAGCAGTGTATTAATAGGTAAATAGGTCAGAATTTAATAGAAGTAACAAAAACACTACTCACAACGTTATCCATAGATTAATAAACAGATGTACTAGTTGTTAGTAAGAACAATATTAAAAATAAACAGAAGAAGTAAACATAACTTAATTATTAGCGTTCTGATCACATAAAATAGTAACCATCTCCTTTCTTAATACAGCTGGGAAACATAACATTATTTGTTTTAGTATAATTATATATTTATGTATATGTATTTGTGCTTATATTTATATATAATTAGGTATATACGTGTATCTATGTATTAGATTAAATATTTATTCCTTGGTTTTTTATAAATTGCACCTACCACTGCTTGTCTCTGCATCACCCAAAGGTTGACTGGTAGAAAATGCCTATGGCATTAAGTCCGCCGCTGTACAAAATGTGCGTGAAGTATAAATAAATAAATAAATAATAGGTATCAGTTGAGCCATTGTAGGTGTCAACTAATCGATGCAGCGTTGAGCGTACGCCTGAGTTGGTTCATAATTGTTGACTTAAAAGACCACCACTATACCACTACCCTTAAATTATTAGGATTACGATTTAATTAATTTTCACAATCACAGCACTCGTAATACCTAGTTATTTACACTTTGTGAGCAAATTGACATCATTGTACCTATTTCGTATGATCCCTGGTTTATTTTGAGTTGGCAAAAAAATTCATGTTTTAAACTTAATTTACACTTTATTTTTATATTATTAAGATTTTAATATAGACTAATATCATCAATATAAAACATAAAACCTAATTAGAATGATTTTTAATAACTAACATATGCATTTTTTCCTAAACATCAGTCTTTTTTAACGTGTAAAGACCGTGATAATTAACGTTGATTGATTCCAATTATTAATACTTTTGTGACGACATAATTAAGAATGTAGCAGGTATTTAATAAATGTGATTTTAAATCACACAAAGGGATTTAATACTAGATACTATAGATATAGATAGACACCAGTAACGAACTAAATATTCAACATTCGGTTTTAATCATTTACAATGGTCTGTCTTGTAGTCTCGTTCTGTTTAAATTTAAAAGCAGTCTTACGTTTTTGTTTTTAAAATTCTTAATTTAAGAGTTCTTAATTTCATTTTATCTCCGCAAGAGAACGGAGTTGGAGTTACTGTTAACATCGACAAAACTATTTCCTCTTTGTGGGTAAGACTGTGGGCCGTTTCTGTTTGCTTCTAGAGCCTTCCAGTTAATAAGCCAGAAAGGTTGCTGGTCAATAGGCAACTTGCTCAGCCTCTGAACAAGTTCCGCATCACCGAGGGCTTCTAGAGGGAGTCTGATTGTAGTTGTGGTGCCGGCTTCGTCTCCGAATCTATAATTTTAAAATTTTGTTTTTAGTTTTTAAAACCGCGTCTAGATTAATTTTAGTTTTTAAAATTCAATTTAAGTGATAAGTACTTTTATGTCAGCTGCCCACGTTGGTCCACTGCTGACAAAAGCCATATCATTCTATCAAATTCATTCGGTTATTTAATGAAGTTCTCCATGTTGCCTCTGCCTCGTTGGAATAGTGGTCGCAATCGCTACTGCTGAGCATGAGGTCCTGGGCTCGATTCCCAGGTCGGGTAACGTGTTATTGGGTTTTCTATCGGGAATTTCTCAGTTGCAGCACGAAGTCTGGATTTGTGCCCAGTAGATGGCCATAGGCTCGCCCCCTATTACATGGGACTTAAACATAATTGGCGAAATGTGGGTGTACTATAGGTACACCTCTGCCCAACCCTTCGGGGAAACAGGGCGTGATGTAATGTTATGTTATGATGTTCTCCATGTTTTCGTCTTCAGTTTTGTATATTCATGACAAAAGATGGTTAGATTGAAATGATACAGTTGGACAATACCTAAACGGCTATTTAGTAAGTAAGGTCTGTGATAATTACCTGTTTCCCAAATCTGAAGAGTCCGGAGCAGCGGTGCTGGGTGGGGGGACATAGGGGAATCCTATAGGTAGCCTGCCTGCGTACGGTGATCTTTGGGCAAGACAGCTGATAAGGATGGCTGAGAATACTATGATGGTCTTCATTGTGGAGTACTGAAATGAGTAAAAGTTTTAAGTTATTGTTAATATTTGAGCAGTAGTAAGCAACTTATCTACGATGATTGTGAAGGGCCTTAACCACGGAATAGAAAAAACAATTAGAAGTGCCCGTTTGTTGACCCGCGTGTGTCACAACTATGCGGAAAAATATGTAAATTAATAACAACTTTCATCAATTGTAATAAGTGTTAATTTTGTATGAACAACAAGTAAGCTTTTCGTCAAAGTTGAATTTGTTGTTCATACAAAATTAAGTCTTATTACGACGGACGAAGGTTGTTATTATTTTACACATTTTCCGCGTAATTGTGACACGCGCGTGATAGCTGTGTGGGCACTTCCACTTGTTTTTTTCTATTCCGTGGCCTTAACCCTAGCCTAGGCAATGGTGAAAAAAAATATTAAAATACTGACTGCTTCCCGTATTCGATTATTATTGTAATTTTAGTGAACGCGGTGAAATGATGACATTTCGATAACCAAATCAAACAGAAGAGCTTTACCAATGATTTACTTCCACATGTGGTTTAAACTTAAACAGCATAGAAAAGTATACACTGCCAGGTATTTCCCACGAATAATGAAATACCTTTTTGGGATTTTAGTGACCGCGGTGAAATAACGCCATTTCGATAACCAAATCAATCAAAAGAGCTTTGTTTTCATTATTTATTTCCATATGCGGTTTAAAACAGCATAGAAAAGTACACACTGGTAGGTATTTCCCACGAATAATGAAATACCTACGCTACACAGATATCCTACAACATTAGACATAGTGAGGTCTGTTGACCACAATAAAACCACAAGCTGATAACAAACCTGACCTCTACGTCATCCTCGTATCACAATGATAAGAGGCAGTAGTCATAACTGTTATGAGCATTAAACAAAACGGAAACTTGTTTGTTAATTTATTATGTTGTTGAAGTGACGGATTGGAAATTAACTGGTCTGTTTACTTTATCTCTGTATTTCCGTGGTTGAAGGAACTCATAAGGCTGGGGAATATAAAGTAGAAAGCCTGACAAATGCTCGATGGATGCAGTATGTTGTCATTAGCTGAGAGGACGCTTCTACCTCTTGTTATAAAAAAAAAACAATTATTCACAGTTTTCGGCGGGCAGTCCTGGAACCACAAAGTGAAAAGCTGGTCATCCGAGATGGAGTCTGGCAGATACTAATGCACAAGTGACTTTATAACCTATTTCCATAATATTTTATTTTACCAAAGAAAGGATATAAATTATTTATATAAATTCAAATTTTAAGGATATAAATTGGCCTCGAAGTATTGCAGTGCAAGATTGACCTCGTCTAGTCGTTAAAAGATTCACGAAAAGGTTAATAGTAATAAATCTAAGTATTAAATTGTTGCAGAAACTCACTTTAAATTATTTTTTCACAAATATACACTTAATCACAAGAACAAAGTAGAACTGATTTTAAACAAATCTAATTGTCACAACTATTGATATTTTATTAATATTTCCGTGTTCACACGGCGAACGTAAACAAACTAATGAATAAAAGCATCACACACATTTTATATATAAACAAATACTCATAACTAAAAGTTTTCCGAGTAAAAGAGAAAAGCATATTGAGGTTTGCGTGCGTGTGACAAGGACAGCGATGTTTCACAGCCGGTGTAGGTCTTGATGACGCATGGTAGTGCATCGTCGGTTTTCTTTCGATAAAGGGTATTTCCAACTTCGGAGGGTTTTATGGTTAATGCAAATTAGTGACGTATGGATATTTTTAATTTCGAAAACGGAGGGATCTCTAGAAATATATTTTTATGGGCAACGTTTATTGATATTCTCGGCCATATCTTAACTAATTTTGGAAAATTCGTGTTAATATTGCATATGTAATGGGTTATTTTATTACTAACCGTTCTTTTTATAGATAAATATGTTTGCTTAAGAGTTGTGTTTGTACTTGTGGGGTTAATGACTTAATACGTCTTCTTTTTAATTAAATTGGGAAGCATGTACTTCCCAATTAATAACGTTGTAGCTCTGTGTTGATTACACTTTTAAAACCGAGTCTTTTAAATATGGTTACTCCAAAGGGGAAAATTACCCAAAAATAACTAACAAGAAAAGGGGAAAAAAAATTGCAAAATTTTTGGAAACAGGAAAATGATAAGAAACCACCACGTTTCCACGTGCGAGTTGGACTCGCCAAAGGAGGGTTCCGTATCACCGTACAATACTTAGTATTGTAAAAAATTAAGAATAGAAGTAATGCATCATTTCAAATTTATCGGGAACTTTGACAACGTACGTATTAGGGATGATGACTTTATTTTTCTTATAAAAAAAAAAGTTTGTTTCCAAATAATGCAACCAATATTACAAAAACTGTAAAAGCTTTTTTTTTTTGTATATATGGCATCTCGCAGGTCAACCTATGAGGTTGTCGTCTGCTTAGACGGACTTGCCTGTGGTTGCCCTAATAAATTAAGGCCTCCAGCCAGGACTTAAACTTAAATACTAACTAAAACTAAGCGGCAACGCTAAGGGCACCCCCTGTGGGGTACGGACCTCGGCTTAGGGCGTCGCTGGAAGAGGGCAGCAAGGGACTAGCTGGATCAGGATTGATATTAATTTGGGACGAATTTAAAGCTACAGACTCAGCGGCGCGGGCTGGCTCGAGCAAGGGTCGGGAGGGGGTGTAAAAGCTTGAAAATATTCCCAGTTATAAACGTTTTAAAACAAGTGTTAGACAAGGAAAGCACTATCGCAGAAGTGACGTCACAATTATGTAACTTCAAACTAACGCCGACGGGAATAATCCCCCCGAAAAACTTTTAAAGCGTGTACCTGTCTTCTTCATATTTACATCGATTTAATAGATTTTTTCGATTAGATCAATTTATCTTTGAGATCACATTATTTTTACGAACATTTTTAATATGTATTAATCATGATCCCTATTGCTTTGAACATTTGGTTCTTTGTTGCATACTATGATTTAAACTCATTTATTCTTTTTTTTTTCACTATTTTATACGAAATATATTTGCTGCCATTATTGAAATACCGGTACTAGCGGTTCGGCAGGCCCTTCGCAGTTGCCGCCCAATGTGAAAGCAAAACTCTTTTATTACACTCCTTGTTTTCACCGGCGATGTAGAATTATATAGTTATTCCATGATAATTACAATATACTTAATTGTAATTATCATGGAAAAACTATGATAAACAAGTCATGATCTAACGACCACCTGCAATTTTTATTTTTCCCATATTGTTTTATCACATTTTTATCCGTTAGTAGTAATTGTCTTTGACTCATTGACAGAGTGTAACTGGGACATATGGCTCTAAGTACGATACCATGGAAATTTCTATAGTCGATGATTAAAACATTCAATCCCTACAAAAAAGGGACGTCAATGATACACGATAACGGAGTCTAATCATAATGTATTATACTGATGTCTGATTGGCTTTTACGAACGTTATAAAATGAAACAGGAGACAATTTTTTCTACATATAATGATTCAGGAGACAGACATTTATCTTGCTCAGGCAGACAGATTAATGGTTTTTAGAATATTAGGTACGTTTAGTGATTACGTAATGTTAATAAAATTTAGTTTTGCTCCTTTCAGTCACTAATTTAAGTAAATAAAACAAAGCGTTTACTGCGGGCAAGAAATCACAGACAAATCGGTATGCCTACCTACATCATGTAGGTAGGCATACCGATTTGTCTGTGATTTTGAAATAAGTTTTATAGAAAACATACCTTTTTTGCCTTATTTCTTCTTTTGACTTTTGAGTTCTCATATGGTCCAATTGGCAGTAATTTTACGGCAGCAATCTACTTGCAGCATTATTCTAACGATTATACGACTTGTCAATGGCAGCAACCCAACAACAACCTTATTGCAACGGCAATAAAGATCATTGTGATGCAAACTCAGAGGTTAAATAACTGTGAACGGACTGCTGGTTACAAATCAAAACTAGTTAATTTTGTCAACGCCTTTTCGTTTTTTGTTAGGTTTTGTCTTTAACATATTTTACTGGTGTCAACGGGACCTTATTACTAAGGCTTTGCTGTTCGTCCGTCCGTCAATCCATCTGTTACAGGGCTGTATCTTTTGAACCGTAATAGTCTACCTATTTACACTTAAAATTAGAAGTATTTACTTAAAACAAAAAACATATTAAAAAAAATAAAAAACGTGTATTTTTTTTCTTTTCGGCATTTTTCGTAATTTTTTCTATAAAAACTTTCATTTAAAAACGTATTGTCTATGCGTCAATATTCACTAAAACTACGGAACCCATCCTCGTTGTGCGTTGTTCGACAACCACTTGGCCGGTTTTGTTCTTAAATGCAATGTTTTGCATGCTAATTATCTCAAGAAGGTATTTTGACTATCAATCAACTCGAACGACTGTCTGTATTTATTTTATTGAGCACGTATGTACCTACTAAAGGTGTCTACTGCCTTCATTCCAATAAGAAGATAAAAGATAAATGCACAATGTGTTTTGTGTCAAAGTTTGGTCAATAGATTTCTATATTAATAATGCATTTAAAAGAAATTGAAATTGTACAAATATTTTCAAAATCACCTAGGATATTTCCAACAGGATAATAAAGATCAGCGTACAGGAAAAATACACTATAACACAACAGATGTCAACAAAAGTATTTATCTATCGGGGAAAACCGACGCCCCGTACAATACCACAATGTCCTTAACATTTAAATCCACTAGCACAAATAATTTATAAAGCAGTGTTCTTCCAAGAAAATTGTTTGTTTCGGTGAAATCTATTCAGAAATAACGATCTACTTCTTATTAAAATTTCGCTTCGCTATAGTCCTCCTTTTCGAATACCTGCATAATCAATCCCTTTAAAACTTATTAGACTCTGTCGTTTTCTGTTATACTTTTTTGTTGTCTGTTTTAAGAGTATGCTTAATGGCTTGGTCATATTGAGAGAATGAATGAAAGGCGACTATCACCAGGTATTTATAAGGATGACGTCAGTGGAAATGCCGGGACAGGACGCCTTAGTAGGACATTATTTTATTTTATTTAAGAAATAAGGTAACATTAGGTACATTATAGTGACTTTGTTGGTGATGTTCTTCAGAAAGGTCAGGTGATCAATGAAAAGTAGGTGTGAGTTTGTAAATATTGGTCAGTCAATAAGAGTATTATATTAACATAACAAGTACATAACATCACGCCTGTCATCTTCGAAGAGTTCAGCAGTGGTGTAGGAACTTATTATCGATTGATATGTTTTTCAAGTATTATGTAATAGGAGGCAAGTCTATTGCCATCAATCGGGCTTCAAATCAAATCACGACTCCGGGCTTCTACTAAGAAATTCGTGATGAAAAAACCTAATAACACTATGTCCGACCTGGGAATCGAACCTGAGATCTCATGCTCATTAGAAGCGTTAGCGACCACTAAACAGTATAGCAGTAATTACCAGAATAGGGATAATGTTTTTTTTTTTTTTACTCAAAAAAATTTTTGTTTCCAAACAGTGCAAACAGTATTACAAAAATTGTGAAAGCTTAAAAAAATACCAAGATAGAAACGTTTAAAAATAAGTGTTAGAGAAAGACAGCACTATCACGACGAAACGACTATGTAACTTCATACTAGCGCCATGCTTTGTCCTTTCCGCGCGACAAGTACGGGAATATTCCCCTCCAAAATCTTTAAAAGCGGGTAGTTTTTTCATATTTCCATTGTTTCAACTTTTTACGTAATTAATTTATTAGGTGGGTACATAATGTGGATGATAAATACATTCCGTGAAATATCATATTGCGGTTTTCCGGTATTGAGAATGGTTAGAGATTGGTCAGAACAACACAATATAAGGTCAAGCCTTCTTACCATAGGGCTAAGCAGAAATTACAGAACGCCACCTAGGCTTATTTGATTTACAAATTCCTTTTGCATCCTTTTCGTTTATACATCTGGTCATACACGCTCGCCGGTTGCGAGGACTACGCACCTGACCTTTCTGAAGAACATCACCGGTAAGATCACTAGGCGGCGTTTCCCCTCACATCTGAATAGAGATTCTTCTAAACTAATTTGTTTACTGATAGAAACAATGATAATATAAGTCAAGAATCCGTTTCAAAAGAGGTTGAAATGTTAGGTAGACACCATCCGCAAGTGGCACGTCAAAACTTGGCTAGAGTCAAGTTATAACGGCATGCCAGTCTACTTCCACGTGTCATCTAATAGTGTGTCATTGTACCGTTTTGGAAAATCTAATGTTGGGTAGCTAACCTATTTTTATAATATAATTTAAAGAAAACTAATTAAAAGTATTTTATTTAGGACACGCACAAGAAATGCAAACGGTAAAAAGGAGCATTTATAAGTAACTTAACAATACAGCACCCAAAAAAAAAAAAAAAATTAAGAAACCTGTGCAAGGCCAAAAAGCAGCCCTATCTCAGCATAATGATACGATATTTAAAAAGTAAATACCGCAGCGCTGGTAGTCTGATAGCACCCGATCATTGGATAGAAAGTTACACTATTTGCCAAGAGCATAGTTTATGACAGAATTAGGGAACCCATTGTGTAGGGAAGTAGTCTCCAACCAGCCTACGGCGTAATCTTTCGTTGATGGTAAATAGGTAGGTAGTTCGTTTTCAATCACACCGACACTTACCTCAAACTCAAAGCATTTATTTCTAATTATCATTGAACAAAGACTTATTCAGTTTGAGTTAGTAAGTGAAGCTATTTGACGAAGTAGGTTCCTTATGGAGAAGAACGGGCAAGAAACTCCATGGACACTCTTTTAAATAAAAACATTATGTTACAGAGGTTTCTTGTTCGACAGCTGGTTTCAGTCCTTTTAACACAAACACAACTTTTTAACTTATATAGCGACACGATCCGCGATCATAAAACGTGACTCCCCTTTTTCAAGTTCTCAGAAAACATGGTGGAGGTACCGCGTATTCAAATACAGAATCTTATTACTTAGTTAGTTCAATAAAACTTATAAACAATGCTCAAATGCTTATCACTTATTTCTTTAATAACTAAACAATGCTAATATTCACAAATACAAAGGTGTTTTAGGAAATAAAGTTAAATTACAAGCTTCATTACTATCTACCACTTAATTATTACTATTTTACAACACTTCCTGTAATTCAAGGAATTTCATCAAACAATAGGTATTCATTCGTAAATTGCTGTGTAAAATAAACTTTATACTTTGTGGTTTGTATTCTAGTATTCAAAATTATTTAGTTCGCGTTTTAAATTATTACATTCAGTCATTGATTATTAAAATTGCGATCCGCACAATTTTCAGCACATTCGGTAGCGCTGTATCTCAAACAAATTTTCTGTGTCAAAAGACCAAACTGTTAATATGAATAAAAAACCCAAAGACCATAAAATAAATGTTTCCTTTTAATTTGAACTACAGTTTTAACTAAAGACATCGTAATTACTCTTCCAGCATTATCTGCTAGTTCGATTTCACAGAGCGGCCAATAGATGGCGTTGATATCACAGAAATCCATACACATTTTCAGATGCATGAAATTGGTTGGAAACTTTATGGTGAAATAACAATAACTTCATTTAATAGTTACGCATTAGATTATGTTACAATCTTTACAGACGCTTCCGCGGCGACATAAACAATATACCTACCTACATTCGTGCTTTTATATTCGTACTAATTAAAGTGATACAGAGGATAAGAAAATGGCAGGGTTTACTATAATAACCAAAAAAAAAACACACAGACGATCATCGAACCTCCTCCTTTTTTGAAGTCGATTAAAAAACAGTATTCATAATGAACCTTTATTTTTACGGCCTAAGCCAATAACGTATCTATTTCCAATTTTGAAGTACTAGAGATAGAAAAACCTATCGATATCTGGTTTTAACGTCCCAATAAAGCCAAAGAATGCGACCCTATAAAGTGTTGACAGCTATTTGTTTGACGGGGACAGATATAATTGTACTGTCTTTCATCAGTAGCTATCTAACTTAGGTTATTGGGTTTGATCGTAAATGAACAAAAAGCTGAAGAGACTATAGCACCCAAATTTCATACGTCTTTTCAACTATTGCCAACATGAAAGCGCTTTGTTCACAAAGTAAAGACTTTAGGTACAAAGACTTTCAAACTTTTCGGCCTTTATCTCTCAAAGAGCACATTCAATAATTGACTTGTGAGTGGACTGGAGCACAAAAGAGCCTCGGATCATAGAATCTCTTTGAAAACCTATGGTTTTTTAATAAAGTAAAGAAGCAGTTTTATTTTTAGTTTATTTTCTTTAGTTCGGCTGAGACAATTATTAAATAATAAGTAATGACGGCATTTAGTTTTGTTCCATTCTTAATAAAACTAAGCAGCAAATTATTATTATTTGTTATTTTGACTAAGTTGCGTTATAGACAGTTACAGTCCGCGAGGCCTAAGCTGAGCTTTCTATTTGTGTGGATGAACATATAGATAGTGTAGGTGTGACGTCGACCTTCTCCTGCAAGGCAGCGAGCCACTTTGCTGGATTGCCGATGGGATCTGGAGGCAAAAGCCCTCACCCACGCATGGGAATGGCGCGAGGAGGCAAAACTCCGAGGAGGTGTAACTCCGCTGCTGCGAGAAATCACGGTACATCGGACAGAGCTCTCATGATCGGTGCTCGGGATCACATGGCGACATGGAGGGTGCGATAGTCGCACCACAATAGCGGCGATAAGCCCCTCTTTGAGAAGTGGTTGGAGAGGCGCCACGGCGTCCTAACCTTCCGCCTGTCACAGGTATTCACCGGACAGTGTTGTTTCGGAAGGTTCTTGTTTCGCATAAGGCGGGAGGAAACGCCCGGGTGTCACCATTATGTGGATCGTACCGTAAGGTGGACACGATGGAGCATACAGTGGAGGTCTGCCCAGCTGGGGCGTGGCACCGCCGTGTTTACGTGGGGGCGATCGGCGGCGGCGATCTCTCGCATCCGGCCCTGGTCCAAGTCATGGTACGGAGCCAGAGAGAATGGGAATCCGTCAACTCCTACTGCGAAGCAGTAATGCTCGTGAAGGAGGAGGCGGAGCGCGTGAGCGAGAGAGGTCGCCGCAGGAGACGCCTGGGCGTCGGGAGTCGCCTGCAGATTCCCGGCCACCGTAGGTGCGGGCTTGCGGACGGTGAGCAATTTTTACCGGACGCCGCGGTGCCGGAGCAGTTTCCAAAGCGTACAAATAAGAATAACAGGTACTATGGAAAATCGAGGACTGCTTTGGAAATAAATCGATAACTTTATTAATTTTGTTGTGAAATTTGCACAAATATTCAGTATTGGGTATATCTATGGCTTTATATGGCATCTAGTTGAAAATGATTTAATTAAACTCAATTCATTAAAAAATTAAACAAATACAAAACAAACGTAAATTACCTTTATTTAAACTACGACTATCTAAAATCATATACTTAACCTCAAAATACAGATCAATATAAAATAAAACCGTGAAATTAAATTTAAAATATTGTATTTCAAATTGTAAATAGACTAATGAAGAACTGCTATATTATACTTGGTGAACTTTGGGATCTGAAATAAATACGTTCACTTTCAAACAATCTAAGGTGTCTTCATCAAGGTCCGTCACGTTTTTACTATCCGGTTTTCTAATGTTGGTTAAGCACGGATCTAAAATATACTCTTCTTGAGTATAAAATACTTCCTCATTTGTAGCTGTATTGAACACCTGTTTATTTACCACTATTTTTCTATTTGGAAATAAATGTAATATCTTATCAAACTATTTAAAAATTAGGGTAGTATGTGTATATTTTTGATTAAACTTTTCACACGCAACATGAGTGAGTGCAAATAAACATACCGCAAACGATTGATATAAATAGTCTATTTTTGAAACCGCAATAGATAGCGGTTTTCCGTTTTCTGACCTATATCACATTTTTGAAATCGCAAATATCCGCTGCTGATTTTTATTTGATGTGTTTTATGAATACAAATCAAAGCTTAGCAATGCAAGCTAGACTGCAAATCAACATTACATGTAAAGCAGGTGTTAAAATCACAAGTAATGAATTGCTGAACAGGCTTGACGTGGACGTCCGTCAAAACTATAAAGGTTGTTTTTTTTATATATACCTACAACATGCATACAAACAAATTACATTGTAATTTAGTTTTATCCGCTAAGAACACATGCAGACCTACCAGGATAATTAGAGTTGGAATAAATAAGGTTTTGACATTATTAAACTATTACATAAAATTATAAAAGTATGTCAGAAGCCGCATTGGTAAAAACCATTTTCCATTGAGATAAGGTCTGTTTTCTGGGAGAAAAATCAGACGTGTACTAGCGAAAGTTACAGGCACCTATGAATTTACAGCTGATATATTCTGTAAAAATGACACCGTGACTACCTAAGCGAATTGAGTTTGAAGTGAGCTGTACCATAGTGTCAATCTTCAGGCAAGGCATAGTGGCAAGCATCAGCATGGTCTTGGTCAATCCCTAGCATCTGTGGCACTGATAGTACAGTAAATAATTCTAATATCTCTCGTCTTTAATTAATTTAATTCGTCCAATTCTGCCAAAAATCGTTTTAGTTTCTCTTAAAGTTGAAAATTAAACTTGGGTACAGAATTGAAACCATCTGTCGTATGTTGTTATTTTAATTAGTCCCAATATGCCAAATATTGTTTTTGTTTCTCCTAAAGCTGATGACATTTCATCACACATACACACGCACACATTTCATTTTTACCGCTTCAGTTATATCAGTCTGCAAGTAACGATGTGAAATTAATTAAAACAAATACCTGTGCTTTTGGAAAAACCAAATATCTGTATTTTTTCTTAATAATTGAGATCTATTTTTGGATGATGTCCCAGTTCTATGAAGATATCTTCAGATCAAACGAACGTTCATCAACACTTGGACGAACAAAAATAATTGGACGGAACTCGGCTAAGACATAACTGAGTCCTGTTTTTGTGAGAGTCTTTGGTTTACGCGCGGATTCGCCGACAAATGTGCGAATATGCGTGTGCCTGTACGTACAGCGAGCTGGCCGACTTGAGTGACACAGTTTTATGTTTGCGGGAATCTGTCCGAATTTTTTTTACGTCCATGGAGTCCACAAGAATTTCCCGTAGTCGGATTAAGCCATCAGCACAGAATAAATTGTAATGTATGGCAGTTTATATTGTTTATGTCAACTGACACTATCAAGTTGGCGGGCAGTGACAGCAGATTGCACCGCAGTTTGATTGTCATGGCTGTCCCAAATAAGTTGCGTTACTAATTAAGTACAGGTTTCTTACTCATATACTTCAGAAACTACGTACGTACATACTGTACATACTTCTGGGATTGCAGGCGTGCTGTTCATGTTGAATAAACCGTAATATATTGATGACAAGTTCAGGACCCAAATTACGTAACATCATTGGAAAGTTTCCAATGAAAATCTTTCCAAAAAACCAATGAAAATCCGAAGGATTTTGAAATAAATTCCTATCCTTTGCTTAATATGTTTGAAAAATCCGTCTGCTCTCAACGTAAATAACGCAATAAATGTAATTGAACTGTCAAAATGAATGGTATTGCCATTCCCCGCTGGTTTACTAATCTTGTAGTAAATTTCATACAAATCTGCTATTTGTCTGGTATATTATCTACTTATTTGTCTGGTATATTATCTACTTATTACTTGACCGTTGTGCACTTAGCTCAGTTAGTAAATGGGCAGGACTAAAATCGATTGCCGTTCCCGTTGCTAAAATTGGAACGATGTTCCTTATTGCAAGTTATACTATTCACATAACAAAAGTCTCGTGACTATCAAAATATGACACTTTTTTCGGTTCTGCTCTCATTTACTAAGCGAAAGGAACTTCATTCCAACCGAGTGTCCCACGACAGCTCTTGACTTTGTCCGCATTCGCACGGACGTAAAAGTGTTGCGGCGAAAATTTAAAATATGTCGCTTTTTCGGTTCTGCTCTCATTTACTAAGCGAAAGGAACTTCATTCCAACCGAGTGTCCCACGACAGCTCTTGACTTTTTCCGCATTCGCACAGACGTAAAAGTGTTGACGCGAAAATTTAAAATATGAAACTTTTTTCGGTTCTGCTCTCATTTACTAAGCGAAAGGAACTTCATTCCACCCGAGTGTCCCACGACAGCTCTTGACTTTGTCCGCATTCGCACGGACGTAAAAGTGTTGAGGCGAAAATTTATTGAGGGCGTGTCAGACTTTTACTGACTAAATCCACCCGTGTTCCTTCCGTTGCCTTTTTTTATTTTTATTATAATTTTTTATATCGAACACAAGTGATTCATATAAATGTTAGTGTAACTTATAAAACTATGTTAGTACATATAAAATAAAACAACATAAAACTAATTCGTGAACCTGTACATATCTACACTTCCCGCTGCACAAGACCTGCAGCTGTGCATACGGGTCCAGTGCCCCAGGAACGGGCAATCAGGCTTATCCACTATCACCTTCAAAATGCTGTTGGTGCTCCCCCGAACCCTTCGCAACAGGGATGCTGTTCTTTTTCGAACAATATCTTAAAAACTATCTGTGTCTGCATCAGCAAACATGCTCGACAATTTGCCAGGGTCATTATGGTAACAAAATATTGATTTTAACATTCGTGTTGAAATTATGCATTTGAGAACGATGCAGAACTTTACAAGCGTCCGTAATATAAAGATAAAAACAATTCAAATATTAAATTTAATAAGACTAAAATTACTCTTATTACTTTAAAATATAATATTTACACAAATACTTAATTAAACAGTTAACTAACTAACTATACAAATGAATAATTATAAACACAAAAGGGACACTTAGGAGTTACCACATCGCTGTCAGCCGGAAACGTGCCTATTGGCCCTTAAATGAAAAAAATATATGTTATTATGAAATTTATTTGAAATAAGCCGTGGCAGGTAAGAGATGACCAGTCCCAACTGACGGCACCTGTTCACGAACATGACGCATGGATCAGCACCATTCAGCTCAACCATTTTGAAGGGAGCTAAATGATCCAACACACGCGCAACCGTCAGCGAGACATTTGAAATGGATTGCAGATCGATTCCAGATAGGTTACTTCTTACTAAAGCATTATAAAGTGACATTATAAGATTGATGGATGGTGAGTTATAAGATGGATGATATCCCTCCAACTGTCCGTCAATTTACTATTTTGGCCAGTGGCAAAATACTCTATCTGCACGCGTAGCATGCACGGTTTGTCAACAGAAGAATATACAAAATGACGCATTTCATTTTTTATTTTGTCGACAGAAGAATAGACAACAGTGTCTATTTTTCCGTCGACAAAACTCGTTTCTATGGTGGATAAGCTACGCGTGCTGGGTACAGGAATTTGTGTTATTTTGCCAAATGGTATGTTTTTTTGGTCAAAATTGTAATATAGCTGACGCGTGCTAGTTAAGGAACCCCAATCCCCCAATATTAGCTTCATCAGCTAATAATTATACTGTTTTAGCATAATAAGTACACATCAGCAGGCATTATCTAGGACATGCGTCACTAGCATAGATGCTTGGTTAGCAATGAGATTAGTTTATAAGATCGATATTTTTTTGAATTACAATTGTAGCGTAAGCATAGCATAATCAGCCTATAACGTTCCCACTGCTGTGACACAGGCCTCCTCTCTATGAGAGGTAGTGAGCCGTAATCCACCACGCGGGCTCAGTGCGGGTTGGTAGATGTCACATGTCTTCGAATTTTTGGTTCTAGGACATGCCGGTTTCCTCACGATGTTTTCCTTCACCGTTTTGAGAGCAGTGGTGATTAAATTATTTACACAAAGTAAATCGTCTGCTTGGGTTCGAACTCACGACCTACAACTAGTAAGTCGGGACCGTTACCACTGGGCCACCACTGCTCTACGCTGTAACCGGGTACAAATAAAGTTTATTTTTAAACTCCTTCGTGGTCGTTTGCTTAATTCGCTCGTAATACGTCGACTATAAAAAATGCGTGATTTTGGGGGAGGCCTTTATAGGTACAGCAGTGGACATCTTTCGGCTGAAACGATAACAAAAACTTCAGTTTCTACTTTTATAAAACCTGCTTGAAGGTACTCTATTTACTTTAATTTTTTTCTCTCATGGATCCTTAAAAACATGTAACATAAATATATTTTCACCACACTACCTATTGTTGGCAATTTTTACCCAGCGATTTCCGAGGGTACGAGTAAAAGCCTTTTTTGTTATCTAGAGTGTAAAAGTGTTTTAAAATTCGAAGGCTTCCGATTTAACATTTACTCGAAGTTTTAAATAAAACCAAAGAGTTAGGAACAAAAACATTTTTAAGACAAAGTTAGGAACGTTCAAAACCTGTCAACCGAAAATACCTGGTTATTCAGAACCGAAAATATCCGCATTTTTATTTATTTTAATAAACAGATTCTATACGTATTTTACTGATTTTCTTAATTTTTTGCAAGTTCCTCGTAGTGTGGTGAAAATTGTTGTGTTTCACTTATGTGTAAAAGTTTTTAGCGGTTCGTGATTTGAAACCTTCGCGACGCTCAGGTTTCAATCCAAGCACTCACGGCTAAAAACACTTTTACCCATATGTAAAACAAATAACTATTTTTATAATAATTTTCAGCTGCATCCATCATATGTAGCTAAAAAAGGCAAGGCAGATTTTGTTTGGTATTAATTGACCTCTAAGCACAAGAACAATTAACGGGTATAAAGCTTCAGTTCCACTGGATACCCAATAACAATTATAGGTACGCGGTAGAAGAGACATCGTTACACATATTTTTTTAAATATCCTTATATTTTGATATTTTGAAAGCAGTTTTTAATTACTGACGAAAAAATATCCATGCTGGTGGGGCTAGAATCATAAACTGAAATCCATATTAAAAGTTCACACTAATATTATAAAGAAATAAAATTAGTTTGTTACTACGCTGTCAAGTTGAGCATTTTTTTTAAATGAACCGTTGTAAATTTTTCACGTTGGTGTTGGAATCCCAACACAAAATTGTACGAACATCACTAGCGTGTGCTCTCGGTAGACATTTTTAATTGAACATCTCGTTGCTCTCACTTGCTTTGCATCTCTGGATCGCGACAGGCCGACAAATTGCTCCTGCCTACTTTAGCATTGATGGTGCTTGGTCAGAATACATTTTAAAAGAACTGTCTCTTTTCCTAAAGAGGTACATCCACTAACACAAATCCCCGCAGATTTTCAGAATAATGTACTAAATTCATGGTAACAGGCTGCACGTCGATGTCGCTGCCACCCTGTATAGCGATAGTGAATAGGTTTCTTCTTTGGAAGTGTGACCAATGATCCATCAAGTCATCGCTTCCTACTAAGTAAGATAGTGGGCAAACGCGAGCCTATCAATAAAAATAAAAGAATAGCTCGAGAAGCGCTGTTGTGATGACTTGGTGTTGTTCATGAAGGATGCGGAGAAGACTGTGGCGACATCTACATATCCACATGCGAACTACGCATGACGTCGCGCAAAATCCTGCATCGCGCAGAGTTTGCTGCGCAACTTAAAAATACATAACATAACATCACGCCTGTAATCCCAGAAGGGTTAGGCAGAGGTGAACCTATAAGTACACCCACATTTCTCCACTTATGTTTAAGTCCCATGTAATAGGGGGCGTGCCTATTGCCATCAAACGGGCACAAATCCAGACTTCGGGCTGCTACTGAGAAATTCTAGATAGAAAAACCCAATAACACTTTGCGCGATCTGGGAATCGAACCCAGGACCTCATGCTCAGCAGTAGCTCTTGCGACCACTAGACCAACGAGGCAGGCAACTAATAATAATATTTAAAAAATTAGTTTCTTGGTAAAACAAATTTAGGTATAAACAAAATGTTTTGATTGGATCCACTTTGTTTTATTTAATTGTCGATTGCCAATCTGCATTATTAATAGATTATTTTATTTCGTTGTCAACCCCTTCCATCACTTTATTCGTAAACAACTTGGTATCCTACGGTATCTATCATACCGCGTCCACCGCGTATATTATTTTCGTTCGGCAGACTAACAAAAGAAATTGCTTTCCGGCCTGGATCGAGCCCAGAAACAGATTTAAATTATTAAGGCTACCACAGATATTCGCGACGAGACTTCGGTAGAACAATTTCTGTAAAATGTTCTTAGAATTGTTCCACAAGAGTCACGTACGTCGCGTCACTCCATAGCGTCACACTGTCGCGTCGCGCCGGGCTGCTGAAGCATTTAAGACTCGTGCACAAAGGTGCTATACGACAGCGCGACACAAAGGCAGCGCGTGTCGCGCGACGAGCGGTGCCTTTGTGTCGCGTTGCACCGTCGCGCCTGTATGAGGTAGCCTTTACTCGTCCTACGCTCCTGTTATGAAAACCACTCGATTTGCAAGCACCCATTTGGGAATATTTTTGACGTTTTGTTAATTAAGTTTCAATATGAATAAGATTTTGTTTTATCAGTCTGTGCAAAGATTTGTTTTGTTAAATAAGCCGGGCTTTTATTCCATCGAACCGATTATTTTTGTTATAATAGTTATTTTCTTTTTCCTTAGAAACCAATTATAAAATTCTACGTATCTCTTTTTGTCCGTTATTGTCCTTAAGTGCCCATCCAAAGAACCTAGTTTCTGAGATATAAGCATCTCAAAAACTAGGTTCTTTGGATGTATGTAGATCGTATTTATTCCCTTTTGTTAACTGGCCAAGTTTTAGTACTGTATTTGTCCATGCAAGAGAAGCTCATAGTGTCTTAGATGTTACAAGATGTGCTCTTGTATGTAGCCTAAAACATTTGCATAAATATGATGTGATTTAGCTTTAAATTTGAGAAGTTTAATGACGAATTCTTAAAAAATGAATGTTGACCAGCTTATCAATCCACAAGTCAACACAGTTATTGAAAACAGTAATTTTTTTATCTGTCAGAACTTTGCCTGACAGCGTTCCAAATTTTATAAATTGTCAATCCCGCACCCTAATTGCGTATATAAATTTCCATCATATCTCGAACGTTTTGAAGCAAATTGCTATTCATATTTATGTTTGAAGATGTCGTCTGCTCGATAACGTAAATAACTTAATGCATGTTGTTGAACTGACAAAATGAAAGTCATTGCCATTATATGTGTGGCGAAAGCGCCAGGGTAGCCCGCGAAATTCAAATTTTGTCACGTTTTGCAAGTCATTGTAAGTTCGTATAACCCTATTGATTGATATTTCATGTAATAGTCATTCTTTAAGGTTATATGAAGTTTGAAGGTTGAATTGATGTTTTAAATCTATATAAAGTAATAATGATAATTTATACATACAACCTGACATTGACCTGCAAATTGCAAAAAAGCAACAACAGACGAATTTCGCTACCCTGGCGTTTCCTCCTCAAAATTGAAAATCACGAATTTGACCATGAAGAGTGTTCATCCCGCGCATGCTGGCAACTTCGCAATTCTAGTGGTTCTCGTGATTGAATCAAAATAATACCACCGATCTAGTGCTAGGCTGAAAAAATAATAACTTTGAATTAAACTTTAAAAAAAATCACGAAAACCACACAAAATGCGACGTTACCAGCCCGCTCGGGGTGAACGATCTTATTGTAATTTTCAAATTGCAGTACAATAAAATAACATTTACATTATTGACCAGAAGGTACTTCTAACGACATTGCCTAACCTTCTTTGTTTTCACTGATTTAATCATCACTAGCTGACAAGACAGACTTTGCACTGTCCTTGAATCGTGAGTTGTCATGTTCATTAAAGAACCCTAAAAAAGGACGTTCTGACTTCCCGTTCTGTTTTTTCCTATTAAATAAAAATCTTTCCATCAAACATAATATTCGGTCTATTGACAAACATCTTGAAACGAACATAGGCCTCCCCTAATGAGCGCCATAGCGCCCTGTCTTCAGCTTGACGCATCCAGCATGTGCCTGCAGTCTTTTGCAGATCGTCATCCCACGATATATATAAATAATATTTATCTTTCATTCAATTTTTATTAAAATTTATCTGAATGTATAAATATGTCGTGGATGGATGGTGCCACAGTACAGCGGACAGCGCCATGTAACAATTTGATTCATAAACGAATGATCATGTGATCGGAAACGCAAGCGAGCCCTACCGCTTGGACACGATCGTCGGTGGACATGCACTGAGGACTGGCGGAGAGACCGAGTGTTGCGACAGTCAACAGAATACGGTCGAGTCTGTTTCCCTTGCACGTGTTTATTTAGCTAGCCAGTGTAATAAACTTATTTTTAATTCGAATTATCTTTTCGTTCGAGTACCCACTACAGTGCCCACACTAAAATGTGTCGGATCGTGAAGAAGACCCGATGTTTCGCATCTCGGCCACCCCTGATCCGACAAATAGATAAATATGCCTTGCAAATGACAACACGGGTAGTGTTGGTTCTATTGGTTTAGAGACGTCCCCATTATAGAAGTAAATCGACTAAGAATAAGGGAGTATTTGGGAACGGAAAATTTAAACAGTTACATCCCTGAGGGCGGATGGATTAAGTAAAAAAGTGCCTAAAGAGGGTTTGATGGAAAATTCTAATAGAGTGGTTTGATTGGTTTGGAGTTTAGGAAGAAACAATCGAAGTTCTAAACCTCGAAACCTTGCGTTACGATTACAAATTCGGGAAAAGGTAGGTAGAAGATAAAGGCTCCCGATTAATAGAGCCCATTTTCGGGAAAAGTCATCGTCTTTTCATTTATTGGTAAAAAGTTTCGAATCAGTTACGCAACATTGTTTTTTGCAACGTCAAATATTGCTAGAAACAACGCTGCGCAACTATGTCAAGCGCTGTGTAAAACAGAAACGTAAATTAATATAACTGTCTCGAAAAAACAACCATAAAGATGACACTAAATCACTATTTAAAACGTGACCATTGAAGAGATTCCATCATGAAATAGTTTAAAAAATACATCAAATGATAAGGCTTATTGTTTTTAGGGCATGAAAACATTTCATGATTTCGTTATTATTTTAGTATATACACACAATCTAGGAGTTCAAGCGCTCGCTTAAAAAAACACCGCACTATAAGAGGGCTTAAAATTTCGTAGATGGGTGACCATGATCTATTACATAACGAGAGACCTCTCCGTGCCTCGGAAAATATGTTTCCAACAACATTGTATGTTGCATTCCATGTTCCCAGAAACATGTTTTCCCTCAACACAAAAACATGTTATTTTGAAACAATTTGTGTTTAAAAATACGGTGTATTTGTGATTTTTGTGTTGTGTGTACTTATTAAATTGTTTTACGCGCCTAATTGTTGAAACACCGCCGTTTGTACCGTTTATGTTGTATCCTGTTGTTCGTTCTTTCAGTGTGCAAGTTGTAACTTAACGTTTAATCGACTGGCCGAACGTGGTTACAAGTTAATGTATTAAAAAAAAAATACAAAAGTATGTAGAAAAAGATATTAATAATTAGTATAAGGTCGGGTGGGCCGCTCCTCTGGCCCGCAGTGTGCGACGAGGGAGTTCAGGGTCGCGCAGCAGCTCGAGTTTGAAGCAGCATGCGTCGGCCGCTCCTCCGGCCCGCAGTCTGTCGAGTTGAAGCTCACAGCAGACTCACCATGCTCACGGTCGCGAAGCAGCTCGAGGTTGAAGCAGCTTCGCGTCGGCCGCTCCTCCGGCCTGCAGTATGTCGAGTGGGACCTCGCAGCAGCCTCTCCATCAGCCCGCAGCCAGTTGCAAGGGAGCTCGCGTCGGTTAGTGTTTCTTCAGACGGCGGCGTCTCACGCCACGTTTTTAGATCTCTCTAGTACATGTCGAACTCCTCTCCTCTCGAAGACGCAAGTGGGAGGGTCGGAGGTGATTGAATGAGTCAAACAATTTGACGCACACAAAATGTTGGTATTAAATAAATTCACCGAGTTTCAAAAGGTTTATATTAAGGAGCTTTAGAAATACATTGACTGGTGAGTTTCAAGCAAAGGAACAGAAAAGAAAGACCGGTGTCAAAAGACGAAGTGAAAAAGAACGAGTTAAAAGACGGAATCAAAAGAACCTGGTGAAAAGTAACGGTTGCCTTTTATAGGCCCTGGTAGATCTTCTAGAAGTGCCTTTTTAGTTTTAAATACAAATACTTCTTAATTGGTTATCGGCCAGGAACAATAAAGATGGCTTACAGTGAGAACCTGGCTTAACACTAGTTTTACGATACCTTTACAATAAAATAGACGACCTCTTAGCTCTATATACCATATAAAAAGAAAAACTGACAGATGACAATGTTAGATACAAAATGTCACAACATTCAATAAAAGGAAAATAATAAGAGATCACATGAAATGAGATAAATGAATGTGGAAAATAGACAAAGGTAGCTAAAGGTTTGCTTTTCAGCAGTACAACAATTATCAGATAAACAAATGTAAGTTAAATGAGTGTCATACAAGTTTCATAAAGACTTTAGTAGGTACTGAATCATAGAAAGAATTGCTGTGCACAACAGCTCCTCAGGTGTTAAAAAGATAAATACATAATAAGATGTGATTTTGTTGTAACAAAATACCACATTAGCCGACTGGCCAAACGTGGTTACAAGTAAATATAATTTTAGAATATAAAATACAAAAGTATGTAGAAAAAGATATCAAGAATTAAAAGAGCTCGGGTAGGCCGCTCCTCTGGCCCGCAGTCTGAGACGAGAGAGCTCACGGTCGCGCAGCAGCTCGAGTTTGCAGCAGCACGCGTCGGTCGCTGCTCCGGCCCGCAGTCTGTCGTGTTGAAGCTCGCAGCAGCCTCACCATGCTCACGGTCGCGAAGCAGCTCGAGGTTGAAGCAGCTTCGCGTTGGCCGCTCCTCCGGCCTGCAATATGTCGAGTGGGAGCTCGCAGCAGCCTCTCCATCAGCCCGCAGCCCGTTGCGAGGGAGCTCGCGTCGGTTATTGATTCTTCAGGCGGCGGCGTCTCACGCCACGTTTTTAGATCTCTCTAATGCGTGTCGAACTCCTCTCGAAGACGCAGGTGGGAGGGTCGGAGGTGATTGAGTGAGTCAAACACTTTCACGCACACAAGATGTTAATATTAAATAAATTCACTGAGTTTCAAAACGTTTATATTAAGGAGCTTTAGAAATACATTGACTGGTGAGTATCAAGCAAAGGAACAGCAAAGAAAGAACGGTGTCAAAAGATGGAGTCAAAAAGAACGAGTCAAAAGACAGAATCAAAAGAACCGTTCTTTTTTTTCTGATCCTTTGGTTGATACTCACCAGTAAGGAACACAGAAGTACTCACTAGTAAGGAATATTTCTATCAATAAAACAGCTGAAGTGTAGGTATTATAAATAAAATCTTTCATTTTATTATTCGTGATAATCCCTGTAGTCGTGCAAACCGGTGAGGACCAGTTTTTCTTTAAATATGTTCTTCATGAGGTGACCCTGGCAGTGACTCAAAGGTACTTCGATGTAATCTGAAATATAGGAAAGTATTTATCCACCTCCACTCTTTGTTGATTTGTATCCCTCCCGACCCTTGCTCGAGCCAGCCCGCGCCGCTGAGCCTGTAGCTTTAAATTCGTCCCTAAATAATACCAATCCTGATCCAGCTAGTCATTTGCTGCCCTCTTTCAGCGACGCCCTAAGCCGAGGTTCGTACCCCACAGGGGGTGCCCTTAGCGTTGTCGCTTATTTTTTAGTTAGTATTTAAGTTTAAGTCCTGGCTGGAGGCCTTAATTTATTAGGGCAACCACAGGCACGTCCGCTTAAGCAGACGACAACCGCATAGGTTGACCTGCGAGATGCCAAACAAACAAACAAAAAAAATGTTGATTTGTATGTTTCGTTAGGCATCTTTCTCTCTAAGCGAAACGTCTGAACACAAAATGAATCAGAAAGGAATTTATCGGTGAACTGATTCAACGATGTCGTGTTTCACTCTTTCGTACGCGTAGGTACGAGTCGGGGTCGTGTGAACGCGGAAAGATACAAAAATTAACATTAACTCGATTGAACTATTCAATCAAGTGAAGCGTCTGATATAAGCTTTACCGATTTCCATGCAGACAAACATTTTGGGGATCCTCAAGAACAAACAAACTTGTGGTATAGTCCTTTATTTTCAATATATTTTTCCATATTTTATGTGTTTATGTTTATTGAGTAAAGAACTCTTTGTATTTTTTATTAACTGTTGAGAGGTGGTGCAAAATTTAAAGTTGAACACCTAGACATACCTACGAGAAATATAAGCGTTTTCTAAGCCCGCACTTTGCCTTTGCTTCATTTTTCATTCATTTTATCTAATGTGGTAGAATAATTTTATTCCTGGCATCGTCTTCACATATTTTGGATCTATATTATTAATTTATACAAAATTTTGTAAAACATTTTAAAAGAGTAACGGTGGAGTTTCTTGCCCATTATTCTTCATACGAAACTACCTTTTGGAAGGGGCGACTAGAATCAATTCTATTTTAATGTAAATGTTGACGTTCAAAAGTGCCTTTTAGTGCCTATTTGAAATAAATGCTTTGCCTCTGCTATCCTCTTAAGAAAACTATATTAAAGAGAGATACAAATAAACAGACGAATCTAAAAAGATCAGCCTGGAATTATTAATGCGTGCATTTACACGATGAAAAAAAAAGAAAATAACATTATGTGAGCCTAAACGCATACAATAAAAAATAAAGTAACAATAAGACAAATGGTGTATTGCGTCACATCCGCGCAAAACGGCAATCGATCATCATAATGCAGCGACTCATGTGCGAAACAGAGCCACATTGCTGGATTTTATGTGACCAAACTTGTCTAAACTATGCCTACGCCTGCCTGCCTACTATGCCGGCCAAACTTGTTCTTTCATGTGTTTGTGTTCCTTCTCTGCGTCATGTTTACCGCAAATAAACGTATTTTCTTTCTATTCTTTCTAAATTCTATCCAACCAACACTCTGTTTTCGTCACACACTTTCACAACCACAACGTGAAATTAAATGTCATGCAAACCTTAACTTATAGCATCTTAGTTAAGCCCTAGGCTCTAGCCGGGCATTAATATTATACTATATTTCATTATGGCTCAATTTGGTCAATTTGGAACCTCAACTGAGAAAATCGTATGGAAGCATTTACAACAAAAAAAAACAGTAATGTACAGCTCGACCAAAGAGTTCTCACTCAAAAGTTTAAGTAGCCGTCGACAAACAAAATGATCGGTTACTGTGCGCATACCCAAGTTCGATCTGTTGACGATATTATTTATTATGTTTTTGATGAAATTGTATGAGTTTAGATATAAAAACTCAAAAACCCAATATGCAGTAAGTAATTTTGTTCGATGTCAGATTTGACTCCACCAACTGCATCAGACTGCTTGAAACGTGAGCTTGTATTGAATCTTAGTTGGTAAAATTTTGTTTTTTGAAGACCTTTCTTATTAACGTCTGGAATCCACCATTTGCCCAGACGAATCGATAGACACCTCGAATCAATCCTGCCATTAGGATACTATGGGGGTAAAATAATTCCACATACAAAAATAAATAGCCTGTCTTTGCTTTCACGTAGTTGGGTATCCATATAGTATACATAAACTGCACATAACTAGTTGTTTCCCAGTTATTAACAGTTTCATTAACTACTTATTCGATAACCGTATTGGTTTTTAATTCCTCATAGTAGATGCAAAAAGTAGAGTATCTCCCTTGGGGATATACGTGCCTTCGTCTTGAGCGGGCTTAAATCCCTCGAACCACTCAGGATTCTTGTCTTAACTGCCTTGCTTTGCTCGGGAGTAAACACAAAACTCCCTCGCTCCACTCGGGACTTAACACTAAAAACTTTCGTGGGAAGCGCGGATTCAATACGGCGCCCACGACATAAGAAACCGCTTAAATCCAAAGGTGCATAATCTATTGTTCAATCACAGTTTTGAAAGAAATTTCTAATTCAGTGTTTCGTAGGTTTGAAAAATTTGTCCGCAGTAAACGTGGCTGAACTGTCAAAATTAAATAATTTACGTTCAATTGTCAGTATATGTGTATTACGCAAGTACCCCACAGTTATGGCATGCATGCTCTTTATGAAAAAATAAAACACTTCAGTTTACTTACCATCAAATTCGTCACCCCTGCAAGTGAGCATATCTAAGTAGCAACCGTTGTTGAAACTCTTGTAGACGTATGCCCTGATCGTGGACATTCCACAGACTGGCCTATAGTGGTTCGGGCAGAACATTGGGCATGATTCACCGTACATCCTTCTAAGGCTGGTTTTAAATTGTTTTATGCAGAATTTTAGGGGTGTTTTCTTGAGCTCTGTAAAAAAACTTGTATTTAATTTTCATCTCAGAGCCACAATTTTAATATGTAGGAACCACTATACCTAAATATCGTTTGATTTTAATTCTCAATCAATCCATCCATCTTTATTTGACAACACAGGTATACATAAAAGGTCTTAAATATACATATTATTGTAGTCGATCTCTATGTTCTACCAATGAAATTGGTTTACAAGTAATAGTTTCAGTATCGGAGATTAAACAGTAATTAAAAAGCAAAAATCTAAAACGGTACTAGTTTCAAAACAGAAAAATAGTTAAATAAATGTCAATTAAATTTAATTTTACATGCATGTCAAGAGAAGTTAATATTATAGAAAATATAACACAATTAATCATTAAAAAAATCTTCAATAGAGTACTAAGTCTTATCTATTGGAAACAAAAACAAATCACTTTTAAACTTCTAAAAATGTTCTGCATTCCATAAACATTTCGGTAATTTATTATACTTCCTCGGAGCCATTACGAAAACACTGTTCTTATACAATCAGTTTTTTTTTTATATCCCATAACTCTAGGGTATGACTGAGACCAAATCAAAGAATCATCTGGCATATGAATTATGTTTCAATCAAATTTTTTTTTCATACAAACTAATTCGACAAAGTCACGATTATTAATGTAAAACAGCCTTACGTGAAATATGACAACGTAGTTTTTTCTTAGCTTTAAATATGTTTCAACAAAAATGAATTACACGTATTTATCAATGAAACTTAGATACCTAGACATATCGAGGGTCTATTTTGTACGGTAGGCAAACAAAATTAGCAACCTCGCAAAAATAAGGATTCGTCATACTGGTGACAAGTTTTGACCTAATTTAATGATGATGAAAACCTAAAATTCATAGTTTAGGAGATATCATCAATATCTCCGAAACTATGAATTTTAGGTTTTAGTATTATTTTACCTTCAGAACCCTAGATTTATGGGATAAAAAAAACAGGTTGTATAATGCAGTATTAGACCCTACTGTTTGTAACAGTCACAACGGCGCTGGCTACTTACTCGAGTAAATTTTGGCAGAATTTTTTTGACGAACATGGACTTTTTTAAATATGTACAACGAAGGCATTGTTAAAACATTAATATTAAAAAAACCGGTTTGCAACTGTACGTACTCAGATGACGTTGACGTTGGCGTTGCAATTGTATTTTTAATCGTTTTGGAAAAGCTTTATGGCAGTGTTAGTTCAGATTTTGGCCACAAGCCAAAAGATTCTTGTACGGTTATTGCTCTGGCTGCAACTTACTTAAACCCTGTTCCCAAGGCCAGAAGACTAATTTTAAGAATGAAAATGTAATTGCGCATATGCTGTATGTATTTACGCCTGAAATTAAAAAAATACTCACCAACACTATTACAAATGCTATAAGCATTAAAGGTACATTCTGAAGCGAACATTATATATTTTCTTTCTTTTATATCCAAACCGCACGTCATCCGTCCCTCTTGCGGGCAATCATCGTACTTGCACTTCTCGCACATTGCTACACTTAGAAATGCTTAAAAAGGAGCAACTTTAAATTATGTGGGTATTTAAATGAATACTGGACTGTTTGTTAATAAATTACGTCACCACTTGAACTACCTGTGGAAACCAAAATATCAAAAAAATAAAACACCAGCTCACGCTTGTCAATCCACGCAATCTAATAGGAACCAATAATCGCTTTTGTATATTTTTTTGTGAAAATATTATCGTAGACGTCTTCGAAGACGTTCACTTCCACGTCAGAAAGTTTATCGTGAAAAATTTGTTCACGAACATTCTACGATACAAAACTCATTTGTATTATTGTCATTTAGCCTATTTAAATCTACGGATGAACTGTCATAAAGATAATATAAATAAAAAGAAATGAAGTTACCAGGTAAACCTAAAATACAAAACAAGATTTATATTTAGACCCAGGTTTTAACCACTAAGCCATTTTAAAAAGACAAACTTTATTTCGACAACTTTAAAGTTCTAACTACAAAAAGTGATTTAAAACCCGAGTCCAAGTTGCCATTTTTTTAATACAAAAACTATCTGAAAGGTTTAAGCTTGCATTAAAGTTAGAAACTCGGTAAGTAATGAGACGGTTAGGTTATGGCTTTTCGCAACGACTTCTAATTAATTAGGAAAAGGGCAGGGTGATGATGAATAATAAATCATTGAGTTAGCTAAAAGTTTTTAAGACAAAGATAAGTAGTACAGGCCTATTCTTTACCCAGAAACGATGATACAAAATCTAAAGGCTATCAATCATTTTTTTGCAGAAAACGCAACCAAAACTACGTCAGATAAAGATGCACACTGACAAGCATCTAAATCAATGACACCAAATTTTTATAAATTAATCGAGCATTTAAAAACTAACAATAAACTTATATGGATCTACCCTGATAAAAGTTACCGTATTTAATTGAGTATTTAGTAATTATATGTCGGGTGGACATTTGGACCACTTTTACCCTTTGTCTTTTATTCCATAGATTAAATATATCTGACCATTTAAAAATCTCTCCTGGTTACTGTTTCAACTACCAAACAATAACTGACATTTAAGCCTCTTAGACCTCCTGCTCTTTAAGATATGCAAACCAACGTTGTTAAAAGAACAGCTTACGGTGAAAGTAGCCAGGAATACAATTTAGTTCGAAATGAGAAAGCACGAGATTCATTGCTTTACATTATTTACTTCAGCCACAGGGTTGTATGGGAGACAATGCGAAATGTCACATCGCAAAAGGACAATGAGAAACACTGGGGACTGCATTGTCTTCATTAATTCTCTGCTTGCTTATTTAATACAATTTTATTAATGTGAGCATTATGTTTGAATTTGAGTTCTTAGAAAAGGGCCAGCTACACGCTCAGTATTACTTGCACAAATGTCTTTGGCAAATACTATTTGCGCTCAAGTCGTTATCGTGTGGATGCCACACAGTGTACCATCTATGACGATACAGGATTTTTCTAGCATCGTCCACCTCCACGTTAGAAAAATCCTGATTGTTCATGTATCTATAACTGTGGCCCTTGAATTGTCACCGTTGTGTACTTATTCAGTTCGTTCTCCCACGATAACAAGCCGGACCAAGCGACCTACAAAAAAAGCCGTTTAACTGACTCATCAGTAAAAGTGATAATAAAGAAAATGTTATAGCTTGAAAGCAACTTACATTCCTGGGGAGCCTTAAAAACTAACCACATTTGAAACATTCACTTAACTAAAATTTACTGCCGGTGAGTGTACTACTTAAGAACAATGTTAGGAAGATAGAGTAGACTAAAACAAGAATGGCGTAATTAACATATGGGCTTGTTGGTGATAAAAAATAAAAGGAAGTAATTCAATAGCTGCCTTACAATGCAACACGACGAGAATGGGTAGCAAATAATCCATTTTCTGGCCAACAACAAGTTTCCTGTAAGGCAATCATACGCTGAAACGGCTCGATGCACAATCTTACGTCTAGCAACTAATTCCGATTAAAATTCAATTACAATTAAAATATTTATACTTTCTACATCTTGCTAAAGTAATCGTGAACGATAATTTTAATGTAGGTATGGAACTAGGCAGTGGAGCAGTGGTGGCCCAGTGGTAACGGCCGCGACTTACGAGTTGTAGGTCGTAGGTTCGAACCCAGACAGGCACTTTACTTTGTGTAAATTATTTCATCACCACTGCTCTCAAAACGGTGGAGGAATACATCGTGAGGAAACCGGCATGTCTCAGAACCAAAAATTCGAAGACATATGACATCTACCAACCCGCACGGGGCCCGCGTGGTGGATTAAGGCCCACTCCCTCTCACAGAGAGGAGGCCTGTGTCCCAGCAGTGGGAATATAATGGGCTGATTATGATGATGATGATGATGGAACTGGGCAGGGCACATCTCCCGCATCAGCTCAACTCAACCTATCACAGTTCACTGCTGGACATGGGCTTCTCCGAGGCTGCACCACAACACCCTGTCTTCCGCCTTCCGCATCCACTCTATCTCGGCCACCTTCTTAAGGTCGTCGGCCGATCTAGCTGGAAAGCGTCCTAAACTACACTTGCTCGTCATATGCCGCATGTCGAAATTAGCCACAGATTATGGTTCCGGGTTCCGAACAACAGAACCGGCGACGCGAGACGCCAGGAAGGAGATGGCGTGACGAGTAAGACTCCTGCCTAAATGTTTGGACTCTAACTGTTAAAGAGACAAAAAAAGCGAAAGCCGGAAGGGAAGCCTTTGTTCTGCAACGAGACTCAGCAGTACACTTATTTGAAATATTTTTTTAACACTTGCGAGTGTTCTAGACTAGAGTATGTTATTTTTTTTCTGATTCCGTGTCGGCACCTACCGGTTTATTGACGTCGTGACACAAACTCGTCTTCGTCACATAGTCAGATTAAACTAACTGGCAAAATTTCACGGGCGTGGCAATGAGGATTAAACAAAAAACGATGATAGTTACTTATCATACAGTACATTTTCTTACGGTGCCGGTGTCAACGTCGGCCACTGGTTCTGGTATTTTGTTTCAGTGCTGTTACTGGAAGTGTTCAGGTGCGGTTCGATCAAGTGCTGTTGAAATCAGTGGTCTGAGTGGAATACCTCGTTCTTAGGGTTCCGAATCTCAAAACGAAAAACCGGAACCCTTATAGGGTCTTATAGGCTCACGTCGTTGTCCGTCTGTCAAAACCCATTTTCTTCTTTTTCACGGGTCCTTTAAAGCTCTAAAATAATAAAGATTCTAAGTCAATGCAATAAAAAAATACGGCCTTTTATGAAAAATATTTTGATACTCGCAAATAAATCACAACCTTTGGCAAGAAGCAAGGTCTCACAGCACAAATAAAGAAGAATGTGACGAATATCGATTTAAGGTAGGACATGTTTTTCAACAAAAGTATTAAATTTGTTTTTGGGATAAGTTCATCCCAACTACGAAACCCTTTACCGTGCGTGGTCCAACACACACTCGGCCGTTTTTTTTACCATTATTGGCATAATCATTATGCCTATACTCACCATGTCTGTAAAATTTTGCCACCTAATTTAATTTGACCTTGTATTGTTTCATTTATACGATTAAATAAGAATAACTAAGGCATCGTGTTGATGCGGTAAATTTTTGCTTGTCTGCAATCAGCAGGGTTAAGATAGATTTTAAGATAATTTACGACGAATCGACATATGGATATAGAGTACTGGGTGCCGGGTTGGTTTAGTTACTGCTACCCATTTAGGCTACCAACGTCGAAGGGACGGTTCACAATTTTACGGGTGATAAAATCGGACAGATTGTAATCCCCGTCGGTAATTGCAGGTTCGTTCACTAGACGGTTTGAAATTGATAAATAAATTATATTGTAAGCTCAGTCTGTTGTGGTTACAGTTTACAATCTCGCGAGATAGATTATAAACTAACGGTGTTCACAATCATACGGTGACTTATAATATAAGCAGTGCAACATAATATAAATATAATATAAGCAATAATTAGTAATCCAAAAATAAAACAAAATTTCACCTCATTGCAACAGAATATAATGGAATGTCAATCCAATAAAAATAAACGAATGAGTAGGTACAAAATACTGATCACAGACTCAGATCATCATTTGAAGATCACAGAAATAGAATTAAAATAAAATATCTGCATTTAATTATTACACTAATATTGACCGATAATATATAATAAATTAGTCATTTTTTCTTGTGATTATTAAATATTTAATACACAGATTCCTGTATTTCTTAATTTCTTAATATCCTCGTGTATGGCTTCTGTTCCACTTACACAAAGGTATTGTTTTCGAGACGTAAAAAAATTTCATCCGGTATATTTTAGTTTACTTATTAAGAAATAAGTATAAAAGATGAAGAACCGCCGAGCAAAAACGTACTTAGATGTAAGAAAGTAAACCATTAGTGTTTATGCGTCGAATAAGAATACGAGTATAACGTAGGGCAAGCTTCACCGATGAAACTGAAAGCGATCAGCACATAGATCACGTTTTAGAGCTGTTAGTGCTATTCTTTTCTGTGAAATATAACTGAAAACACGTAGATGTTCAAGGAGTTAACTAGTTTGACAATCTAAACTTAGTTCTGTTAGTAATGATACTCGTATAACCGTTATTTTCTCTCACTGTCTTGGAGACAATCCTCGAGGTGCAGATGTAATACTATTATTACGTAATGCTATATGCCCTTAGGATTGATACCAATTTTTTTTTTGTTGTTGAAAAAGTGATGTTTAAATGTCTTTATACTTTAAATACTAGTGGTCGCTACAGCTATTGCTGAGCATGAGATCCTGGGTTCGATTCCCAGGTCGGGCAAAATGTTATTGGCTTTTTCTATCTAGAATTTCTCAGTAGCAGCTCGGAGTCTGGATTTGTGCCCGGTTGATGGCAATAGGCACGCCCATGGGACGTAAACATAACTGGCGAAATGTGGGTGTACTAGGTACACCCCTACCTAACCCTTCTGGGATTACAGGCGTGATATTATATTATGTAGCCAGCAAGACTCATCTAATGCATGAAAGTATCACTGGTACCAGCTTCACGCATCTTT
The DNA here is from genome assembly GCA_963555695.1 of Dasypolia templi. Classification (NCBI taxonomy): domain Eukaryota; kingdom Metazoa; phylum Arthropoda; class Insecta; order Lepidoptera; family Noctuidae; genus Dasypolia; species Dasypolia templi. Next base: position 15,882,251 of record OY743157.1, read on the forward strand.
AATAATATTCCAGGGCCTATTAGAATAATTAAGGAAATTAAAACATTTAAAACTAATCTCCATGATCTGTTAGTAAGCAAGTTCTAATACTTTATTAAGACTTCCTGTCAGACAAATCGCAGCTAAAGTCCCCCTCAGTCATGATGTGTTCGGTGGCCCACTGTTGTATACCTGTATTAATTGTTTCTATTTATTTTTATATTGTCTATACTATAATGACAAATGTTAATAATTTAAAATGTAGTAATGTAAATTAAATTTCTATGTAACTATTCAATTCCCTAAGTGCGGGACATAGCTGATCATCAGTTAATAATAGTTGACGTGTAAAAGTGTTGTTTTTATTTTTAACCAACTGACTAAATAAATATCATTCATCTATCACTTGATTCAAGCGAATTGGAAGCGAATTTTTAAAGGAATAATAGCCATGTAATATTGATTGTAATTTAGGCACTTATGGCAAACAATAGGTTAGGTAGACAAAAAAATTAAATTTCTTCGTAAGATTGGGATTCATACCCCCGAAGCTATGCTAAGCCGATGCCAATTTATTCCCATAATGAGAACATAAAGAGCTGAAACCTCTAATGAAAGTAATGTGATGGAAATCTGCCCTTAAAAAAAAAAAACTTTGTTATTTGGCGCCTGCGTAAGTCGATTTCCATCTCTTGTCATGTGTATCTGCTGTGAAAACATAATATCGTATCATTTAAGTTTTTTTTTGTTGCATGAAGAAAAATTATGCACCTTTTGATTTAATGACATAAAATCCCCGCCAAATGCGGGTCGGACCACGCACAATGAAGGGTTCCATAGTTGGATGAATTTATAACAAGAACAAACTTAATGATGTAGTTGAAAAACATGTTCTCCCATACATTTCAACTGCAAATGTAAGTTGGTCGACTATTACTTGTTTTCTTGTAAAGCCTCCATAGCTGCGATTGTTTTCCTTTTGATGTGAATTGTTTTCACATTTCCAAAAAAAAAAACATGGCTGGTAGGTGGGGAGAACAACTAACTCTTAAAAATATCATTTATAGAATACTTCACACACATATATACAGTCCAGAGGCGGACTGAATGCCATAGGCTTTTTCTACCCGTCAACCTTTAGGCGATGCAGAGACAAACAGTGGTAGGTGCAATTTCTATGAAACAGTTAGGAATAAACATTATTTAATATATAGATACGCATAAACCTAATAAAACAAAAAATATAAATATACCTTATGAATATGAATATACCTTATTATAAATAAATATAAGCACAAATAAATATACATGTATATATGAATAATCTTACAAAAAAAAGGTCAAACAATGAGTAAGCATTACCGTCATGATGATACTGCCATCTACTTGCGAATGTGCTCGCGAACATTAACTATAAAGGATAATCGGTTGGTTGCCATCCTGATTTCCTGGGAGAGTGCATTACACAGAGAGATAGACTGAACGAAGAAGGAAGAATTAATGAAGTCTGTGCGATGAGTGGGCCATTGAAGAACTTTAAAGCTTAATACTTCGCAAACAGATCCCTGAATCGAAAAATGGTTTTACACACCCGCAATATTTTTGAACGACCTTTCCAACGGCACCCCACGTGGGATAGACGAAAAATTTTGATTTTTTTTAGATTTTATTTTACCACTTTTTCTGCGTGTAATATCGTTAACCATGCTAAATTGAACAGAACCAGCTTGCGAAACTGAAGAGCGATGAAGGCAGGAACATATCCGGTAAACCTGAGCTGTTGGGAGAGATCGAGAGGTTCTATGGACATATAGTTATACACCTCAACAAGTAACCCCGTTACGAATCTGGTAATCGACCCTAGAGATTGCCGGACACTATCCCGAAGACATCCCGGACATCAGATTGTACGAGATTAGGATGGCTCTGAAGCAGCTCAAAAACAATAAGGCGCCGGGTGATGACGGAATCACGGCTGATCTCCTGAATCCCGGTGGAAAGCCTGTTCTTAAGGCACTCCAGAAGCTGTTTGATTCCGTCATACTCGAGGGCAAATTCTTAAGAATTGTCGGCCCATCTCGCTTCTGAGCCATGTCTACAAACTATTTTCAAGAGCCTCCCGAACAAGCCGGATTCCGTAAAGGCTTTAGCACCGTTAACCATATACATATGCTGCGGCAGGTTATACAGAAGAGCGAGGCGTATAACCTGCCTCTCTGCGTAGCGTTTGTGGACTACGAGAAAGCCTTCGATTCGATCGAGACTTGGGCTGTACTGCAGTCTCTTCAACGGTGCCAGATTGACTATCGGTACATACGAAAACGCTACTATGTCAGTCCGACTCCAGGACCGGACCTCGAAACCTATCCTTCTGCAGCGAGGTGTGAGACAAGGAGACGTTATCTCTCCGAAACTGTTCACCGCTGCACTGGAGGATGTCTTCAAGGTTCTGGACTGGAAAGGGGTTGGCATCAACATCAATGCGAGTACATCACTCACTTTTGGTTTGCTGACGACATAGTAGTCATGGCTGAGACCATGGAGGACCTCAGTGCAATGCTCGATGACCTCAGTAGAGCTTCCGAAAGAGTGGCAAAACAATGGTCATGTCAAATGCCCATGTAACACCCACTCTCATGAAGATTAGAGACGCTACACTCGAAGTCGTGAACGAATATATTTACCTAGGACAAATTGTCCAGTTAGGTAGGTCCAACTTCGAGAAAGAGGTCAATCGGCGAATCCGACTCGGCTGGGCAGCATTCGAGAAGCTACGTATCTCTTCTCGTCCCACACACCGCAGTGTTTTAAGACGAAAGTCTTTGACTAGTGCGTGTTGCCACCTATTGCATTGAAACGTGGTCGCTCACAATGGGCCTTATCAGAAAGCTGAAAGTCACCCAAAGGGCAATGGAGAGGGCCATTCTTGGAGTTTCCCTACGTGATCGAATCAGAAATGAAGAGATCCGCAGGAGAACCAAAGTAACCGACATAGCCCGAAGAATTGCCAAACTTAAGTCGCAGTGGGCAGGGCACATTGCTCGCAGAACAGATGGCCGATGGGGCTGAAATGCACACCGTCGGCCTGGTGGCGGCAAAGCTTGGGGTGACCATCGACCATCAGGACATAGTGACGTAATCGTTATCGACCTCTCCTTCCGTTCCCAGGATATTGCTGAAACAGTAAACAGAATAAATAGGATCTCTGCTTGGTCCAGGAGAAACTCTTTGGTCCTGAACCCTAGCAAATCCAAGTATATTGTGATGGGATCAAGGGATTTCCTAAACAAAATGCTCGCTTGCAAGATAGACCTCAAGATTGATGGTTGTGGTGTGGAAAGGGTTTTGAAAGCTCATAATCTTAGTACTGTTTCACGGGCAGTTGCATTTCGAAACTCACATCTTGGAGGCTGTGCGCAACTGTTTCTACCGACTCAAGCTCTTGTATCGTATCCGTCCCTACAAAAGTGTGGATATGCGTGTCATGCTGTGTGAGTCACTTGTTCTATTCAAGCTGAATGCTTGAATAGAACAAGTCTGCTTGTGCAATCTTCCACAAGCAGAATGCTTGTGCAAGATTCTGCTACAATGTCCCACCACGTTCCCACATCACTCCATTTTTAAATAAAGGTAATTTAATCAGAATGTCAGCGCGCAGACAGCTTCACCTGGCTACCCTACTCTTTGGCACTATCCTCACAAAGAAACCCTATTATTTGTTCAAGAAATTGTCTTGGTCGCGCGATGTTAACAAAATCAGAACTAGAGCATCTTCGTACCTCATGTTAGCCTCATCGCACAAAACTGTTGCATACCGTGGTTGTTTCACATTCGCTGCCTCTCGCTGCTGGAACGACTTGCCACCTCCTTTTCGTGCTATAAAGACAGTTGGTACATTTAGAGTTAAATTTAACAGTAGTTACTTCAGCTTCAAAAAGATACCACACTTTCAACTTACCTTTGATCTGCACGTAGCTGGCAATGGTAGCGAGCGATTGGCGTTTGTTCGCTAAACGGAGTAGGCATTGTTTGTCTCTTGTAAAAATTTAAATTCCTATACCACTCATAACTTTTTTTTTGTTTTTGTTGTTTATTTCTCCAGATACAGTTAAATGACTACCACAGAGCATTTTTATAGTAATAATCGCTGTAATATGCAGCATTGGGCAGCCGTAGTGTTTTAATTTGCGTTTGCGTCCACTTTCTACTTGCTTGTCAGTGTCACAGCGGTGCCATAAAGTTTACAGAATAGTCAGAACAGACTGACATAGAGTGCCTCAGACACTAATGGCAAGACAAGAATGTTACGTCGGGTCCTGACACGCGGTTTGCGTTGGAAATTACAATTTTCTATTATTTTGCTTAACTTCCAGAGTCAATTAAGGCATTTGCGTTTTTGCCGTTTACGACTGATTTCTTTAAACTGTTCAATGGTTACGACTGATTTCTTTAAACTGGCCGGAGCAACAACAGCCACAACTTCGTTGAATATGTTTTCAGGAGATCCATCAGTAGCAGTTGCAGCATTAAGATTTGTCTTAGGGCTCCTACAAACATTTGCGAAATGTCCCCTTTTCTGACAATTTTGACAATTGGCCTTAAAAGCTGGGCAGTTCTGACGCCGGTGAATTTTATCTCCGCAGAAAAAGCATTGTCTCGAATGGTATTCTGGTGTTAGTAGTTTCTTTTTGTCTTCCGTTGCCGTCTTTGGCAATGCCATGACAAGAGATTCGCCAATGGTCGTGTTGTTGAATGTTTGCGCATTATTTTCCGCAGTTTCAATTGCTTGTGCCTGGCTGGCAGCTTCATCCAACGTCAGGTTAAAATTTTCTAGCAAGCGCTCACGAATTTTATGCGAAATAATGCCAGAAATAAATGCGTCTCTTATACAATCATTCCTATTACATTCTGCATCAACATTTTTAAATTGACAATCCTTGCTTAAAACTCTTAGTTGCTGAAGATATTGTTGAATATTTTCATGGCTCTGCTGTTTTCTTGTAGCCAAAATAAGTCTCGCAAAAATTTAGTTTTTTGGTTTGATAAATATGGTGTTGAGTGTACTTACTGCAGTATTATATGATGTGCACTCACTTATGTATTCGTATACTTTTTTTTAGTTTTTTTTATCTTTTTCTTGGGTTTCTGTGACTGTCCGTGACTTCACAGCGGGCCCCATCAGAATACCAGCGCTGTGAAACTTATTTTTAAGTGTTGCAGCATTATGCTGAGATGAGGGCCTTTTGGACTCGTGCAGGACTTTGTTTATTTTTTTATTTGTTTCTTATTAGTTTAAATTATTTTAAAAGAGTGTCTATTATTAAGTTTTAACTATGTACTGTGCGAGTCCCAATGTTATGAAATAACAATAGCGAATTATAACCAAATGTTGGCTTTATTCAACTTAAAATTCGTATAGACATTATGACAACTTCAAACTACTGAAAAGCATAGACTCTTAACGAGTCGGTATGTGGCGACTAAGAAGTTCACCACATTCTCCCCCGCTTCACTCTAACTTGAGGTGTCGTAGTTCTGCAGATATGCAGGTGGTCTTCTATTCCTGGTAGTCTGCCGAAATGGAGGAGTATCGGGCGCAGCACTTTCTGTAGACACAAATGAGGAGTCGCTTTCCGTTTCTACAGTGTCAGTACGTTCGTCTTCTTCCCCGCTCTCTAACCCTGTGTGTGTGTGTGTCTTACAAAAGAATAGTCCGGGTTGGACTCCAACAGCTCGACTTCCTCGACTATGGGAGAGTATTTATTGGTTCTGTTGTGCTTTTTGAGTAGGACAGGACCGGGTGTTAGAAGCCAAGTTGGTACAGAGTGTCCGTTATTAGATTTTCTATTGTGTACAAACATCATTTCATGAGGAGTTTGGTTCGTTGCCGTACATAGCAAAGATCTCATTGAGTGCAGTGCTTGATTGAGAACCATTTCCCATTGCTCGATTTTTAATACCTGTGATTTCAGAGCTAGTTGTATTGTCCTCCAAATTGTTCCATTTGTGCGCTCTATTTGCCCATTACCCTGTGGGTTATATGCTGTCGTTCGACTTGTAGATATACCTCTACTGTGTAAGTAATCTTTTACTTCTTTTGACATAAAAGCGGAGCCACGATCGGAATGAATATAAGCTGGCATTCCAAATATGCAGAAAAGAGTCGATAAATGTTTAACTACAGTATCAGCGGAAACGTCTTGGCAAGGGAATGCGAATGGAAATCGAGAATATTCGTCTATAATAGTCAGTATATACTTGTTGGAAGAAGATGACGGTACTGGCCCTTTAAAATCGACATTCAGTCTTTCGAACGGTGAAGTCGCTTTTATCAAATTGCTTTTATTCTTATAAAAACGAGGTTTCACGACTGCACAAACCGAACATGCATTTCTCATCTTTCTGACGTCTTCGACCGAAAATGGTAGATTCTTACTTCGTATCCAGTGATACATTCGTGTAACGCCTGGATGACATAGTTCATTATGCAAGTCCTTTAATTTAGATTCCGTGTGAATGGCGCAGATACGTGACAGCGCGTCAGCAGCGTCATTTTCTTTTCCGGGTCTATAGACAATATCATATTTGTAACAAGATAATTCTAATCGCCATCTCTCTATCTTCTTGTTTTTTATCTTGCTTGTATGTGTGCTATTGAACATAAAAGAAACTGATCGTTGGTCTGTGATTAGTCGAAAAGATCTTCCAATCAAGTAGTGTCGCCACTTACGAAGGGCTTCGACAATGGCATACGCTTCCTTTTCTATGGCTGAATGTCGCTTTTCTGATATGGATAGTGTACGCGAAAAGAAAGCTACGGGGCGTCCTTCTTGAGCCAATGTAGCCGCAATAGCATTATCGGAGGCATCTGTTTCGACTGTAAACATTTTGTTTTCATCGATAGCAAATATTGTAGACTTTGCGATGCAGTTCTTCAAGTCTTCAAAAGCAGATTTAGCTTTATCATTTAATGGGAATTCTGGATCCACGAGGCTGTGTATTCTTTCCGAGAATTTTGGTATCCACTTTGAATAATGCGAAAACATACCGAGAGCTCGTTTAAGTGAAGTGTTGTCAGTCGGTATAGGCATGCTAATAAGTGGTTGGAGTCGGTCTGGATCAGGTTTAATGGACTTTTTTGAAATTTTGTATCCGAGTACGCTAATTGTTTTTATTGAAAACGTCGATTTATCTCTGTTTACAGTTAAACTATACTTTTCAACTGCATCCATGAATCTTTTTAAATTCTTATCATGTTCTACCTTGTCTCTTCCGCATACAGTGACGTCATCTAAATAAGCATATGTATCTGTCAAATGTTCTTCATTTATTAACCAGTCCATGACTCTTTGAAATCCACTGACTCCATTTGTTACGCCAAACGGGATACGACAAAATTGATACAGCTTTTTAAATCAATTTTAGAAAAGACGTCGTATTTTGAAATATCATGCACCATTTTTTCTATATTTGGTAAAGGGTAAGCATCCAAGTCGGTATATTTGTTAATGGTCTGAGAATAGTCTATAAAAAGTCGTTTGCGGTGATTTTCATTTTTGGTGATTAGAACTTGCGCTCGCCAAGGTGATCTGCTCTCTTCGATAACTCCGTCTGCTAAGAGCTGACTTATTTAATTTTTTATGAATTTCAGATCATCGTTACTGTATTTTCTTGACTTTACAGCAATTGGTAAGCAGTTAGGATGTAAATTCGAGAATAAGGGAATCGGTGGAACAGATGAAGCCAGCACACTACATATTTGTAATGGTTTTCTAGATCCACCAAAAGTAATTTCAAGTTTCGAATGTCCATTCAGAATATTATGTCCTATGATTACATCAGCGCAAAGATATTTAACGATAAGAAGCGAAACTTTTTCGTAAACATTGCCATTTAGAACAATTTTTGCTTGAAGTAGCCCTTCGCAATTGATTGTGTGAGTTGTTTGGGCCATTGTAATAGATTCATTACATTCTGCTTTCTTAAAAGAAGCATTTAAAAAAAAATCGTAATTGATAAAGCTCTTAGAGCTTCCAGAGTCAATTAAGGCATTTGCGTTTTTGCCGTTTACGACTGATTTCTTTAAACTGTTCAATGGTTACGACTGATTTCTTTAAACTGGCCGGAGCAACAACAGCCACAACTTCGTTGAATATGTTTTCAGGAGATCCATCAGTAGCAGTTGCAGCATTAAGATTTGTCTTAGGGCTCCTACAAACATTTGCGAAATGTCCCCTTTTCTGACAATTTTGACAATTGGCCTTAAAAGCTGGGCAGTTCTGACGCCGGTGAATTTTATCTCCGCAGAAAAAGCATTGTCTCGAATGGTATTCTGGTGTTAGTAGTTTCTTTTTATCTTCCCTTGCCGTCTTTGGCAATGCCATGACAAGAGATTCGCCAATGGTCGTGTTGTTGAATGTTTGCGCATTATTTTCCGCAGTTTCAATTGCTTGTGCCTGGCTGGCAGCTTCATCCAACGTCAGGTTAAAATTTTCTAGCAAGCGCTCACGAATTTTATGCGAAATAATGCCAGAAATAAATGCGTCTCTTATACAATCATTCCTATTACATTCTGCATCAACATTTTTAAATTGACAATCCTTGCTTAAAACTCTTAGTTGCTGAAGATATTGTTGAATATTTTCATGGCTCTGCTGTTTTCTTGTAGCCAAAATAAGTCTCGCAAAAATTTAGTTTTTTGGTTTGATAAATATGGTGTTGAGTGTACTTACTGCAGTATTATATGATGTGCACTCACTTATGTATTCGAATACTTTGAGTGATACATGATTAATAAAAAGTTGCATCTTCATCGCATCATAAATTTTCTTCTCTGCTTCATTCGCAATCAGAAAATTTTTGAAAGTAGATACCCAATGCGTCCATTCTTGTGCCGCAGTAGGCGATGACGGATCAAGGTCGAGAATATTTGGTCGGAGATATTTCTCCATCCTTATAGTAAGTATTGAAGAGTGTTTTGAATAAATTGTTATGAAATAACAATAGCGAATTATAACCAAATGTTGGCTTTATTCAACTTAAAATTCGTATAGACATTATGACAACTTCAAACTACTGAAAAGCATAGACTCTTAACGAGTCGGTATGTGGCGACTAAGAAGTTCACCACACCCAATAAATGCTTTTTGTTTCTTTCTTCTTTCTTTCAAATGTTCTCTAGTGTCGACCGCGTACCGGAAGACGTAGCGTTGGAAGGCCTCCCACAAGGTTGACCGGTGACCTTGTAAAGGCTGCAGGAATCCGCTGGACGCGGGAAGCACAGAACCAACGTCCAGCAGTGGACGTCTTTCGGCTGAAATGATGAATGATGATGATGCTAAATTACAGATTTATAGTACTAAAATTCAATGAAATAAGCTGTGGACAGACGGACGGATGGACGGACATGGCGAAACTATAAGGGTTCCTTGCTGACTACGGAACTTGAAAAAAGAAAACCTGACCAAAACATTTTAAGTAGGCGATAAACTAAGTATCTCTTTGAGAGAAGGAAATCACCATAAACCCATAACTGTTGTGGTGAAAAATTGTAACGCTAATAGTCCAGTAGACCCACCAGTATTGAAAGAATGATAAAATAAAAAAAAATGTGTTCCTTTCTTGTTTTTAAACTTCGAAATCAAGCATTTACAAACCAGATCATGCTTAGCCCACAGTGGACGTGGGTCCACTGCTGCGGCTGGAATTATGATTCCCTATTATGATTTTAATGAATGAATGATGATGAATTATGATGATAAAATGAAATGACGATGAAATGAAATATGATGAATTATGATTCCCTGGTATGCCTCGCCGTGAATTGTATGTTGTGGTTAATGGTTTTCGTTCTACCAACAATTATTGCATGACCTCCGTTGCCCGGCAGGGTTACCACTTGGCCCCCATTTTATTTATAATTTTGATAAATGATCTTCCCCACTGCCTTCAATTTTCAGAGTGCTTTTCACGCCGATGACTTAAAGATTGCAAGGAAAATCCAATGATCAAATCATATTGAGCGTTTGCAGGATGATCTGAACAGAGTAAATTAATGGTGCAAGAATATTAAAATGGAATTGAACTTCAATAAATGCTACCACCTGTCATTTTCTAGAAAACTTCTCCCCATTCATTCGAGCTAATTTATAGACAAACATAAAATTCATGAAGTAGAAACTATAAGGGATCTAGTAGTTCTATTTTTATAAAAAAAGTTACTTTTATCCCCCACATCGAAAATAAAATTAAAAACTTCCAAAATGTTGGGTTTTGTGCTACGCCAAGGGTTTCAAACAGGTCAGCAGTAAAATATTGCTGTATAACAGCCTTGTACCAAGCATACTAGAGTACTGTAGCCTTTTATAGAGACCACATTACGCCACTCATAAACTTCTCTTAGAAAAGGTCCAGAAACTATTTCTATGGAAGCAGCTGCCCTCCTACGTGTCTCGTCTGCAAACTTTCATGATGCTCTCTTTATCGACTCGAAGAAAAGTTATGGAAGCCCTGTTTCTGTACGTACTCCTTGTAGCGTTGTAGTCGATTTCCTAAAAATCTACCAAAACGCACATCTCTAGTTACGGTTTACGAGAGTGACATCCCTAAATCTTTCAAATTACCACCACGTTATGGAGTATCGAGGCAAAGTTTGCGGCTATAAATATCCCCCGCTGGACGCCTAACGTCCTCTTTCCTTCGCATCAAGCAGGTCTTGTATTAATTTTACATAACCCCGAGATAAACGGGTAAGTGCTCAGTGTGATTGCCAATATTCTTACTTGTGTCTTGTCAGATCACATTCTTTATGTATCTCTGTCTGCGCGGTCTGGCAGCTATTGTAATTGTTCTCGGCAGCCTCAATAAGACTGTCGAGAAAGCTATTTACCTATAGTGGCTTCTGCCACATCACCTGTCACCATTACTGCACCTCTCTGTGAATGCGTGCGCATGCTTCTCGCATCCTACGCTATGCTTGTCTCGCCGCGCTGCGCCTAGCTGTTCGCTTAAATCGCCTGGCCACGCGGCGAGGGACCTCCGAGAATGCCCGCGGCATGTGCACGGCATAACCTCTAATTGTAAGCCGCCATGATGGGTGAGTCTTCCTTCCATCCACCTTCCGTTGGGCTTACGGCTGGGAGACGCACACATCGACGGAGGCTTTCAGTGGACTGGCACAACGCTTACGGGAGCACCCGCCTCGCACTGATTCCAGGGTTCCAGTCTTGGGAAACACTTCCTGCCCACCGCTGTCAGACGTCATCGCTGCCTCCGCCCTACCGCTGGAAAGACACCCGTCACGCGGAGTACCCACGCGGCCGCTACCGCCGCCTAAACCTGCCATCCACGTGGCTCGTGGGTGCCCGAGACACCACGCCCGCCACGTGTTGAGGCCCCTGCCTGAGCGGGCCAAGTGCCTACACGCGGTCGTTCATCCCTACGTGGTGCTGCCCACGCCTGGTGACCTTTGGGTTCGCTCCACTACTCTGCTGCCTGCCCTATGACCTCACGCTGGACGACGTGCTGCGGCGTAGCCAAGTGCAGGGCAGTAACGTTCCTTTCTTTCCATTCCGATAGTGACCAGTGAACAAGTGCTTACAGACCTTATAACCTACTTCCCTGATTTTTCTGTGTCTCGTGTTTTACTCTTAAGAAATGTGTAAAGTGATCTATGGTTTCATTTCCTAACCAACTACGAAACCCGCTTGCCACATCCTCGGGAAACAAATAGACTATCCACAGTTACTAAGTCTCATCAAGTTTCGTGCCTCAAACAGCAATCCTCGTAAACCCATTACTCCGCTCCACCCGCCCTTGCGTAAAACTCTCTTAGGTTCTAACTGATCCATACCGCGAATGTGCAAAATACGTCACTAGCAGCGCGTCTCTAAGGGTGAGTACACTGGTTCGGTTGGCTTGATTCGGCACAGCCGTCTAGCTAACGCTGGCCGAATCATGTCAACCCGTACAAGTGATAAAAACGCCTCAGTCGACGTTTAGTTACTGTTACGTTGGAACATTCTCACGTGCCCGCTATTACAGCTAAACGAATTATCACCATTGAAAATTTATTGCTGTCTATGTATAAACAAATCATCAAGAAATTACGAATAAAATGTAAATTTATTGATAGCTGTTAATGACAGGTGACATAAGAAGTATCAACGGTGACGTTCCATTGCATTGCAACATTTGTATAAAACGCACATCCACTGTTCGTGATCGGAATGCTTAAAATCAAAATATTTCATTTCACATATGCCATCATGGGCACTAATGAAACGTCAGAAGCTACATGCACGTATCCAATAGGGATGGCAAGTTAAAGCTAATCTCAGATGGCGCTGCGTACAGTTGTTCTCAATGGCGTCAGTATGACATTTCTTGAATCGTGTAAACAAACGAAAAAAACGAACATTGTGGGCGGTTAGTGTAGTTTATTTGATAACATGGACGCGAAAATGTATTCTACTTGGAGCTTGCTTGAACTTAAAGCCGAGTTAAAGAGAAGAGGGGCGTCTGTTAAACGTAGAAAAGCTGATTAAGTGGAAAGGTAGGACTCACGAAAAAAACTTTTTAGGAGCTGTTTGCCTAGACCTAGTTCAACGTAGACCTTTGAAATCAATACGCTTACAATGTTTGAACGAATAATTTTATAATTAAATAACTTGTTAGTCGTTAGTATGCATAATTATTATAAATTTTTACATTTTATATTGTTGGTGAATACTGTCATGTATTGTATGTATATAAGTTAAAATTATTGAATCAAAATTCAGGATTATATTTACAACAGCTTAACTAATGCATAACTTTACTTAAGTAATAGTTCTTTTTACTTTTGGAGTTAAAGAGAGATGAATAATTGGTTATATTTTTCCAGGTAAGAGCTGTATGACAAAAACTTTAACTTTAGTACACCACAACTCTCTCCAAATCCAACAGAACCCTCTGTTATACTTCTACCATTGGAGATGTACCATGACAAAATATTAACTCTATTTTACCTCCGCTTGAAAGACAATGTATTAGATTATTTTGAAAGGTGAATATTTTTTATTGGTTTTATTTTATGTGATGGTAGGTAGTTACTATTTTACTAATACGAAATATTTCTGTCATTTTGAAGATTCAACAAAAAACAGATGCATCAGAAAAATTATATGAAGACAGATTCCTCATATTGATAAGATCCGCATTTATCAATTATCACTTTTATGTAAAAGGATTTGTCAAGAAGACAACGAAAAAACTCAACTATCAAGTTGACATCAAGATAGATGACCAGGGTGGCATGGCGTAGCATGGCATGGCATGGCATGTAAGCAGAAACGGACTTATTAGCCCTGAATCTGTACCTTATATACAGAGTCAAAATGGGGAATTACTATTTTAAAAAACCTGCCTATATGATTTTCAACAAATGTACTGTTGTAGCAGAAAATTCTGTAATTTCTGTATTTATATTGAAAAAGATGAGTTGTTCATATAAAACATGTTTTAAAGTTAGATTATTTTACAATAACAATATAAAGGCTGAAATCTGTATAAAGATTATTATAATATAATAAAGACACCTAAAAGTTATTTATGAGTTTTATTTGTGATACACTCTCGAGAAATAGAAGGATGTGGGTTTTGATTGCTTGAAAGATGTTGGAAAAGATTCTTTTGAATGTTTCTCTTAGCATGTCTTTCGTCTCTCACACTAGCACTGGCTGATATCCTTTTCTGGTTCCATGAAAAGAGACTTGGTACTGCTTCTTTCTTTAAAAGTTTGTGTACACAGGGCAAACCTTAAAACAAGATGAACAATGATAAGTATTTAAAGATATTATGTAATGTTAACAATTTAGGTAAATGGATACTAGCTTAAAAATACGAACTATCGTTTAAAACACCCACCTGTACTCACATTTAATATTTGGTCCTGGCACATGGGAGGTCGCACCAGGAGGCGGCCGAACAAGCGACACTCGGGGTTGCGACAATCGTCGAGAGGATCCGGCAGTTGGGACTCGAAGTGGCCCTGCACAAGTCCGAGGCCATGTGTTTTCATGGTCCTCGGAACGCGCCACTGTCGGGTTCCCAGATAACGGCGGGAGGGGTTCACATCGGCGTTGAGTCGACGATGAAGTACCTGGGACTCGTCCTCGACAGCCGGTGGAATTTTGTGGAGCATTTCCGACGTTTGGCTCCCAGACTGGAGCGGGCTGGGGCTGCCTTAAGGCGGCTCCTGCCCAATCTAGGGGGTCCAAACGCCTCCTGCCGGAGGCTCTACGCGGGAGTCGTGCGGTCCATGGCCCTTTACGGGGCACCGGTGTGGGCGCGTTCTTTGAGGCTCCGACCGGCCTGCAGGTTGAACGCGTCCCAAAGGGTCATGGCCATCCGGCTGGTCCGGGGATACCGCACGGTCTCATGCGAGGCGGCGAGCCTCCTTGCCGGATTGCCGCCATGGGATCTGGAGGCAAAAGCCCTCACGCACGTATGGGAGTGGCGCGAGGAGGCAAAACGCCGGGGTGTAACTCCGCTGCCGCGAGAAATCACGGTACAGCAGACAGAGCTCCGGCGGGATCTCATGGCGACATGGAGGGTGCGATTGTCGCAACCCAGTGCTGGGCACGCCACAATAGCGGCGGTAAGTCCCCTCTTTGAGGAGTGGTTGGAGAGGCGCCACGGCGTCCTCACCTTCCGCCTGACACAGGTCCTCACCGGACACGGTTGTTTCGGGAGGTTCCTGTTTCGCATAAGGCGGGAGGAAACGCCCGGGTGTCACCATTGTGTGGATCGCCCGGAGGACACGGTGGAGCATACGGTGGAGGTATGCCCAGCTTGGGCGGAGCACCGCAGTGTCCTCGCGGAGGCGATTGGCGGCGGCGATCTCTCGCGTCCGGCCCTGGTCCAGGCCATGGTACGGAGCGAGAGGGAATGGAAAGCCGTCACCTCCTTCTGCGAAGCAGTAATGCTCGCGAAGGAGGAGGCGGAGCGGGTGAGGGAGAGAGCATTGCGCCCTCACGCCCCCACTAGCCGCCGCAGGAGACGCCCTGGGCGTCGGGAGTCGCCTGCAGATTCCCGGCCACCGTAGGCGCGGGCTTGCGGATGGCGAGCAATGGGTAGCTCGCCGTCCGGTAAGGACCAGGCCCGGGTCGACGGCGCGTTGTGTTCCACGCGCGCCTCAAAGAGATGTCAGCACAAAGTGACGGGGTCCGATAGGGCCGACGCCTCAGGGTCGCGGGTTATTCCACAGAGAAAACCGTGGCCCTGGCACAGGCAACTGAAGGAACACGGGTGGGTTTTAGTCAGTAAAAGTCTGACACGCCCTCCCGCTCCACCCAGAGCGGGAGAAGTCATTTGATGATTTCCCACACAAAAAAGAAAAAAAAAAAAGCTATCCACTTTCTTCTTTTAATACGATTTATTGGAAATTTGTGTTGGCTTACGTTTTAACACCCAATTACAAAACACTTTGTAATTTCTATGTTATTTGTGAACATATTTTATAAGATGCTATACAATTTGACAGATAGTTTGGAACAATCGTATACAGCGCCACTTTGACAGTTGCCTTCCCCATTAGTCGTTTCCTATAGAGAAGTACCGGACAGAAACTTTCGCGGTTACTCTATTTAAAATAATTGACTTTTACAATGTTTTCAAATTCCAGTGATAGTTATAGTAGTCCAAATGACTTGTTTGTTTTAGTTAATCTTATGGGTATCACAAAATAAATTTTAATAAATGTATTTATAACATGGAAGAGAATATGAAGCTTCTTATTTTATCAAGTCCTATGTTTATGCGAATATACAAAATACTTTTTAAGAAATAAAGAGAAAGCCGATTTAGTATATTAATTTAATTGAATTCATTTCAGAAAGACTCGCGAGAACCAATTTCATAGATCGCTCGGATTGCCCTCTTTTGTAGAAAAAATATAATTAAATCCACTTCAGCTGCTGATCCCCATAGCAGAACGCCATTAGACAAAATATTGTGGCTAAATCGGTCAACTGCCTTATTTTTCTTACTGAATAGGCAAACTTAATTTATCTGAAAGAGCTCTTATGTGAGCGCCCCATTGCAATTTAAATCTAAAGTAATTCCTAGAAATAAAGTTTCTGTTTGATACCATCTAGTTTCTTGCCATCAAGTTTTAAACTTGGTAATAAGAAATTAAGACATTTAGTTTTGTTCGCAATATGTAACAGATTATTAGCTGCGAAACGTTTCTAAGAACTGCCAGATTATCGTTCACATGTAAGACATCCGTATCTTATTTATCTATTTTAACAATAAGAGAAGTGTCATCAGCGAATAAAATTATATCCGATAAGTTAGACATCATGTAAGGAAGTTCATTAATATAAATTAGAAATATGAAAGGGCCAAGAATAGAACGCTGAGGCACGCCATTTTAACTTAACGTTTACTTTTTGATGCCTGTTTGCTAGATAAGAAAGAACAACATCAGCAGCTTGTCCACGAATTTTGTAGTGGTTTTATTTACAGATCAGTGTATACAAACGCATTCAGCAGTCAAACGCTTTTGAGAAGTTACAGAAAATGCCAATTGCATTCTGGGAGTTCTTCATCCTCATCTTTAACGTTAACATAAATACACACAACAGAAATTTTTCATTCAACATGACTCATCGGTTAGTTGACGGTGACACGACTGATGTGTGTGCACGTATCTTTATCTACGTATATGCAGCTGCTCGTAAATCGACTGACATTGTGTTAGGTTCCTGTTAGCTCGAGCAGCTAAGACACTAGACTATTTCTATGAACAATGCCTCGGTTTAGGTCGCTATTGTGCTCGAATAATATAGACTAGACACCATTATCTTAGAACTGAGAACTGAGAATTTTCTTATATTCAGCACATACTGTAGGTTGGATAGTTGGATAATAGATTCAGCACATACTGTAGGTTGGATCGGGAAGCCTTCACGAAATTCTACAAGTGCATCTTCGCGTGAGGAGAATTGTTTCACGCTGGGTGACGCACAACCTCACCGATGCTCAGAAGCAGGCCCGGGTGGAATGGTGCTGTGATATGATAAACAAATTTGAAGCAGGCTTGTCTCGGCGTGCTTACGACATCATTACAGCGATGAGTCTTGGATTTATCAATACGATCCAGAAACGAAGCACCAGTCGATGGTTTGGGTGTCAACGCCTACCAAAGTGAAGCGATCTAGAAGCGGGGGGAAGATATTGATCGCGAGCTTTTTCAATTTGACTGGCTACTTGGTGTCAATTAATTTACGGAACCAAAGAAGCATCAACGCTGAATGGTATACTACCAAATGATTGGCAAAGGTTTTCTCTGTTTTTAGCAACAAGCGTTGAAACACAGGGCTCCGCGGACTACTGCTCCACCGTGACAACGCGCCTTCGCACACCGCGAAACGAGGGACTTCCTGGACAGAACGCAGGTCAAACGGTAAAACTCCTGGGTCACCTTCCTTACAGCCCGGACCTACCACCGTCTGACTTCTTTTTGTTCCCGAAAATAAAATAAATGCTCAAAGGCATACAATTTTCGTCGCCAAAAGATGTGCTGTCAGAGTTCGAGCAGGCTGTAAATGAGATGTCAACGGCGAACTGGAAAAAGTGTTTCGAAAACTGGTTCAGACTCATGAAACTTTATAAAGAGTCTAGTATGTTGAAAAGATTTAATAAAGAAATAGTTACCTATAGAAAACTTATTTTTATTTCCGCAAAACTTCCCTGAGTGTCCCACGTACAGTAGCGCTCATAAGTTCATAAGCAATCTCACAAAGCAATACTGAGTAAATTAATTCGATATCTGTGAGGTAGATGCAATTCGTTACGACTATTCACCTAATTGAACGTTGTTGGTTAGTGACGAATGTTTAAATGTGTTAATTAGCGGTATTGTGGTTATAATTTTCAAAACGCAGTGAAATATAAATATTGAGGCGTTGGCAATATTATTGCGCTGCGTAAAAGTGGACCTAAATGATGTGATAACACAAATGGACTAAGTGTGAGTTTTATCATTTAAATATTTCATATTGTACTAAACCAAAATTATTATTTGTTTAAATTAGTGAATGATGAGTAAAGTGTTATAAACAATGTTATTTATATGTAATACTTTTTCTTAATAATTATAGTTTATAGTATTTTGCTTAGAGATGTCTAATAGTATTACATTCTTTGTTCTAGAGAAATACTGTGAGTCTCATGGTTAAGAAATGTGAGAAAGAGGGAATCCTTGCTAGTCGGAGTGCTTGTTTAAGAAGTGGAAAGCTTATTTAAACAATACTTCAAATGGTGAATGAATATGATACAAATGGTTTCATACCAACCGGTCATTTTGCTGAATTATTCAACACGTTATTAAAAACTGTTCGGCGAGGACATCACGCAATAAAGGTTGCATCACCGAAGCCCAGCAAACATTAACGTTTAAGTTTCGGAATGGTTTATCCTGTTTATTGCGCTATATCCGTGATTATCTAATAATAAAAAATCAGGTTCAGTTTCAATCCTCTTTTCCTAGAGAAAATGAATAATTAAGCTATCCTCAATTTGTAATCTATATTCAGTAAAGCCAAATAAAATGTTGAAATACTTAATGTAAACAAACTGAAATAATTCTACTTAATTTTTTTTGAACACTTCACACGTCAAAAGAAAACAAATTTCTTCTAAGTTCCTTGTTATACATAGTATTGTACATCCAATTTGGCTGAAGAAGTTATTATAAATAATCGTATCGGTTTGTTATCCTTATGTAAAATATTGTAACAAATAAATGTGTTTTTACTTTTGTTATCACTTTTAACGTTTTTTTATGCTAATCCCTTTATTACAACAACAAAAATAATAAATAGAGTAAAATAAGAAATAAAATATAATGAATATTGTTATTATTACAAACCAAAATTCAAAAAATGCAATAAAACTGCGCTGCATCTGATGAGATCAGGACCTAAGCTGACTGTTTCTCAGTCCAACGCTTGGCGCCTACTGAAACCATATTAGATTAACTCGAATTTCAGCAATGCCATAAACGAGCCAGGTACACGAGCATGATGCGCGACTTTACGTCAGTGTGCGCCGTGTCAAAATGCGATCTTTGTGGTGTTTGTCGTTTAAACACATAACAGTCGTACCGCGAGTCAGTCTGCGTTTGTGAAGCTTGCCACACTCATTTTGCTCAGAGATTTTTCAACTTCTTAGGTAGCCATTTGTACAACAAAGTCAATCATATCCTAAAAATATATCTTTTAACTAAACAACAATGTAAAATAGTGGTCACTAAATGGCTCCTAAGCCTTGATGATACCAATATGGAAAAAACACTGAATATTTTAAAATAGAATTAACATACCGAAAGCACACCTACTCATGGCATACACTTTCACACCATAGCTATATCTACACTACACACAACACTCATATTCATGCCTACACGTCACATATCACACTTATTCGCACCCTATACATACACTGCTCACACCAATTACAGTCACTTACACCAATCACCCGTCAAGTTCACTTATGTACCTCCTTTTATAGTCTAGAATAAGTTATTTTATTGTTAAAAGTTATTTTACTATTAAATTGTCATTTATGTAATTTTGTAAGTTGTTACACCTAGTTCACCACGGAAGGGCACTGATTTCCAAGATACAGATTTTTACCTAGTTTGGAATTCAGGAGTTCATATAGTTGTAGCCGTCTACTCACTTACATTATATCTTATTATAATTATATTATCATAGCTTACTCTGTATCCTAGCTCTTAATAATGAAACTGTATTAGGCTATATTTTTATTGAGTCCAAATAAACGTTATTATTATTATTATACTATATAGAGCAAAGGACCCTATATCGAGCCTTGTGATACACCAACTTTTACTTTTAAACCGAGTGAATTGATACCATAAAGAACTTGCTGTTGTTTATCATTTAGATAAGATTTTACTAAACTGAGTGCAAGTTTTCTGTCTTTGCTCAATTATTTTTTAGAGTTCAGTATTTCCTAATGAAAAATGGAACCACTATAGGATCACTCGTGTGTCTGTCTGTCCGTCGGTCTGTCACAGCCAATTTTCTCTGAATCTACTACCCTAATAAAGTTTACATTTTGTACACATGAATTACTGTGACCCAGATACACTCGTGTAACGTGAATAAACATAGTAACGTATATTATGAATATAGGGGTCACCTTTGGGCGGGAAACTTCAACATTAAAAGCTACAGTTTTGAAAACTGTTTCGTGTGACAGATCAAATGAAAGGGCTTGTTGTGAGGGTTTCAAACATATATTTTTTAAATAAACTGTGTCTTAAGTTACTTGTCAAATTATGTAATAATTGACCATCTCATTTCCCCCCCCCCCCCCCGTATTTCTGAAACTCCTCACAAAAAAACTAAAAAAATACAGAAAGGAGAAACTCAAACTCCATAGAAACTTGGGCCCCGCGTTACAGGACTGGAATTTGGCGATAAATTAGAGCATTTAGGAAAGTTTCTCGAGCCCAATTTTCACATCTTCCAGCAATGGCCATTGATGGCCATTGCAAATTGGTAAAATCAGTGTACTGTGTCATATGTTTATATTTTAGGTTATTTTTATTATTTGAGTTATTTAATGTTTTTAATTTTTTGAGGATTTGTGGCCTACGTACCTAAATCTGGAACGCTAATGCGCTTTGCTGCAGCGCATGCAGCCTATCTCGATGAGGTTTTAGGTACTTATGAGCTCTTAGGGGGTGACTTTAGATTTATCTGATTGATTTTACGGAAAACCTCAGCTAAAGACTATGTTTATTAGACATGGCTCACTAACATCTCTGGTGGCTTGCATTTGTTAATATTGTATCTACTAGCGGTCATCTGAGTCCCCGGTCCTAAGTTTAATTAAATACGCAGCTAATACAGTAGATCCCCTTTCAGATACGGAGGCGCTTAATTAAATATCTGTCTGAATTGCTCTCTGTTAAAAACAACCCAGTAGTAAAATAAATATGGGAACCATAGGCTCAACATTTTCAAAATCCAAAAAATAACAATCTGACTGTGTTATAATCGCCAATATCACTCCCATTCCCATGACGTGTATGTTAAATGGATATCACAAAGGCGATTACTGGGAGGTACATACAAGTTATAGATTTAAGTAACTGTTTTCGCATTGTATTTGTTATGTGGTTTCTTAAATGTGGCCGACATCCTTCCACAAAACATCTACTCTCAGTTTCAACAGCTCTATAATAATCCAGTAAAACAATAAGAGTTCCGACAGTAGGTGCCCTTGGTGCGGAATAAGGTTCTTGCCTTGTTGGAGGAATGTCCTGACTATTTGGAACATTGACAGCTGATGAAGATGCACCAGATGTTGAGGGTCCTGAATTGAAATGCCGAGTTGCACTACTGGCTCACACCCAACAAGAGTGACAGACAACAATTGAAGCACCCACCTGAAAATAATTTATTAACATTAAAGGGTGCCTTTACAACAGAGATGTGTAAACGTGAAAGTGTGCCCATTTTGAAAAGGCCTGATCTAAAGAAATCCTGCAAATCAGAAATCTTGATGTAGGAGTGTATTAGAAAAACGGGTGAACAATTATCACCCCATCTTTCTAATTCAATGAGTCTAATAGATTGCACTTGATGTTGTCGGCCTGATGTGGAGACAGGAGGTGGAAAGTAAAACTCTTGAGTGGCTACTAGTGAACCGCTCGAGTTTGATATTATAAGATTTATTTTGAAGAGTCCAATTGATTAGGGTTGGTTTCGAGGGTCTAATGGTGGATGTAGTGCGGTGATAGTGGAACTCTTGAGTGGTTCCTTGTAAACCGCTCAAGTCCTAACTTCGTTGGCTTTAGAATTATAAAACTAAATGAAGAATACACATTTTTATTTTTTTGAATTGTAGAATGCTTTTAATAAACAACCAAATCACAAAAACCATTTAACTCGGGCAACAATGACACTTATCATAAAATCTCTCAAATTAACACAATAATAAACTAAATTAACTAACAAACTAAGTATTAAAATTTAAGAATCTAAACCTAACTAAAATAATTAATAAATTAAAATATGGCGTCGAAAAATTCCTCCGCATCGCTGTCGATTGGTAATATCTCCAATGGACTGGCGGCATTGCCACGTTGTATTGCAATGCTCAGCCTCTGGCCAAGATAAAAGCCAGCCCTCGTGTCGCGGGAAGTGTCAACCAGGAAGAACCAGAGATTATTTTTAACAAATCATGAGCACTCGGACCCCACTTCCCGAGAGTTTCAACCCCATACGGCTCGAAAATATAATAACTGATAAGGTTTTCATACTTTCGCCGCTTGAGGTTTTCCGCAGCCACAGCAGCAGTGCCAGCACAGCTTGCCAATCCAGGAAGATGGGATGGCGCAATAGAATCTACACATTTTGCGTCCCACATTAAAGGCCTACTCATCTTCCATGGAAATAAAGACATCCCGTCCGGTCTCTTGTCATGTTCGCGTGCCAAGCCATTTTGTTCTAATACAGCCTTGCATGGTATTTCCGCGCAGCCAGGTGAAGCCTTGGCAAGCAAGCAAAGCAGACGAGGTTTTCACTCTTCTTCAATAAAAAAATTATGGGTTTTTAATAAATAAAAAATTGGGTTTGTAATATTGCTGTGAAGTTTGGAAATCAGAGTTATTATTGACTTGTATAAATTCTTCTTTAAAATCGAATGATTTAATGAAAAAGCATCGTAATTGACGCAATCATATTCCTTGGAGAGGTCACAAAATATTCCTATGGCGTCTTGGGCCTCTTCCCAAGCCGTAAATAAATCACACTAATTGTAACACGGGTAGGGTTCTATAATTATATAAATCTACTAGCGGCCCGGTACGTGCTTCGCTACGTATAAAGTGAAATAATAAAATAAAAATATTGGAACATCAAATTCATTTATAAAATTTTTAACAATTGAACTAATGCGTTATGCTGATCGAAAAACCTTTGTAGCTCACGAATAATTTCTCGTCTTGTATTCGAAACAATTGCACAACGTTGATCCAATTCACGATTTTCATCACCAATCAAATAAATTTTCTAAAATTGATGATCAGCGTCGGTGTATGGCAATAACGAACCAGCTTGATGATAAATCTGGCCCTGAATCTGTAACATGTATGCAATTTTAGGTAGCTAAAACTATCGAATACTTTATGATTCAGATTGATATAAACATGGGACAATCCTGTTGAAGTATTTACCTTAAACGTCGGCATAAAATTATCTCTAATAATTTTAGTAGCACCAAAAGAAGTCATTTGAAATGACGAATTGTATTGTTGAATATGACTCAAAAAGTGCTTCGACGTTTGAGATGTCCCAAAAATAAATGAATACAATGGTTCGGGTGGAGTTTCTAATACTGGCAATCTCACTTTGCCATTAGCACAACACATGCCGGACGTTTCACCTGGAAAGTTAGCCGCATCACAATGTGGACATATTGCGTCCATCATTCCATTGTATCCGTACATACTAAAATCAATCTGACTGTTGTAATAAAAAAAGCACGCATCATTTCAGCCAAAACAGCACAATGTATTCTTGATAGCCGTGCAAGATTCAGTACAGGTACAGGGTCAACAGATCTATTTCGTGCATTACGTTCACGCTGCGATGCATTAGCTTGTGCGCGTTCATCTGCGGACTGTGATCGTCTTAGTAATGCCACATCATTTGCATTACGCGTTCGCCACCTATATTTGCTCGTCTGGCTCGTGGCATTTTTCCCTCACATAAAAAAGAATAAATCAAATTAAAAACAAATTGCTACATTAATAGTGGTGTATAGGTATTTTTACATGTGCGTATATGTGTGTATGGAAATATATATGACTGCATACGTCAATGTATATAAAAATTTCATTAAATAATTATTTTTTAAATCGACGTGCTTTCATCTGTTACAAAAGAATAAAACACCCGTTTGCACACAATATTTTTTTTTCAAATAAGTAAACACACATGTAATGACAGCACAATCCTCATTAAAAAAAAAACAATTTTACCAACCAAATTATCCGCCATTTATTGAATTCATTTGTTACAAAAAATGTGATAAATGAAGAACCGCTCGACCGATTTTGTGCTAACTTCACATAAACCATCATCACCATCAACCACCAGCCTTTAGGCTTTGTTCGGGCTATTTAGTAGATGAATTTGATTTGGACAGGTGAGCCCGTTTTTGAGTTATAAAATTACAACGAAAAGTGGCATTGAATTACATATATATATAGATTAAGTAAACCTAATTCACTTCGGTCAATATCACGAAGTAAATCACGTCAACACCCTTTTCCTAAATACACATCTACCTCTATCAAAACATATTAAAGCAGCTTAAACTTCAGTCTCCTGAGTAACTCCCGTCAACTACTGAGTGCCTATTTGTAAACAAAATGCCTTTTTATACGTTGCCGGGGCAAATGTAGGCTTATGAATATTGTATGAGTTTAAGTCCAGGTGTCAACAAGGGCCCCGTAGGGTTAAGTCCTATTGACAGCGGATGGTAGAAAATGAATTCAGAAATGACCAACATGTAGTTAAAAATTAAAAAATAAACTTTAAAAATGATTTGCAATGCAAAAAAACCGTTATAATATTTATCTGCGTCGTTAGTCTAGTGGTCGCAAGAGCTACTGCTGAGCATGAGGTCCTGGGTTCGATTTCCAGGTCGGGCAACGTGTTATTGAGTTTTTTTATCTAGAATTTCTCAGTAGCAGCCCGGAGTCTGGATTTTTGCACGGTTGATGGTAATAGGCTCGCCCCTATTACATGGGACAAAACTGGCGAAATGTGGGGTGTACTATAGGTACATCTGTTCCTAACCCTTCTGGGTTTACAGGCGTGATGTTATGTATGTAATTTATCTTGATAAGAATCGAGAGAAATAATATAACGGAAATCTAAACCAGAATAGTAAGATAGCAAAATAAGTTGAAATACAAGCAACGCCTGTAGCTTTTCCGTCACGCATTATTGCAGATAAGGTTTATGACATAATATTGCTGAGCTAGTGCAATTTTCGAGCAGTGGTGGTCACCCGGCTGCAACTTACTAGTTGTAAGTCGTAGGTTCGAACCCAGACAGGCGTTTTACTTTGTGTGCATTATTTCAACACCACTGCTCTCAAAACGGTGAAGAAAACATCGTGAGGAAACCGGCATGTCCCAGAACCAAAAAATTTGTAGACGTGTGTCATCTACCAATCGATTACGGCCCACTCCATGTCACAGATAGGAGACCTATGTCCTAACAGTGGGAACATTATAGGCTGATTATGCTTATGCTTATAGTAAAGCGTGACACTTGAAAGTTCGACCTGATACCTAGTTTTATGGATTTTAATTCAGCGGTGGACAGCAATTGTCTGTGTTGATTAATGGCTGCAAAGAGTGAGTAACCGTAGGCGGTCTTTTTCAAGTGTCACATCCATTTCGTCCAGCCCCTTCGGACAGACCCTTAATCGGATGCGACGCAATAGAGAAGTGATAATTAAGTTTTTTGTGAAATGGAGTTATATATGTCTTAATTAATCCAAATATAGCAAAATAGCCCAAAAATATAAATTGGCATATTTGTTTTTTTTTGGTGGTCAACATGTTGCCATTGTCCGGTAATAGATCTTATTATGTGGCAAGTATATAACCATTGTCTGTTTGGAAGTAATAGTTGATATTCTTCTCATATTCACATTGACCCACTGTTGGGTTGACCCAACAGTGGGTCAATGTGAGCATCTTCTCTATAGGGCAATTCTTTAAGATCCTAAAATAAATGAAACCACAAATTTCTAACAAGTAATTTATTCCTCATCGTTGAGCGCCATGTGAAACTTTTTGAAACATTGTTTCATGCACAATGTAACTCCGCAGTGTGAACACTTCATGGTTTCTGTTACAATTATTATATGTTTATCAAATCATCAGGAAAAAGATTACTGAAGAAATCAATAGTCTGGTTCTTGTGTGAATATGACATTTTCGGACAAAACCTGGATGTTAATTGGGGAACAGAATGAAACCTTTCCTTTACTTTCCAATCACTATAATTTCTTTCAGTGCAAGACATGTTTAGTGAATTAGCAGAACTCACATCCATTACTTCAATATTTTCATGCATATTATTTGGCAAAACAATTTCCGACACCTCAATACGTTCATTCATAATATTTGGAAAAACAACATGCGATACCTCGTTAATTTCATCTGAAACAACCTCAGTGAACTCGAGAATCGTTTCAGATTCTTCTTCCATTCCACCCTCAAACAGCCTTTCCAATCGATGATGTCGTTTTCAGATAAATTGATGTATGTATTTGAAGGAGAATGTAAAAAATCACCCATTTCGTCCTCCGAGTCGCTCGCAGAATCGTTTTCCAAGATGTTCTGGAGATCTCTATCGCTCAAATGTTTTTTAGAAGACATGTGGGTTAGTCACCTGCAAAAATGATTTAAAAAAATGTAACTACAAACACAAAACCAAGGTATTGTTTTCACCACCTTTCGGGACGGTAAATGTTATGAACGGACAACGGTCATATTTTAGCCACGTACTTTAAAGGCATTTTTTTTCAAAAAAGTATAACGTAATCTGGCAGAATTTTGCATTCCACAGTATATTATGTAATATTATTCACAAAACAATCAAAATAATGTACTTACCGGAATTTTTGTAGATATAAATGAATATTTTACACTTTTGTCCCGCTAAAAGTGCTCCTCAGACATCAAATTTGGCGCGCGTTGAATGAAAACTTTTCTGACAGCTAAACGACATTATAATATCAAACAATAATGTCAAAATAGATAGACATCTATCAAAGTCTTCAAAAAAAAAAACTAAGGGATGAGTTCAGGTTAATATTAATTTTTGCAACCATAAACTAGTGAGGTGAAAGTGGCATATATATTTCCATTGTTTGATTAAGGGTCAGACTAAACTATTACTAACAAGCTTATGTAGATAGTGATTGACGAAATGTTAGTACCTACGATTCACGCAACCTAGAAAATCATTCTCAGCAGAAGATTAAGAGCCCATGCCGATTTAAATCTTGGCCGACTTAGTAAAGCCGGGTGGCAAAATAATATATTTGAATTTGCCCCTCGTCTGCGCCGAGTCATCCGCAGTGTGTCGCGCCTAACGATTTAAATCTTTGCTCTTTAGATTTGCCCTACGACGTCAAAAGATGGTCGCGTTTCTGTTTAGATAACACACCTCTGATACACACAATGTCGCACTGACGTGATTGAAACGTGATAATAAACGAAACGTGATTAACAAGTTATGTGAATCATAATCATTTATTTGTCAGAATATGTTTACATTTGAAGGTCTTAAGATAAATGGTATTTTATCACAATCTGGCTTGTAGCGTGCAAATATTGGTACAAGGGCAAAGATTTAAAACAGGGCAAAGATTCGTTAATTGGTATTAACATTATTGATTGCATATTTATGTCATTTACAACAATTTATTTGGGATGTCAAAGGACAATGTCAGGTTTCGGCCTACACAACTTTTAAAACTAAATTCAAACGGACACAAAGATTTTACTTACAATAATAACAGTGAGTTGACGATGACAAAATGTCAAACATCTTTGTTGTTGTCGTTGTTTTTCTGTGTACGTTTGTTTCCTTCTCGAATTTTGTTGCAATGTCTTATCAACTACGTTGTATTAATTGTGGTATAAATGTGTTCTGGATGAAACGGCATTTAATTTACTCTCTGTAAAAATACATAACCTCCAATTTGAAATGTCTGAATAACTTCTTTTATAAAAGTTCAGTGCAAAAGTGGAAATCACAGAAAAGCTTTTGACATTAAACTGCACAAAAAAACATAAGAATTTTTAAAATTGAAAATTTAATATTGAGCCAAAGTTGCTATGGACATCTGACATTGCTCTTTAATTAACTCTTTGAAACTCTGACAATTACTGTCAGAGTATCAAACAGTAAGATGTCAAAGTATAAAAGATTACAATTAGGATGTCAAAGTATCGTTCAAATAGTGGTTTAAACTATACTGTGAGGATCGTATATACTGTGAACTCAGTCTTCTCAATGTTGACACTTTTCATGCAACTTATGTGCAGTAAGGGCAAATCTTTTCGGATTTAAATCTATGTATGATCCCGATCCCGAGGTGTAGAGATTGGTCAAACAACCGGCGCCATCTTTTGTCATCATTGACTGGTCAATCACCACGTGATAATTAACTAGTGACGACACGTATCTGTACACGAGTATTTAACAAGCTTACAATCCGCTTGCCATGTGACCACGTACAATTCCTATTCTACATGCACGTTTCGTATTCGTAAATATTGAACAGACACAGAGCAATGACGTTCGTTGGATATGTACTTAATACTTGAAGTTTATTGTTGAATTTAAAAGGAAGATTATTTTCGATCTTATTTACATTTGAAGATTACTGTGTTTTCAGCTTAAAAAGAGCACAACATAATTATCTTTTTAATGTTTTAACCAGATTGTGTAACACAAAGAAAAACCATCCATCACATCAAATTACTCATGTGTAGGAGTTTTAGATTACGAAGTTATTATTTTAGATTTGGAACTTTCTCACTATGATAAAGAAAATTATTTTTACTTTGTGTACAAATACTCGTATACGTTCAATGGTAAACAATTAATATACATTTACGGCTAGGCTTTTGCCAATAAAGTCAATAAATTTATAATAATTAAATAGTATCTGCTTAGCTTAACTTTCGGATGAGGAGAGGGATCTATGGTGTATGGAATTCGAAAGTTGAATTCCCTTGGATTCCATAATCTCACCTCGCTTTACATGCATTACTGCACATTTGCTCACACCAAATTCCATCCTGATGGCGCTTCTGAAAGTTTCTTTTACTTTCAGTAGCTCCATCTGTCGCAATTTATTGGGGGCAAAGAGTTTCAAGTCATCCATGGTGAGATATGACCTGACCACCTCTCTTCAACCGATAGCCTAGACCTGAATCCTCCAAGTCCTCCAAGTGGACTCAAACTGTCGCCCTGAAATATTCCCCGTTTAATCCATATAGGCTCGTCATTCCCCTGGATCTGTTGACAGCCCGGATAGTGAAGGACCGTCCTCCATTGCCCCAAACAGGATTCAAGGATGGTGCGTAGAGTTGAATCTATCTTGTACGACTCCAGCACCCTCATGAGCCATGTATGTGTCCGAGTCGTGACCCTTCTTATAATCTATCCAGCATGTCGCCAAATCCTTGCGAGAGCAACGAACATGTTGGCTAATGGCCATGTCGATGAGGAGTAACTCCTTAGTACCTCGGGACGCGTTCCTACATCCATTTTGAGAGACAGACAAAATCGAGTTATTGTGTGTGTAAATTTTTGCTCTTAAAATGGATGTAAGAAGTTTATAGACCGTCGACAAACACGTGACCTACCTGACTTATGGAGCAGGTGGGTAACGCCTGTTGTTAGAAACTGTGGTGGCGACCCAGACTCTAAGGATGACTGGAACTGAGATGCCAGGCAAGTGTGTGAACCAATTAACCATATCAGCCAAAAGTTGAGCAGTCTGTCCGGTCCTGGTGATTTAGTTCCCGAGTATGCCCGTCTTACAAAGCGCATCGCTCGTGGTCGTGTGTTGCCCTTCCTGAAACAGTATAGTTTGCCTATGAGTACCCTGGCCCCAACGATACGACGCTCGATCCAGCACTGCCAGGCTGGTACGGCTTGTTTTATTCAAGTAGCTCCGTCACAGTTTGAAAACTTGAAGTTAGCTAAACGACATGCCGCAACAGCCGCGCAATACAGGATCGAGTGGTGTGTATCAATCATATCCTAGCTGCTCTCGTATACATTCCTAAGTTGAGAGGCCAGGGCACACACCAGCGCCATAATTTTTTGTGCAAATGTGGGCGTGGTAATTGCGGTCTAAGTTCGGTCGGAGTGGATCTATACTCATAGATGATGCCAGTGCGCTCCTCAATTGGTCGTTGCACTGTCAACATACTGTGGTAACAGATGAAGTACGCGCACACCCTTTCGAATAACATAACTCATGTCTCAGGATATAATAATTGAGGACTGTGTAGATTGGTGTCTGAAATGGTATTTTTAGGAAAGAACCACACAGATTGAATGGACCTTTCTATTCAGAGTATTACGGTTACTCACTACTTATTGGCGTTTAAAAATATTATTCAGTCTGGTCCCATTTCAGCCAAATTTTAATCTTAGCGGATGAGGTCTCACCCCCATACAGAATATTCAAGCAATCGATGGGTGCTTCCTATCAATTTCCTGAAGTAGAAGTACGAATTCACGATCCAATTTAAAAGACGTAAAATCATTCTTTATAAATTATAATAAGAATGATTGCCGAGAGTTTTCTCAAACTCATCGTAATCATTTTAATTTATACTTTATAGCAATAAGATAAGAGTTAATTGCATTAACTTATAAATAATTATAGGTCATTTATATTAGACAAAAACAATGTCATGCATTGAATCTCTGAAAAAAGGATCAACAAGACTCTTCTAACTGCTTTTTCAGTTTTTACTATTAAAACCAATTTTTATTTTTAACCTATCCTAGCCTGGTCTACTTTTAGGTGAATATATGGGAGTTTTCACATGCGTCGCCGTTCAAAATGAACGCTCCCGTTGGTGCATATGACACAACCGACACGAAAGCGACGCGGCGCACAGACAGGTATTTGGCCCTAAAAGTCGGGCGAAATCCATTTTTTTTTGTTTTAGTTTGATGCCGTTTTTTATTATTCCTCGAAATACAATGGTATCTCCTCCTACCTTCAGCGTGAACCCGACGCGCTAGAACCTTTCCCCCGCTCCATGCGCTCAGTCGTAAATTACCGTTCGCTTGCCGTGGTCGTGTAATTATTCGATACGCTCGAAGTTCATAGTTTTCAAATATTAAATTTATGGTGAAAAAGTCAATTTCTTGTGAATTTCTACTATGGATCTTACACAACCAGGTATGTACTATTTATTTTATTTAGTTTTGTTACGAAAAGAGGGAGTTTTTGTACCTTTAGCTCCATTAGTAAATAATTCTTAAAAAGTCCTATAGAATACGTATTTAAAAAACTCTTTAAGCGTTTTAAAGTATTTCTGAGCATTTCTAAGTAAAATTTGTATGTTTTGTTTTAGAATAGACTCTGAAGTATTCTAAAATACGTAAAACAGCCACCCTAACGCACCCCTCTATTTTTGGCAATTTTTTTTTGAATGGACTCAAAAAACCAAGTATTGTTTTTTTTTATGAAAATTAGTTTATTTTATATCCAGGCTCTTCGGGGATGCGAAAGAGTCCTCTTTCAGCGGAATGCATCATCAGGCGGCATGAATCTTTTGGAGGAAAATGATATTTGCAATATTAGTATTGAAAATAACTTTGAAGATGATGATAATTAGAAATAAAATTTGTTAAGAATTGTGTATGCCTTTTTTTACTCTATTATACCTCAAAATAGAACGAAATACTTTAATAATACTATAAAACGCAAACAATATTTTTGTGCGACTTTTAGGGCCAAATGCCTGTCTGTGCGGCGACACAACGTGGTACATTGACAGGGTGTTGGGTTGAAAAATTATAAAATCTTTACGTAAGCAATTCTATTCATTTAACATTGACTGACAGACAACGCAAAGCCTAAAATGGGGGGCATGGAATGTTCCACGAGAGTCCCGTGTATAACGAAAGCACGGGGTTTCAACTCGAACAAATTATAATTACATAACATAACATGACATCACGCCTTGTTTCCCCGAAGGGTTGGGCAGAGGTATACATATAGTACACCCACATTTCGCCAGTTATGTTTAAGTCCCATGTAATAGGAGGCGAGCCTATTGCCATCTACCGGGCACAAATCCAGACTTCGGGCTGCTACTGAGAAATTCCAGATAGAAAAACCCAATATCACGTTGCCCGACCTGGGAATCGAACCCAGGACCTCATGCTCAGCAGTAGCGATTGCGGCCACTAGACCACCGAGGCGAGGGATAATAAGTCTTAAAAAAGTCATAGAAGGCAGCATAGGTATCCATTATGAAATGCAAAATCATTAGAAAGCGCTTAAACTTCTTTGTTTAATGCTAATTATCTATTTGCACGTGTTTTCAACAAAAACATAAATGAAGCCTTTAAACTCAATTCTTTATAAAAGTAGCCATTTTATGCCTTTAACTTCAATTTCATTACAGTAACCACTATCGTTACTAATTTAAATCAAATAACTTTTTTTATCTATTATGTTACATATAAATATAAAACAATATCTATTTAAGTGTTTTTCTGAGAACTATAAAACTTTGTTAATTAAGAATTGCACGAAACGTTTTAAAAGTAGGTCGACTCCTAGGTGGCATTGTAAAACTACAGTCTCTGGCAATTAGTGAGTCGCTGATGCTGCCATCTGTTGAAAATTTGGAAGAAGAAAAATAACCAGCTCAATAGCCACACTTAAGGAGGTGTCATTTTTTTGTATGGGATTGGGTTTCTGTACGTAGTATTATACTATCTGTGACTCAAGTAAGCATTAGGGAAGGTTTTTTGAAAATTGTCCCCTAATGGGGTAAATGGGCGGTGAAAGCTTGTATGATCATTCGATTCGGTTTTAGTCACGTTAATTAATTAAATAAAAATAATCATATTCATTGTCTTTGTCAACTCTGTTTTTATTAACGTATCATTACAATAAGTCATTATGCAAAAACAAAAACAATTGTTTCAACCTATTTCACCCTGTTAATCTTATTTCTCTAATCTGTTAATCTTATCTTCACTGGTGTCCCCGAGTATGAAAAAAAATTGTCTTTTCCATACAAATAAAAAAATTAAGTGTATATTGTAAGTGTATGTTAGTAATGTCTATAGTTACTATATGCTTATGAAAGTATATACTGTACATAAAACGAACATTTATTTTTTATTTTTTGTCCGTCTGGCTGTTAGTTCCAGATAATCTTCAAACCCCGGGACCGATTTTGAAGGGACTTTCCTGAGCAGATGGCTGATGTTATAAGGAGGACACATAACACAGGCTACTTTTTGTACTAATAACACGTTCCCCGCGGTATAATTTCTGTGAATGATTGGAATTTCAGTTTTTTTTACGAATTCTAGTTTGGACCCATAATAAATGCTGGTCATAATGATGATTACTCATACAACTCATTAAGCTTTCAGTTTACTGTTCAACTTTTAGTATATTAGTCTAGGTACACGCGACGACTTACAGTATTACTAACAACTAATGCAAGCTATTATTATACCTAGTAGCTAACCTCACATTGTATCGACTTCCCATACAATGAGAAGTCGGCTTAATTAAAGTAAAAAGTATGAGTTTGATAGATAAAATTTAGTTGTGCGTCAATAATATTATTTGGATAATTCATATTCTTAAAAATTTATCCATCAGCGCCTAATGCAGTAACATAAATATTTTGGGAAGGTACTTGGATGCATGCAGACTGCCTCGATCGTCTAGTCCTGGGTTCGATTCCCAGGTCAGGCAAAGTGTTATTGGGTTTTTCTATCTAGAATTTCTCAGTAGCAGCCCGGAGTCTGGATTTGTGCCCGGTTGATTGCAATAGGCTCGCCCCCTATTACATGGGACTTAAACATAACTTGCGAAATGAGGGTGTACTATAGGTACACTTCTGCCTAACCCTTCTGGGAATACAGGCGTGATGTTGTGTTTGTGTGTGTCAAAAGCCGGAAGGAAATCTGCAAGTTCTTGATTAATTCCTCCATGCATTACTGAACTACTGATACTGACCTACGGTTTAATCTATTTATATATTATTCATACCATATTTTTCGATTAATTTTGAACAACAAAAAAAAAAGTACAAGTAAATTAACTTGTTTTAAAAGTATTTACATAATTATAAATGTGTCGCTATAATAGAGCCGCAGTGTTGAGTCTATAATAAAAGCTGACAACAAAACCAGGTTTTTGTTGCTGCATGTGTGCTCTAGTTGAAACTAGGACAACGTGAATATACAATAACAATGTCAACCGTCTTGGAGTCAATATGAATGAATGATGTGGAATGGCATGTTCAAACCTCAAATTATGACCATTTTGCTTCCCTTAAAATATTATTGAACACTCTAAAACACATTTATACAAACTCACGCCTTCTTCCCATGGAGTTAGGCAGAATGTACAGAAAGAGTTAGTCTCAAAATTAACATGGACAAGGCAAAGGTCATGTCAAATGCCAATGTAACACTGAACACTTCTCATGAAGATCGGAGACGCGACACTCGAAGTTGTGGATGAGTATGTTTACCTAGGACAAACTGTCTAGTTAGGGAGGTCCAACTTCGAGAAAGACGTCAATCGCGAATCCGGCTGAGCTGCGTTCGGGAAGCTACGATTGCGTAGCTGGGTCTTCGGTGTCTCAAGACGAAAGTCTTTGACCAGTGCGTGTTGCCAGTGATGACCTATGGCAATGAAACGTGGTCACTCACAATAGGCCCAATTATAAAGCTAAAAGTCACCTGTGGCGGCATCTACACCGCCACATGCGAACAACGCATCACACAAATCCTGCATCGCGCAAAAGTTTACCGCGCAGCTAGCATATATACAACTTCCCGACAACAATCATCGGGCAGTTGCCTACCAGACATCCATCTGGTCAGAGGATCCTCCCTTTTCCAAGAGTATGAGTGAACTTTACACCCTGTTCCTCATATCCCTAAACTGGTGACCCCGACGTGATCAACATCAGCGCAGCCTCATATTTCTTCACTGGTGACCCCGACGTGATCTGCATATCTCTTCACTGGTGACCCCGACGTGATGAACATCACCTCTTCACTGGTGACCCCGAGTATGAACGTCAGCGCAGCCTTCGTGCAACTACTTCAGCGTGACGTCATCATCATCATTCCCGCAAGTCACACAGCCAGCCAGTAACCACGGCTTGAACAGTTGTCCTGACCATCAGCATGCAGCGCAAGCGCATACCTGGTCATCACCTTCAGCCTCATCAGCACTGTTCAAGCCGTGGTTGCTGGCTGGCTGTGTGACTTGCAAAAGGAAAAGGGAGGATCCTCCGACCAGATGGATGTCGTATCTGGTGGGCAACTGCCCGATGAT
Source organism: Dasypolia templi (assembly GCA_963555695.1). Taxonomy (NCBI): domain Eukaryota; kingdom Metazoa; phylum Arthropoda; class Insecta; order Lepidoptera; family Noctuidae; genus Dasypolia; species Dasypolia templi. The sequence continues at coordinate 15,917,432 of OY743157.1, forward strand.
TGTTGTCGGGAAGTTGTATATATGCTATCTGCGAGGTAAACTCTGCTTGCGCGATGCAGGATTGATGCGTTTGTTCGCATGTGGCGGTGTAGATGCCGCCACACACCCAAAGGGCAATAGTGAGGGCTATACTTGGAGATTCCCTACGTGATCGAATCAGAAATAAAGAGATCTGCAGGAGAAACTAGGTAACCGACATAGCCGAAATATATAAAACAGGTGGCCGATGGGGTCGAAAGGTTCTGGAGTTACCGAAAGACGTAGCGTTGGAAGGCCTCCCACAAGCTGGACTGATAACCTTGTGAAGGCAGCAGCAGTCCGCCGAATGCGAGAGGCACATAACGGGTTGTCGTGGCGGTGCTTGGGGGACGCCTATGTCCAGCAGTGGAGGCAGCAGCACCGCTAGGTCATGTCGGTTTAATCACGATGGTTTCCTGCACCGTTTGATGATGAAATTAAATATACAATGTAAAGTGCCTGTCTGGGTTTAAACTCACGACCTATACCTCTCAAGTCAGGGTCGATAACACTGGGCCATCACCACTCCTCCACAGAGATATTCCAAGAGTAAACAAAACATGAGAATCTCGAAACGTTAAACGATGAAAAGGTAACAATTTTAAACATAAAGCAACATATAAGACGAACAAACAAACACTACTTCACTGAATAGAGTAGCGCACACCTCAAGAGACCAGCTTTAACAAAGACGAAAAACTGAAGTGTTCTTGTCTCAGTGGATTTTAGCAATAGGTACAACAATAGTGAAATAAAATAAAAGAGCAACACGAACACTTTCACTCATATCTATACATGAAGCTTTAATATTGTTACTTTGAGAACCTCCTTCCTATCCTAAATACTACGGCGCTAAACCCCGAAGATGAAGGCAGGAGTTGTAGTTTTACAACTATGGTAGGTAAAAACTCTTGTCTTGTTTTCAGGCCAAAAACAATCTTGGCGTAAGTCAAATGGGATACAGCTAAATACCACAAAAAAAACGACAGATGATTTCATCTGATGTTGAAACTATAATTATGTTTTAAACGAAATCTGGAATATGTACGAATCTGCCCCAACAACGGGGCACCTATATATAGTGTTAAGGGTACCTTCGTACGCTGTGGACACAGATAATATAATACTACGTACAGATACCCAATCCCATACAAAGAAATGAAACCTCCCTAAGTCTGGCAATTGATTTTTCGTCGTAAATTTTTTCAACAGATGTTAGCATCAGCGACTCACTAATTGCCAGAGACTGTAGTTTGACAACGCCATCTAGGAGTCGACCTACTTTTAAAACTTTTCGTGCAATCCTTTTCATATAGAGTTTTATGGTTCCGGGTTCAGAATAACATGTTATTAGATTTCTTTTATCTTTATAAGTAACAAAAAAAAAAAATTGGTGATTTAAAGAAGTATAAAATTTTAAATTTAGAACTATATTTTTCAATCTTTGGTGTGGATTAGCACTGCACAAAGTTGTTGTTAATTAACAAGATAATAAAACCTACTGAACAGTAAAATTAGAAAATAATGCTGAAAAAGTGAAAACTTTTGATGTTCTAGAAGTACAAACTGTTGGGGGCTTAGGTTCAGGAAGAATCATTTCAACATCAGTAATACGAGTATAAACAGTATGAATATCTTCAATATAAGGGAAAACAAATGTCCACGAAAAGCCTGGCTTCTTTCTTAGATAAGATACTTTAAATTCAGTCTGACTATAGTGGCCGACAACTTTTCTTACATAGTAAATAATTATTTTTTTCTTAGGGAACCTCACAAAAATAAACGAACCATCTTTAATATTTTCTGGTATTACATCAACTGTCAATTGGCTTCTGTTCATTTCAAAATTTTAATGCTCGGTTTCATCTCCATCTGTGTTGGAAGTTGAACTCTCTTGAAACCTTATGTCAGATCCATCACTAGCAGATGTTGACAATTTCAAAGTGTACTTGTCCGCAGCTTTTCTATATAACAATACGCCTTGCATAACATCCTGTATTGCTAACTGCATGGATTCTTCTGTATTTTTTGGTTTATAAGTCCGCACCATGTTTCTGTGAAAAAATAATAAGAAATAGGTATTAAAAACTATATACATCGACGATAGCAAAACACAGGACTTAGTTAATACAAAAATTAGTATACTAACACGCTAAAGCGTACCTACCTACCAGTTGGGGCACATTCGTACCCGTTCAAACGTGCCCCATCTAGTTCTGTCCGAAAGTACCCCTAACTAACAACAAAATATAGGTTATACTATTTTGTTGTTAGTTAGTTTTATTATTATTTTAAAAATTTAATATTAATAGGAAAACGTCTTATATTAAGTGTTGAAAACGTATCTAAGTATATTTTGCTACTTACTGGTAGAATACTCTACACGAAAACTTATTTTATCTACGGTAACAATAGACAAAAACATTGATCAAAAAATTACTTACCGAGCGCGAAAACACGTTCGTGCCTGTCACTTCAGTCTCACCGGTGCGAATGGCGCGCACACATACAAAAGCAACACCCGTACGTTGTTTCTTTCAAGTTTTATTTTGACTGTATGAATGTGCCCCGCGTACGAAGGGTAACGATCTTCCGTATACCTTGGCAAGACAGGTTGCCAGACTTTCGGACTTCTGACTACCCGTAACAACTGCTAAAGATTGAGAAATGACAACCGGGACCAACTGTAAAATACATCATCAACAAATGGAATGGTACCTAGGTACTTCAGGATAACACGACTAATGCAAACTTTTGAAAAATAAATATTTGCTAAGACAAGCTATAACACAGAGAAGACGATTTAAATGAATCTTCGAAACGTGAAATTCCAATAAACACTCAGTATTCCTAACCATAATTATATTATTTCAACAAAATATTTTGTGCGGTAATTTCATTCAACAAAATTCTCACAAACGGTATTCAGTCGCAAGATAATTTTATTTTGATTGATAGACCCAGTGAGTGCTCGAGCGTGCAATTTCCAAATATTTTGAGATCATTAATTTAACAATAGACCATCCTTCTGAGCCATTGAATAGATAAATATAGAAGTAACATTGTGAGGTGTTATTATTTTTGAAACATTTTGGCTTTAGCAAGGACTAGAACGGCCGAATTGCCTCGCGAGGCTGCCGCACGAAATGGACAACTTGCCTCGTGGTGTCAAAGTCAAAGTCAAATCATTTGTTTCAAATAGTCTTTTGGACGTCAACATTTCCAAAAAAAAAAATGAATTCGATAAGCAAAATATAATAAAAAACTCTCTTGCTATGTGTAAATGCCCCTATAATTATTTAATTACCAAAAATGTTTATAACTTTCAGTTGTAAATTATGTATTTAAAATCCAATTACATAAATGGCTCAATAATAATAATTTATAAAGCATTAATGATTGCCTCGTTGGTCTAGTGGTCGCAAGAGCTACTGCTGAGCATGAGGTTCTGTGTTCGATTCCCAGGTTGCGCAAAGTGTTATTGGGTTTTTCTATCTAGAATTTCTTAGTAGTAGCCCGGAGCCTGGATTTGTGCCCGGTTGATGGCAATAGGCTCGCCCCCAATAATATGGGACTTAAACACAAATGCCGAAATGTGGGTGTACTATAGGTACACTTCTGCCTAACCCTCCTGGGATTATAGGCGTATTTTATGTTATGTGTCTTTAATGTTTTTTTACTTTTTAAATATTAATTCAATGTAATAAATTTCAATGTCATAACGTTTTTTTTTTTTATAACACCTTTTATACCATGTTTTACTTAATTATAATATCTTACCTTACCTTATCTTAATGGATTCTAGTTGCCTCTTCCAAAAGGTAGTTTCTTATGGAGAAGAATGAGCAAGAAACTCCACCTCTTTTAAAATGTTTCACAATGTTTTATACTGATCTGCGCTGGTGTGCGTACGAGCTTTCCGCCACACCTGCCCGGCCGTTACCTCGCCCCGTACCGCCCGCGCCGCCGCCCCGCGGTCAGCGGCAGCAGCGCAGTCGAGAGCGTCCATCAAGCCAGTAACCAAGAAGCCTCCACAGTGCGTTCACGCTACTTTGATCCGTACTGCGATAATATTATATTTCGTCCGCGTAATTTATTAATTTAAATTTTTTATATCATTAACTTCCTAGTATCACATCGTGACCCTTCTGCTAGTAGAATCATTTATTTGTTGCTAGTATTAACTTCATTCTAGCCGTTCGCTGCGACGCCAGCTGTGTATTGTTTTTATTTTAATAATTATACTTTTGTAATCCTGTTCGCGCCTCTTTCATTGAACACGTTCCCACATAAGCTTCCAAAAGTGGTGACCCCGTACGTTAGACGCGTCGCGAAGTTACCGTGTTGCGACCGCGTGTACACAGCGAAGTTTCGAGAACGTTCGAGAAAAACACGCGTGAAATATTTTTTTCTTAGCGTGATTGCAGAAATGGCGGAGGACAGAATTACGGAGGCGTTGGTTGCAGCATTGGGATCAGCAGACATCGCTAAGGTTAGAGTACGAGTACCTCCTTTTTGGCCAGACAAACCCGCGGTATGGTTTGCGCAGCTGGAAGCCCAGTTTGCATTGTCAGGTATTACTTCCGACGCGACGAATTATTTTACTATAGTGGGAAATGTAGAACCTTCTATCATGGTTCAACTAGACAATATTTTGGAAAATCCACCCGCCAGTAGTAAGTATGAGAAGCTTAGGACAGAACTAATTAAGCGTTTGTCAGTTTCGCACGAACAAAAAGTGCGTCAAGTCCTCAATCACGAGGAACTGGGAGACCGCAAGCCATCCGCATTTCTTCGCCACCTCCAGAGACTAGCTGGCCGAGGTGTACCAGAAGACTTCGTCCACCATCTGGACCAGCCGTCTGCCAACCGGTTTGCAGGCGATTGTGGCGTCTCAGGCCAGTACGACCTTGGAAGCTGTCGCGGAGCTGGCAGACCGGGTTTCAGAGATCGCTCCGGTGAACCCAGTGGCCCAGGTTGCGAGCGTTTCATCCTCTCCAGGGAGCTTATTAGAGGTAATGCGTACGGAGATAGCCAGTCTCACGCGTAAGCTGGACGAGTTATCCACTGCCGTAGATCGACGACCACGCACAGAAGGTAGGTCAAATGGAGTTACCGGCGATTTTCACATTTACGCAGCCGTTCCAGGGACCGTTCATACAAAATAGCGTACAATCGCAGCACGTGCTGGTACCACCATAAGTTTGGCGAGAAAGCTCATCACTGGATTAAGCCGTGTGATTAGGCTTCGGAAAACGCCAAAGCCATTTGCTAATTACGGCGAGCGATTGCTGCAGTTGATCTATATTCTAGAAAACCTTTTCTAGTTGATACTGGTTCCGATCTGTGCGTCTACCCCCGTAGCTATTTAAATGAAAAGCGGACACGTGTAAATTATCTGCCCGATTCCACCCAACCCCTTCCCAACAAAGTGGTAACGGACTGGAGGAGAGTAAGCGATCGCTTAAAATCCACCACGTCCCCCCACTTGGACCCAATCCCCGATCATTTTGACTCTATCGCTGACACGACGGCCGCGATCGACTCATTCACGGCTCACGTACAATCAGTCCTGAACGATTGTTCAAGGGAAATTCCAGCGACAGATGACCGTCGCTGGAAGTTGCCGGACGATGTACGCGAACTGTTGAATGAGAAGAACGCGGCTGTCCGTACCTACAGCAACTTCCCCTGCGATGCGAACAAAGCCCATATGCGTTACTTACAGCGTACTGTAAGAACACGCATAGAGGAGCTGCGTACCGCCGGCTGGGACAAGATGTTGAGCGAACTAGAGCCCACCCACCTAGCCTTCTGGCAACTCCAGAGGAAGCTCAGATCCGGAGAAATAGTCTCCATGCCCCCCCTGATCCGTCCCGACAAGACCATCGCCTTCGATGATGTCGACAAGGCTGAGCTTCTAGCCGACACTCTAGAAGTCCAATGCTCGCCTAGCTCTCAACCAGTAGACCAAGTTCACCTCACTGAGGTCGACGCTGAAGTCGAACATAGAGCCTCCCTCCCTCCCGTCGAAGACCCAGAGTATCCACTGCCCCCAGTCACGCCCGACGAAGTGCACGACCTCATCAAAGGTCTTAAGGCTCGTAAAGCCCCCGGCTCAGATGGAATCACCAATAGGGTATTCCAACTTTTCCCTGCCCACCTGATAATGCTACTGACCACCATCTTCAATGGTGCTCTGAGCAACAACATCTTCCCGCAGGCATTCAAAGAAGCCACCGTCATCGGTATCCCGAAGCTCGGCAAGCCAAAGTCAGAGCCTAGTAGTTACCGCCCCATCAGTCTGCTCAATGTCCTCGGCAAAATCTATGAGAGGCTTATTTATAAGCGCCTCAGAGACTACGCCGAGACAAAGGGCCTCATCCCCAACGAACAGTTTGGTTTTAGAACCCAACACTCGTGCGTACAACAGGTCCACCGTATAGTCGAACACATCAACTTCGGTTTCCAACGAGGTTTGATGACCGGTGCTGTTTTCTTCGACATAGCGAAAGCGTTCGACAAAGTCTGGCACAACGGCTTATTATATAAGCTGTACCAACTCGGTGTGCCAGATCGTCTCGTGCTCATCTTACGGGACTTTTTGTCGAACCGCACCTTCCGTTATCGCATCGAAGGAGCGCTATCCTCCCCCCACCCTATTCGCGCAGGAGTCCCTCAGGGCTCTGTGATCTCTCCTCTAGCTTTCACGCTATTCACCAGCGACATGCCCAAGTGCAGCAAGGCACAGCTGGCTCTGTTCGCAGACGACACGGCCATTTACTACACCGGCCGCGATCCAGACTCGATATCTCGCATTCTCCAAACCCAAGTCAACAAGCTTGGCGCCTGGTTTAGGAAATGGAGAATCCCGAAGTAAATCCCGACAAAAGTCAAGCGGTTCTATTCTCGAAGCCGCGTCATACCCCCTGCCCCCCTCGACCGATCACCATGTTCGGCAAGCCGATCCCTTGGGAGAAGCGAGCCAAATATCTTGGTGTAATTCTCGACGAACACCTTTCGTTTTCAGAGCACATTACGGCGGCTCGTTCGCGCGCCGCCTTCCCTCTATGTAGACTCCACTTCGTCCTCAACGCACGTAGCAAATTGTCACTTAAGTGCAAATTGCGTATCTACACAGCGTGCATCCGTCCGATCATGACCTATGCCAGTGCAGTCTTCGCACACGCCAAGCCCGTTCGCTTCCATAGAATGCAGACCCTCCAGAACAAGTTCCTCCGTAGGATAACAGGCTCCCCCTGGTACGTTCGCAACGAAATCCTCCATGTAGACCTCAGGATTCCCACTATCCGTCAGTTCATGAAACGCATTTCAAAGCGTTTCTTCGAGACCGCCGCGAATCACCGCAACCCTCTGGTTGTGAAAGCCGCTAGTTATATTCCCTCCTCCATTAGTCAAGTCCGCCGTCCCAAGCATGTCCTCACCGCTCCCGATGACCACATAACTCTCATTCAGGAGAGCAGTAGGGCCACCAGTACAGTGCACAAACACAGACCGACATTCCGACCTCGCCGCCGAGGTTCCTCGCGAAGATCCCGACGTAATTGTCCCCCCCGACCCTTGCTCGACGAAGTGCCAGCCCGCGCCGTAGCTGAGCCTGTAGCTTTAAATTCCCCGATTAATAATAATCAACTAAACTTGATCCAGCCTGTCCCATCTTGCTGTCCTCCCGTCAGCGACGCCCTAAGCCGAGGTCCGTACCCCACAGGGGGTGCCCTTAGCGAGCGTTCGCTTAATAATATAAGTAGTTTTACGCCCCTGGCTGGAGGCTTTGAGTCCGCTTAAGGCAACCACAGGATAGTCCGGTTAAGTAGTCACGACCTCTCAAGGTCAACTACGAGATGCCATACACAAAAAAAAAAAAAAAAGTGTAAATTACTACCCTCAGCGCAGCTAATAATTCTGTTATATCCACGTACGGATATAATAATTTGCAGCTGAATTTAGGTCTACGCAGGGATTTTAGCTGGAATTTCGTCGTCGCCGATGTGACCAAACCAATTATTGGGTATGATTTTCTTTCACACTTCAAACTTTTGGTGGATTGCCACAACAGCAGGTTGATCGACGGATTAAGTAACCTTTCGATTAGCGGAGCTTTTGCGAAGATGGAGATCCCCAGCGTCAAGGCTGTTACTGGAATTTCTAACCATGTTTTACTTAAGGTACCATGAGCTGCTGCGAGAATTTCCGACCATCTCACGGCCGTCTGGTGCACCAAGACAGGTACGTCATTCAACCGTACATTTCAATAACACTACGCCCGGACCACCGGTTTTCTGCCGGCCACGACGTTTAGCGCCTGATCGATTAACGATAGCTAAGTCAGAGTTCCAAGCAATGGCTAAGGAACGGACAGCTCGTGTTTACAGTGGACCTTGGGCGTCTGCCCTACACCTGGTGCCCAAACACGCAGGGCCTGATTAACCCTTAGGCTAATTAGGCTGCAGCCTAGGGCGCGAGGATCGGGGGGGGGGGGGGCACTGAAATCGTGTCTTCGCATGCACTAATCTAGCATCATTGCATTTACCCTACATATTTCAACTAGACCGAGTCAAAAAACAAAAACTAAATGTGCTTGAGAGTCCCTGATTTTAAATACATTTTGAAATTTTACACAGCGCGTATAAAACAAACACTGACTTGTTACTCGAATCGACGGTGGTCGAGCGAGTGGGTGAGCTGGCAACAGAGTGCCTAGTGCGAGTTTTGTTAAAAGGACTGTATAATCTAATAATAATTACTATAATTTTCAAATAAATCTTTAATCTGTTGCAAAAATGTTTCACTTGTATGATGCCTCTCCTCTTTTTTTCAACAATAACAGAAGGGTAAATATTTAAAAAATACTCAAGTCGAAGCAACTTCACACACTAGATGACCACGCTCATGGTCAATGGCAATGGCAACTAAGTTGTCTATAGAAACTAAGCCAATACAAGTCATGCGGCCAAACACGACATGGATTTGGTTTTCTACTTGGTAGCCTGCTGTCACTTGTCATGATTTTGGTCTTATAATGCGTGAGGTACTTTGCCTTTATGTACGGTCAGCTTAAAAATGGTTTGCCACCTTTTTTTTTGTGTGGGAAATCATCAGATGACTTCTCCTACTCCGGGTGGAGCGAGAGGGCGTGTCAGACTTGTACTGACTAAAACCCACCCGTGTTCCTTCAGTTGACGGTGCCAGGACCACGGTTGTCTCTTTCGAATTTCCCGCGACCCTGAGGCGTCGGCCCTATCGGACCACATTATTTTGTGCTGACATCTCTTTGAGGCGCGCGTGGAACACGACGCGCCGTCGACCCGGAACTCGTCCTTACCGGACGGCAAGCTACCCATTGCTTGCCGTCCGCAAGCCCGCGCCTACGGTGCCCGGGAATCTGCAGGCGACTCCCGACGCTCAGGGCGTCTCCTGCAGCGACTAGTGGGGTCGTGAGGGCGCAAGACTCTCTCCCTCACGCGCTCCACCTCCTCCTTCGCGAGCATTACTGCTTCGCAGAAGGAGGTGACTCCTTCGCGAGCATTACTGCTTCGCAGAAGGAGGTGACGGCTTTCCATTCTCTCTCGCTCCGTACCATGGCCTGGACCAGGGCCGGACGCAAGAGATCGCCGCTGCCGATCGCCTCCGCGAGGACACTGCGGTGCTCCGCCCAACCTGGGTAGACCTCCACCGTATGCTCCACCGTGTCCTCCGGGCGATCCACACTATGGTGACACCAGGGCGCTTCCTCCCGCCTTTTGCGAAACAGGAACCTCCCGAAACAACCGTGTCAGGTGAGGACCTGTGTTAGGCGGAAGGTTAGGACGCCATGGCGCCTCTCCAACCACTCCTCAAAGAGGGGGCTTACCGCCGCTATTGTGGCGTGCCCAATGGTTTGCCACCCTAAGGTTGAATGTCATGCAGATTAAAGAACTACGTTAGTTTCGCTTGCAGATCGATCTGAAAACTTTTATAGGTAGTATGAACGATGTTAAAATTTTCACACTAATACTCTACTCACCACTTTTTAGGCCGTCCGTAACACACCTGGCGGGGGCGCTTCCTCAAAATTAGCCTAGGGCGGTCAGAACTCTTGATCAGTCGCTGCAAACATGACGACACTTGGAGGCCCTGCGGTGCGCGCTCTGAATGCCAGGACCGTGCCAGATAGGTACCCGGTCCGGCACATTGAGGATTTCTCTCAGCATCTACATGGGAGTACTATCTTCTTAGTTGTTGATTTGGTGAAAGCATACAAACAAATTCATATCGAGAAGACAGCCATCACGGCACCGTTCGGACTTTTCAAATTTCCATTCATGTCGTTTGGTTTGAGGAACGCAGAGCAGACAATTCAACGTTTCATCGATGGATTGGTACTCGATTTAGACTTCTGGTTTCCATACATCGACGATTTATTGATAACATCTGCGGAAGCTATTTGCACGCCTCGAGGAATATGGAGTGGTCATTAACGTTACTAAGTGCAACTTTGGACAACCGCAGGTAACTTTTCTAGGTTGTTCGGTTACAGAATGAGGAGTGCGCCCGTTAGAGGAAAAGGTGGAGGCTATTCAGAATTACCCACCGCCTCAGATCTTTAAATGCCAGAGACGATTTTTAGGAATGCTCAGTTTTTATAGGCGTTTCTTGAAAAATGCCGCTGAATTACAAGCGCCACTCAACGATTTATTGGCAGGCACAGACATGAAAGGATCCAAACCAGTTAATTGGACTTCCCGGTTGTTAGAGGTTTTCGAGTTTGCAAGCATAGCCTTTCAGATGCAGTACTTTTGGTTCACCCAGTTGCCGAGGCACAGCTGGCACTCGTAGTAGATGCATCGAATGTTTCCCTGGGAGCCGAATTACAGCAGATAGTGGATGACGTTTGGCAAACCTTGGCTTTTTATTCAAAGCAGATGAGCCCAACGCAGCAGAAATACAGCGCTCATCCTTCTGGTGACCCTTCTGGTAGTAGATCCATTTCTTTGTTGCTAGTATTAACTTCATTCTAGCCGTTTGCTGCGACGTCAGCTGTGTATTGTTTTTATTTTAATAATTATACTTTTGTAATCCTGTTCGCGACTTTTTCATTGAACACGCTCCCACATAAGCTTCGAAAGACTCATAAACTATTTAGAAAAATTTCATGTTATAAAAGAGGAACAAAACGGCTTTCAAAGAGCATAAAATCAACTACTTTAGCAGCGTTTAAATTGATAAAATGTAATTGATAGTTTAGATAAACGAATTACAGTATGTTTCATCTCCTTTGACATGAACAAAGCTTTCGACTTTGTCAACCATGAATTGCTAATACAAAAATGCAATTACTACGGAATTAGAGGTATTGTTATTGATTGGATTACTAGCTATTTATATAACCGTCAGCCAAAAGTAGAAATAAGCTCAATAAACGGAAAAAAACGAGTCCACATCATATAGTTCATCTACACTTGGGAGCAAATAAATCGAGCCACTACCTTTTTTCACGTAAAATGGTAAATATTTTTGGGAATATGGAACGTATCAATTCGAACTATATATCGCCTAAAAGTTAAGTTAATAACCTTAACAATGAGGGTAAATTATTGAATAATAACCTTATTGAATGATAAATTATTGGCTCTGCAAGAAAAATGGTAATTTTGATAGAAAATTTAGTAGGGCTAAAACAGTCCATAAAAACAATAAAAAACAAAATTATTGCAAAAAAATATTCTTAATAACTGGTATTACCCCCCCGTGCCCTGATGCATTCTTGTAGCCTATTAGTCATCGATCTGATCAGAGTTACGATGACATATTGTGGTATGTTCTCCCACTCTTCAAGCACAGCGACTTTAAGCTCGGGAATGGATGAAACAGCGGGAACCCTGGCTCGGACTCTCCGTTTTAGCTCGTCCCATAGGTGTTCGATCGGGTTCAAATCGGGGCTTCGTGCTGGCCATACCATTTGTTGAATCCCGATCGCAGACAAGTATTCCGTAACGATCTGCGCGGTATGAGGTCTCGCATTTTCATGCATAAACAAGAAATTTTCTCCGACAAAACCAGCATACGGCATTACGTGGTCTTCAAGAATGTCAGTTATGTATCGGTCAGCTGTTAATCCACGTCTACCACTGCCATCGTTGGCGGGGTCGACGAAGACAAGTTCCGTTTTTCCGTCTAGAGAAATTCCTCCCCACACCATACAAGAACCACCACCAAAACTCACAGTTTCTCGAATGCAACATTGGGCAAATCTTTCACCAGGACGTCTATACACTCGGTTTCTCCCGTCATTGCTAAAAAGACAGATTCTTGACTCGTCAGAAAACAAAACTGACCTCCAGTCTTCTAACGTCCAATTAATGTGTTCTCGAGCAAACTCCAAGCGAGATCGGCGATGAGCTACAGTCAATTTTGGGCCAGTTGCTGGTTTGTGTGATGTTAAATTTCGTTCCTTTAGTCTTCGTCTCACTGTCCACCTACTGATTGCGACACCTCGAACGTCACGTAACGCTTGCTGTAGCTGAACAGCATTAAGTCCACGGTCGCGCAACGAATTGGTTGCAATAAAGCGGTCGTCACGTTCTGTTGTTGCCCGTGGTCGGCCAGTTCCAGGTCGCCGAACAAAAGCACCAGTCTCCAGATACCTGCGGTATATCCGCTGTACCTTTGAACGACTCAAATGAAGTCTGCGTGCCACTTCACGTTGTCCGTGTCCAACCTCAAGTAAAGCTACAACTTGGGCAGCTTCCGTCGGTGTAGTATCCATTTTATCAGGTTATTTTGATTACACAGACACAGATAAAGACAACAATAACAATTAATATGGGTATGATTAACAAAAACCCCAAATTTAATCTTTTCTTAACAGAGTACAATAAAAATGTCATAAACAAATTAAATGCGATAATTTTATTCTACCCTTTAAACTTTAATTAAAATGAAATTTTGACAACTAACTACCCTCATTGTAAAGGTTATTAAATACCCTTTTAGGCGATATATGTTTCGAATCGATGCGTTCCATAATACCAAAAATAATAACCATAATGCGTGAAAAAGGAAGTGGCTCGATTTATTTGCTCCCAAGTGTAATTCCTTCACATCAAAGCACGTTATGCCATAAAAATAGCTTCATCCCAGCAATAAAATATTCAACAATATTCCATAAGAAAGAAGAGAACTCCCTCTTATGAACTTTAAATACAAACTACATAGATGGCTAACTGGTAACTTTTTTATCAACCTATATATCTGGTAATTTCTTTCACACTATAAAAATTGTGTGAAAGAATTTATTGATAAAAAAGTATCAGATAAATATGGTTACTAAGTTTTGTTTGGTATATAAGATTTTATTATTGTTAAGATTTTACCAGTCTTAGACATGTTAGAATAATAATGTTAAGAAATTAATGTATCGTTTTTAATTTTTTTATATTTGTATGCCAGTCCATGGCGAAACATGTAAGATCGTAATTCTATTTATAAGAAATAAAAGTACCATGTTTTCAAGCAAATAAATATAATTATTATATTCCATTCTATTCTATAATGGTAAATGAAAAATTTTCTTCATTTCTGATTTTGTCTAGCCTGTAGATTGTCCTATGGAGCAGGACCGTAATATGCTTGTTTTCAAAGTGTACTTTTAACATGACTTTTAAATTTTCTTTCATTTAATTGCAATATGTCACAAGGAACTTTGTTGTAACATTTAACACAGTACCCCATAAAAGATGTTTGTACATTAGATAATCTGATAAATTGTTGATCTATCTTACATTTATTTCTAGTGTGAAAATTATGTCTATCACTTAATTGATTAAAAATATGCTGATTTGTTCTTACATCCTACTAATATTATAAACGCGAAAGTTTGTGAGTATAGATTGGTGTTTGTTACTCTTTCACGCAAAAACTACTGAACGGATTTGGATGAAATTTGGCACACTGATAGTTTATAACCTGGATTAACACATAAAGTACGTTTTATTCCGATAGTCACACGGGATCAAGATTTATGCGGTGAAACCGCGGGGAGCAGCTAGTACATAATATTTTCATAAATGAACTGGCAAGGTACCGTCATAATATTAATCTTCTTAAATAGTTCTCTAAGAGATTCGCGGCGACGGAGATTGTAAATGGTCCTGACAGCTCTCTTTTCAAAATAAAAATGGATTCAATGTTAGCAGCCCGACCTCACAGTAAAATTCCATATGACATAATGCTGTGGAAGTAACTAAAATAAACCAAACACGCGGTTTCTTCGTTTGTTAACAGACTGTATTATCTTTCTAACAGCATACGCAACCGAGCTTAGTCACCCCGCAAAAGATGTAACATGAGGTTCCCATTGTAACTTATCTTCTAGAGTGATTAATAAATACTAGGAAATCTGTCTGATTAATAAATTCTTGTTTTTCTCCATTCAATATGATGTCACATTCACAACTTCTAACATTAGGTAATATATCCATATCAGATAAATCGAATGCATTTGTTTTTTTTTTCTAATTTAGTACCACATTATTTACCGTAAACCAATCTTGGACCTGAAGAATAGTGTTATTCACGTTGTCTGGATTTTGTGGCCGTCGGTCTATTTTAAAAATCAATGAATGCAAATAACACCATCTTCGGTTGATTTTAAAGTAACTGGGGCAAATCATTAATGCAAACTAAAAAGAGGAATGCACCCAATATCAAACCTCGAGGAACGCCATTTGTCATTTCAGACCCTAATGAGTTTATGCCGTTTATTTGAACTTTAACCTTTTTATCTTTCAGGTATGATCTTAGCAAATCAAGAGCTGTATTCCAAATCCCATAGTGCTCTAGTTTCAGCAGAAGTGTCTCATGGGTTACGCAATCGAACGCCTTAGAGAGGTCACAAAAGATCCAATCCAATGGCATCTAGTGCTTCCACCCAGGCGTTAAAAATGTTCTTTATTAGGGTGACCTCGGCGTCAGTGGTACAACGCCCTTTAGTGAAACCATACTGATGTTCATGAAAGATGGTTATTTTTTTCATGTGACGTAACATTTGATTGAGCATCAACTTTTCAAACACCTTACTGAGAACTAGCAGAATTGACATAGGCTTATATAGGTGCCATGCTAGCTTTCCGCACAAGACCAAAATGCTTAGTTGTATTCTAGTATGAAGTAAGACGCGACAAAAATTAACTTGTTTCAAAACAAACTTAACATAATATATGAAAAACATGTTCTCCCGTACATCGATACAAGTCACGTCAATTCTCCAACTGCAAAAAAAAGAAAGTTTGTGTTCACAAAAAAATAAACATATGTAATGAAACTACAAATTAACGATTTCGTACTTTTTCCTTTACTTGAATTGTGACCTTGCTTCTTACCAATTTTCATGATTCTGTATTAGCGGGAATTACCCTAAAGGTTTAGACTTATTTGAGAGTATCAAAATATGTTGCATAAATTGCCGTATTTTTTATTGTTTTGCTTTAGAAGCTTGGTTTTTTTTAAGCTCAAACGGAACGTAGACTTACATATTCGATATTAATTTAAATTTGATACCTCCACGCGTCCCTGAGAAAAAGGGTCTCGACTTGACAAACTGACAAACAGAGAGACAGATGGACAACGAAGTGATCCTTTATGGGTTGCGTTTTTACACTTTTGAGGTACTAAACCCTAAAATAAAACAGTAAAATCCTAAAAATAAACAAGTGAACTTAAATTACCTGTGCGCTTCCGAACATAACGGTATAGCATTTTTAGATAAACGATCTATTTAAACGTTATAAACACTACATCACAACAAAAAAAGTTTGTTTTAATAGGAATACTAAGTAGGGTTGACCTAAATCCACAAAAACTGACTTTTGTCTCGTCTTTATTAAACCTTTTTTACCTGACCAACTGTTTCAGACAATCACGTAACTTCCAGAGTGGGACTACGGTTCCTCATTTGTTTTGCTAATGTAACAAAACCTGAAAAGGTTGTAATACCCATAAATGGGCCGTCATGAAAAGCCTTTGAAGGAATTCAATGATAAACAGGTATTGTGGTGATTTTTTTTTTGTTATTTTGAGAGTGCAAAAACATGGGGCTTTTAAATTGAGTTGTTGTTGAGTTTCATAGAAAACGTTTTGGGTCTAAACTATGTCGTTAGTAGGCTGTGTTAACATAATGGATGAGATTATTATTTTTTGCGCTATTCCTTTCTGACCTCAGAAAACACGATTTAAGAAAAAAGAAAGAAAATAAATTTATTTGACCCAGGTTTAAGGCACACAATATTCACACAAAACAAAAGAAAATAGTATTGTGTGCCTCACTGCTGCACCAAAATTAAACTGCTAAGTGCTAGTTGCTCGGTAGTAGTAGTAGTATTAATTAGTAAGTGAAAGACGAAGTATTAAATGACACAATTTTTTTTTCGATTTTCGATAAAGTAAACCATTATTTCTATAACGGGTGTAAAAAGGTACTTAACAAAGTCGAGAGTCACTTGTACCCCGACATTGTTATATTATTTGTAGGTACAGGGAACCTTCTGGTTGTGGAGATATTGAAGGTCAAATTCACTGAAGATGGCGGTAGTCGTCACGCAAACATTGTGCTCCGTATTAAATTGTTTTTAAAATATTATAATAAACTATTTCGTGAATAATCCACGACCAACCAGTGTGTGAAAGTGTTATATGAAAATAATATCCTCTATAAACTTTATAATACCAACATTTTAACATCATACATAGATGAGCTAAAATCTGTGTAAATACAATAATACCGTGTTTTCTAACAATCTATTATCGCATAAATAGCCATTATTTGGGAAGAAAAAGTGTAAAGCATCTAAAATAATTGAAAACATTTTTTTTTTTTTTCAAAGTGACAGGTTTACTGGAAAAAATATTTAAATGAGTTAGTCAGTAAGACGTACAACGTATTTTTATATTCCATACTAGCAATAGAACACTTATTTCAAAGAATCATTTAATCGTCACAGTGGCCTGTTCAAGACGACGGCTACCTACGTACGCCACTCGACTCTGGTTCGAATCTCGCACCCCTGATTGTCTTTTTGGAATGTTAAAATTCTACTAATCTTTAAACCGTTTTAAATAAAACGCAACTTTAGCCATCGCACTACACTTAACACTAATAATAATGGAAGACTTTGAGAATATTACCCAAAGAAGACAACATAATCATAATAGAAATATGACTTCAAGTGACAGCGAATTCGATATGGATGTTTATTATCAAAGTTTACCCAACGTAGTAGGAAATAGTGATGACATTACTGTAATACAGGACGAGCTAGAGAAGCTAAGACTGGAGTTGCAAACTGCCAACTCAGAAATTGATAACTTAAACTTTGAAAATAATAAACTGAAAAATAATTTACAAGACTGCGAAAAAAAGATAAATCTACTTAAATCGATAGGAATACAAGAAAGTTCAAACAAAGACAACTTACCTAGACAGTTTTATTCGCCGCAATATCAGAGGAGAGTACTTACACTAATAATGAAAACTGGTTTACCAAGGACTTCTTCCAGAGAATACACAATACAGGCATTAAACTTGATAAGCCCTAGGGCTGACGTATTCAACAACTCGGCAACTGAAAAAAATAAGTGTCCTGGTGTTGATAAGCGTCTTCCATGCGTAGCTGCTAAACGTGTGGCTGTAGACCTACAGGATAGAATCTTAAACAAAACTATACTAAATCTCTCCAAAGAGGACAGTTGTGTAAATGAAGAAAGCATTAATATATTGCACACACCTATTGATGAACTTACTTACGAAATTCCACACAGTAGAAATACTTCTTTACGGTATAACAAAGATAATAAAGCCACAAAAAGAGTTATGATATTATGTAATGAACAAGGGAATGGACTACGCCAAGCACTTAACCAGCTATTGGGATCAGATTATACGGTATTCTCGTTCATAAAATCTGGTGCTACATTGAAAAACCTCATTAATTCATCAAAAAGTGAAATTGCTAAATTAAATATGAATGACTATGTTATTGTGGTAGGGGGTCGCCATGATCGTAACCCATATGACACGGAAATGTACTTACATGCATGGCTATCATCCATTAAGAACACAAATATAATAATAAGCGAGGTTCCATCAAATAGATATCTTAATGAAACTAAGCTCAATTACATGTTAAGGTTTATCTGTGGAAAGTATGACAATGTTATTTTTATGGATATGGACTACTCTAGGTATCGGCCTCGAAGAACACACTTTATACTTAACTTATCTAGATCTTTATTAAGGGAAATCTTGCAATTGGACTATAAATACAAATCAAATAAATATCAAAAGTTATTAATTATACAAAGTAAAAAAAAAATGTAGATAAATATGTACAAACTGACTTTCCAACCCATAATAATGAAATAGAAACCGAAAATCTCGAAGAAAAATCTTGTAATAACAACTCATCTAGGATCAATCAATCTCCAGAGGATAACACTATTCGTAGTGATTTTTTTCGTGAATAAATACGTATGTGTTCTTCACCAAAATATAGCAGGTCTGCTTAACAAAGCAGACGCTCTCTCTATATGCCTTTATGAACTGTCAGAAAGAGACTTGTCCGTTGATGTACTATGCGTAACGGAGCATTTTATGATGTCAGGTCATGAAGACCGCCTTATAGTACCTAATTATAGATTGGCTGCATGTTTCAGCAGACATAATAGTAAAAGAGGCGGATCTTGTATTCTGGTCCGGTCTGGTCATTTGTGGAGGGAGTTACCAGAGGTTTCTGAACTATCATTGACCAACGTTGTGGAATGCTGTGCAATTGAGCTGACAAGCTATAAAATTGTAGTAATATGTATCTATAGAGTACCAAAGACAGGTAACATGAATGCATTTTTTTGCAAATTAGAGCAGCTATTGACATTACGGGCAAAAATAAATTATAGGAATATTATTATAGCAGGCGATATAAATATAGACGTATTGAAAAATAATAATATAACTTTCGAACTAAGATGTCTCCTAAAAAGTTTTACCATGACATTAGCAATAGAAAAACCAACCAGAATGCAAAGCCAAACCTGCATTGATAATTTCGCCCATAATTTCGAGGAAAAATGCAAGACGGAAGTGATAGAATTTGCCCTTTCGGATCACACTGCGCAATTGCTAAAGTGTCCCGTACCTATTAATTGTGTTTTGAAATATTGGTTTAAATATCAACGGGACTTTTGCCCAGAGAACATGATTAAACTTAGAACATGTCTCGAGAAACTAACATTCTCTGAAATATATGACAATGACGATCCAAATGATGCATTTAACTCATTTATCGAACAATTTAAATTATTCTATGACCTATGCTTCCCCCGTAGACGTATTAAAATACCAACAACCAAAAAACCAAAATGGATATCGCGAGGACTTAAATTATGTAGCTTCAAGAAAAGGCAATTGCAATGGATTTCTAGACTTAAACCTACTCAAAAAAATAAAACAAAATATTCAAATTACTCAAAGTTATTTAAAAAAATAGTTAAACTGACTAAACGATCTCAAAATAACTACAATATTAAAACTTCTGACAATAAAAGTAAAATGAAATGGAATATAATAAAAAACTCAAAATTAAGTCTACTTAATGACTCAATAAATGCTATTCAAATTGACAACAAAACAATTATCAAACCTCAACTAATTGCTGAGAAGTTCAACGATTATTTCGTTGAAAAAATTAAGCCAATACCTGGTGCAGGTAAAAGATCGAGTGCGTATATTTTAAATAAAGAAAAGTCAATGTTCATGGCTCCATGTCAGCCGACACAAATATTTAACATTATAAAAGGTCTTAAAAACACTAATAGCGTAGGGTATGACGAAATTTCAACTAGGGTTATAAAACATGTTGCCGATTTAATCTCTAAACACTTAAGCCATATTCTTAACCTGTGTATCAGCCAGGGTGTGTTTCCTGACAGTCTTAAGATCTCCATAGTTAAACCTATTTTTAAAAAGGGTAATAAGCAGCTAATGCAAAATTATAGACCTATTGCCCTTTTGCCAATTTTCTCGAAAATTTATGAGAAATATATTTATAATGAATTATACGCATACTTAGAAAAACGAATGATTCTCTGTAGCGAGCAAAAAGGTTTTCGGAAGAATATGACAATTAATATGGCTATTTATGATTTTTTAAATAAAATTATGACTAATATTGATAATAAGACACCTGTTTGTGCTGTTTATTGTGATATGACGCAAGCTTTTGACTGTGTAGACCATAACATTTTAAGAAACAAACTGGACTCCTATGGTATAAGAGGTAATATTCTGGACTTATTATGCACTTACCTATCAAAAAGGAAACAATTTACTGCTATAACAGACTTAAATTTAAAGACTAAAGAAGAAGTTACATACCTGTCCAAAGAACGCACAGTATATTTTGGAGTTCCTCAGGGCAGTGTATTGGGTCCCTTGCTGTTCTTGATTTATATTAATGACCTGCCCAATGCCATAAGACTTCCCCATAACACTCTTTGCTGGCGATAGTACGATAACAATACCTTGCAATACATCTGAATCTTATGAACTTGATGTCAATAACGCGTTCAATTCTTTAATTTCTTGGCTTAATAATAATAATTTAAGAATTAATCTTGGAAAAACTCATATAATGCACTTTGGCCATAAAAAGCTCAGTTCAAAAATGGAGGTCCATTATGAAAATAATAAAATTCACGAAGTAGATAGTGCAAAATTTCTAGGATTGACTATTGACAGACAGCTCAACTGGAAGGATCACATTGAAGTTCTATGTAGGAAAATTAGTAGTTCATCCTATGCCCTGTATAAACTTGCTCCAACGGTTAACACAGATGCACTACTCACAGCTTATCATGGTCTTGTGGTATCTGTATTAAGATACGGTATTATGTTTTGGGGTAACTCTGCAAACAGAGAAGCCGCTTTTAAAGCGCAAAAGCGATCCATAAGAGCCATGTTTGGACTACAAGTAACGGACAGTTGTAAACCATATTTTAAAAAGTACAGAATTCTGACACTACCGGCGCTGTATATCTATGAAACTGCCTTATTTGTCAAGTTGAACCCACATTTGTTTCCTCATTTATCAGATACTGTTAAACGTAACAGACGGAATGATATGTTACGCGGATGGAGAGCCAAAACAGCGCTAATGTGGAAAAGCATATTCTGCATAGCCCGGCAAGTTTATAACAAAATTCCAAAATCTATCAAAGAGTTAAATTTAAATGGATTTAAAAATAAACTTAAAGACTTGCTATGTATTAAATGTTATTATAATTTAAACGACTTTATGAATGATACTCTGACATCCTACTTGTAATCTTTTATACTCTGACATTTTACTCTTTGATACTCTGACATTTATTGATATTTTTGACATCCTTAATAAATTGTATGTGTTATTATTCCTAACCGACATATCTTAAACATGTTATTTGTGATTCTAACTCGTAATCAAGAGATCAATATTATTAATGTGAAGACTAACCATAATAATTTCTGTTTTGTAATACATATATGTACCCAATATTTGCATGCCACACTTGGCAGAATTTGATGATTCTATTGACTGATTATCTTAAGACCATTATGTACCATATTCCGACAAATAAATGATTATGATTAACTTTTACTGGCGTTTATTTGCAATAATAACATTTTAAATTTTTACGATAGTTTCCTCTTTAGGTTAGGTTTAAATAAACTTTATTCTCATTTTAGACATAATGTGTCACTCACTTGAGAACATACATAAATAGCACAAAATTCGTCGTCATCGTCCACTAGATACCCATTTATTTCCTTATTTTTCCAGAAGTGATCGATTCGCAAATATATACTGACTAAGTTGTGTAGATTTGTCATAAAGAAGAAATGCTTACTTTTATAATGAATAATCTCTTATTCTGTTACAAAGCTGTGCTCTTTCAAAAATAAGCATTTTTGCCACACCTAGTTCTAGTTTTAGGTAAAACTACCAAACTAGCTGGCCGTGTGCTACGTTGACTGACTTTAGTTTATATTGGGTGAGTGTAATGTTCGTGTCAATACTTTTGGTAAGTTGTTTCATATTCATTATTTTTGGATCTCTGTAAATTGCCCAGCTGTTAATGTTATAATAACACAACTTTTAATGCACCCACGACCCCTTTAACGTCACATGCACCACCACATAGAAACAAAGTATTTTGCGTGCGTTACGTTACGCACTACCATTAACAGCGATAGTACACACCAAAAATAAAATTCGTTTCACAGCAATTATTTTATTAAATATTACTTAGTTTGATTTACAGAATGCGTAGTTGACGGCTAT
Organism: Dasypolia templi; assembly: GCA_963555695.1. Taxonomy (NCBI): domain Eukaryota; kingdom Metazoa; phylum Arthropoda; class Insecta; order Lepidoptera; family Noctuidae; genus Dasypolia; species Dasypolia templi. Next base: position 15,939,820 of record OY743157.1, read on the forward strand.
GTGATGGGTCCTTTTACAGACTGTATGTTGCTAACAACCCGTCCTTGCTTTGTACGGTTCTTAGGACTTGAAAAACATGAAGACTTCTAACCTATCCTAACGAAAATCTTTTATACAAACGTAGCGTTAGATTTCTAATTTCGGCGCTGAGCCGAGCGTTGAATATCTAACAACGCGCTACTTCTAAGTTTAATACGAATGCATTATACAGATAAACCTTCCAGGATAAATTATCTAAGGGCCTTAGCACACCTTCGCCCCGAAAATAATGATGGGAAACCGCTTCACGAACCCGCCAAGGACATTACTGCATAATGCCGCGATTCGAGTAGCGGGACACAAGAAACAGTTGAATTGGAGCAATCGCAGCAAAACGCCGCCGCTTTTGACTTAGTAAATTCAGGATAGGTCTACTTCGGACCTCAAATCAACATCCATTTTACAACAAAAAAAAACTTTTTTCGCTTGTCGACTGCCAAAATAGCGGGCTGAGCGCGGAGGAGTACCTAACTGGCTTCCGATCAGGTCAGCGAAGTCCCGCGGGAAAATGAATCATAAACAAATCAGATATCGTGGTGCTTATAACATGCTGTTTCGCTTGTCGTACAACGGATAAGTAATGGCGGAACTACTGCGGTTTCGCTGCTACGGTTTCACGGCGGAGATGATAAATGATATTACAAACCACATCAAGGTGCGTTTGCATAGTTTAGAACAACACGGTCACACGTGCAAACACGAAAAGTGACTTCAATTTATACTTAAGGCTCGGGGTACGAAAAAAATCCTTTTATGTCAATTTCTAACCTAATTGTGAGACAGCTTAAAATAATTGAAAAAGTATGTCTGTGTGACTATAAAAGTACAGTTTTCGTGGCGCTAAGCCATTCGTGACAGTCACAGTATTTGTTTTTAATTTCATCACTTTTGCGCTTTCGAAAATATAGTTTATTTTACATTTGATTTACTTTAATGAAGATATTGTATTAACATAAAATAAAATATAATTTTGTTTTAGGAATAGGTGAAGATTAATGTCTGATTTTCAAATTTCTTAAAACGATTTTATTAATATTAGAAAAAATACATAACTCACTGGGGTTTTTTTTTTCGAAAAATAGGTTTTTACAATATTATTTTTCTCCTATGCTTTGTATCGAAGTTAAAACAAAGTAGTTCAGCCACGTGCAAGTATACTATATAATAATGATGATTTATTTTATGTTCAAAATCAAAAATGGTTTATGGTCACAAAATTATCGAGCGTTAGTCTCTCGTAATTTTTTGGAAAAACTTGTTACGAATATTTGTGATTTTCCATGAATATGAAGTATTAATTTTAAAAATCCCTTTCAGCCATATTCAAAACGGAGAACTCGACTTTTAAAATCACAAATTACTATGTTTAAATTATATTTCCCTTTATCGAAAAAATCCTCAAAATTGATCAAAATCTGTCGATTTCGTGAACGACTCTTAATATATTATGTAGATACGGATGACAAAGTGGAAGCACCATTTTATCAGACTTATTATATTGTATATTCTGATATTTTAGAACGACGCATGAAGTGTATAGTGGCGTCTTATGCTTTTATTTTAGTAATAAGTACAATTTAGTACCTACCGTGCTACAAAAATGGCATTCATTATAATTATTGCACTATTTCAGAAATAACATTTTTCTAAGTCAATCTATTTATAAAGAAATAAAATACTTTACATAGATGTAGTAGTGAGTTTCAGTAGTGAGTTACATTTGCACACTTATATTTTTATGTAGTGGCAATATATTACGACAAGTTGGCAACACTGCCAGTAATGGCGAACGCAGACTATTTGGCGCCAACAGATGAAGTACTATAAATTGGGGTATTTTAATAAAACACAAACCTGATTTTTGAAATTTTGTTTTCTTGAGATCTAAGTCAGAGTCAAATACCTTATTTTGGTTATAGTCTAGCGGTTTGTGAAAATAATTACATTCCTTGCCCATTTTATGATAAAAGCAATTCCTTTTACCAAAGCTGATTATAAAAAAGATAGCATACCTTAAAATATAATTGTAGGGTAACCTCTCATAAATGGAACGAGCAGTAACCAACATGATCGCCGACTTTGCAATTTGAGAACATTCCTTCACGTAAGGTTCACGATCGATGTAAATCTTAACCTTAATTCATTGCAATGTAACTCGTATCACGGTTGACCGTACACACTCGGTTTCAGGCTCAGGCAAGATAAAAAAAACGACCAAGTGCGTGTTGGACCACGCACAATGAAGGGTTCCGTAGCTGGTATGAATTGTATTTATCCCATGGACAAACTTACCTTTATAGTTGAAAAAATGTTCTCTCATACATCGATCTACGCCACGATCAATTCTCTAACTGCAAAATGTAGGTTTGAAAGCGCAAGAAAAAAAAGGATAAAACTACAAAATAAAGCCTTTCGGACTTTTTCATTTACTTGTGCTGCAGAAGCTTTTCTCGCCAAATTTCATGATTCAAGGTCTTCGGGAAACCCCTAGGTTATGATTTATTTGCGAGTATTAAAATGTATCCCATTTATGCCCGTATTTTTAACCCACATAATTTACAGACAAAAGGGTCTTGACAGACAGACGAACGGACGCCAACTTGATCCTTTATGGGTTCCGTTTTTTTTCTTTTTGAGGTACGGAACGCTACACAAGTAAATAAGTTGTAGGTAACCTACAAAAAAATATTGCCTCTATGAATAAACTTACTCTTGCTTCTAAGGGCCCCATAAAATACAATCGACTACAAAAATAGTACCTAATTGTTCTCAGTTCTCAGTTCTAAGATAATGGTGTCTAGTCTATATTATTCGAGCACAATAGCGACCTAAACCGAGGCATTGTTCATAGAAATAGTCTAGTGTCTTAGCTGCTCGAGCTAACAGGAACCTAACACAATGTCAGTCGATTTACGAGCAGCTGCATATACGTAGATAAAGATACGTGCACACACATCAGTCGTGTCACCGTCAACTAACCGATGAGTCATGTTGAATGAAAAATTTCTGTTGTGTGTATTTATGTTAACGTTAAAGATGAGGATGAAGAACTCCCAGAATGCAATTGGCATTTTCTGTAACTTCTCAAAAGCGTTTGACTGCTGAATGCGTTTGTATACACTGATCTGTAAATAAAACCACTACGAAATTCGTGGACAAGCTGCTGATGTTGTTCTTTCTTATCTAGCAAACAGGCATCAAAAAGTAAACGTTAAGTTAAAATGGCGTGCCTCAGCGTTCTATTCTTGGCCCTTTCATATTTCTAATTTATATTAATGAACTTCCTTACATGATGTCTAACTTATCGGATATAATTTTATTCGCTGATGACACTTCTCTTATTGTTAAAATAGATAAATAAGATACGGATGTCTTACATGTGAACGATAATCTGGCAGTTCTTAGAAACGTTTCGCAGCTAATAATCTGTTACATATTGCGAACAAAACTAAATGTCTTAATTTCTTATTACCAAGTTTAAAACTTGATGGCAAGAAACTAGATGGTATCAAACAGAAACTTTATTTCTAGGAATTACTTTAGATTTAAATTGCAATGGGGCGCTCACATAAGAGCTCTTTCAGATAAATTAAGTTTGCTTATTCAGTAAGAAAAATAAGGCAGTTGACCGATTTAGCCACAATATTTTGTCTAATGGCGTTCTGCTATGGGGATCAGCAGCTGAAGTGGATTTAATTATATTTTTTCTACAAAAGAGGGCAATCCGAGCGATCTATGAAATTGGTTCTCGCGAGTCTTTCTGAAATGAATTCAATTAAATTGATATAATAAATCGGCTTTCTCTTTATTTCTTAAAAAGTATTTTGTATATTCGCATAAACATAGGACTTGATAAAATAAGAAGCTTCATATTCTTTTCCATGTTATAAATACATTTATTAAAATTTATTTTGTGATACCCATAAGATTAACTAAAACAAACAAGTCATTTGGACTACTATAACTATCACTGGAATTTGAAAACATTGTAAAAGTCAATTATTTTAAATAGAGTAACCGCGAAAGTTTCTGTCCGGTACTTCTCTATAGGAAACGACTAATGGGGAAGGCAACTGTCAAAGTGGCGCTGTATACGATTGTTCCAAACTATCTGTCAAATTGTATAGCATCTTATAAAATATGTTCACAAATAACATAGAAATTACAAAGTGTTTTGTAATTGGGTGTTAAAACGTAAGCCAACACAAATTTCCAATAAATCGTATTAAAAGAAGAAAGTGGATAGCTTTTTTTTTTTTCTTTTTTGGGTGGGAAATCATCAAATGACTTCTCCCGCTCTGGGTGGAGCGGGAGGGCGTGTCAGACTTTTACTGACTAAAACCCACCCGTGTTCCTTCAGTTGCCTGTGCCAGGGCCACGGTTTTCTCTGTGGAATAACCCGCGACCCTGAGGCGTCGGCCCTATCGGACCCCGTCACTTTGTGCTGACATCTCTTTGAGGCGCGCGTGGAACACAACGCGCCGTCGACCCGGGCCTGGTCCTTACCGGACGGCGAGCTACCCATTGCTCGCCATCCGCAAGCCCGTGCCTACGGTGGCCGGGAATCTGCAGGCGACTCCCGACGCCCAGGGCGTCTCCTGCGGCGGCTAGTGGGGGCGTGAGGGCGCAATGCTCTCTCCCTCACCCGCTCCGCCTCCTCCTTCGCGAGCATTACTGCTTCGCAGAAGGAGGTGACGGCTTTCCATTCCCTCTCGCTCCGTACCATGGCCTGGACCAGGGCCGGACGCGAGAGATCGCCGCCGCCAATCGCCTCCGCGAGGACACTGCGGTGCTCCGCCCAAGCTGGGCATACCTCCACCGTATGCTCCACCGTGTCCTCCGGGCGATCCACACAATGGTGACACCCGGGCGTTTCCTCCCGCCTTATGCGAAACAGGAACCTCCCGAAACAACCGTGTCCGGTGAGGACCTGTGTCAGGCGGAAGGTGAGGACGCCGTGGCGCCTCTCCAACCACTCCTCAAAGAGGGGAATTACCGCCGCTATTGTGGCGTGCCCAGCACTGGGTTGCGACAATCGCACCCTCCATGTCGCCATGAGATCCCGCCGGAGCTCTGTCTGCTGTACCGTGATTTCTCGCGGCAGCGGAGTTACACCCCGGCGTTTTGCCTCCTCGCGCCACTCCCATACGTGCGTGAGGGCTTTTGCCTCCAGATCCCATGGCGGCAATCCGGCAAGGAGTCTCGCCGCCTCGCATGAGACCGTGCGGTATCCCCGGACCAGCCGGATGGCCATGACCCTTTGGGACGCGTTCAACCTGCAGGCCGGTCGGAGCCTCAAAGAACGCGCCCACACCGGTGCCCCGTAAAGGGCCATGGACCGCACGACTCCCGCGTAGAGCCTCCGGCAGGAGGCGTTTGGACCCCCTAGATTGGGCAGGAGCCGCCTTAAGGCAGCCCCAGCCCGCTCCAGTCTGGGAGCCAAACGTCGGAAATGCTCCACAAAATTCCACCGGCTGTCGAGGACGAGTCCCAGGTACTTCATCGTCGACTCAACGCCGATGTGAACCCCTCCCGCCGTTATCTGGGAACCCGACAGTGGCGCGTTCCGAGGACCATGAAAACACATGGCCTCGGACTTGTGCAGGGCCACTTCGAGTCCCAACTGCCGGATCCTCTCGACGATTGTCGCAACCCCGAGTGTCGCTTGTTCGGCCGCCTCCTGGTGCGACCTCCCATGTGCCAGGACCAAATATTAAATGTGAGTACAGGTGGGTGTTTTAAACGATAGTTCGTATTTTTAAGCTAGTGTCCATTTACCTAAATTGTTAACATTACATAATATCTTTAAATACTTATCATTGTTCATCTTGTTTTAAGGTTTGCCCTGTGTACACAAACTTTTAAAGAAAGAAGCAGTACCAAGTCTCTTTTCATGGAACCAGAAAAGGATATCAGCCAGTGCTAGTGTGAGAGACGAAAGACATGCTAAGAGAAACATTCAAAAGAATCTTTTCCAACATCTTTCAAGCAATCAAAACCCACATCCTTCTATTTCTCGAGAGTGTATCACAAATAAAACTCATAAATAACTTTTAGGTGTCTTTATTATATTATAATAATCTTTATACAGATTTCAGCCTTTATATTGTTATTGTAAAATAATCTAACTTTAAAACATGTTTTGTATGAACAACTCATCTTTTTCAATATAAATACAGAAATTACAAAAACGCTCAGGCTACATAAACCGCTGAGTCTAGTTGGAAGCAATTTGCACAAGAGTTGCTTATTATACGAAAATGAGCCCTAAGGAAGGATTTAAGAATTTTCATCTAAAAATTTTGTTCGGAAATTCATTAATTTTGCCGATGTGGAATCTCGTGAGGCATGCGGAATGTTTTATCAAGAAACTAGCTGCGCCCCGCGGTTGTACCCGCATAAGTCTCGGATCTTGTGAGAATATCGGGATAATGAGAAGAGAGAGAATGCCAGCGTCTGCAGCCCTAGCGAAGCCCCTACAAAAGGGATTCGGTAGCGTTTCCGCGAGTGCCCCAGGCGCTCCAAGTATGAAGCCTATGCCAGAAAAGGCGCTGAACAGGGCTGATGATGAAGGTTTCGTGACGGTGCAAAGGAGGAAGCGCCGACCGCGAACGAAAAAGAACCGCTGCGGCAAAGCTCCCAAGATGTCCGAAGTCAGCTTGCGCGCCGCAAAGCCGAACACACTGGGGTATATCTCCCGCCTACACTACACTACTAAGGCGGAATGCATCGTCGAGTACGTGCGCTAGAAGACGAGGTACACGCCGAGGGTGCAGTTACTGGAGTCGCACCGCAACGTCAACTTCAAGGCGTTCGTGGTGCGCGTACCGAATTTATATCTGCCCGTCGTCATGGAAGAAGACTTTTGGCCTCAGGACGTGGTGTTCCGTCGCTTCCGCGGACAAGTACCACAGGACAGCACAAAAATTATATATTTAAATATGTGTCCTAAAACTACCTATACATTTTATAGTGATGCTCACGGCTGTACTAGATGGTTGGACCACTGCATCGTCACAGAGTCAGCACAGGATTCAGTGATTAGTGTGACTGTGCGCTACGACGTGTATTGATCGGACCACTATCCACTCGTAATGGAATGTAACTTAAATAAGGTTTAGCCTAGAGGTAATGATTTGTTAGCAGAAAAACCTGTGAACCGTGTCGTGTGGGGTGAGAGACAGGCAAAACAAATTAATGAATACCATGACATTTGTCTTTCCAAACTACTGTTGAGATATTTTCCGCTGGAGTTAAATAAATGTTGTGATGGTTTTTGTACTATGAAGGAACATCATTCAGTTCTTGATAAATTATATGTGCAAATTACTGAAACGTTATCACGAGCGGCTAGTCAAACTTATAGAAAGAAGTGTCCCAGGAAGGGAGGTTATGTCATTGGATGGAATAAGCACGTAGCGGACCCTCATGGGGAGTCGCGGCTTAAGTTTAAAGTGTGGAATTTAGCTGGGCGACCAGCTAAATTGTCGTGTTCCCTTGGTCGTGTCTTTGATGAGATGTCGGAGGCGAGGAAAAATTTTAAAGCTAAGTTAAAGTGGTGTCAGAATAGTCAAGAGCAACTTAAAATGGACATCCTCGCATCCGACCACTCCCCTAAGGATTTCAAACGTTTTTGGAAACGTACTAAGAAAATGAACGTTGGGCCAAACCTCCCGATGAGTGTCAATGGTTCTGATAACCGCAGTGACATTGCCAAGATGTTTAGAGAGCACTTTACTGGAGCGGACTGTCCCTTTCAGGGACACTGGGTGGCCACAGTAGTAGGCCTTAATAAATAGTTAATTTTGTAAAAACTAACAATACTAACCTAGTAACCTAAGCACTATTGTCACTAACATCATTAAACTAACAAAATATGGACCTATGGTCTGAAATAAAGTTTTATTTAATTTAATTTAATTTAAAAACAAGCTTGGGATTGCTACTAACATAGTTTTAAGCTATATTTTAAAATATTGTTTTATAATCTGTGTTTAAAATCCGTTCAGTTGTTTAAGCGCAAAAACGTAACAACAAATTTACTTAAAATCTAACCTTTTCTCTTTATAATATTACTTGACCACGTTCGCACGGACGTAACCATATCGCGGCGGGATTTTTTCACGCGCCGGTTTTCAACTCTCGGTGTTAAACCAAGCATTGAGAATACAATAGAGTGCATCGTCGCGTCAACTACAAACTGTTGGATTTTCAACTCTCGGCGCTAAACAGTGCGTTCATGATCCAGTTAACGAAATAATGCTGTTATATTTTTATAACATAGGGCATCCATCTTTTCAACTTTAGAGCGTAAAATAATGTATTGCAATCATTAATCCGACTATTGGTTTCATTCTTTGGTTACACTTAGCGTGAACTTTAGTAGTTTAAATTAAATTTCAATAAATAAAATACTATTTTGGAAGGTTTATGACAAAAGGTAAGAACTATATACAAACTTCAGTTGGTAATGATGTGTGATTTGGCTATACCTGCACTAATTGTTATAGTTTTTAAGTCTAATATATTATAATACCAACCAGTTATTTATCGTCTCACTGCTGGGCAGAGGCCTCTTTTTTCATACAAAGAAAGCACGAGCAATAATCACAGCACTTGCTCAAGACGGGCGGCGATTTCAGGCTTTTGTAAACTTCTAACTGGCCAACAGGCGTTATCTTGTCAAAATATCAATAATACGGTAATGAATTCATACAAAAATCCCATAGGAAAAGGGTCTTTCAGTTTTTTTTTCAATTTTCGAATTTTCCGCGGAACACTCCAATATTTATTTATTATTTTATATTATATACTTTGATGTACACAAGAAAATACACACACGTATTTTAGTCATGTTTTTATTTTGTTATGGATCCCCGTCAGGAACGAAATTCAAAATTTTATTTTTCAAAATAACTTCTGCGAAAATTTTCAATTTACGAATAATTTGAAAATGTTTGTGGCCGCATCTTGGATTTTCATTTGGACCTCACCTTCTTGGATTTTCCAGTGTCAGCCATTAGAAAAAAAATGTCAATGGTGTCACGGTGATTTCCTTCACCGATGTCAGTTAAATCCTAGATAAAATCAGTTAGTACATGTGAATTGAAAAAGTCACATTGGTACTTGACCGAATTTGAACCTGCAACCGCGTGCATGAGAGGCAAAGCCTGCCGGTGTGTTAAGTATGGGTGTTTTCACCAACATCATTAGCAATAGCCATGAATGTAAAATGCTTCTATAAAATTCATTCTTTCTTAAGCGTGTCGATGCCAAAAATAAAAGGAAAAGATATATTACATACGTGCTTTTTAAATTGTTTCGGCTCAAAATTCAGTAACGCGAATACCGTTTGCTGACGCAGTCATTAAGTCCTCACGTGTGCAGGTGACAGGGCATTCGGTGCAATAGGAGGTGAGCCGTATATGCACCGGAGATCAGAGCCGTCCATGAACCCTCATTTGTGGAGGTGGGCTCGGCTGCGGGCTACTTTGATATGAAGATATTATTTATGTTTTTTCCAACTTGGCCACGGTAGTTTGTGCCCGGATGAGAGGCTCTATCAAAGTTCAATTAGCATCAGTCTTGTGTGATTAATATAACGTATAGTTAAATTAACTAGAGAAACTAAGCAAACCTGATGGGGACAAAACTAGCGGCACATTTTTTTCAACACTTCTTTAACGTTTCACCAGTCAGTTTACTTTGACCTTGTACCAATCATCTTCATACGCTCTAGGTGTGTCTGAGTATTTAACAGAAGAAGTCTTAAGAAAAACAGATTAATAACAAGTAGTCGTGTGCTAAACCTAAAGCTTGCCAAGTCTTATTCATGTGTGTAACTTGGCGCAAATAGTTAGGAACAAAGTCAACAAGACATAATATATTGACCTATTACCACTGTATGTTTGCTGATATGGCTTAATTAATTTGGGCCAGCCCTCAAATTCCCTGAGGTAGTGTTTAAGCATATAACGCATAATTAGATTAAGATATTAGTGTTGACAGTGATATGTATTTGGCCATAAAGGCTTCCTATAAACAGGCGCGACACGTGACATCGCGGGACACGCGGTGCTTTTGTGTCGCGTGCGATTCACAATATATTAACCTACACAAGTACGTTCTCCTCACCCTTATACTTGCATAATCGATGCCATCAACCGTAAAAGTTAGCACAAATTTTAAAGGACCAAGGGATAAGAGGATATATATATAAAAGTCTATAAAAGTCATATCTACAACTTTTCAAATCAACAGCATTTCACAAAGGACTTTTCAGGACTTACTCACGCATACAATCATCGACTCCAAATGACTTTTTGGTTCAGTAATTCAAAATCAAAATCAAAAGTCATTTATTCAAATTAGGCTGAGAATCAGCACTTTTCGAACGTCAAAATTACATAAGACAGTCCCCCAAAAAGCCCGCCCTTCACCACTTCCTAGTGCTTTAGCTGGGAAGAAGAAGTGGCGCAACAAACTCCCCAGCAGCACAGCTGTCTGTTCAGTTAGAAGAACTTGATTCTAAACAATTGCAAGTAATTACCGAAACGCCAATGACAAAAAAAAAGAAAAAAAATTGCATGTAAATAACACAAATACATAAATAAAGCCTTCAGGCCTAAAGTGCATGGCAGCTTACATATGCAATACTGAAATTATTATACAACAAATAAAATAAATAAATGATAAACTAGGACCATCAAAGTAAAATAAATCAACAGAACAATTACTGTAACAATGATAAAACCAAAGACAGCAAGACGACCAGTCACCACAAGCAGCACCCGTTCACGAGCATAACGCAAAGGTCAGCCATTACCCCCCTCGCCATATTTGAGGGAAGGAGGAAACCCGACCCCCGACGCTACCGCAAGCAGTGACATCTAAGGGAGCATGACGAACCTGCTGTTGGTTGCTCAGGCAAGAATAATATTATCAATTGTCGAGGTCGCTAGCTAACCATATATTGCAATACAGCTCATTAAAAACATTGTAATGAGTAGATCATGTCAATAATAAATGAAGACAACAAAATAATTGACTTATACCGTCAAATAAAAAATTAAAAAATTATATGAACTCATATACCCTGTCAGTTAGTAAGCTGATTCTGGAGAAAGAACACGAACATTGTCTTGAGTTAATCACAGCGACCAACAGTTCTTATCGTTTAAGTAGTCGTTAATGGAATAATATGCCTTTGAACAAAGGTTGGATTTTACTTGGGCCTTAAACGCATTAAAAGGTAAATCTAGTAAAGAAGAGGGCAACTTGTTATAAAAGGTTATACCAAGCCCAACAAATGAGTTATGGACCTTATGAAGCCGGTGAAAGGGAGCACGTAGTTTGTTCTTATTTCTGGTGTTAACATTGTGAAAATCACTGTTTTTAGTGTATAAGTGTATATTTTGCCTAATATATAAGATGTTGGCGAAGATGAATTGAGATGCCACTGTGAGAATACCAATATCTTTAAAAAAATCTCTAAGAGAAACTCTGGCTCCTAGCTGATAAATTGCTCGGACAGCTAGTTTTTGAAGGACGAATATATTTTGAATATCAGCGGCTTTGCCCCACAGCAGAATACCGTAGGACATAACGCTGTGGAAATAACTAAAATAGACTAAGCGAGCTGTATCAACGTCAGTGTATTGTCTTACTTTCCTGACGGCGTAGGCGGCTGAACTGAGCCTCCCCGCTAAGCTTGAGATATGTGGGCCCCACTGAAGTTTGGCATCTACCGTTATGCCCAGAAAAACCGTCGAGTCCACAGTTTCAAGCTGCTCTTTATCTAAGACGATGTTGGGTCCTAGATTTCTAACATTCGGTAAGGCGAACTTCACACATTTCGTTTTCTTGGCATTGAGAACTAGATTATTTGACGTAAACCAATCCGTAACCATTGAGAGTGCACGGTTTACGTCGTCAAAATCTTGTCTATTCCTGTCTACTTTAAAAATAAGAGAGGTTTAGAAATAAAACTCTAGATTCTTATAGTCAACATTTCTACTGACTCAGCTGTCTTTTAGTTACAAACGTTTACTTTGATCGTAAAGATGTCTAGAAGGCGAATAAATTAGACGTAAAAGATTACATTTCGTTCTAGTCTAGTAGTCAAGTATTAGTAATGCGGTTGTGATTCCCAGGTCGGCCAAAGTGACATTGGGTATTTCCATTAGAATTTCTTAATAACAGCCTGGAGTTTGGAAGTTGGTGTGCCTCGAAAAGCATGTTTAGCCGTTGGTCCTGCTCCTGATCTCTCTCCCGTCATGTCGGATTTCTGGCCCAGTGGACTATGAGAGTGAGAGAAGAGAGCGTTTACCTGTGTCGTGCATACACTTGTGCAATATAAGATTACATAACATAACATACAAAATCAGCCTATTATGTTCCCACTGCTGGGACACAGGCCTCCTCTCTGTTGGAGTGGGCCGTAATCCACCACGCGGGCCCAGTGCGGGTGGTAGATGTCACATGCCTTCGAAATTTTCGTTCTAAGACATGCCGTTTTCCTCACGATGTTTTCCTTCACCGTATTGACAGCAGTGGTGATGAAATAATTTACACAAAGTAAAGCGCCTGTCGGTTCTTCGCGAGATACCGACAACTGCTGGGGTAAATGAGTTCTTGAGTGAAGATCGCGGCTCGGCAAACGTAGTGTAGAACGCCCTCCGGCCAGGTGGGATGAAGATCTGCGAAAGACTGCAGGCAGATGCTGGATGCGTCAAGCTGATGACAGGGCGCTATGGCGCTCATTAGGGCAGGCCTATGTCCAGCAGTGGGCTACTATAGGCTGATGATGATGATGATGAAAGCGCCTGTCTGGGTTCGAACCCAACCTACAACTCGTAAGTTGCTACCGTTACCACTGGGCCACCACTGCACCTATAAGATTGCCATGGCCAAAAACCTTTATTCCGATCTGAAATCCAATCCAAATTATTCGGATACAGTTGCAGATGCTATTATGATGGTTTTATGGGACCGTAAAGTGGCAAGATAACAAATTAAGTAGATAGAGCTGTTATTGTTTTCTTAGTATTTGCGTGTTTATTCTACATATCATAAATCATCCTAGCTATTCCAGCCTACTTATATCAGTAAGTCATCTTATATACTTATATCATCGTAGCAGATGACTCTATTATCATGGTGTTACATATATAGGAATAAAGTTTTTAATAAGTCTTCTTAAAAAATTACTTTTCCTAGTCCACACGCGAATCAGCCGCAAATTGTTATGTAACTCATGCCATAATATTAATACCCAATTAGAAATTTAAAAAAAACTGACTCTGGATAAAGTACCCCAAAATCCCAAAACCAAATGAGAAAAGGTGAAGGTATTGTTTTGAAATAAACCTGCGCCCTTTTTCATTTAATTGATATGTTGAACAAAAACGTTGCATTCAGCGATATATTTGTCGAATAATAGCCAACATAACATAACATCACGCCTTGTTTCCCCGAAGGGTTGGGCAGAGGTGTACCTATAGCACACCCACATTTCGCCAGTTATGTTTAAGTCCCATGTAATAGGGGGCGAGCCTTTTGCCATCTACCGGGCACAAATCCAGACTTCGGGCTGCTACTGAGAAATTCCAGATGGAAAAACCCAATTACACGTTGCCCGACTTGGGAATCGAACCCAGGACCTCATGCTCAGCAGTGGCCAAATTGAGTCATTTTCACGACCGGAACTGTTGAAGCAGAAAACTATGAAAAAACTTGTGAAATTGCTGGATTGTCGTTCGTCACCATTCGCCTGTAGGTTTTATTACATAGGATCCTGGATATATGGGGTGACAATGACTTCACTTTAAGAAGCAGCCGTCAAGGTGTACCTACTCTTTGATGAACGTACCTAATAATCCAAATTATTATCATTGATAAATTTGCCTCACGAGAAAGTATTCTTATTCGCCAATAGAAATAGTGTAAGAGTACCTCTGAATACAAGTGCCAGCATCCCATTCGGGCGGGAACAAAAAAAATTAAATACCGACATTAATTTCATCAATTTATTAAAATTTGTCTACAATAAACACTTATTCAGATAGCTTCCATTTGACGCAACCACGTTGTCTAGATCTGAATCAAGCCTAGCTATTGAATGGTAGTCCTTTGTCATTGCCTACATCTCAGCAACGAGTCTGTCTGTAAACCACTCTGACAAATTAAAGCCCAAAGCGCTATTGATCTGTTTGATGGGTTTTGGATAGGATTATTATAGTTCGCCGAACTTCTTTTATGGTGAAGTACTCGTAGGCGTTGAACCAAATCTATTACTCATGTTAACATGAACTTTAAACCAAATAAAATACATCTGTAGTAATTGTTTTTAAATCAATTGTATTTGTTAGATAATTTACAATGGTTGGGAAAACAAAATTTACAACAAGTCATATGACCGTGAATGATAAAATTAGAAAATAGCTTAAATTCTTATTAACACCTTATAAATGCTCATTTCTAAACTCAAATTACTAGTAACACAAATTAAATTGTGCAAGTTGTAGGTATGCGTCGTAGGCCGAATACGATTTGGGGTCGCATGTTGAAGAGCCTCCACGTGGCCCACCCTGGGCAATGTCAGCTCCAACTGCCCACCTGCTTTTGGTGGACAGGTGGGGATGGCGGCCAATCTTCAACAAACGCGGAAGGGTCATGGTTCCCATCATCGATCATACTGGTCGATGAGGGGAACCGGGCTAGGGTCCGGACGGCCAGTCCTTTGCCGGGGTAGGCCTGGCGGCCATCTAACATCCACACCCCCTCTGTTTGCAGAGAAAGAGTTTGTGGGCGTAGTGAGTAAACTACCAACCCCAGGGCGATACCGGCTGTTGTGTTCCCTATTGGAACGTCAAGCCCCCATTCGTATTCTGGGGCAACATATGTCTGCCGAGCCAAGGAGGCTCATCGCGCTCTCGCTCATTCGAGGACGAGGAGAGGAAGAGTCGCGAGAAGGAGGGGAGTGATGCTCGGTCGGAGTTCGACGCTGCATCTGGTGCAGAGCGCGTACTGGTGGGGCTGCTGGAAAGGACAAAAGGTTCTTTCTCAAGCGGCCCAAACCGAGGGATGGCCAGGGGTCACTCTTGGATGGCGGGATGGCCTCGGCCCGAAAAATAGGTCCGAGTCCGGTCCGAGGATGAGGCGGAGGGCTCACCACCCAGGAGGACAAGGAGCCAGGCAGAGCCAGCCCAGCGAGCCGGGAGGCTCGCCACGAAGGAACGCCGCCCTGAAATGGCCAGCTGCAGAACGGCACTTTCAGAGTCGTCAGGTGGTGAGCTGGATGCCGCTGGTGGCTCCAAATCAGAGCAATCAGCCAGGTTTGTGGAGGTCGTGGTTGCCGCGACCTTGAAGAGCGTTCAGTCCTCTAAAGACAATGCCATATCCGCAGCCACGGCCTCCATTATGGAGGCAGCGGAGGCCATTCATTTCGGGCCTCCACCGGACGGTATGTCCGAGTTGAGGGTGGAGGTCGCCCGCCTGACTACCGCCATGGAGCTTCTCCGAGAGGAGAACGAGAAGCTCCGTGCAGATCTGGCCAAGGGCCAAGGAGTGCGCCCCTGGGAGGTGCCGCTAGTAAGGGTGCAGCATGGGCAAGGCCAGCGCGTGTCCGCCGAGTACCGGGTTCTGACCCTGGTGCGGAAGGAGCTGGCTGCCTTCCAGAGTCGGTTTTCCACTCTGGAGGCCATTGTCCTGTGCGCAGCGAAAGGTGGCCTCGTATGCCGCCACCGCAGCCAAACCAGGGTCCTCCGGGCAGACCCAAAGTGGGGCCGTGGCAGGAGCGCGCCTGGCGAAACCGGCGTCGCCCCAGACCATGAAGGGTGGGGTGGCTGCGCAGACGGCGAGGACCCCAGCCCTGACGTCGAGACGCCCGCCCCCGTCTGCCAAACCGCCTTCAAAATCTCCTACGTCCGACGCCGAATGCCAAATAGTCGGGAAGAAGGGAAAGGTGGGTAAGGCAGCTAGAGCGGCCAGGAAAAGGCAGAGGCGGCAGCGGCGCAAGAAGCAAAGCGTCGCGGCTAGGCTCCGTGCCCCGAAGTCCGCAGCTGTAGGGCAGTAAGGGCATGACCTACCGCGAGGTGCTCGGTAAGGCGAGAACAGCGGTGAACCTCCAGGAGCTCGGCGTCACCAATGGCCTCCGGTTAAGGGTCACTGCGACTGGGGCTGGATGCTGGAGGTCCCCGTTGCGGCTAGCGGCTCGACCGCAGACGCTCTGGCTGAAAAGCTTAGGGCGTCCCTGAATGCGTATGTTATCAGTTTATGAATCATCAATTACCTAGTTATCTTCATTATGCAAAAGGAACCTTAGCAATTCACATACACCAGATGTATCTGGATTGACAGATGTAGAAGGAACCTTTAGATACCTACCTATTGATAGAGATTTTTATTCAGATTCAGCATTATTTTTAGTGGCCAGGAGAAGACACTCTGATGACATTATAAAGACAGGTGAGTAGTACTGCAACGCGCGTTTGTGACTCGGATGTACAAACGTGGCCGAAGCAAAATAATCGTAGCAGGTCTTACATTCCCCCACGGGATGTATGTGTGAGTTAAAGTAAATATGTATAAATAACCCATTCTACTACTAAATATCTCTTCAAAACAATAAGTCCATGCCCAAACTACTTTTAGATTATTTTGGGTTACAATCTTCTACTTTTAATTTCTTTTCTCTCCCAACTTTTATAACTTCTTACCATTTGCTTTTTTGTTAGTCTTATGTTGTTCTTTAACTACACACATCAAAAAAGTCGCATTAAATCCTTAGTATTTCTTATTAATATTATTTTTAATGCATATTTGAATTGAAACAACAATTGTTTTTTTTATAATCTTATTTATCAATAATTACGAGTAATTAATGCAAGTACGTAGTACAAAGTAAGGTGCCTAATCAACTAAACTTAAACTAAATGTTAGTACAAATATTGCATAAATTAATACAAAGTGTGGCCTCCTCTGGTCTTGAGAACTTGCTGGCACCGATTATTCATAGAATCGATGAGACTGTTAATGTTATCCTGCGGCAATTGCTCCCAATGAAATATTAGTAAGTCCATCAGTTGTTGGGTGGTTGTCACTCCATGTGGAGTGGGAGCTCTGGAGCATGTCCCATGCATGCTCGATGGGGTTGAGGTCTGGCGATTGTGCAGGCCAAGGCAATACCAGGATGTTTTCTCTTGCCAAGTACTCCCGTGTGTACAAAGTTGTATGATAACGCGCATTGTCATGCATCAACGTGAAATCAGAGCCAAGCGTTTGTGCGAATGGACGGACATAAGGCCTTAGAACATTCTCAACGTATTTCACAGCGTTCATGTTACCATTTACAAAAACGAGCTCAGTTCGTCTGTTCTTCATAATACCCGCCCATACCATAACTGTTGAGTGGTTGTATGGATGCACTTCCTGAACGCACCTCAGTCTTTCAGTATTTCCAGGACGACGGTACACTCTTACCCACCTAGTATCAGGCTTGAACCCAAATCGAGACTCATCGCAAAATAAAATTTTATCCCATTGTTCCCGGGTCCATGTAATGTATTCCCTACACCATTCATTTCGACGGGTGCGATTCCCGTGACATATTGGTGGGCACCTAATTGGCCGTCGCGCTCATAGGCCATACTCATGCAGTCGATTTCGCACAGTTTGGCAGCTAACAACAACACTACTTGAATTTTGTAGCCTTAAACCTATATCTCGGGCGGTTAGCATTGGCTGGCGTCTTGCAGTCTGTTGTATGTATCGATCTGGCCGTGTGGTTGTACACCTTCCTCGACCTGGGTGTTGCTCAGCAGGATCTCCCTTGTTAGTGTAACGCTGATGAAGATGGCAAATAACGCTTCTGTTGACACCAAAATACCGAGATACCTAAGATTTACTTCCCGCTTGCAACATCCCTCCAGCTCTTTGAATTTCATCTGCTTTCAAATGACGTCGCTCCATGACGTAAAAAAATGTCTCAAAATCCAAATTTGTTCAAACCTTTTTTCAAATTATTGTTTAATTCATAAAATTGATATAGAATACTAAATTTTAATCAGCAGAGAAAACGCTATTAAATTCGAACAAATGCATTCGCTTTTAAATTTGTGGAAAAAAAACAAATGATACTCGTTTTTTTTTGCATTCAGCCAGTATGTCCTCTAGATCAAAAAAGTTTCCTTTATTAAACTTTTAAATATAGTGTTTACGCAAGGACAACATTAAATGAATTGCTAACTAACTATACAAATGAAGATAAATACAAAAGGAACTTTTCGGAAGTACTCGTCCTTCGAAGTAGTCGTCCGCATCGCTGTCATCCGGAAACGTGTCCAGAAGACTGGCAGCATTGCCACGTTGAATTGCAATGTTAATTGTTTGGCCAAAGAACAATCCAGCCCTGGTCACTGGAAGCTTAAAAAGGAGACTCACACTCGGGCCCCATGACCCGAGCATTTCGACCCCAAACGGCTCAAAACTGTACCTACACAGAAGATTAGAGTATTAGCGTCCCACACCAGAGGTCTACCCACATTCTAAGGCAACAACGATAAACCGTCTGGTCTCTTCGAATATATCGTCGATAATATCGTTGATGCTGGCGTGCCGTGCTATTCGACCTGCGCTCCTGTAGCAGGACAGGCAATTGTGCCTCAGACTGTCGATAGCAACATCGCAATGACACCAATGCGGAGCAACACAAGGTGCACCCAAAACGGAGACACGTAGTGAGCCGTAACGATGAGTCATCCATCATTTTATTATATTTATTTATAAAGGTACACCAACAGCTTCTGTATAAAAAATATCGAATAACACTAGATAATGGTTTTGGGCTTTTAAAGTTGCCACTAACAGGTAAACCAACATTCTAAAATACAATGATATCTTAGGTAAAAACGAAATGAATTAAATTTTAGTGGCACAAACTGTACACAAGTTATAATATTACAGAGGTTAAAAGAAACACCTACATACTAATACAATCAAATAAATTTCTAAGTTGTTCGAGTTGCGTGCTGTGGAACCTCAAAACATAGGTTATAAAGTTATTTCCTGAGCCATCATATATGTCAACATCTGGAGTGGAATTGATATATGTATTCTTCCCTCGGCTGAGCCTATTGAGAGGTGAGTTTACTCCTATATTTGTGTTGAATGCTTTAGTGTGGAATAAATGGGTGACGGGATATCTGGGTAAATTATAGGGGACTTTTAGTCCAATTTGTTAAGTTAACTTATCGCAGTCCAATTTATTGTTAACCGATTTGAAGAAGAACATGAACAAGAGTATGTTAGAATAATAATGTTAAGAAATTATTTTTTCGTTTTTAATTTTAAAATATTTGTATGCCAGTCCATGGCGAAACATGTAAGATCGTAATTCTATTTATATGACCTGAATGTACCATGTTTTCAAGCAAATATTCTATTCTTTTCTATTCTATTACGAGATCTTGTACCAGTCGTCGGTCGCGCAGAGTAATCATTTTGTAATATTGAGTACGTTGTTCGTATGGCCACCGGGGGGATATAACTCCGAAGGCATATGATAGGTGTTGTGTGAAGGCCCTTTGGATGCTTTCTACTCTTTGTGAGTGTACTGCATAGTGCGGGTTCCCTATCACGCTGGCAAATTACAGGTGGCTCCGAACTAAGGCGTTATAAAGCACAATTTTTGTTCTTACCGGCTTAAACCCTTTAGTGCTTCTCTTAAGAAATCCTAGTAGCCGTGCCGATTTCATAACAATACTATCAATATGGCTTCTGTAGTTGACTTTACTGTCTATGATGATGCCAAGATCACGAACTTCATTCACAGTTTCCAATAATGCTCCTTTTATGTTATATGAGACAGTACTGGACTTTTTTTTTTCTCGTGAATTGTATATGGCTACCTTTTTGTACATTAAGTTTCATGTGATTTAGGTTGCACCAATACTCAATTCTGTCCAAATCCTCCTGATATAAGGAAGCATCTTCATTTGAAGTTATAGTTTTATAGATTTTAAGATCGTTGGCAAACAAGATATTTACAGTGATCGATTTGGATAGATATGTCGTTAACGAAGAGCAGAAATAGAACCGATGCAAGGTGACAACCCTGAGGAACTCCTGAGGCCGCATAGTATTGGTAGGATTCGTAATCATTAACAACAATAATTTGCGAACTATGCAATAGATAAGATGAGAAACAGTTTAAAAGTGAGCCATGCCCACCATTATACAATTATTCTAACTTGGACAGCAACAGAGAGTGGTCAACTTTGTCGAACGCACTGCTGAAGTACGTGTATACAGCATCTACTTCTAGCCTGTTGTCAAGAGCTAGGCTCACATCAGACACAAACTCGACGAGGTTTGTTTCTACTCTGCGTCCAGCTTTGAAGACATGCTGACTTGGAGAAACAATTCTATCAATGTGGCGAGTTATGACAGGACATACAAGAGACTCAAAGATCTTTGAAAAACATGATAATATTGAAATAGGGCGGTAATATTTAACATAAGCAGGATCTCTTTTCTTAAAAACCGGGAATTATTGCGCTTTTCCATACATAAGGGAAGATTCCTTCAGCAAGAGAAGAATTGTAAATAATCCGCAGCGGTAAGACAAGTTCATGGCAGCAGAACTTTATAAACAAAGGTGGTATAGAATCAGGCCCAGCACCTTTTGAGGCATCTATAAGTTTGAGCTAGTTAAAAATTGTTTTTTCTGTAAAATGAATACGAGTAGTACTTATAAAAGAGTTAATACCCGAAAATCCTTTGGAAGTTTTGCAAGTAGCGGTTGGATTTTGACAAAAAACAGACACAAATTGATTTGCGAAAAGATTAGCAATTACAGGACTACTGCTAGCTACCTTATCATTCATTAACATGTAAGCAGGAATGCAAGAGTCCCCACGACGTTTATCTTTTATGAATCGCCAGAAAGCTTTACGGTTTTTGGGTATATCATTTTCAATTTTACATTTATAAGTATTAAAACAATTATTTATTAGAGTATGGTAGCGACTACGCAGTAATTCAAAGGTGAGGTAATCTATCAGTAATGTGATCTATAATTGTTCATTGTACATTGATACGGCATCTTTAATTGATAAGAGCAAAACAGATTCCTGTCAGAAAACCGGTAAGAACACATGCCAGATTTCACAAACCTCAAAATCTAGTAGTGGGGAAATGGTTTTGAGCTATATACCTTGCACTTCTGTGTTGAGACAGGTAGTTAATCGTGAAAAAAATGAAAACCTGTTTTATGGCGCCAACGGATATTTACTTCCAAATTCATTATTATGATTTGCAAATACAAAATAACAGTTTTGTTAAATGCGATGAGACCGTTGATGATAACAAAAGGATAATATTTTTTTCTAGTCAAAGAACGATGTATTTTTTTTGGGAGATCTAAACTGATAATATAGAGGCGGGGGGTTCAGTAACCGTGGCTTGGGCACCACGGTGAAGCTAAGAGGAACCCAAGGAGGAGCATTTGCTGACAAGCCGACGACGGAGCGGCCAAGGTTGCGGTGTTGTTGGGCGACATCGCAACTGTGGTGGGGCCGCGGCGGGAGAGGAGTGCCGGTATTGCGGTGCGCCACTCTCCCTACCTTCCGCGGCCTTAACGGGGTCGCCACCGTATGATGGCGGACGCGGTGGGGCCGCAGGGGAAGAGGAGTGTCGGTATGTCGTTGGCCGTTCTCCCTATCCTCTGCGGCCGAAAAATGGTAGGCGACGGGGCCATTCATCAGACCCGTCGCAAGGGTCAAGGGGTTGGTCGTAGGCGGAGGGCGGACAACGCCCTCTTCCAGTCCCTCTAAATGGGTCCAGGGACGGCGGACTCGGGGACGTCCATCAGGACCCGAGGTGGCGGCGCGTAGTGTTCCACGCGCGCCCCTCTTAGACGTTTCGGGGGGAGTCTAACACCTCACTCCCCCTCGCAACACGAGGAGGCCCGCCGAGGCAGGCCAGCACCAGTCGGGGTTGCGGAAGAATCGACCCTGTAAGCACGCTTCTTTGGGTATTTGATCAACTTCTTCCTTTTCTTCCATGCCGATATGGGAAGGCACCCATTGTAAAACAATATTTTTACTTTTTATCCCTAAATCTAGTAATAGAATTTATCATTTTGTAAAATATACTGTAACCACGAAAATTTGCTGTGTTCAGTGTTAAAATATTGAAGTCAAAGAAGCCTAAGCGTAATACGTCAGAAACTATGCATATCCACATTGTAATAAGCATTTTCCAGATCGATAAAATCGCATATGGTATTTTTTTTTTTCAGAATTATTTCATGTTTATTGACATTTTCTATATCCTGTGGTATTTTGGTCTACAAACAGTTGTTTTCTATAAACCACTCTAGTCTGTTGAGAATAATGTTATGGAAAGTTTTGCATTTAAATGAGATCATAGATATGGGGCGAAAGGGAGAGGCTAAACAAGTACCGCGCCTAGGTTAGGGAATCTACAAAACCACTATAATATCGCGCCGTTGTTAAGATACAAACGAGCAACTGAAAAGTGAATAAAAATAAAATGAGTAAGACTTGTTTCCCGTTCTCAGGTAAGTATCTTATCATAAAATATGTGGTGATATATTTCGTTCCCTTTATTTATTCATTAACAATTAACATTGTGTTAAACATTTTAATTTATTTATGAAAATAAACTAAATATAAAAAAAACATGAAAATGCAGAAACAGTACATTTACCAGATCAAAATTGTTGATCTGATAATTGATATTTTCACTCCCGAGTGCTTCTGCTTTTTTTCTTGCTTTTAATCATTTATTTAGTTCTTTCATTGTAATAGGTACTTCAAGTTTGGGGTTATTCAATGTGTGTATAGGCATTTCACATTATACGATATCGGGGGCTAGTTAGCTGCTGACAACATATTGTGATTTAGCTGCATTAAATCTCTTAATCCATCATCTCATCTTTTGTCACAACTCACTCGCTATGGGTCAAGAGAAGAACATAAGTCCTGCCAAGACTTGCTTCTAGAGCACCGTATATACCTTTGAGCATCACTGTTTTTTTTGAAGGGTTGTGAGGTTATGTGGTGATGAATTACGTCCAAATTTGGAAAGTTACGAATAAGGTCTTGGTGTAAAAATTCCTTCTGAGTTTGTATAATTATAACTAATGGTGTGAAAAACATGAATTTTTTTGTAAATAATTTTTAAATACGAATTCATCGAAAAGGTCATTTAACAGTTTTTGGTACCCTACCGAGTCAGCCTTTTCATAGTTTATTACGACGAGACATTTAGACGTGAGTTCCCTCAATATTTTTTGTTTTAAAATTATTGGACATGTTATTGTCATAGATATTATTATTATGTCTTTCATTGCATTTAACGGAAATCATGTTAGTGGTTTCGCAATCGCCGTGGCTTTTTCCGCTTATGGGACACACCATTTAACACCAGGACATATTATACACATGACCGTATTTCCAGAAGCGCGAACATTTTAACACTGAAAATAAGTATGGTTCTTCTACCTTTTCCTCAAACCATGTGTATAAACATAAGGTGGTAAAAACTACCTTTTAATACAAATACAAACCGCTTCACTGGGTGACTATCCATCTGCCTCAAAGTTCTTGCGATTGAAGCGGTTTAAAGATAATAGTTTGGCTGGTTCGGGGCAAAATATACTCTCCAAATTGTTTTCCTCTGACATGTTCGAATCAATATCTCGTATTACACCGTAGGAAAAAATCCTTTTCATAGCTCTGTGAATATCCATTCTTATCGATAAAGAGATGATATGTCTCCAAATTCTCAGCGCTGACTTCGCTAGTAAATTCTATAAAAACTCGTTACGGATAGATAAATTTAATTTTGAATCTAGTTCCTCTTTGCTAGATTTATATATTTCTGTATTTTCTGTCTCCTTCAATATGTTGTCTATCCGCTTAACTTTTGTCCATTCTTCAGCATCCCTTTCTCTCATTCGTTTCGTGGTTTTGTCTTCTCTGTCTTCAATATCGAACTTAAGCAAGTAGCCGACCGACCAGCCACGTGCCGCACCTTTCTAAGTAAACAGTTCTGCTCAGTCGACGAAAACAAGTGTGACAGGACACGTTCACACGAGTGTATACATATTATATATGGATTGGGATTAATCCAACACCTGAGTTTTTAAAACACAATCCCTTCAATTTCGTAAGAAAATCCTGGAATTTACCAAAAAAAAATTTTTTCTTTCATAATTTAATAAAGGTTCCATTTTACTGTTTGAGTTTTCTGATTGAAAATAAGGCAACTGCAAATTAGCTAAACAAATAGTCGTACTAAAAAAATCTATACGCTTAAGTGAGTGAACTAGTGGCTTCTGTATTATTTAACACTAGTTATAACACCGAAAAAACCCACTACTAATACGGCGGAGGGTGTGCAAAAGTTTCTTTGTTTCCTCACAAATGACTCAAAACCCATGCGCTTATAACCAATTTAACTTGATCTACCGCTTCCCTCTCCGTGTCTTCAAAACTAGACGTCAGCGCAGTGATTAAGCGAATCAACCGGGGTCTACCTTGATACTCGTCGGTCGCTGATTTTCTTGGACGAACTTTATACATGACGTCATTTACGTCGGCGAGACGAGTATTCTCGCGTAACGCATTGAATGGGGTTTTTACGCTCACTTAATAATGTTTAGAGGTGTTCAATCTCCAAATAATTGATGCATTTGTAGATTTGATTAAATACTGCGTTAATTTATACAAGCTTTCTCGAGTCTACTTTTGGAAGCGGAATTTAAAAAATGTATTTCAAATATGTAATGCGATTAGACGCAGAAATACAGTAAGGTGACGTAAAAACAATATTATATCCTATAGTTTACTTATTTAAAAAACTAATTGAATAGTTGTTTAAAACTTTATTGATTAGCTTTAACTTTAATAATAAAAAACGTGAGAATCTGTCATTTACACCAGGATTTGAAATTTAAGGCAAACCCCGCTGCCCAAAGAATAAACTCGCTAGTTTTGCTCTCACCGCACGTTCATAAACACATAACATAACATCACGCCTGTAATCCCAGAAGGTTTAGGCAGAGGTGCACCTGTAGTACACCCACAATTCGCCAGGTATGTTTAAGTCCTATGTAATAGGGGGCGAGTCTATTGCCATCAACCGAGAACAAATCCAGACTCCGGGCTGCTACTGAGGAATTCTAGATGGAAAAACCCAATAAGACTTTGCCCGACCAAGGTTTCGAATCCAGGACCTCATCACTAGACCAACGAGGCAGTCTTCCGTAGGTGGTAGGGTTCCGTTCAATATTGATTAAAAATCAAATACTAAATAGATTCCGTTCAAATTTTTAAATTCGCCGTCATACGGATTCCAATTTCAAAAGTTGTCGGCCAGTCTATTATTAGTGAAGTCTGTGTCCAGCGATGGCCCCAATAATTCTCGAGTTCATATTTATACAGTGTTCGGTTGTATCGAGTCGCAGTTCGAATTGAGAACCGAGAGAGACCGTTACAATCATTGGTGCATTAACCTTGATTTAGTTGTTTGTTGTGTGTGAAATCTTATCAAAGGTAAATGTTTTGTTCATTTGTTTTTTTTTGTCTGTTGACTATTTCAAACTTTTTAAAGTTAGTTCAGTATGTAAATTGTTAATTCCTTATAAGACTCAAAAGTAAACAGGGCTAGAATGCTGAAATGTCAAAAATGTTTTGGATTGGATTGACATAAGCTACCGAAAAGCTTTTATTAGAGTCGTCGTAGAAATATGAGACACTTTGAAAGCGATTGCCACTTGGCTAGGCCCTGTCGAGTGAATTTGTAAATTTTGGTTGAATGATGTAGCTATTTTAATTAGATACAATATTATGGACAATAGGGTAGATATTTAAACAAATTCTTACCAGAAATAAAAAGAATGATTAATTTAACAAAAATACTAAATAATTATTTCCACCAATCAGGTTTATTAAAAGTGCTTATTAAGGTTTTGTAATCAGCATTCTTTTTCTCAACACTTGGGCTATAAAAATCTAACAATAGATGTTTAATATAGCTAGTAGATTTTTTTTTCTCTCATATTTATAAAAACCAGAGCGTTTTTTTGCCCCTGTCTGCAGGCTTTGAGTTCGCTTAAGGCAAGATAGTCAACTATGAGATGGCATTAACAAAAAAAAAACAGACTTTTGTGCTTCATTCGAAACGAGATTCACTGAGGAAAGATTGCGTTTATGCAAAGATTATTATGACTACAATTTGCGCGCTTTATAATATTCGTGCCAGCAAACAGTTTGAAAAAAAGGACTACTTTAAGGCTGACAAAGTAACAATAGGGATCATGACTAATATTAAAAAAATCTTAAAAATAACGTAATTTCAAAGAAGGCTAGTAAAAATGAGACAATCGAATAAATCTATTAAATCGATATAAATATGAAGAAGAACACACACACGCTATAATCGTTTATGAAGGGGATTATTCCCGTCCTTGTCGCGCGGCACAGACAATGTACGGCGCTAGTATGAAGTAACATAGTCGTGACGTCACTTCTAAGATGGTGCTGTTCTTGTCTAACACTTATTTTAAAACGTTTATAACTTGGCAATATTTTAAGCTTTTTCACTTTTTGTAATATTGTTTGCAGTATTTGAAAACAAACACTTTTTTTTTAGATAAAAATAAATAAAAAAACGTCATCCATATTCTTCATCACCTATAATTTTATTAATTTATGATTTCTTTGTTCACAGAAAATGACTGCCTACAAAATCGTCCTTGCTCTCACAGTCCTCATCGCTGTTGTGAAGGCTCAAAGGCCGTTTTACGCTGGACTGAGGCCTATCGGATACCCAGCAGTGGAAACAGATCTAATATCGAATAGGTTCGGCGAGGATGAAGCCTACCCTATTGACGCTAGGGGGGACAGGAATCTCATCAACCGATTGGACTCACTCCCCGTTGACAACCAACCTTTCTGGTATCTGAACTGGAGACAATATGAGGACTTCAGACGCAACCCACAGACCTATCCTCAGAGACCAAACAGTTTTATTGGTAGCAGATAAACGAAGATAGTCAAATGTATTGAATTAAATTATGGATTGATTTAGAATCTCGATTCTAGTATTCGATTCTTGACTGATGAATGAATGTAAATCGAAATTAGAATTTGACTGGTTCTGTTTGGAACGACTGAGTTTCTATAAAAGTGTTTTTGAAAGTTAAGAGAAAAGACTGATTTCGAGTGTTTTTCGAAAATGTTATTTTCAAATACTTCAAAGTGAATTTTATTTTCATTTTACATATTTTGTTTGTGTTTGTACAGCACATATTTTGTTTTAATTTGTATGTCAGTGTTATTTATTATTATCGCAGTTATATCATTGTGTTGCATTTACTATTCTGTGTAAAATAAATTATTTTGTTTAAAAAAAATAGAACATCACTTTAATTTCATTTTATTAATATACATATTTTATTCATAGCAATAATAGATAAATACCCTTTATTATATCATTTCACGGTAATTAAATACATCTTCACGAGTGGCTGAACTTAGGTACCTACCTACTTTTACGAGAATCTTATATTTTTGAAAAGTGCATACCTAGGCATACCTACGTTTTTTTACTAGAATTGGATTTCGTGTTATTAAAAAACTAGCTTTTGCGTCGCACGAAATTTATTGTAGCCCCGTCAAAACCCGTTGCATTGCATCGCCCGTCCGCGCGTTCTTTCTGACTTTTTTTATATCTGCTAAGCTCCTAAGGGTCGTAGCTTGATGTCAAATAACCTAAACTTTCTCAAGAATAGGGCTGCGATTAAAAACTTTTATTTAATACGACGTGTAGTTTCAGAAATTACTTCCTACAAACAAACAAACAAAGGACAATGCTCATTGATGTATGGAAACCCGTACCATGCTGCATCTATCACTATACACTTATCACTATAACTCATATAAAAGTTCTTTTTGTAAACAAAACCCGGGTTTCCGAGTTATTTTATAAAATCGAAAATAACCTAAAAAGTAGCCAAGTGTTTGTGTGCACTTAAATGACGTATTTTATATAGACTTTACATACACGAACGAACATTATTGCTCTATAAAACAGCATAATCCGCTGATATTAATAATAATTAAGAGTTATAGCGACACATAGCCGCGTCACAGGGTGCGTGCTTGAAACTCTAGGTTTTACCTGACGTTATTGCTAAAACTGTGAGCGGGTAACATATCTAAGGGTAAACATACCTTTATCTTTAAACGCTACCGTGATCACACTGCCAATAAAACATCATTATCATAAGTGTGACCAGTTAGACTAAATAAAGCGCTCGTTTAGTTCAGAGCGCATCTTGAACCTTTAATAATCATAAAATACTATTAATTACAGACACTATTTATTGCTCGTGCTTAATTTGTCGTCGTGATTCGACTAGGTAAGTGATAGAAAAAATAAAACAAACAAGTCCATGTGGGTTTAATTAGCGATTTACAATAAAACTACATGTTTAATACACTTATACTTTAATCATCCATCATATTCCTGAAAAAAATCATCCAAAACCGTTTCCGGAGCAGTTACATCGTTATACCGTCCCCAGCTCAAATACCACACTACCGTCACTACCGTCATTACATGAGCACAACAGCCCACGGTTTGCTTCCGACCAGGCAGCAGCAGTAATAACCTACTATGGTTTCTAAAGTGTTGGCCACAGTTTCATCTCTGTTAATCAATAAGTATGTGTAATAAGTACGACTGTAGACATGTCTGGATTTAATCCTACCTCTTAAAAGGTAATTATTAAGCCCTAAAATCAAAGGCACATCATCATCGATAATATTATTCACCTCTACTGAATAAATACCAGTCCGACGGATGTGTTCATCATAATAACATCTAGCCTTTTGAGTTGGTAAGTCCCAAGTGCAAACCGTTTTAAATCAGATATTGTCAGTTGTGGAAATCCATCTAAATGTGGATTATTGCTGTCAATCATCTGAAAATTCACTCTCCTTCTATTGAGATTTGCCGTTCAACATAAGTTGCCAAATGATTCTCAAGTGAAAGCCTATCTTTAGCAATTCTTACATATTCCAAGGCTTCTGGTGGATCTTCTATAACATGAAACTTATTAATTAGGGCACAACAGATTAAAATCGTCCTTCATTGGAGTAGACGCTTGTTCTAATGAATGTGTAGGTAGGTTTCTAGGTATCAAAAATGAACAATTGACATTTCTGTTTCGCCAGGTGACTGACGGCGTCAGTCAGTCGACCCCACGACTCGACACATTTGCACAATGAAATACACAGAAATAAGTACACAAAATACAAACAAGTTCTACTTCTCAACACACAACGCAATTATTCATTAATCTCAACTCTCAAAAATACAGACGGACGTATTCGATAGCGCTAGCGAAAACGAAGTTAATACGTCGGGATTACGTAAGTACGGGATTTAGGGATATGATCGATAAATCAAAATCTTTAGTAAGTAAATCGATATTGTGTTAATTAGTATTACTTATTCGATTAGGTGTTCTGGTTTTACTCAAGTGTTACTGTTATTCAACAAAAAGAAAGCAAAGCTATTACAAATAATTCGTGAAACGTTTTTCAAGCAAACGTTACAATAATTTATTAATTATACTGATTAGTTGATTGATCCAAAATCGATTCTATTGCATTCTACATCTCTATGACCGGTTGTGAACGGCCAATTAACCATAGACAAAATGATAATCTTTATAAGTCTTCTAAATAATAATTATATTCTATTCTAGTTATTTTTAATTAATGTAGAACCGACAAAGTATATTTTTTTACGCCATTATTGAAAGACGTGATCATGACAGTTTTAAAATTCAATATTATATTAACATATCATGTGAAAAGGAATGTAAAGGGAGTAAAACATTATTGTCATTACCCATACGTTTTGTTTTAAAAATCAAATCCCAGACGCATATTGTCGTAAAAAATATGAAAATAATTACTATACAATTTTGATCTTGATGCATGACACTTTTTGGTACCACTTTTGGTCATTCTCCTTTTTCCTCTTTATAATATTAGTTTATATAAAAAACTAAAACTAAACTTTGATGTTTCAATTTGTGCCCATAGCATAGCATCCATAGTCATCATGAAACGTACCCACTACTGGGATACTTTCCACATTCCTTACTTTTGTGAATGGTTTATGGCTCGCTCCGAAACACAAAATATTAAAAAAAAACGATAAAAAAAACATCTCGAACTTACCTTTAATTTTACATATTATTTTCTATTTGTACATAAAATGTTGTAATAATAGTTTATTTTTATGTAGCATACAATGAGAATCAAATCGTTTAGGTTTTATTGAAATTACTTTTATTTTTTGTTTTATTACGACTATAATGCTTTAATTAAGCACTTACGACGTTTTTAGTTCGTGGTTTGTGGGAGATTAATAACCTTATTTTTAGGAAGGTTATAGATCATTTAACCCGATACGACCCTTGCAAGCCGAGCAAAAAAAAGGAAAAAAAAAACTCTAAGAGAGAACGAAGCAAGCAATAGAGTAGGCGGGCGATGGGATGCGACACGGTGGGTTGGGGGCCAAAATTTCACGCATTCGAAGTCGCGGCCAGAAGCTAGTCTATACTAATATTATAAATGAATGAATGATTGAATGAAATGCACCGACCCCAGCGTGGTTTGACCAGACTCGATTAATCGAATGAACCCCAAGATTTGCACTAGCCCCTGAAGCCTCATGCTTCATGGTGCTACAAAGACCATTGCATATCAAGGAATAGACCGGGGGGCACTGTAATGGTAGGGAAGACGTGCCCTTTGGAAAGGATAGGAGTGTGAGAGCCAATCGAGTAATGCACCCTAAAATTAGCATTGGACTAGTGGAGGGGGGGGGGGTGTAATATTTGTCTATGGGAGGGCATCTTTTAAGGACGTCGCAGCCGGTCGCTGCTATGCTGTGTTGTTCCAATATCTTCATCTGAGGTCTCGCTACTATCCGTTTCCGGTTTGCTGTATATCTCGCTAGCAGCCTTTTAGATCTTATCTCGTTCTTCAGCCGTGTCCATCCAGAAGTTGATTTCCTTTTCGAAGTAAGTCTTGTCCTGTTTGAGGTTGTCGTTCCAAGTGTAAATAGGTCGGCCGACTTTTTTGGATTTTGCCTTGTACTGCATTGCTGCATGTATGGTTTTCGTCGTCTGTGGACATGTGCGAGATAACACATCCTATGATTCTTGATGCGTTTGGTTACGGTTTTTCCGTTTAAAATTTCATGTCGAGCACACATGATGCCTACTCACTTCCTCTGGCTTCATCGCGGCGGACGATACTCCTCTTACTTTAGTTTCATTATTAGCTGTTTGTCAGGAACAGTTTTATTATTGTTATAAGTACGGCATTAAACCCTTGCCTAAAATACAGGAGTCCACTGATGCTCCCCACGCTAGCATTGGTCCGTTCAAGGGTCTCGTCGTCTAAATTTCAAAAGTAACGGTCTCGAATAAACAAAAAACTTCGAACTCGAGGCTCTTCAGTTGCGGTCTTCAGCGGGGACAGTATCAGCAGGAATCATCAATACCTTGTTGAAGAGACTTTGCGTAGCACTGTACACGTCCAGAATACGAAGTCATCCAGACGTCGGTCGGCGTCGGACTTCGGACCCGTCGAATGGTCGAGTCGTCGTTACGGGCAAAGAAGTACGAAAACTGCAGATCATTGTTTATCCAGTGGATGGTTTAGACATTTTGTGAGTTTGTTCCAAGTTAATCCTTATTTATTTGTTTATTAGTCTTATTTCATATGTTTAATTAACAACATTTAAGTGAATGTTTTCATTTATCTTCAAGTCTTTTAGTGGCAATCCTTCTTATCAATAGTCTTATATTTTTCTAAAATCACTTCTATTCTTATAAAGCTATCGTATAACGGTTAGATAATCCACCTGTTTACGCAATTCCTTCACTTCACTATAATAGCTGATAACTCGGCTGTCTTCGCATCATCTGTTCCTTAATTCGCACCTAGTCATTCATAATCATAACTCATCATCGCTATGGCTAACGAAAATGTTGAAAAATCGTTAAAAAACGCACCTGTATGAAATCTAACCTCAGCATTTTAGCAACTTACTAATATGCGTAAGATTTCATAGTTTTAAAATTATGCCTTATATACTTGTCCCCATTTTGTAACAATAACCTATGTGTTGGTGGTAATTTACATATTATTACTTGTGTTATAAGGTATTCATTTTTGTATTGTGGCATTGTTTACGCTGAGCCAGTGGTGGTAGCAGACAGTAGAAGCAGAGATTGCATTTTTATTAAGTAAATCATTTTGGAAATTTTATCTGCAATTCAACGCAAGCCTGTCTTATGTCAACTTACTGCTGTGCTACTTAGTAAAGATTACTTATCCGCTCTTCGATAATTTCCGGAATTCACTTTACTCTTTTTAACTTCTTATCATTATTCTCCTACTATTACTTTATCATTGCTTGCAAGTTATGAGAAATGGCTACCTGCCTCACTCAAATAAAAGCTGAAGAAGTCTACGCTGCAATCCGGGCAGCATGTTGGGAATCGAACCCAACACAACACATTGCGCGCGGCCTGCACGCGTAGGCTGAGTGTACGGCGCGGCATCCACATTCTACCATGACGGAACAAAAAAACTCATTCGAACACTAAATGTTTTTGCAGCACTTTCTAACTAAACACTTAGCACTGGCACCGACCATTTGTGACAAACCATTTTTTGTTTTTGTCACCCCCGAGTCGTGTACCTGAAGCACATTTTATAAGCTTGTTGCTACAAAATACAGTTTCTTTACAAAACAACAATGCTTTAATTTTAATTTCATATATAATGACATAGGGTTTGTAGAGCTTTAATACATAATTTCTAAAATAATCACGAGTTATGGTGAAAGCGGAGAAATAGCGTGATTTCGGTTAGACAACTGTTCAGGGGCAGCGCGCACCGAAAGAGTTAACTTATACAGCTTCGAGGCAAATGCCTCAAATATAAGGAACGATCTCACCAGGTTAGCTAGCTCGGGGTAGTCTCCTCAACCGCAGGCTGGGAATCAGGAGCGCACGTATACCACTTTTGCACGGTTTTAAATTATTTTAATTTCGACACAGATGCACAGGCTCGAGACTCGCGCCATATGTTGAAAAGACGTCTGAGTCGAGGTCGAGGGTCCCGGGCCTACTCTCCCATAGATTACTTAGCAACCGTGCCAGAAAATGTACAATTATCAGTAGCCTCAGTAGGTACCCACCTACTTAATCTAGTCTATACTAATATTATAAAGAGGAAATACTCGACTGATTTGAAAAATTGTTTTACCATTAGAAGCCGAAATTATGTCTGATGAACATGGACAACTTTTTTTTTTTCGAAATCCACGCGTTCGAAGTCGCGGGCGAAGTGCTAGTATTTTATAAAGTCAAAGTAAAATTATTTAAAAAAATATAACTTTTATTTCACATGCCGTGATTCGGTACTTTAACTGACACACTGATTCATTATTTGTTAAAGTTTAATGAAAATCGTCTACGGCATTTGTAAATATGTGAACACATACCCTCTTATTATTTTATAAACGTTGCTTAAAGTTAAGAGACTTTTAAATGTATGGTTAAACAGTCGATAATCATTCCTTAACTTTAAGCAACGTTTATGAATAATGTACGTACTTATGTACAGTAGCGCTCCTAAGTCCATAAGCAATCTCACAAAGCAATAGATTGACGCTTTGGTTTCACTTACGACCTTCTATATTATAGACACGCACACACACTCACTTTGTTTGTAATTGATAGTAGTTCATAATTTGAACTAAATATGGCATGCTAACTTAGTCGTTACCGTGCTCTGGTAGAAGTGACTATGGCAACCAGTGGGTTCGAATCTCACCTGCGGTTTACTTGATGTTATTTTAATTTTCAATTACATATATTTAATTTTTTTATTGACAAGTTTCATAATATAAAACTCATCCCTTTCAGCTGGCGTGGTGGATACTAATTTAAATAAAATGGTAGAAAATACCAAGGAGCAACATTACTTGTTGTACTCTTGACAAAATTAATTTAAAATGCTTCAAAATCAAAATCAAAATATTTTATTTCACATAGACCTAAATGGGCACTTATGAAACGTCAGATTCTAGGTGCACGGTTCCAATTGGTCGTTTCCCATGGAGAAGAGCCGGCAAGAAACTCCATGGTTACTCTTTTAAAAATATGTCTTTTACAATGTTTTCCAATTACAGTGTTAACAGGTATGGGAGGACAGTGTAGGCCTGTCAACAAGTACCATATGTTAAACAAATAGACAATTGTCTATAAATTTACAATCCACAGGGCCTACGACGTTCTCACATTTACAAAATATAAAATAATCTAATAAAGTAAAATCAAAAACTAATTAAAAATTGTAGGTAAATAATGTCAAATAATAAAACAATTATGTCAGAGATATGTAAAAGTCCATATCTAATAATAAAAAATAAAAATTAAGCACCATTATTTGGGAGCAGTTATTAGAAATTTACATAGTGATGCCGTTTATGAGGTACCAGGGAAGCCACATGTGCAGAAGGAATTATTGCCAAACTTTCCTGTCTTCGACGTAGTCTTTAATGTTATAGTACGCTTTTTTGATAAGGACACGAACGAGGCTTACAAAAACTAGAGTTATAAGAAGGATGGCAACGATACGTTAGTTTATTCATTGTGGATGACCACGCAGTCAAATTATGTCAAAGATAGCGTTTTTGCCGTTATTTTTGTTAAGGGTTAGCTAACAATAGGTACGGCAACGTGGCTGGCTGTAATTTGGTTTTGATAGGCAAAGTCTGAAATACTTCAGTTTTGCCTGAAACTTCACTAATTAATTTTTAGAAAACTAAACAAAAGCACTGGCTTCAACATTTTTTTCGAACATGAGACTTCGTTTTAGATAGATTCAAAATTGCCACCAAATAACTTTTACATTGCCAGAAGCGTTTCTGAGTTTAAAAAAATCTAAATTTTTATTCTTTCATTCATTCAGTATCACTTCTTAGGCCCTATACATCATCATCCACAGCCCGATTTCACCCACTGCTGAGCCTCTCTTTTCTTGTGCCAATCTCCATGCTCCCGTGCCAGCCTCATCCAGGTTCTACCCGCGATGGCAACAATATCGTCCGCGGATCTCGCCGCCGGACGTCCGACATTTCGTCTTCCTTTCACAGTCACTGCCTTTTTTCACCTGCAATCACTGCGCCTTGCCAGGTATCCTGCCCAACTCCATTTGAGTTCCATAACTAGTTTTCCAAGCTTTATGCCAAGCATGGAACGCTCCATGGCTCTCTGTACAACTCTCACCCTGTACACAGTCTGTTGCGTGAGCACCGTATATCATGGTGGGCAGAATACACTGGTTATAGAGGCGGGATTTCAGACATTGTGGAATTTTGGCAGATTTCAGAATGTCGTCGAGTTTGCTGAATGCGGCCCACCCAAGCTGTATTCTTCTCGATATCTCTGTTTGTTGATACTCTTTGCCAAATGAAAGAATATGGCTAAGATACTGGTCAACCCATTCCAACTTTAACAGAAGTATTTGAATTGTTGAAGATGTTTTCCATAACCTTCGTCTTGGCCATATGCATCCTAAGTCTTACCATAAAAGAAGCATCGTAGAGATCTTGCGATCCCAGCGACATTCGACTGGTCATCATCATTAACAAAAAAGGTGACATTTCAAAATTAAATAAATAAATAAATTGTTTATTTGTACACTTGAAAAAAAACATACATAAGTACAAGGATTAAATAGGTATTGTGCAACAGAGTCACATTAAATGGCGAACTGTTGCCTCCTAAACTAGGTCAGAAGCCTGTGTTTTAGGAGCCAAAGTTCCTCCAGGTATAATGCCATACAACTGGTATGTCATTCAAGTACTTTAGAAACAACAATTTATTTTAGACAAACATTTAATTTTCAAGTTTATTTATTTTATTATACAGTCGAGAGCTAGCAAACTTTGAACGGCATTGGACTGTATCGCACACGGGAGTGCCTTTGCGTCTTTTCAGCTTGTCAACATCCAGATGTAGCGCAGAGTGTGTTTGCAGCACAGCGCGGATCACAAAAAGCTGCCTCACAGTCAATACTTTGGCTTCTGAATAAATCTGCTGTTAAACTGTTAAAAGTCCCTGGGCTTAAAGTGCATGACTTTCAAGATCGCCCTTTGAGCTCTTTAAACTATAAGTAAGGAGGTTTTGTAGGTTCTGCCCCAAACCGGGATCGAAATAAAATAATTGACTGGCAAAAGCTCTGGTAAACTATCAAAGCTAGATCGGGATCCGCAGATTGCCTAAGTTCCTTAACTATATAAATTTATTTTCTGATTCTTGTACATGGGCTTGGATATCTTATTAGTACTCAGAAGGTATAATGATTCCAACATTTCGTGTGCCTATGTTATTACATAGTATGTATTTTGCAATATGATCAAAATAACTGTGGCTTGATTGGGGCTGCCAGGTAAGTTTGAAATCGATGTCGACTCCTAAATATTGTATGGCTGGTACCAAAGACAGAAATGGGCAGCTGCAATTGGGTGCCTCACCTGAGCAAATGTGGGCTTTTATTTGACCTGATTCCAGTGGAGGAGATATAGTATTAGGTAGCGAAAATCTAATGACCTTTGTCTTTGCTACGTTGAGGGTAAGTAAATTCTCTGAGAGCAACTCCATTACAAAGCGAAGCGACTATTCCGCCCTTTTAATAGCTCTGTCCCAGTCAGTATCATACACTATCAACGCTGTGTGTCATCGGCATACGTAAATATATTGCAGTTTGGAATATGTGCAATGACAGGTCATTGATGTAGTGCAAGAAGAGGGGAGGCCCGAGGATGCTACCCGGCGGAACACCGAAGCCGATAAATCTATCATCACTCTTAGTGGAGTCGAAATTAACGAACTTTTGTCCCATTAGGCTCCTCTCTCGGAAAAACTAGCTATTTACCAAAATCCTCACTAATCGACCTACCCGTGAGCTTGATAAAGCCCTGGCCATCGAGCAGGCTGGCTTCCGCAGCGGATATTCGACCATCGACCATATTCACAAGATAAAGTAACTGATGGAGAAGTGCCCTGTGCATGGCTTTCGTCGATTACGAGAAGGCCTTCGACAGTGTCGAGCGTTGGGCCGCGTTCCACGCTCTCCATCGCTGCCTGTGTATGTGCTGCGGGAACTTTACACCTCGGCCACTCTACAGGTCCGCATGCATACCTACGGACATCATACATAACCCTATTAAAAAATTCCACGAGGACCTTTTGAACTGGCCCACCACCTGCTCGTAGCAGTTCGACAGTGATTCCATCTTTAACAGGAGACTTTTCTGTTTTCATGTCGTGAAGGGCTTTTATAACCTCACATGGTCAAATAGGTGGTAAGATTTTCGAGTTTTGATGTTCAATAGGGGGGTGCTCTAGCATCGATTTCGGGAGAAATGAGTTCTGCAGATTTGCATGTATACAGTTCCTCGTAGAACTTCCCAACATTAATACAATTTGAGTCCGGTCCGTCACCACGTAATCGTTGTCATCTTTGAGCTTAGTGATCTATTTGAAACCTATGCAAGTTTTCGTTCTAAACACTTTTGGGCCCATTGTATGATTTTATTGTTTTAATAATAGTGGCCATTTATTAATTTAAATAACTATCTGTCCACTTACCTCACGGGAGTGAAGAGCGCTTCGGACAAGTGGCTCCAAAGCCTGAAGTGTGAGGAGTTAGAAAATCTGGTGACACATACTTAACTTTGATTTAAAAATGTCCTGGCATTAATATTCCTTTCGTAATAATCTACCTGAGTATACAATCAAACATAAACACATACACCCTTCACACATGCATACACACACATATCACATTAGAGAACTGAAACATCTTAACCTAATTTATTTTGAATGTTTTAATATTAATTAAAAATAATACTTAATCTAATGTAACAAATAAAAATTTTGTTAATTTTTTTTTAGGTTCTATTGTGACTAGTGTTAGTTTTATTTCGGGTATTGCTTTAGCTTTTAATTTTGGAACGCCGACGTCTCCCCTCTCAGAGGTGGACGCTAGTGGACGCTAATGGCAGAAAAACAGTTTTTGATGACATAAAATGTTAATGAACACAAAAAAAATGTGAATCTGTTTTCTGTACCAATAAAATATTTGATTTGATTCAAATTGAACCAATCCAGTGTTCGATGAGAATTTATCAACCCTTTCATTTATACAACAAAAAAAGAAAAAACTCTACCTACTCGTTTTGATAACCCGAATCTAATTAAGCGCATTGCCCAGTTAAGGGGATTCCATTTACGTTATTCTGATTTGATAAAATTACGTCACGCTGATGGGCTTAAAGATTCGCCTATTCTTGAACCTGGTCCCTTCGTACCCCGTCGTATAGCAGACTTGATATGCTACACATCAATTCACAGCTCTGTTAAATAGTGCTGTCACTATTAAACAGGCACAGCAGACGAGAGTTGATGCGCCAAAGAGACAAAGATAGTGTCACAAAATTAGTGTGACACTATCTTTCTGTATGCAACATTTCCTCCCGGGTACTTCACTAATATGATCTTCCCAATTATAACGGATGTCAAAAGACACTTAAAGAAGCCGAGAGTCACTTGTACTCCTCGTCACTGTGTTTTTTTTTGTACCGGACCTCACCTGGGAACCTCCTGGTTACGGAGACATTCAAGCTCAAAATTTCAACTCTTTACTAACGTTTTTTTAATAAATCTTGTTTTCTAATATAATGGCACAACTATAAAACCCCCACGACGGTTTGCGCTCGTTACGTTGCGCACTACCGTGTAAAATTACCAATAATAAAATTCGTTTCACAGCAATTATTTTTATGCTATGTGACTTAATTTGATGCGATGGGCCTTTCTACACCCAGTATATGACCCAACTTAATCTTAGAAACTACTGAATGACTGTGAATAATAACATAGTGAGGAAACATTAATAATGGTAATCAGAACAGCAAGTCCTAAAACTAAAACTTCGAAGACAATAATTGTGTGACAACTACTAAACCACACTGGGATGTGGAGGATTACAACCCACTCGAGGGAGTGGGACATACCCCTCTATAAGAGGTTATAGAGAGGTATGTTGTAGGCCGCAGCTGTGGGAAAATTATAGGCTGATTACGCTATATGTAGTGGAGAATAGCCCCAATCCGGATGTGGGTGTACAATCGGGACATGCCAGCGTAGTCTCTTACATATTTCAAATCAACGCGTGCATTTACTGGCTGTGGTTGGCTACCCTCATTAGTTTGTCAAAAAACTTTCAATCTTGTCGGTCCACTCTTGAAGAAAATAAGTAAAAACTATTTTTTATGATCTATTGATGTCATAGTTCTTGGATAAATTACGTGTATCTTTATACTCGTACATCAGGGTAAGTGAAAATTGCTTTTCTAGCAAATATTAAGGTGTAAATTAACAAAAGTGTAGTCTTGAATTGAATGCATCATGTTTTATTAGCTTATTTTCGTTTTTCGTCTCTCTAAACTGCGTTAGGGGCAAATCCGTAAGGGGTTATATTAGGTAGTATCTAGTAAATTTATTATTATTTTATTGGTAACATACGTTAAGGAACCATGCATGGGTGCAATAATCTATTTGTAAGAAAAGCTCTGTGAGTTGGGAACCGATGAATTTGATGAGTTCCATTATTGTATACAATTTTACTAGATTTTAAACAAAGGACGGGGCTAAACCGTGTAAGCATAAGTTTTACATATTGACAATTTTTTGTTGTTTATTATTAAGTAACAAAATTCTGAAAAATTCTTTGTTGACGTAACTATTGGAGGTTAGTAAGATATATTATATGTGATATATGATATGATGTATGTATGTAAGATATTTTAATATTATAAAAGGGGCCAATATGGGCTTATGTGTGGTATTTTTCAAAAAATCCTTTTTCGATGTACTATGTTTTGATGCATTTCATACATTGCCAACGTGATTTCATGTGGCATGTTTTTCATCGCAGCAATTTTTTTTTTGTTGGTTGGTAAATCATCAAAAGACTTCTTCCTCTCTGGGTGGAGCGGGAGGGCGTGTCACTTTTACGAGTGACTCTGTTTTCGCCGTGTTACGTTTTCGCTTCGTTTCTGAACATAATTCACAGTTGAGAGAATGTCAACATGGGAACCGTGACGTTAACGCCAACTCTCCTGTTTTTTTGTAACGATTCATCATAGCTGCTATCTCATTCATCGTCATTCATGGACTCAACATTTGATCTCTACCTGAGATATCATGCCGAAGAATCTTTTGCTGGAAAATATCGTCATCGCCTTCTTCATCATCCATGAGAACACTCGGGTCTAGAGAAATGGCCACTATATCGAAACTAAATGTTCACCGAAATGCTGCCTGCGATAATACCACAGCAAAAGTGGACCGAAGATGGGAAGCAGAAATCTCTTCAAGATTTAGTCTTTATCGTGATGCACCACGTAACGTGTGGCCACGAGACAATATTTATAGAGTAAGGTTACCTTAAAATATCTATTGCACGCATCGCTTAGATCTTTATATTGTGTAATTGTTTTGTGTTGTAATGCCAATAAACGCATTTTTCTTTTTGTCTTTCTTATCTTCTTGGAATAGCAAGTGCTGCGCCAGCAGCATTAGGCTATTTTTCAAATCTTCATCAGCTCCAACAGTATTTTCAAATGCTAATCAATTAGTTGATGCGTCCTTGCGGAGCAGGACCAGCGGTTAAAATAAAATATTTTTTATCAGCCATGTAATCCCCTAACTTATAATATGCTCGGGTGCATAGTGTCTGTTTTATACAAGATTTAAATTTGGTTTCATTCAGTTGATGTATGTGGGGAGGTATTTAATTGTAATATTTTAAACAGTACCCCATGAAAGATGAGTCTACTGTAGCCAGCCTGAAACCTGGTTGAACTAGTAGGTCCCTATTTCTAGTGATATAATTGTGTCGTTTATCTCTTTTTTTTGTGTGTTTTCTCTTGATTCAATACTATCTCACAATTAGTACTTGTGACATTTGGTATAGAAAATCTAATTCTTAATTATTGGCAGTGAACCAATTTTGGCGTTAGACTTTATTTACGTCGTCATGAATTGATTGACGCCTATTTATTTTAAAAGTTGAGAAAGTATCGTCAGTATATAATACCACAAGTGGTTGGGTTTTAAACAAATGGGGTAGATCATTAATATAAACTAAAAAGAGGAAAGGACCCAATATCGAGCCTTGTGGTACACCCATTTTTGCTGACCGAGTGAATTGACATCATTCACTTGCTGTTGTCTATCATTCAAATAAGATTTTACTAAACTGAGCCTGTTTTCCAAGTCCGTAATGCTCAAGATTTAAGAGTAATGTTTCGTGGTCGACACAATCAAATGCCTTGGAGAGGTCACATAAGATTCCTATGACGTCTTGGGCCTCTTCTCACGCTTTAAATATGTGTTTTAATAAGACACCGGCGTCAGTCGTACAACGTCCCTGTGGAAACCATACTGTTGATCGATCGTGTAAAATTGTGTTAAAATGATTGAGCATTTGATCAAGCATTACCTTTTGAAACACCTTGCTGTAAAACCGGTAACACGGATACCGGTCTATATATTGGTGTCTTCACTGTTCCTGGATTTGAAATGTGGTATTACCTTACTGATTTCCTTAGATCCGGGAAGACTCCTTGATCCACACCAAATTAAATTTTAAAGCCAAGTACAGCGCTTTAGCCTCAATAATGGAGGTACAAACTTTGACAGACATTCCCCATAGATCTTCTGTTAGTTTGATCTTGATTTGCTTGAAAGCATTCACTACTTTTATGGAGTTTATAAGCTTGAATTTAAATTCAATCGGGCAAGATAAAACGTTCGCTTTTAATAAGTCAATAGAACGCAAGGGCGAGAAGTTTAAGGTCTCAGTAGTTTTAAGTGAGATTCCGGTAAAGAGATTAACAAGTTCTTGAGCACTTTTTTGTTAGTGCTTACGAGTGCTTGAAATCATTATTATGTATTTTATTCCTGTTCGTTTCGTCATTGATAATTTTCCAAACCGTCTATAATTTATTATCGGCTGTTTTGATCTTGTTGCTAATGCAAATACAAGGCTTTAGCTACCTTGCAGGTGTTTTTAAAAGTTTTCGAGTTAAGGCTTAAGACCATACAGCTCAAACAAATTTTCCCTACCTTTCCTAATACCTTTAATTGCGCAGTCATGAACAAAACATTGTGGCAAATTGTTTATGTTTGCTTCTTTAAAGTAGTATTGAACTCGGTGCTCACTAACGAAAATAATTCCTCATATAATTCATTTACATTGTTTCTTAAATGGCCCGGTATACTTTAACTTACAAATTAAGTTATTATTAAATCTATTTAGATTGCCACTGGGTGTTATTTGTCTAGATTGTATCTGAAGTTTTGTAATGGTGATTTTGACTTAAAAGCAACAGTTTGACCGCTGTGATCAGAAGGGAGACAATTTACAATGGCTTTATGTAAGTAGTCGCAGCAACAAAAAATGTTTTCAATGCATGTAGCAGAATTTGTAGCTATGAGGGTTGGTTCTAAAAACACATTTGACAAATTGAATGATTTAAGAGACTTAATAATCGACTGCTATTCTCTAAGATATAAAGAAGTCACCACAGATTATTAGCATTTTTTTACCAGTTGCAAGTTTTGCTAGAACATATTCCATTTCTGACTCAAATACGGAGTGGTTTTGATAATTTGGGGATCTGTAAACGCACACTCTAAGATGCTTATCTATTTCAACACAATACAGTATAATGTTGAACCGAAAGATCAACTATATCTTTACGAGTCTTAGATTTAATTGAATTTTTATCTAAAATTAGTGAACACGCACACACAGCATAGATTTTCGGTTAAAACAACTGCTCACATTATAATTTTCATAATTAACTCGCATTTCATAGTCTTTCAACCAATGTTCAGTTAAACAAATAATTTATACACGGCTTTCAAAAAAATAAAAATTTCGAACATGATTTTCCGACGACGACACATGTGACCACTGATTTAAATCCATAATGTTAAGTATTTCGGAAAGACGATTCGCGATAAACGTTTATATCGGTTTTAAATAGTCCACAGTTATGAAAATGGCAGGAAATTACTCAGTAAACGTTCTCAAGTTGAAGGGGCGAGAGAATTATGATGATTGGGCGTTCGCGGTGGAAAACTATCTCATTTTGGAAGGCGTCGATTTGAATAACGAGCTACCATTAAATGAAGCAAACCACAAAAAGTCCAATGCGATGTTTTTTTTATTTGAGATGGGTTCGCTCTGGACTCTAGTCTAGGTCAGAGATGACAGAGACAAAGTCTACGATATAGTGAGCTTACCCAGAAGAAGCCTGTTCACTCTAACTTTGAAGAGATTCGGGTTGAATGCGTTCGGGAACACAGACGCAGGTAGTGAGTTCCACTCTTTTACCGTGCGCATTATGAAGGATGTTTGGAAGCGCTTAGTGCGAATTGGTGAAATGGCAACTAAGTTTGGATGGTAATTAGCAGTACGTCTAGATGTCCGATGGTAGATGGGGGCAGGTGGGATGAGGTCGTGGAGTTCTTGCGCACATTCACCGATTATTATGACTATCTCTGTATGTCCATATAAAAAGTGATAACACAGGGCTAAGTTTAACGAAGAAATTGAGGTAATTGTTTTACGACTCTCTGGTTACACACGCAAGATCACTTTGTGGAATCTTATTCCTATTCGCTTGGAAACGTGTGATTCCATGACTAGTTACGTCAAGCAAGTCGTGGAAACAGCACAGAAGCTTAAGAGCAGGGCGACGTCTGAATTGTCCATACAAACGTAATACCTAAACCATTTGCAATTTAAGCATA
This sequence comes from Dasypolia templi, assembly GCA_963555695.1. Classification (NCBI taxonomy): domain Eukaryota; kingdom Metazoa; phylum Arthropoda; class Insecta; order Lepidoptera; family Noctuidae; genus Dasypolia; species Dasypolia templi. The sequence continues at coordinate 15,983,888 of OY743157.1, forward strand.
ATTCCACCATATTATGCTTATTTTCGGATTAAGACAGTGTTTATCTAGGTTCCTACATCTTTTTTTTCCAAAATACTTACATGAAATTAAGTTAAAGCTAATTACATTTCGCACTTTTTTACAGCGTAAATGACATGTTTTCTTATCGTTTTTTCTTTACTATAAACAACAATATCTGCAATATTGTTGTAATAGAAACATAGCTTATATTATCTAGTTGCAAATAGACGAAAAAAAAGATAAATGATTAAGTTTTCATTAATTATTTTTGGTATTACGGAACACATCAAAATTTATCTCAATTTTTCAATAGCTAATAGTCTTATCGCGTCAAGCAAATGTTAATGTGTGTGTGGTCGTACAGCTTAGGGTAGTGTCGCTCGGACAAGCACACACATTGTCCTGGGCGTGCGTATTTATTTGCTTTCTAAATTGTTGTAATACTTTTGACACTATTGACTTATAAATGCTGTGAACTTGTATTTAAATTTGCCTTATATTTGGTATCGAGTAACCTTATCATTCTTAGAACTTCAGATTTGGTGGACTTATTATAAGTCCGTAAGACTTATTATTTACGATATTTTTTTCGATTTGGTTTGGTTGTCGATATGGATTCTGAACGTTGGGATGTATTTAACCGTTAGTATTACCCAATGACATATAATAAGTTACCTACTTAGTTACTAAGTGTTTTGCATAGACATCCCCAAGCAATAAGTCAGTAATCAATTTTTTTTTTTTTAAATAAGTATGTATCTTTTCAAGGAGTCGAAGTATTGCGTTCATTGATACATCAACTGAAAGCATTTTCTTTGTGTAATTCAATTACGATGTCAACATTAATGTATGTGTGGGAAATACTTTGCAATTTAAGAAAATAAATATTACAAAAATAAAACACGTAAATTGTTTTGTTTTCTTGTTTTTGTTTTTGGTTTTGTTGATTGTTTTATTGTATACACGTAATGCAGTAAATTTTATTACGTTATTTTTTTACTAGCTTCCGACCGCGGCTTCGCCCATGTGGAGTGTTGATGAAAAGTGGACTGTGAGTACATAGGCTACTTTTCCCAGGCTTCAAACACAGTCCAGCAGATTAGTCGTGAAACATCACAGCCCCGCCCGCTCTGCGCGCAGTGTCCGCCGTTCGGATAGTGGTAACTTTTGAACAATCTTTCCAAATTAATGAGTGTAATCGACAAAGTTTATCTACATCAAACACCAAAAGCGATAAAGGTATTAATTTTACTAAGCAGTGCGTTGAAGATACATTGCGCGCAAAAATTATCTCAAGGACACTGCTTCTCTTTATTGGCACTGTAACGTTTGTCCGACTTTATTACGTTTCGTTTTTTTTTTAAATAGATGAATCAATAATAACAATGGTAATGGCAATATTTATGAAGGATATAACAAAATAAATATTTATTCAAAATCCTTTTTTTTATAGTTCTTAGCTCAGGACGGTGTTATTGATGTACTCATATCGCGTAAATAGGTATTAATTATTGGTATATTTTTTATTTGCCAGTTTTATTATTTGACTTGTATTCATTATTTATACATTTAGTAACAATTTTTAAATTTAGTAAAAGTAATAAGTACATAAATAAGACAGAAGATACCTTAGTTTTTTTTAAGATGAGACTAATGGTAAATATATAATAAATTAACTTAAGCAGGCTTAAAATTAACAAAGACATGTCCCTATATTTTGTATTTACTCGACGTACAACGTCGGCCGGTTCCCCCTAAGACCGCGCGATGACGATGTATAAGTACCATAAGTACGAGTAGTACCTTCTATTATTTAGTCAAGAACACCAACAGCATATATGTACTTTTCTTGATTTTCTCTATTCTTATATGTTGAGTTACTTGATGATTGTAAAGAAATTTCCGAAAAACGCATTACTAGTCTGTAGATTTACAAACGATTCCCCAAAGTCGTCAACAAAAACAAAGCAAATCATGTACATACCTAATTACTAATAGCTAGAAATATCTTCCGAGTCGTTATGAATGAACGGGAGGTACAGTTAGTACAGTACAGCTAATAATAGTTATCTATGTACTCACACAGACACACACACACGGCTGCGCACCGCGTCCCTCTCGAACGAATTTTGTACTGGCCTCGAATTCCTATTACGTCCGTTGTTCGTCGGCCCCTTAAGGGTACTGGACTCGAAATATAAGACGAGCTGAACGGCTCTTTACTTTTGGCGGGAATTCCGGAGAAGCTTAGCCCTATGATTATGGCCATTGAACATTCTGGTTTGACAATAAGTGCAGATGCTATTAAGACTAAGCTATTGGATAAGAGTACAGATTTCGAGTTGAAATCAGAAGGAGCATTCATCGCAAAAAATAATTGTAGACGAGTTGGAGGTAATAGTAAAAAAAACTCAAACTCCAAGCATAGCGACAACGAAACGCACCGTCAGACGTCAACAAGCAAAATGTCAAAAATAATTCGTTGCTACAAGTGTAAAGAAATTGGGCATTACAAAAATCAATGTCGAGGTCCTTCAGGAAAGGAAAAGATGAACACGCAGCGCCTTCAACCCGGGCCTGTACCTTACCGGACGGCGAGCTACCCATTGCTCGCCGTCCGCAAGCCTGCGCCTACGGTGGCCGGGAATCTGCTTGCGATTCCCGACGCCCAGGGCGTCTCCTGAGGCACCCAGGGGCGTGAGGGCGCAAGGCTCTCTCCCTCACCGCGCTAATAAGGTTACAAAATCTCTTCCGGAAGTCAAGCCACTCTGTCAGCAATTGTGCAGGCAGTTCTGCGTCTCGTTCAATCCTAGTCGCCCATACTTGTTGAATGAATACATTCGCAGTGATGATTGTTGGAGCCAACCATCCAAGGGGATCGAATTAGACGCGCTACGTCCGAAATAATTTTACGCTTTTTCACTGGTAAATCTACATCATTTAGCGGAATAGTGTAAACGAAAATGTGGAGGGACAGGGATGTAAATAGCCTAGCCTCCTTGCGTCTTGAGGACAAGAGAAAAATCTACGTCTGGAATGTACGCTAATTTAAAATGCCTTTAGGATTGTGATCGTATAACGTGTGATTGGTGACAGTCAGGTGACGTCGGTGGCTATATCTAAGCAAAATAATGCAAACCCGTACCAGAATAGATACCTTGATGCATCTTGTGGAATCTTCTGCAATGCTGCCACCACGCGGCACTCAATACAACTTTCTCATACAGTTAAGCGGATGCGATGAATTAAGATTTTAATACGGTTGTAGCGAGAGATGGCAAATCCCCAATATTTTACGGGATATTGCACGTATTTTTGCGGATGCGATGAATTAATATTTTACTGCCATTGTAGTTGGAGATGAAAAAAACACACCGATCGCGCGTTGATAATAATTGTCTTCTGTCAGCCGTTGACAGCTGTCACTCACAGCTGTCAATCCTCTTGTGAATTATTGTCTTTGTCCCACGTTAAACCTAATGATTTTGAAATTGCATCTGCTTTTTCCCTTGTGTTTGTGATATTTAATCACCGTCTTCAATAAAGCTTGATAATTCTCTGTTGTTACTAGTCTATTTTTGGAGGTGGAAACCTTCACGTTTAAGCAATTCCGATGTCTGCTTGTGTATTGTGTGTGGGTTGAAATTCCGTCATTAGGTCATCCATAGAGAAAGCGGAAACAAAACGGTTCCTTGGTAAAGGAAATTCAGTGTCTTCATCCTGAGCTAACTGCTGCAATGATCTTACTGCTAGGTAAGGAGCCGATGATGTTCCAAGCGTTAGTTGCAAATGACATAACACCAGAATTTCGTCATCTGGATTCTCACATCATAATGTACGATTTTTTTTTTATGATAATGGTATATCTTAATCTGTCTGTGCATCTTGACTATGTCCGCTACCAGAGAGATTGGTTCACAACGCCAACGCATGATTATATGTCGAACCTCAGGCTATACAGGAGGCCCCACCATTAAATCATGATTTAGTGATACCCCGTTGCTACCTAAACATGATGCATCAAACACGACGCGCAACTTCGTTGTACTTTTATCGTTACGGGTGATGGCACGGCATGATGAGGTAAGTACACACAACCTTCTTTGCCCCTTTCCTGTGCTATATCCATATGATGAAGAGCTATATATTCATTTATAACAGCTAGTATTCAGCTGTTTTAAATGAATATATAGCTCTTAACAGCTAAATAGAGCCTTGAACTCGGGATTCCTTGTAAATCGCTTTTCTAAGGTTAAGGTTAAGCGTAAGGTTATGCGTTTAAGTGCAATGTCTTTCGATCGACCATTTTACAAGCAGTATCGCTTGACAATACAATATTAAAGTATGCAAAAAAACTTAAATGCAATATTAAAGTATCATACCAGTTCACTGTCACTCACTTTTACGTAGCTCTTCGTAATAATATGCGGGGTACTCTCCCCCTGCACTTCAGCTGCTACTCACGCTCCACTTCTCACTCACTTCTGCTCACTTGTCCATTTACGCTTAAGCGCCAAATCCGCGGATGCTGCTCGCCACTGGACGCACTGACTTTACAGTAGCAGCAGGTTGCCTATTCAACCTGACTCCACAACAACAAGAACAATGGAAACCAGTCCTTTATCCGGCTCCACTTTGTACAAAAACAAGGGTGTCCAGAAGAAGACAATTTATTGATATAAAATACTCATACACCTTGCAGGATATACCTTGCAAGAAAATCTTGACACCGCAAAAGTAACGTCACGGCCACAACGCCATCTGTTATTGAGTAGGGGTACTAAACTAATGACAAATGTTGACTTTCGTATAAAATTTGTTTGTCGTAAGTATTTTACAACAGATTATACATAAAATAATAATCAATGTGTTGAAAACGAAGTTTACTAATTAACCAAAATGTAATTTGTTTTAAACTTGTATGTGGATATTTAAATCGTTTCGTGGGAGTTCTTAATTGAGTCGGTGGAAAATTGAAGTTCGGTTGAAAATGGTTTCACCTTTAAAGTTTAATATTTTAACATTATTTCTGATTATAAAGGGAGTTGAGCGAATCTCAAATGACCTTGTTTAAGAAGATAGTGCAGATGGTTTAGCACAGAAATTATAAATAGACGAACCTTTTCTCCTTCCATACATCACCAGGCTCTTTAACAGCATTATTTAGTTTAGCTCTTCTAAAGATGTTTGTCATTCATTATATTATTCTCACACAATATCACGCATTTTTTCCCCGAAGGGTTGGGCAGAGGTGTACCTATAGTACACCCACATTTCGCCAGTTATGTTTAGGTCCCATGTAACACACTGCCAATACTCCTCAGCGAGCAGGCTTTTTTGGGGGGCGATTCTAACAACAAAATTGTTCAAAAATTGCAATACAACCGTAGCTAATTCACTACTTTAAACCGTTTTAAACTATCGAACGACGATTGAAATCGAACTTTTGTTGAAACACAATTGAACGTGTGACGTTGCAAATTAGTAGAATCGGTTGCCTGGTCTCTCTACGACAGATCATATACATGCAGTCAAACAACTAAAAGAAAAACACCAAGAATACAAAATCCCGCTATATCTTGCTTTTGTTGATAAATCCAAGTCTTTCGACAACATTTTACACATGCTGGCCGCCTTTGCATTTTCACGCCTTGAGCAACCAAAACATTTACCCACCTACATTAATATATTACGCAAAATTTACAGAAAATTTTACAGCTGCAATAAAAATAAAAACCACGGGTCTAAATTTCAAAATAGTGAAGGAAGTCAAACTACTGGACGAATAACTACTGGTCCATGAAGGAACTTTTTAAGGGAGAAGGACTCACTATGGCACTGAAACGCAAGCTCATATACATTTGTGCACAGACTTTGCCTTTGGTTTGCCAACCAACAATTGAGCGCAAAATACTAGGCGTTAAATTAATGGATCGTGTCGTTTAATGTTCTCCAATTCTAAAATAGCTGACGTAGTTGATAAAGCTGCCTAAATAAAACTGGGCAGGACATTCTGTCGCATGCCTGACAAACTGTGGCACAAATGGCACGTAACTCCACCAATTCGCAATAAGCGCTTCCAAACATCCTTCGAAATGCGCACGGCAAAAGAGTGGAACACACTACCTGCGTCTGTGTTCCCGAACGAATTCAACCCGAATCTCTTCAAAGTTAGAGTGAACAGGCTTCTTCTGGGTATGCTCACTATATCGTAGACTTTTTCTCTGTCACCTGTGACCTAGACTAGAGTCAAGAGCAAACACATCCCAAGTAAAAAAAAAAAAGAACTGGTGTCCTGAGACCGTAAGACAAGGTCGCGGCAGGTCACGTAAGAGATGGTTGGAGGCCTTTATCCAGGAGTGGCAGAGTACAGACTAAGAAAAAATATATAGAGATTTACTAACATTTAGGGCTGATATTTTAATAATCAGATATCTTTTATCTAAAGAATAAATTGGCGATTTGGCAGCTTTTGTATAGAAAAAATGGCACAGAGGCCTATTACCTACATATGCTTTTCTTGAAGAGATTGACATCATCAGTTTCTCATAGAGTGTTGTTTTACAACTGCAATAAAAATAAATTTTATATATATATTTTTTAAATTATTATTTTACCTATTGCTTATTATGTATAAAACATATTGTAAAACATTTTAAACGAGGAACGGTGGAGTTTCTTGCCCATTCTTTTCCATACGAAACTACTTTTTGGAAACCGCGACTAGTATCAACTCTATTTTAATGTAAATGTTGACGTTAAAACGTGCCCGTGCGCCTATTCTAAATACATGCTTTGACTTTGTCTCACTACAAGTTTCTGTTTGTATGTAACAGTATCATCATGTACCTAGCCTATACCCAACTATGTTGAAATCATCTTGCTTGCAGTCTTACCGGTTGCAGATGAATACCTTCATTTTACTACGAGCGACTGCTTCTTCTGACCTCCACAACCGAGTTTTACGATACTCCTTGTCAAATTGCTGTTCGAGAAAAGAAAATAAAGTTTTTCACTATATTCATCTACAAACGTTTAGTTCTGCTAGCGTTTAGCTCCTTTAGTTCTGTGTTGAGCTGCATAACAACTGACAAATGCGTGCACTGACTGGACAGGTCCACTCATTCTGTGTGGTTCTTTCCTCAAAAGACTATTTCAGACATCAATCCACATGAAGACCATGTGGATTGATGTCTGAAATGGTCATTTCACCAATATGACATGACCTGACCAAGATTATGTCTGGACTTTAAAAGAGACTGTGAACTCTGAGTTTGTTTCGGCCTTTCTTCTCACAGTAGTCATATAGGTAACGCCGATCTCATCTAGTTTTTAAAATATTATTGATGTGTATAAGTGTTTGTACAAACCTATTTACAGAAAATAAATCATTTATCATTATCATTTATCATAATCAAGCTGCTAACTGTTCATGAATACACCTTCAAAACTAGCAAGAAGCACATTATACATCCCATTTATTTCCATTTTCCCTAATTACATTACGGTACCTATCACACGTTCACAGACTGCTCTTCAGCAGAGCGACGGCCAAAACTGAGGGGGTTAAGTGGCTCCTGAGCACTATCGTACGTACTCGCGTGCGTGGAAACGACAACCAATATTTTACGTAGATGCTTGGAGTAGAATATTTAATGACGAAAATTTTGGTGATAGAAGAGTGTAATATAATTTATTGATTTAGGACTAAGTTTGAGAATTCAAATGATTGCAAAGAGTTCTTAATTAAGAGAGAAGTTGAGAAGTTTACATTTCAATAAAATCGCGCACTATTCGGGGTTTTGGTAGGCAATTCGTGCAAAAAAAAAAATGTATGGAGCCTAGAGATTAATTGTAAATATTCTTGTTCATGTTCTAAAACTTCGGAAGAAATCACACATCCCTGCTACGAGCACCGGTTTGGTCTTTTCAATACTTTCCGCCAGCAATAGGTTGCCATGCGCAATTGCACCGTTCAGAAAGTCTACTGAGGAGAGTGAGGGGAAGTCAAAACAGCATTCTGAAAACTGTAGTCTCAGTTTGTGCGGAGGTTGATTTTTACTAACACTAGACAATAAGTTATTTTTTGTATGAAACTAACACTATATGGATATTTGTGTCAAAAATAAATTTATTCTATTTTATTCTATTAGGCGGCCGAATGGTATCGTAACTAGTTTCAACCTCAAACATCTTGCTGTCGATTTGCACAGTTCCTGTTGGCTGTGTAATTGTTGTAAACACGAGGCTTACGACAGACAACTATTTTGAGTCTGTCACAATGTCTTTAGCATTCAAAATGAAACAGCGAAGCAGACACTAGATCATCTAAATTCCACAAAGTTTCTGCACCTCCTGCAGGTGTACACGGAAACCAAAGTTTAAACTGCAGGTAATTAAAATGTTAATTGTTCTGCTTATTTCAAACGATTGTCTTTGGAGCTATCTTTAACTTGACAATCTGCTGCTGTCATAAGTTCGTGGATTTTGTTCGGAAAGTAGGTTAGGAATTTTATACAAATGTTAGAACAATCGCGATAAAACGAGGCTGTTTTACAGCGTTTGTTGTTTGGTTTAAACTGACATTATTAATTCTTGAATATTTTATATTTAGATATTGTTCATTAAGAAGTGTAATTTTGACTGCCACTTTGGTCTAGTCGTCGCAAGCGCTACTGCTGAGCATGAGGTCCTGAGTTCGATTCCCAGGTCGGTCAAAGTGTTATTGGGTTTTTCTATCTGGAATTTCTCAGTAGCAACACGAGTCTGGATTCATGGCAATAGGCTCGCCCCCTGTTACATGGAGCTTAAAAAATATTAAAAAACACAAATGGCGAAATGTTGATGGTTTCAGTTTTCCCGAAGGAAACAGGGATACGAGGCGTGATGCTATATAATATTTTATTTATGTAAGTATAGTTTTGCCATCGTATGAGGATCATTTTATGGGCTCTCAGACTCATTTCGATGTATCTACACGCTTTCATTTTACACATTACTCATCATGAGGGTTTTATGTACTATGCAAGTGCAACCAAAGACAACCCCCGGTTGGTGCAGGACTATTGCAGAACATGGAAACAAAACATATTGGACTGTGTCCCAGCCTGATCAATGTTATGTACGGATAAACAAGTTATACACGTATAAAATAGTAGGGGGTAGTTTTCTTGCCGCCATGGGATCTGGAGGCGAAAGCCCTTGCGCACGTATGGGAGTGACGTGAGGAGGCAAAAGTCACTGCAACTCCACTGCCGCAAGAAGTCACGGTACAGCAGACACAGTTCTGGCGGGATCTCATGGCATCATGAAGATGCGATTGTCGTAATCCAGTGCTGGGAACGCTACGATAGCGGCACTAAATCCCCTCTTTGAGGAGTGGTTTGAGACGCGCCACGGCGTCCTCACGTTAATGTTTCGCATAAGGCGGGAGGAAACGCCCGGGTGTCACCATTGTCGCCTAATTGATCGCCTGGAGGGCACGGTGGAGCACACGGTGGAGGGCTTGGGCAGAGCACCACCGTGTCCTGTTCCTCGCTGAGGCGATCGGTGGCGGCGATCTCTCGCGTCCGGCCCTGGGTCAAGCCATAGTACGCAGCGAGAATGAATGGGAAGCCGTCGCCTCCTTCTGCGAAGCAGTAGTGCATGCGAAGGAGGAGGCGGAGCGCGTGAGGGAGACAACCTTACGCCCTCACGCCCCTAGTCGAGTAATCGACCTCAGATTCCCGGCCACGGGTTACGGGTAGCTCGCCGTCTGGAGAGAGAAGAGATGTTAGCACTCAATGACGGGGTCTGAAAGGGCCGATGCCTGCCAGGATCGTAGGGTTTTTCGAAAGAGATACTGTGGCCCTGGCACAAGCAACTGAAGGAACACGAATGGTCAGTGAAATTCTGACACGCCCTCCTGCTCCAGCCAAAGCGGGAGAAGTCATTTGATTATTTCTTAAAAAACAAAAAACCTAATTTATACACACAATCATGGGCCCCTAAAACGGTCGCTAGCACGTAGCGACGTAACAATAAAGGGGGCACCACTTCCTGAGATGCTTGAGGAGGGGAGAGGTAATCCACGTCTGATAGACGTGGACAATCCCGGAAGTACGGTCAAGATCCCTATCTGCCTCTTACTGTATTTCTTCCTTCCTCCGATCACATTTGCTCTTGCGAATCTCCACTCAAGCCGGCCAATGAAGACAAGAAAGAGGTGAAAGCTCTGTTCCTCGAAGGTGTTCACTGCAACCGACCAATAAAAGTAGAGGAGTAGGTCTTCTCCCAGGAGATAGGGTCCGTGGGGTCGCTGCTGCCCAACAGCTCGCCACGTAATGCACTGCGGGTTTATCGAAATCCTTTGCCGAAATAGGTCTAGGGTGAGGAGCCAGAGCAAGAGAGATACTTGCTCTGGCTCCTCACCCTAGACCTATTTCGGCAAAGGAAACTCTACCGGTACAGACCCAGAGTTCAGGAGCGCGCAAGCCCCAACACGACTTCAACGTTGAGATGCGGCTGTGTCGTTATTATTATTTTTATTTTAAGACGGTTAGTTTTCAAAATATGTAAATAGATAATATTTAAATAAATTAAAAGCCATAGCCTTAAAATTCCAAATTTGTTAAAATAACATGAATGTTATTTCAATGAAGTACCAAAATATTAAGAAGACTTCATAATGCAGATTAATACAAAATATGTAAAGCACCCAGGGTTTCTCTTTTAATGAGAATGTTAACCTCAATGTATTGTTGTGTACAGGGATTCCTCTCTCCTACCCTTTTGCTGTGCCCTACAGAGTCCAAAATAATCTAAATTACATAGTTACCACCTATGTACACATTATGGTAAACCAATAAAGATATTGAGTGTTGAGCATTAAAAATTAAAGCAATTTCACGTACCACGTGAAATTGATTTTAAGTCGAAAATAATATATAAATTTTCCACTTTTTTTACATAAAGTGGAAAATAAAATCCAATCTAATAAAGTAATAACGAAGGTGCTATACGAAGCACGGGCGGACGACAGGTTTTTTGATTACTATAATAGATATAACTTGAGCTGATGTAAAAAGTTTTTCCACCTAACTTATTATGCACCTGATAATATTTTGTTAATTTTCGTTGCCAGGATTGAGGCACTCGTAGTGTGTCTATACAATAAAATTTAAATGCTGTTCGTTGGTAAGCGCATAACTTCAGATCGGCTGGACTGATTAGGCAAATTTTTGTTTGCGGCAGGTTATATCGAAATAAAAAAAATAAAAGTTGTCGGGAAAATTTGGGAATAACTGAAAATGTTTCCATATGAATTGAAATTTAGACAGGGCAAAGTCTGTCGGGTAAGCTTGTTTAATAGATGAAATATCATGTTCGTATTTTTGGGGAGTAACTTATCAAATTCGAAACAAAGTTTTTTTTCTGGAAAACTAAAACAAAATTTCCTTTCATAAACCAAGCAATCAATTTTTCTATAATATTTATATATATATATATTGCGAACGCCAATGCTTCGAATCGTTTCAAAGTAAATTCTAAACTCCCTATACTTTTGAGGGAAAAATTATAGAAAGTCCTCTCAGAAATATTCGATTTTATACCATCGTGAGAATCAGCTAGTCGTTGTGAAGAGTTTAAAGATAATATAGCTCATAGAATTACACCATCGTTAGTAGAACACGAGAATCCTAACGAAATTTACGGAGCCCTTTTTGATGTTGTGCAAAAAGAATACCAGTCTATTTTCAAGACCAAAACCATTAACATTAATGGCACTTCCGTTGGCTTCAACCAATGGGCTACTCCAGGTATTTATAAAATTAGAGCGAGACTATACGAATTATATGGTTTGAAAAAATACAGGTTTGATACTCCTTTCCTAGAGTATGTAAAAAAATATTCAAAATTATTTAAAAAGATTTGTGCTATTGCGAAATCAAAATTCTTAAGTGATTCAATTAAAAGTTCCAATAATAAAGTAAAAACCACTTGGAAAATTATTAACAATGAAACGGGTAAGTCGGTTAAACAAGAAAATCAACTTGAGATTATGGTCGATAACAAATTAGTTAGTAAGGCAGCTGACGTAGCTGAGGCATTTAATGAGTGTTTTGCCAACATACCTATAACTACGACTTGCTCCTTAAATTCGTCCCCGTCTAAAGCTGAGAACCTTTTGAATAGTAGTGTGCAAAAATATACTCGCTTATTTAGCTTCGAACATGTAACGCCTAGTGATGTAATTAACGTCTTTAACACTCTTAAGTCTAAAAACACTGGTGATTACTGGGGCATCTCCATTAAACTTTTAAGTAATATAATAGACATTGTAGCCCCCTATCTAGCTATTACTTTTAATAAATGTGTTGATCTAGGAACTTTTCCTGACCTCATGAAGAGTAGTAAAGTCATACCATTATTTAAATCTGGTAATAAAAATATCATTAGCAATTTTAGGCCTATTTCTATCTTACCAGCATTTAGCAAAATATTTGAAAAGTTAATACTTAATCAGTTGCTAAGACATTTTAACCTAAATAGCCTACTTCATAATGAACAATATGGCTTTTCAAAAGGACGTTCGACTACAGATGCGGGTGTTGCTCTGCTGAAACACATATTTAATGCATGGGAGAAATCGCAAAATGCTATTGGAGTTTTCTGTGATCTCTCTAAAGCCTTTGATTGCGTGCGCCATGACACGCTTTTGCGTAAACTACGTCATTACGGTGTCCAAAACGAAGCTCTCAACGTAATAAATTCTTATTTACATAATAGGTTCCAATGTGTAGATGTCGATGGTGTGAAATCTTCCGAGCTACCAGTTCAGTTAGGTGTACCTCAAGGCTCAATACTGGGTCCATTCTTGTTTTTAGTGTATATCAATGACTTACCATTCTATTTAAACGATATCTGTGACATTGTACTGTTTGCAGATGATACCTCTCTTATTTTTAAAGTAGACAGGAATAGACAAGATTTTGACGACGTAAACCGTGCACTCTCAATGGTTACGGATTGGTTTACGTCAAATAATCTAGTTCTCAATGCCAAGAAAACGAAATGTGTGAAGTTCGCCTTACCGAATGTTAGAAATCTAGGACCCAACATCGTCTTAGATAAAGACGGTTTTTCTGGGCATAACGGTAGATGCCAAACTTCAGTGGGGCCCACATATCTCAAGCTTAGCGGGGAGGCTCAGTTCAGCCGCCTACGCCGTCAGGAAAGTAAGACAATACACTGACGTTGATACAGCTCGCTTAGTCTATTTTAGTTATTTCCACAGCGTTATGTCCTACGGTATTCTGCTGTGGGGCAAAGCCGCTGATATTCAAAATATATTCGTCCTTCAAAAACGAGCTGTCCGAGCAATTTATCAGCTAGGAGCCAGAGTTTCTCTTAGAGATTTTTTTAAAGATATTGGTATTCTCACAGTGGCATCTCAATTCATCTTCGCCAACATCTTATATATTAGGCAAAATATACACTTATACACTAAAAACAGTGATTTTCACAATGTTAACACCAGAAATAAGAACAAACTACGTGCTCCCTTTCACCGGCTTCATAAGGTCCATAACTCATTTGTTGGGCTTGGTATAACCTTTTATAACAAGTTGCCCTCTTCTTTACTAGATTTACCTTTTAATGCGTTTAAGGCCCAAGTAAAATCCAACCTTTGTTCAAAGGCATATTATTCCATTAACGACTACTTAAACGATAAGAACTGTTGGTCGCTGTGATTAACTCAAGACAATGTTCGTGTTCTTTCTCCAGAATCTGCTTACTAACTGACAGGGTATATGAGTTCATATAATTTTTTAATTTTTTATTTGACGGTATAAGTCAATTACTTTGTTGTCTTCATTTATTATTGACATGATCTACTCATTACAATGTTTTTAATGAGCTGTATTGCAATATATGGTTAGCTAGCGACCTCGACAATTGATAATATTATTCTTGCCTGAGCAACCAACAGCAGGTTCGTCATGCTCCCTTAGATGTCACTGCTAGCGGTAGCGTCGGGGGTCGGGTTTCCTCCTTCCCTCAAATATGGCGAGGGGGGTAATGGCTGACCTTTGCGTTATGCTCGTGAACGGGTGCTGCTTGTGGTGACTGGTCGTCTTGCTGTCTTTGGTTTTATCATTGTTACAGTTTGTTTGTTTGTTTGGCATCTCGCAGGTCAACCTATGCGGTTGTCGTCTGCTTAAGCGGACTTGCCTGTGGATTCCCTAATAAATTAAGGCCTCCAGCCAGGACTTAAACTTATATACTAACTAAAACTAAGCGACAACGCTAAGGGCACCCCCTGTGGGGTACGAACCTCGGCTTAGGGCGTCGCTGGAAGAGGGCAGCAAATGACTAGCTGGATCAGGATTGGTATTATTTATGGACGAATTTAAAGCTACAGGCTCAGCGGCGCGGGCTGGCTCGAGCAAGGGTCGGGAGGGTCATTGTTACAGTAATTGTTCTGTTGATTTATTTTACTTTGATGGTCCTAGTTTATCATTTATTTATTTTATTTGTTGTATAATAATTTCAGTATTGCATATGTAAGCTGCCATGCACTTTAGGCCTGAAGGCTTTATTTATGTATTTGTGTTATGTACATGCAATTTTTTTTCTTTTTTTGTCATTGGCGTTTCGGTAATTACTTGCAATTGTTTAGAATCAAGTTCTTCTAACTGAACAGACAGCTGTGCTGCTGGGGAGTTTGTTGCGCCACTTCTTCTTCCCAGCTAAAGCACTAGGAAGTGGTGAAGGGCGGGCTTTTTGGGGGACTGTCTTATGTAATTTTGACGTTCGAAAAGTGCTGATTCTCAGCCTAATTTGAATAAATGACATTTGATTTTGATTTTGATAATCGTCCGTTAGTAAGTAGGTACCTATCGTGAAAGTTGTCTCGAAAGGCATCCCTCAAAATCAAGTTGCCCATAAAAATATTCTCTATGCGACGTACGGCACAATGATGGCGGGATTCGGATGAAAGTATCCCGCGTAGAAGTGCTCACTCTATTCACTAGATTTCAATGAAAAGGGTGAAGATGTAACGAGTATTTTATAATATTTATGTATTGTTGGACTACACTACAATACCCGGAGTGCTGGATGCGTGACTCCTGCAAGGTGCATTAAAAAAAAACCTCTCGAACTAATAAAGATATTGAAACAAAACTGAAATGTACAGTTATTGGGTACATCTACAGGCAACAATCATCAACAATCACGACATTATTTTCTAGTGGCTAATTTGACATTTGAAATTGAGAATATATCAAACGCTATTTTGGCATTAGGTACTTAATTAATTGATTATTTTATTGATTTATATAATTTTTAAAATTAAAAGTAAATGTAAATTATCTCAAAAAAAAAAAAAACTTACAACCTGACCACCAAGCATACACCATAAGGCAGAGGCAATGATATTGCCACCTAAACAAATTTCATTTTTCTGCAAGCAGTCAACCCAAACTTGAAAAATATGGCTTTATGTTATAGCTAATACCCATGAGAAAATCTCAAAATCTCTTCAACTCACTTAATTTCAAAATGAACTTCGCAGGCTACATTAAAGGAATCATCCTTAGTAACGCTAATGTAGAGTTTGACAAAATATCAACATCAAACTCAATTTTAAAAAAACTTACAACTACGACATTCGACCAGGCTTTTCTGATACATGCTGTGTAAAAAATAAATTAAATAAAAACAACAAAAAAACTAAATAAACCAAATGAAAGCCATTTTCGTAATAAGTGCTCACACAAGAGAAATACTTAGGACATAACCCAAACCTAACGTAACTCCTTTTTTTTTTTGGATGGGAAATCATCAAATGACTTCTCCCGCTCTGGGTGGAGCGGGAGGGCGTGTCAGACTTTTACTGACTAAAACCCACCCGTGTTCCTTCAGTTGCCTGTGCCAGGGCCACGGTATCTCTTTAGAATTTGAACCTAACGTACCTCCTGGATGATAGATTACGCTAAGTAACACGGAAACTTTTGTTATGTATAACACGTCCACATTATTTAATATTGCTAATTTCTCTATAGACACACGTTTTACAACATGTGATGTTAATCACATAATACAAGTATCTATTACCTACAAGTATAAATACAAGGCCCCTTACTTCGCATGTTAAGCATGCGAAATAAGAAGGTGGAGCGTGATCTCTACTGAATAAAAATTATAAATAATTTGCATGCGTAAATTTTGCACTGCGATGCTGAAAATTAAACAAGGTACTTCAATGGTTTTCATTCTTTGAAGATTTCTATTCAAATAATCGACATTTATCCGAGCCAAAGTGGCAAAACAAGAAAAACAATTTCTTTCCATTTGGTTTTCGATTAAGCTACCCTGTGCCATTCGTTTACGGGTCGCGTAAAATTTCCAACGCGTAATTACACCTCTAGATAGGCCGTTAGCAGGGTTACGATAGATACGTGATCCATAAACTCAGAAAAAAAGGAATTCGTTTTTTTGCGGTACATGTCTCCTTGACGTCATAATGCCCGTTTGGTGACGTGAAAGAGGTGTTTTTAAGAACTTACCAATAAACTGCTTGGCCGTAGACCGAAACTGTCACTTACAGACAAAGTGACAGTTGAATAGGTCGTGTCTGGGTAGGAAAGCTTGTCCTGGAAACAAAAGACGGGAGAAAAATGTATATAAATAAGTATGAAATGCTGTTTGTTGGTATCAGATGAGAACGTTAGAACCGATTTGGCTATATTTTTATTTTTAAATGCAATAGACAAAAACTTTTTTTTTTTAAGTTTGTTAAAGTACTCCGATTTTTTTTGTAATCGGGAAATTTTCTACGGGATTTTTGTAAGAACTAATTTTTGAACAGGGCAATGACTCTCGGGTCACGAGAGTCTTTGTCCTCTTATTGAAACAAGAGAAGATTATGCAGACAGCGGTAAAAGATTTAATATTGGAAGCAGTTAGGTGTGCTGACTGCTATCAAATTGCTTTTCAATAGAAATTTAAGGGCACACATGTTTGATTACGTGATTCGGCATGGACACTCGGCTTAAGTCGAATTGTAAATGCCGTCCCGAACATGAGTAGTAGTAGATGCCGAACGAAGCTTGCCGATCGGCACGAGCCGAATTAAAGTTGATTGAGGGTAGTAATTTCTTTGCGTCGGATTGAGTGTCCACCTTCTTATTTCGCATGCTTAACATGCGAAGTAAGGGGTCCTTCCACATGCAAAAACTATGTCGAGGCGACAAAGTCTCTAAATATTCTGAAATACATGCTGAGACACACTAATTCCTGCAGACTTAAAAAAACGACTGTATGTGTTCTAACGCCACACACCACAAAGATCGCAGTTTTGCACGGCGCACGCTGATGTATCGTCGCGTACTCGCATCGCACTGCGTCGCTTTTGCCTGGCCAGATCACGGCGTGATCTGACCAGTTTATGGCATTGCTAAAATTCGTGTAATTTTAACATGTGCTGGTAACCGTTTGGCCTAATAATGAACTCACGTTCAATGAGATCTGAGTTCGTATCAATGTGTGGCTGTTTTTGTTTCTTTGAAAGCATAAACTATATTATATTTTGAATTTTATGAAACCTTTGAATTTTATGTTGGGTATTTATGTTTATTTTTGCTTGTTTCATGCTTATTTTTATAAGAAGTTAATATTACATAGTGTATTATTATTTAACTATTTATGTTATTTTTTATTTATCTCTTCGGTGTTGGAAGGTGGAATAAAAAAAAATCGTACTGCATATGATAATGATAATATTTTAACCGTTCATTTTTTTTTTTTTGCATACCCACTTATTCAATTCATAATAACATACCAAGGAAAGAATATTCTAAGAACACAAATATAATTGTTGATACCCACTTATTATAGGTATTCAGCAGAGTTTATTGAAAACGAATATAATGATTAAGACTTTATGCTTTTTATGCAACGTCACAATGAATTATAATATTGGGGTTAAAGCTTAAGTGTTCATTTTCTTGACGAAAAGAAGTTTGAAACTAAACCTCAATTTAGCATCATTAAATAATTACGGATATATTAATTTGGCCAATTATTTAGTTCCACCGCCTAATAATTAAAACAAAACATCTAGGTATTAATATTTTGATTAACCCCCATTATTTTCAATGCCTTTTGAGCTGGTTTTCTGTGATGCAAGCCTTCAGCATGGAGGGCACGGCGAACAGTTTGCAATGAGGAGTCGAATAATTCCGCAAAGTGTCCAGTTGGTGTGAAACCATTTGTTTCATACTCGCCCACCATATGTCATCGCTGCGCCTAGCTAATAAGCGATGGCCTTCCACTTCGCTGTCTACTAGCAAGGCTACCCTCTTCCTCATGTCTTGTAATCCAGAGACTTACAGTATTCCTCTAAAACAAAAAATAAAAATATTAAGCAGCTATAACAAAATACTTAAAGTGACTCCATTTTTTATATAATATAATAATCTTTATTTAATATAACAATATCGTATTAAAACTGCATTTATTAATACAATGATAACCACTAATTATTTATCTTTCAGACCTCATGATGGATTAAAAAAAAAAAAATCTTTACGTCACCAAATAATCTTAGGTATATTCATAAATATAATAGTCCGGTTTTATCAGATATTTTTGTTCTATTAAGACCACTTTTATGCAGCGCAATTATAGTCGCCCTCGCCTCAATATTAATATTTGCCTGCATTTTGAGAATAAATACAATACTGCTATCTATTAAACCACACGTCACTAACCAACAACTACAATCAATCGACAACGTTCATTCCGATCAAGTTAAACATTCGTAAAACTCAAGTCTGTTTCACAGAAATCTAAATTCCTTGTTTAGTTTTCTATGATCTACCTTTTTTACTTTACGATATGTGGACAAAGCGAACAAGATAAAGAATATTATATTTCTGTCCCATTACTTCCAATCGAGCAAAAACTTACAAAAAGCCTATAGATTTATGCGTGAGATTTGAACTCACATTGCTCTGCACGCGCTTAACCGCTAGGCCATCTTGACTCATGTTAATAAGTTGAAATTATGAACGACAATCACTTGTTGATGACAATGATTAGGTATGCGTATGTCGCTTGGAAATAGAAGGTCGTAAGTCAAAATAAACGTCAAGCTATTGCTTTGTGAGAATGCCTATGGACTTTTGGTCGCCACTGTACATGATTATGGCTTTGTGACAAATTTTTTCTTCAGATATTTTGAACACAGTTGTCTTGTGGTTTACATCTAAGACAATAATAAATTAAAATAAATACTTTTCTACGAAACAAATTCAGTAAAGACGTCTGAAAATCAGCTTATTTGCCAATGTTATCTGAACTTTGGTCGTTCGTAATGGACATACATTGAAAAAGTAAAAAAAAAATAGTTATGGGAACCTCGCACATGTAATGGAGATTCTAACTGACAAACTTTTTTCCAAAAACTCGTTAGGCTTTTTCAAAAAGACGTATTTCCTTTAATAAGTTTTATGAAATCTTCGAGCGCCAATTTTCGTTCGGTGTTATCGCGTTCTCACTCTTGCTTTTTTGCTTCTTTTTCAAACATTGCGTTGAATGAAACAACAAGCTTTTCAATCATGCTCGCGTTAACAATAGATGGACCGGGAAGGGCCTGCTTAAGGGCCGATTTTTCAATCCTCGGTTCAGTTGTCGAATAGCTACTCGTATCTAGACTATAAAATTATCTGGTTGTTTATTAGGTGATTTTTTTTTAAATTTTTCAATCGTTTATTAACTAGAGAATAGCTATCTGTGATCTAGCGAACTTCACAATGTGCAAGCAAGATGCACAGATACAGTATTCAACTTGTTAGACGAGAATAGCAACAAAACATCTTCAATTGTTACTTAAAAAATGCCGCCAGATGCATTCAATCGCAGGGTGAGTAGTTTTTACATTGGTGGCACACACAACTATTCCTGGAACATTAAAAATAATGAAGATGTAGCTTATGCTAATTTAATTATTGTAGGTAATGATTTTTTTAATGTAGATGTAGGTTATGCTAATTTCATTATTGTAGGTCAAGAAACTTTGTTAAAATTTATTTCTAGGCTGGTTGCCTGGAAATAAATTATAACAAAGATTACTTACCTTTCTGTTTCCTTTTTAGGTTTTTCCTCAATCAAAGTCAAAGACAAAGCATTTATTTCAAACAGGCACATACAAATTTGACGTTCAAAAGTGCCTTTTTGAACTTCAAATTTTACATTAAAGATAGGATTGATTATAGGCGCCCAAAAGGTAGTTTCGTATGGAGAAGAAGGGGCAAGAAACTCCACCGTTACTCTTTTAAAATGTTTTATAAATTTTTTTTTACATTAATAATATTTCTATATGTGAAGACGATGCACCAAGAATAAAAATACTATACACAAATGGTAAAAGTTATATTAAGCAAAGACGTATAAATTAATCACGTGATAGGTGCATGGAGCTCAAATATTTACAAACAGTAAAAGTATATGATTTTCCTAAAATATTAACTAGGAATAAGTGAGTGTGTGAGTTGAGTAAAAACAACAAATTATACAATTAAATTAGCAAACAGAATGAGATTGTCCTGTGAAGCTGGAGCATCATGTGTCCAAGCATACCTATCTTGTCTATAATCCTCCAATTTGTAATAAGCTTGTTAATAGAGTGTACTTTTTCTTTCATTTGATTGCAATATATCACAAGGTATTTTGATATAACATTTAACACAGTACCCCACAAATGATGTATGTACTTTAGCTAATCTGATGAATGCTTTATCTGTTTCTGTTAATAGTTCCCTGAGAGATTCGCGACGAGGAAGATTGTACATGGCTCTGATAGCTCTCTTTTGCAAAATAAAAATGGATTCAATGTCAGCAGCCCAACCCCACAGTAAAATGCCATACGTCATAATGCTGTGGAAGTAGCTAAAATAGACTAAACGCGCGGTTTCTTTAACTGTTAACTGTCTTATCTTTATAACAGCATAAGCGACCGAGCTAACCCGCCCCGCTAAAGGTGTTATATGTGGTCCCTATTTTAATTTCTCGTCCAGCGTGATCTCTAGGAAAACAGAATGTTGAATAAATTCCAGTTTTTCTCCATTAAATATGATGTCACATTCGCTACTTCTAACATTAGGTAATTTAAATCGAATACATTTGGTTTTTATTCAATCAATCAATCAATTCAAGTAAGTATGCTATGGTATCTTTTTAAAGCAAAATCTCCAAAATTCATTGTCGTCCCATGTATTGAAATTATCAGGCCACTCTCGTAAAACTCGGTTTATTCTCTTAAGTGGGTTTAAAATAATTAAGGATTTCATGTTCTTCTTCGATGGCTAAGTCGTCAATTGTTTCAAACACATCCATATTAACAAATTACCGGACGTATGTCGCTTTACTAAAAAAACAAAATGAATGAAACAGACAAATATAACCTACAACGTAATACATAACGCAGGGATAAAACCCTAGCTGGCTCTCGAAGAAGCAGAAAACTTTATTCCTCCTTTATTCAACAGTTAACTACTATCTGACCATTGAAAAACTGAGCCTTTTTTCCATAGATAGCAATCTATTTATCTGAGGATTGAAAATCGGCCATAAGAAGACAGCAACGTTAACTTAGTCTAATGTGGTGATTGTCAAATTATTCCCGTAAGTGTAAGACAACGAATTTCTTGATGTATGCCTTTGTTGAGAAACATTTCAAGCGCCAAGGGACTAAATGAGGCTCCTTTTGACAATGTTTTTCTTACAAAATTGTACACCCTAATAATTCAAATATACGTTAGAATTTAATTATTCTGTAATTCGAGTTTCTGATTGCTGTTAACATCTGGTTTCGCTTATTTTTAAATCAATCTTCTCGGGTATTAATTCATTTTGGTATAAAACGAAACATGTTCAGTCCATTATTTTATACCTTCGTCTGTTTTCAAACTGTAAGTTTTCGACATACTGTCAAAAAATATATCGGGATTGGTTTTTATGTTGTGCGGTGTGTGTTGGCACTACTGTTTTCCATTTTGGCTGTGAGTTTGAGTTGCATATGTTATCTAGATTAAATACAGTGCTGTTTTTAGTTAAATAATTTCTAGTGTGTATTGCGATTCTCATAATGGACAAAAACATCGAACAAAGAGTTAGTCTTAAATTTCGCATCGCAAACCGAATTTCGTGTTTGGAGTCACTGAAAATTTTACAGAAGGCTTACGGTGAATCGACTTCAAAATAAAAACGTACTTATGAGTGGTACAAAGCGTTCAAAAGCGGTTGAGATGTGATTGAAGATTTGCCTCGTTCTGGTAGGCCATTAACGTCTTCAACTGAAATTAACATCGCAAAAGTGAAGGAAATAGTCACTGAAAATCCTCATTCAAGTTTGAGAGAGATAGCCGCTGAACTTTCTGTGTCTCACGAGTCGATCTGTACCATTTTAAATATTGACTTGGGTATGAAACATGTTGCCGCTCGACTAGTGCCTAAATACCTGAATTTTCTTCAAAAACTGAACCGCATAGGAGTCGCTGAGGACATGCTAGAACGATTACAACTCCAACCCAACATTAATGAAATGCATTGTTACTGGTGACGAGACGTGGGTTTACAAGTTTGACATGCAAACTAGTCAACAAACTTTGGAGTGGCGCCTTCCAACTGAAACGAGACCGAAAAAACCACGCCAAAGTCGATCTAAAGTCAAAGTCATGTTGACTATTTTCTTCGACTATCGCGGTGTTGTGCACTCGGAATTCTTGCCTGAAGATCAAGCGGTAATTAAAGAATATTATTTGAGAGTAAGTGTATCGTTTCTGAAGGAGCATACTTTGAGGGCGATTGAAGTAACATTTTGTGTATTATTGATCTTTTCCCGGTACTTTCTTGACAGAATAGTTTAATATCTTATTATATAAATAATAATAAAAAACTACGTCACGGAGCTGACTATTGCATAGAAAACTATTTGTTCTTAATCATTCTTTATAATTCGAGCATTATTTTGACAACCTAGTTCGAAATAAATCCAAAATGCTGTACACAACACGTGAGCAGCGCGCAGCGGCCGGCAATGTGAGTTTGAAAATCCGTAACCATCGTGTTAAGCGGTAGAATAAATTACTATGAAAATTCATATGTATCGTGTAATTTAAAAATGGATAGAAACTAACCCTTTTAAAAAATGAAAATTTTTCAAAAATATTATTAAAATCTGGAACTGCCTCATGTAAAAGAGCTGTTTAAAGTGAAAAAAAAGAAAGGAACATAATAATTGGCGCGAGAAGAGTTATCGTTGTTCGTCTTCTGGAACTTAGTTTGAATTTTCGCGCAGTATATAAGTGCTCACGTATGTGTGCCTCGGCTTTGCCTAGGCCCACATTTACACGTCCGTTCATCAATGCTTCTGTTGTCGGCCGCTGCGGTAATGTACTATTAATAAATAATCAATTAACAAAATGCCGTGTGGTGCCGCCCTAGAATTGCACCACCCCAACTCTTCCCGTGGGTGTCGTAAGAGGCGACTAAGGGACATACACCGGTGGGGGGGCAGCAGCGCCCCCTGCAGAACAATTCGATCACCAAACTGCGATTCACAACCCGCATGCCCAGCGTGGGGATTATGGGCATTACCCTAAAATGAATTTACAAGCCAAAAAATTGCCCCCAGTTCCCGGCCGCCTCGCTATTCCTGGCCATGCTAGCGGCCATGGTAACGGCGGGGCAGGGGGTGCTAGGAATCCCCGGGCTACGGTAGGCTACCATTCATTACTGAAAACATTGACCCTGGCGACGTATAACGGACGAACTCTGAGGCTCGACAATCATCTAGCACAGTTGGAAGTGGAGTTAGAAAACATTAAATGGCATGTTCTGGGGTTATGTGAAGTCCGTAGAGAGAGGGAGGACACCGTAACCCTAGACTCGGGTCATCTACTCTACTTTCGCGAGGGTAATAAAACATCTCAGGGTGGCGTAGGTTTTCTCGTTAATAAGGCCCTCACTAACAACGTTCAAGAAATCTCCAGTGTGTCGAACAGGGTAGCGTACCTGATCCTTCGGCTATCCAAGCGGTATAGCATGACGGTAATTCAGGTCTACGCACCGACCTCGGCACACTCGCATGATGAAGTGGAGGATTTGTATTAAGACATATCCAAAGCCTTACACAACACCACTAAGGCTCACTTCAACGTTGTTATGGGGGACTTTAACGGCAAGGTACAGGCAACCCGGACTCGCAACGGATCCCGAATAGGCCCGCATGGTTATGGAGTTAGGAATCACAGGGGACAAACGCTTGTCAACTTCCTTGAGAAGGAGGGGCTGTTCTTAATGAACTCCTTCTTTAAGAAACAGCCCCAAAGGAAGTGGACGTGGCGAAGTCCCAACACTGTGACAAAAAATTTGATCGACTTCATCATGACGTATAGAAAGCACATATTCAGAGATGTCTCAGTGATCAACAGGTTCAATACCGGATCTGATCACCGACTGCTCCGAGGCTCTCTGAATATCAACACTTAAAGCTTGAAAGAAACCGTCTGTTGAAGTCCACGCTCTGACCTAACCCAATCCAAAAAATGGCGGGCACCGAGAAGTTCCAGAAGCACTCGGGCATAGATTCGTTGCCTTGGATCCCACTGATGACGCCGACGAGACCCTGCACAATCGGGTCGAAACGTTGAGAGACGAGGGCATCAAGTTCTGCCAAAAGCAGCGCACTGGCAGGAAATCAAAACTCTCGGATTAGACTCTCAGGCTGTTGGCAAAAAGACGGGAAACCACACAAACGACTTCGTCAGATAGGTCAGGCCTGAACAAGCGAATTACGAAGATGGTACGGCGCGACCTTCGGAGCTCCAACACACGCCTTAATCTCGACCACGATTCCAGAGCCACCCTGACACGCCACTATACTGACGAACTGCCAGACATCAGTCAAGACGAGATCGTGTTAGCTCTGAGACAGCTTAAAAATTTTATAGCCCCCAGTGAGGACGGCATAACGTCAGAGCTTTTGAAAGCCGTAGGAGCTCCTGTTATACAAGAACTACAGAACCTCTTCAACGCTGTCCTTCACAGAGGGAGAACTCCAAAGGCGTGGAGCAGGAATTTGGTGGTGGTGCTCTTTTTTAAGAAGGGAGATAAAGCCCTCCTTAAAAACTTCAGACCCATCTCACTCCTTAGCCACGTCTATAAGCTGTTCTCACTAGTGGTCACGGACCGTCTCGCTAGGAGACTCGACGAGTTCCAGCCACCGGAACAGGCCGGATATCGCGGAGGATATGGCACCATAGACCACATACACACAGTGAGGTAGATTATACAGAAGTCCGAAGAGTATAATCAGCCCCTGTGTCTGGCCTTTGTGGACTATGAGAAGGCCTTTGACTCTGTCAAGCCTGGGCTGTTCTGGAATCCTTACAGCGATGCCAAGTAGACTGTCGTTATATCGAGGTACTGAGATGTCTTTACGACGCCGCCACCATGAGTGTCCAAGTACAGGACCAGCAGTCCAAACCCATCCAACTGCGCATAGGGGTGAGTCAGGGGGATGTTATATCCCCGAAACTGTTCACGAGCGCGTTTTAAGACGCTGGACTGGAAAGGTAAGGGCATTAACATAAACGGCGATTACATCTTACACCTGCGATTCGCTGATGACATAGTCTTAATGGCGGAGCGGACCAGATGCTGGACGGCCTAGCTTCAGCCTCGCGACGCATCGGTCTCGGCATGAATTTGGATAAAACCAAAGTCATGATCAATGGTCTCATTGATCCGGGATCGGTCATCGTACATGGCCACCCTCTCGAAATTGTTTCCGAGTACACCTTGGGAAAATTCTGCAGTTAGGTAAAAACAATTTTCTAGAGGGAGGCCAAATTCTCGTCATCCATGCCGCAATACTTGAAAACTAAAGTTTTCAATCAGTGCGTCCTACACATCATGACCTACGGAGCTGAGACGTGGACACTCACGATAGGGCTGGCCCACCAGTTCAAAGTCGCTCAGCGAGCTATGGAAAGAGCTATGCTCGGAGTCTCTCTGAAGGATAGAATTCGCAACGAATACATCCGACAGAGAACCAAAGTTATCGACATAGCTCTAAGAATTAGCAAGCTGAAGTGGCAGTGGGCCGGCCATATCTCGCGAAGAACCGACAACCGCTGGGGTAAACGAGTTCTTGAGTGGAGACCGTGACTCGGCAAACGTAGTGTAGGACGCCCTCCGGCCAGGTGGGTTGACGATCTGCTAAAAACAGCAGGCAGATGCTGGATGCGTCAAGAAGAAGACCGGGCGCTATGGCGCTCATTAGGGGAGGCCTATGTCCAGCAGTGGACTAATATAGGCTGATGATGAATTTTCAAAATAGCATTAATTAAATCTTTGACCAATGTCGACATCAACTGACACCATTTTAATGGCCCGGCCATGAATACGAGTCAAATACTTTTAAAATTTAATAGCCAGAGACTATCAGTTTCACATTTTTTATTCGGTCTGACAAGTAAAAAACATGGCTCAAGAACGCAAACCGCAGAATGACATTCAGCCGTATAGACATTGCAACGCACACACAATAAGCATACAAAATAGTCCTTGATGTGACCAGAATACAAAAATACGTTATTTTGGCTGTGACTGTGCAACCTCCCTTGGTACCCCTAGGTGGTGCCTACTTACTTGTAGATATCATTTTAATTTCACTAATGATACAATTTTCAAGTCTTAATACATCCGAGATTGCAGAAGTTTTATAAACAAGATATATGATTTATACATATATCGTACAGATGAACGTACGTACGTTCGTACATTCTTAAGATGAAGTCCTGTGACAAAGAGACTGAAAAACCAATCATTCATTGACAGAAATTAAATATTGCAAAAGAGTTCCGTATGTAGCGATATTTGGCAATAAGGAAAGATCTTTGAAAATTGATTCCCTAGTTGAATAGGTGATGAAAGTTTGTATGGAATCGGGGAATAGCATCGGGCTCATGGCTTATCTACTTAATAAAAATCTTATACAGTGTGACAGGGGGGCATCGACGCGCAAACTAATACTTTGAATTTCAATTAGATTCTGAAACTTCTGTGATGAAATTTTCAGAAGGTTAAAAAAAATGCTGTTCCATACATTTTGATCACGAAGGTATTGCATTTTTCCATCAAAAAGCAGTTTTTTTTTGTTGATAATTGACGTAAAATGTCTACGCTAGCCTAGCGTAGAAAAAGTTGTGCTGAATTCATGGTTACAGTTTGCGCATCGATGTCCTGTTGCCCTGAATTGATTCATACACACACTAACAGACAACGCATATCCTAAACCACTGGGTCTATACGCATGACATTTTGCACAAGACTTCCTTATCTAACGAAATTTTGCATAAGATTCCATAAGTAACGAAATTCGGCTTAAAGGGGTTAAATAGTGGATGAAAGTTTGCACGGAATCTCGTATTTGTTGTGAAATATACATAATAATATTCTTAAATTCATTCATATTTTGCACAAGACTTTCTTCTGTAACGGAAATGTGCACTTAAGAAGGATTTCCAAAAAAAACATCACCTAATGGGGTTAATTAGTGGATGAAATTTTGAATGGAAGTTCACAATTTGCTGAAGGGAAATCCCATTAGGCAAGCGCACGGCTCGTAACAAATAATATTTCAGTAACTAACAAGGCTACCAATATTAAATTATTTCGTCTTGATGTAGAAGATTTCCGTTTCATAAGTCTAACGCAGGTAATCCTCTTCCAACTCGCAGCCTACGTTTTTGGAATAAATTTAAATTTCAATGTGTGAAAGGAGAATGGGTAAGAACGTACCTAGACACCAAGTTTATTGTAGCATTATTAAATATGTCAGTTTTAGTTGCCCTCATATAGTAGTTTAATTAATCATAAACCAGCATGTTTGAATTCACTTGGAGAAAAAAATATGTGAAAAAGATAATTTTATAAAATAAATATAATAAAAGAATAGACTATACCTAGTAGAGTATATTTATTTGCATTAAAACAAAAGAATATGGAAGCTCTTATTTTCTTATTAATTTAGTCATAGTTAATATTCAATTATTATATGATTATATTTAATTAGACTGCCTCGTTGGGCTAGTGGTCGCAATCGCTACTGCTGAGCATGAGGTCCTGGGTTCGATTCACATTGATGTCAGATTGACGGGGTCCGATAGGGCAGATGCCTGCCAGGGTCGCAGGATGTTCGAAAGAGATACCGTGGCCCTGGCACTGGCAACTGAAGAAACACGGGTGGGTTTTAGTCAGTAAAAGTCAGACACGCCCTCCCGCTCCACCTAGAGCGAGAGAAGTCATTTGATGATTACCCACCCAAAAACAAAAACGACAGCTTGGGGCTTAAGCTTCATCCCGCAATTCTTGTACAAATGCCCTGCGAAAACGCCCGCGTTGACCTCCTGTAAGGAAAGCTGGACTGCTCAAATTGGTTAAAATCTAGATTTTACGAGGACAGACGGACAGACAGACAGACCGGTAGGCGCATGGGCTTACGGCCACAACGCAATTATAAGGAATCCTTTACGACTACGGAGACCATAAAACACCAATTCGATTCACATTTGATTGCAGTGATGATGATTGGATTATACGTGTATAATACATTTATAACTGACTTATCAAAACTACTGACTTTAAAATGGAGGTTCATAATAATCAACATAAATTCATCATACAACATTTAAACTTAATCGGTCCAGTAGATTCGAAGCAAATTGGCTATGACCGACCGACAGTCAGACAAAGGAGTGATCCAATAAGGTAAAGATTAAAACTCTATACACACTGTACGTGCACTACATAATAGTAAAATTATTAATTTAAAAAACAAAGTAGTTCACAATATCGCCCGCTATTACATGGGACTTAAACATAACTGGCGAAATGTGGGTGTACAGGTACACCTCTGCCCAACCCTTCATGGAAACAATTAGTATTTTTTCCTTTTTCTACAAAACAAAATTCAAGCTTGATTTTATGATATTTTTTATTAGGCTCGATTAAATGCAAAGGACAATGCTCATAAATGTATGGAATCCCGTACCATGCTGCGTTGCTCAAAATCAATCTTTAAAACAAAAAAGTCCATTTGAGTTTTAATAGCGATACAAAATCAATATTTTTCATTTAAAATACTACACATAAAACATTAATCATGATCCTAAAACAAAAACACCAACTATCCAGTTTTTGCTAATTGTATGTTTGTTTATAAAAAGTTCTTCTTTGGATAAATACTGAAGCGTCACATATGGTTGCTGGTATAGAATTAGACGGCAAGTCAGGATTATCAAATGATTTTCATATGTCATAATCTAGTCGAGCACAGTGGTTATTTTTATTTGATTAATAGTGACATGAGTGACCCACTGGAAAAATAAAACAGAGTAGGTTTTTATTATGCCTATCTAATGTTTATAAAAAAATGACACTTCGGTGTAGTAGATACATTTCATAATTTAGGAAATTTCTGAAATGGAATACTTAACCAGTTTAGCTTTAGAGAATATGGTGATAACTCACGGTCGTAGCATTAGTCTATTCAAAATTATAAAGAAAGACTGGTGACTCCGAGGTAAAGACTCCGTGTCACAAAAATTTCAGTTGGTATGCAAACTCAAAAGATAAACAAGCGACGATTTTAGAATTGCGAACTTAAATTAAGTAAAACATGTTTAATTTCCTGATTTTATTGCTTTCAGTGTTTTCATTATCTCTGTAGTCTCATAACAAAAACAAAACAACAGCAAAATAAACAGCTTATAATTTTGTGCCGACATGCTGATAACTTTAGGGGTAAACCACATAGAAGTACCGCAGTCAAAGCGCGGATGTTTTTTTTTTGGGAGGCATTAAGTTGATAGCAATATAATGAGTAAAAGACAGCTTATTTGTTTCTTAACGTAGCGGGGCTCGTGGCTAAGTCGTGGTCGGTTTGTGAATGGGTGACCCTCCATTGTATATTGAGACCCCTCCAAACTACGTTAAGCCGTAGGTCACGGCCGTCATTTGTAGATCTTTAAATAAATAATAATAATAATAAATAATTATTTCCAGAATTACAATTTAACATTTACCACTTGGTATATAACAATATAAATTTGTCATCAAAATTGTAGGTTTATACAGAGTTATAAACGTCTGACACCCAAGTTAAGATTAAACTTGTGTTATGGGTGACAGGGCTCTCAAGTTAACAACAATGAAAACAAAAAAACCATTTCAATAGTGTGTTGTGCATGTGTGTGTGAGTGGTGTGTGTGGTGTGTGTGTGTGTTTGTGTGTTGCATAGTGTTGTGTTGTGTTGTGTGTATACGAGGATGTGTCGGACGGGGTACTGTTTGGGTGACATCTACATATCGAGAAGTTTATCAACCTCATCATAGCTAGGGGTCATTATCCATTTACGGACCTTACCTTTGCAGTCAAATTTATTGAACGTGTAGATGTTATATTGTTTGTTCACAAAACTTTGACAGTCGATATGGTTAGTCCAGAAGCCTTAATCTCTGACCACCAGTCTTACCAAGAGGCCTCGTGTTACCCAGTAAACTTAACACGTAATTTTGGAGGTCAGCTATGCAGTCTCTCTATGTAAACACTGGTGTTCAGCTGCGACTAAAAGCCGAATCCAATATGGTTATGATAAGGATAGGCGGATTGAAATAAGAACATGTAAATTCTAATGTAAATGTAGCGGTCACTACTGTTAGCTTTTATGTTAGTCATAAATCTAGTTATTAAAATCTAATTGTATACACTAAACATTGCACAAGAACATCCACATTGCATTACCTCACATCTACATAACATCACGCCTTGTTTCCCCGAAGGGTGGGGCAGAGGTGTACCTATAGTACACCCACATTTCGCCAGTTATGTTTAAGTCCCATGTAATAGGGGGCGAGCCTATTGCCATCTACCGGGCACAAATCCAGACTTCGGGCTGCTACTGAGAAATTCCAGATAGAAAAACCCAATAACACGGTACCCGACCTGGGAATCGAACCCAGGACCTCAAGCTCAACAGTAGCGATTGCGACCACTGGACCAACGAGGCAGTCCTCAGTACCTCACATCTCTTCAGTCATAACTTTATATCTTGTCATGTCAATGTCAGCTGTTAACGTCACTCACACATTTCATTCGTCATAGACAACGTTCCAATGATCATTATCTATTACAGCTAATCATGACTAATAATTAGTATTTTTAAAACAATTGCTTATTTTATATAGGTATTTGCAACACGCACAATATATTAAATACTGAAATAACTATTCTAACAATTATTTACACTCCACATCTATAGTTAATTATGTACATACTACGCGGAGGAACCGAATGTGTTTAGCCGAGAAATGGATCACGCACATGATCTGCAATTTTAGGCAGATCATCGACCTCAGTTCCATTCTTTGTTCCAAGTCGAGCACACATTCGGTTCGCTCCAAAAATCTAGTCCTAATCACCGTCTAGATCATTCTAAAATTCATTTTAATTATTTCATGTTGTGTTCGTGTAAATTGTCCTTCGTTGTTTTGTTGTTATTTGATTAAAACATTATCAAAATATTTTATTTCACATAAGCCTACATGGGCACTTATGAAACGTCAGATTCTAGGTGCACGGTTCCAATTGGTCGTTTCCTATGGAGAAGTAAGAAACTCCATGCAAGAAACTCCATGGTTACTCTTTTAAAAATATTTGTCGTTTACAATGTTTTTTAATTACAGTGTTAATAGATATGGGAGGACAGTGTAGGCCTGTCAACAAGTACCATATGTTAAACAATTAGACTATGATCTATAAATTTACAATCCACAAGGCCTACGACATTCTCACATTTACAAAATATAAAATAATCTAATAAATTAAAATCAAAACTAATTAATTAATTTGCTAATAAGAACGTGCCGAGGTAGACAGTTATACAAATCAGTTACTATCGAAAACAGTTTTATTGAAACTAAACCGTAACACTTCACTTAAAAAGCAATATCACTCTTTTAACTCAAAATTCTTAAACCACGGTAGAAGTTACGGAAGTTACGGAACAATTCCCTACTATTCAAATGTTTCTCCGTACTTATGCGCTATTTGTGTTACTCGGTACACCCACATCGTAGAGTAAATTCACGAAATTTGAACTTACTTTGTTCTACAATGCAAACTTACTTAATCTCGGCGAGCGTGAGTCAGAGTAATCCTGAAATCATAGAGAAGAAATTCCAAGGATGCGTAACTGTAGAAGTGTAGCGGAATTTTCAAAATGCATTAAATTGCCTTACAAATTCTGTATTTTCTTAAACGAATGCTATTAACTGGTGAAATTTGGGTGTACTATAGGTACACCTCTGCCTAACCCTTCTGGGATTACAGGCGTGATGTTTAATTTTTATTATATGTTGTGAATGCCATTGTGCTTCATAAAACATTCAATCAGAAATCGATAAATCGTATGAACAATTTGACTATATTTTTCGAGTTTTGGATGAAGTAGTGGGTAAAGAGATTTATGGTAGTATTAGCCTCACGCAGAATGAGGTAATGGCCAGAATGGTGAAAGTAACTAGGACAACAGAAACGTGAAGAAGATATAAAACTTTGTCTAGGTAATTTTGTTCTTTTATCCGTACCTTTCCTCCGTACCGAATCCGCGTCGCGATCCAAGAACGCTAGTTTGGACGCCATTTGGAATGGTACAGAGTTATGGCAACTCGCGACGCATTGAGGTACAGTGTGCGAGGCCTAAGCTGAGCTTTGCATTTGTGTGAGTGCATATAGCGACACTTGCTTGGCAATCGGACAATCAGCCTGAGGCGCTGCGCGTCCCTCTCGTGATCACATTGGTGCGATTGGTAATCACTCACACAAAAGCTCAGCTTAGACCTCGTGAACTGTAACTCCCGATAGCTCGCGAGTCAGTTTTTTCGCCGTCTTCAAAGACGATAGCATATGGCGTGCGCGGCGAGCTCGTGTTTCGAACCGTGGCGCGAATTTAAAAAAAAAACTCGTTCGAATATTGTCGCCATTTGTGATTTGTATGGATATCTTCTTATATGGTTGGGCGGTACTTGACGCACGACTGAACGAAAATGCGATGCGATGATTACGGCGACGGTAAATAATAAAGGCTATCCGTCCAAAGTATTTGTGAATTAAATTTGCAAATACTATCGACGGATGGCGAGGCATCAGCACACCAAATGCGTTCTCTTTCCGGACTATTTGATATCTTTCATCATAGATGCGTGCACGTACGATACGCACAACGTCACCGTCTGTTCAAGACTTAGGTCGCGTTCTAAGCAAAAGTGATCGTCGCGTGAGTAGGCGATCGTCTCCTTCATAGTTACGTTACTATTTGTTTGGCGAACCCGAACGCTCGGTCGCACCGACAATTTTTACGAACGAAAAGTGACATAATGTACACGGCGATTGCGTGTTCGCACGAACGATCATTTTGGTTAGGCCACCGGGATATAACGTTCATGAAATATGTCTCCCTTTTCACATTCATCTCTATGGTCCGTGGCATAATCTGTGAAACCCAGATAATAATACAAGTCCAGACTTATGGTAATAACTGTTGGTAATTTGGCGTTTAGGCAGTAGAGGAATGAAACTCCAGATGAAGATTTAAGTTTTCTAACATAATAATCAGATGTAGGCTTAGCATCTTTCATTGTTATTAGGGCTGTTTACGTGAATCAGTTTGAATAAGTTTTCGTGTCTGACAATCTTGAATATGTTTAAAGACTTACTATTAGAATTCCGGCTGCTAAACTTAACCTGAACTGAATTTACATATTATTATTAACACATTTCAAATCTAATTACATTATGTTTTTAATTATTATTATGTACATCTGAAAAATTATGTGTAAGGTACACATAAAAAAAAAATCTAACATCAATTTCATATTTACATCTAAAAATGTCTCACTCATTGACGAAAGGAGTTATAATTATTTTTCAGATGTACATAATAATAAGAAAGAAAGATCGTAAAATAGTATGGTTTTTAACAGTTATAAGATATTTTTAGAGGTATCTTCGTGTTTTTTCTTCTATCGTATCAAATTCGTTGTACCAAGTTATCAACTCACTATCTAACTAGCGTATAGCCTGAAAAATATGATATTCTTCATATTTTTCTGATTTTGTTTACCGCAGTGGATCATATACTTTTAGGCATTATAAAGCATGCATTTAGGTCCTGTAGTCCCGTGGCACCGGTGTGGGCGCATTCTTTGAGGCGCCGACCGGCCCGCTGGTTGAACGCGTCCCAAAGGGTCATGGCCATCCGGCTGGTCCGGGGATACCGCACGGTCTCATGCGAGGCGGCGAGCCTCCTTGCCGGATTGCCGCCATGGGATCTGGAGGCAAAAGCCCTCGCGCACGTATGGGAGTGGCGCGAGGAGGCAAAACGCCGGGGTGTAACTCCGCTGCCGCGAGAAATCACGGTCCAGCGGACAGAGCTCCGGCGGGATCTCATGGCGACATGGAGGGTGCGATTGTCGCAACCCAGTGCTGGGCACGCCACAATAGCGGCGGTAAGTCCCCTCTTTGAGGAGTGGTTGGAGAGGCGCCACGGCGACCTCACCTTCCGCCTGACACAGGTCCTCACCGGACACGGTTGCTTCGGGAGGTTCCTGTTTCGCATAAGACGGGAGGAAACGCCCGGATGTCACCATTGTGTGGATCGCCCGGAGGACACGGTGGAGCATACGGTGGAGGTATGCCCAGCTTGGGCGGAGCACCGCAGTGTCCTTAGGGAGGCGATTGGCGGCGGCGATCTCTCGCGTCCGGCCCTGGTCCAGGCCATGGTACGGAGCGAGAAGGAATGGAAAGCCGTCACCTCCTTCTGCGAAGCAGTAATGCTCGCGAAGGAGGAGTCGGAGCGGGTGACGGAGAGAGCCTTGCGCCCTCACGCCCCCACTAGCCGCCGCAGGAGACGACCTGGGCGTCGGGAGTCGCCTGCAGATTCCCGGCCACCGTAGGCGCGGGCTTGCGGACGGCGAGCAATGGGTAGCTCGCCGCCGGTAAGGACCAGGCCCGGGTCGACGGCGCGTTGTGTTCCACGCGCGCCTCAAAGAGATGTCAGCACAAAGTGACGGGGTCCGATAGGGCCGACGCCTCAGGGTCGCGGGTTATTCTACAGAGTAAACCGTGGCCCTGGCACAGGCAACTGAAGGAACACGGGTGGGTTTTAGTCAGTAAAAGTCTGACACGCCCTCACGCTCCACCCTGAGCGGGAGAAGTCATATGATGATTTCCCACCCAAAAAAAAAAAAACACGGTGGTTTCACGGTGAAATTGAGATGGTGGATGGTGGTGGATTGGTTGGTGGTATTGGAAGTGGTGATGGTTGGTTGGTGGTGGTGATGGTGGTTGCGGTGGTGTTGATTGCCCTAGAACGTATAATGCCCTTATTGGTAATGTTTGTGGCGGCATCTACACCGCCACATGCGAACAACGCATCACACTGACGTCACGCTGATCCTGCATCGCGCAATCAGAGTTTATCGCGCAGGTTACAAATACACAACTTCCCGACAACAATCATCGGGCAGTTGCCCACCAGATACGACATCCATCTGGTCGGAGGATCCTCCCTTTTCCAAAGAGTATGAGTGAACTTTACACCCTGGTCCTCATATCTCTTCATGTTCTTGAGGAAAGGTCAGTTGCGTAGCACTCGCAACCGGCGTGCTTGTATGGCAAAAGATGATGATGATTGATTGAGAATAAATAGGCTGAACAAAATACTTTTTTTACAATCTAGCTCACAATCAACCTAGAGATATAACCTAAATTTAATCCACATTTACGTACATATACAAGATTGATACCACAAACCACTATCTCCAGTTCGCAATTTGTCACAAAGGTACACATGAAAGCAACTATAACTCACGCTATCCATCGATGTTCCCTATTATTGTAAACAGTAGTGCTGCACACTTTTAATAAATCTTTCGACAGTATTGTAGTTTTTCGATGGTTTTAATGAGTTGGTTATGAGTTATAATTAGTAATAACTGCAATAAATATTCGATGGTATTATAAATACTAATAATATCGATAGCGGCAATAGAAGATTTCTAACAAACCTCAGCTTCAATATTATCGATAGTATACTATCGGTACCTATTATTTTAAACTCGCAATCAA
This sequence comes from Dasypolia templi, assembly GCA_963555695.1. Taxonomy (NCBI): domain Eukaryota; kingdom Metazoa; phylum Arthropoda; class Insecta; order Lepidoptera; family Noctuidae; genus Dasypolia; species Dasypolia templi. Next base: position 16,020,131 of record OY743157.1, read on the forward strand.
GTTAAAATATCGATAACTAAACTAGTCTAGTCGCGCAACACTAAAAGTATCACCCATGTTTGCTTAGTTGCCAAGCTTTAAATTACATTGTATCAAATGCTATATTCGCGTTAAGCTTGTGGCTTTTTGACTACCGCATCGTTTGATAGATCAGTCAGGTTAAACAAAGTGGTTTCTGTTACAAATTGTTTAATAATAATTTGAAGTGAGAACAACCTCATTATCGATATGTATTTTTTTTCTTCCTTGTGTTCGACATTGGTAATGGCCTTTACGAGTTGTAGTTCGCGGGTTCGAACACAGAGCAACCATTCTCGTATTTTTAAGAACGTTCGTATTCTGATCTCAGTCTCAATCTGTCTGCCATACATTTTAGCCTTCAATTTCCATAATTTTTTGACATTTGATTGTCGCCGTAGTGAGACTGCGACTAGATTTTCAAAGTTTTCAATTACGGGAATTGACCTTCTCGTGTGCAATATATTACTATACAATTTATTTAATCACTACTCCTCTCAAACGGTAAAGGAAACACATCACAAGGAAGCCGACATGCACTAGTACTATAAAAATCGAAGACTTTTGAGATCCGTCAACCCACAAAGAGGAAAAGAAGAATTCCGTAAAGGAGGGTTCTGTACCAGGGTACAATATTTACATTACCTATAAAAATACGTTCTTGAATACCCTCTTTATTTTTACTTTTTATTTACAGCGGCAATAGAAAACTCTGTGAAAATTTCAACTGTCTTCCTATTTCGGTTCATGAGCCTGTTAAAAGACAGGCGGAAGGACAGCGTAAGCTTCGTAATATGCTTCCGTTGACAGTCTTTAAGGAACCCTAAAAATGAAGAGAAAACAGTATGTTCCCTTTGTCACAGTGGAAACAGTGAGAAAATATTTCGATACACTCGGAATTTGGTGAAAAACTAAATCTATTTTGGTTGTATGAAGAAAACTATTCAGTACAATCTGATAATTTGGTGGGTTTTTATCGGCGCTTTAGATGCCAGCTCTGTACTTCTTATCAGATGTAGTCCTAACCTGGAATTTCACATAACATGACGCATGTAATCCTCAAAGGGATCGGCAGAGGTTTTTCTTTTATATACATGTACCTAATGCTGACTATTAATTACTTTGAAAAGTATTAAAAAACTGTGTTAAAATCTTTGTGAATGTGAGCACAATGTGTTTTTTTTTCTCAGATTTTTTTAATAATGATGGTCTGGCTGATCTTGAGTACTTTAAGCGGTCTACCCAAATGTCGTTTCTTTGGAAAATCATCAAATGTCTTCTCCCGCTCTGAGGGCGTGTCAGACTTTTACTGACTAAAACCCGTGTTCCTTCAGTTGCCTGTGTCAGGGGCCGCGGTATATCTTTCAAACAACCCGCCACCCTGGCAGGCATCGGCCCTAGCGGACTTCGTCACCTAATGCTGACATCTCATTGAGGCGCGCGTGGAAAACAACGCGTTTTCGACCCGAGCCTCGTCCTAACAGGACGCCGAGCTACCTATTGCTCGCCCTCAGCAAGACCGCGCCTACGGTGGCCGAGAATCTGCGGGTGATTCCCAATATCCAGGGCGTCTCCTTCGGCAACTAGGGGCGTTATGGAGCCAGGGTTTGCTCATAATTTTCATGATAGCCGGACGCAGTGACGGCTGTTATGTGGCGGCCACCGTTCTTCTAGGATACCGTAACTTTAGCGATTAGGTATAATTGGCTAAGTAAAAACAAGCAAGTCATCTGCTTACTCTAAAATAATAGCCATTTTGGAAATGGGGAAACAAACTGCATATTATTTTATAGGTTATCAAAATGAATTATACTTAGAATAGAAAATCAATGTTGATATTGTTATTTTACTTATAATAATGTGGTTTTAATCATGACTGATTCAATCTTTGCTTTTAATTTTATGAATCGTTTTTGTCTTATTGTTTATGATATCAGAAAATCTCCATATGAGTGACATAATCATAAGCCCAAGTTCGGACGGACGTGAAAAATGCGTTAAATTACTTTACGGTGTCATAAATTAGCCTTATAAATATGGTTCATCCTTAAAGGAATGCATATAAAGTTTTTTTGCTTCTTTGGTTGTCTCCTGGCCTCACAAATGGCTATCGCTAATAATTTTGAGGAACATATCGTACGTCCGCACTGCACGACGAATCAGTTCAATATATTATGTTCTGTGGTTTGAAGTGATTTTTCAACGCTTGATTTTTGAATACTCAGTTGAAGCCGTTTATTAATTTCTTAAACGTGACTTGCAGGATAATGGGTTTTACCCAATTATGTATAAGTTTACACTTTCCTTGTTCATTTGAAGATTAGTTAGGTACTTATTATAATAAATGCTGTTCATTTTAATTTAATTGTTTTAAAACCCATTTTTTTGCAATCAATCAATCTGCCTAGCGCCTTTTCGCAAATATCGAACAAGAAACGAGTGAAATACAATTGAATTGATTATTTTTATATGATTAGTATGATTACCGCCGCGAATTGACTACACAATGTTCTCATTACGGCAATATTTACATTACACACTATTACACAAAGTGTATTCGTACGGAAACTCGAAGATTACCGGAGCGCAAACTTAAAGTGGTACCATTGTAGGAGTCCCTTTACTAGGGATTTGGCTTATCAGAGTACCGGGACTGCTTTCCCTTTTATTAAAGGAAAAAAAATAGTTATTTATCGTAAAGTGAGTGTGACATGATTATAATGACCAGCCAATCTATTCCGTTACAACTTCACCGTGATAACTTAGCTCAAGTGAGCTCTCAATATTGTCAATCACTAGAATAAGGTGGAATGACATGATTATAATCGTAATCGTAATCATAATAATTTATTTGCAGTCCTGTGTTGGTCTTAAAGTTAGTTATTAACTTGACGTGCAAAAAATAACAAAATATTCCATGCAAGAGGATAATATTTACGTCTAATGGCATGCTTTAAATTCTGGTTAACATAATCAGCATATAAGGTTCCCTTTGCTGGGTGACAGGCCTCCTCTCGGTGAGGGGGATTGGGACATAATCTACCACGCGGACCAAGTGCGGGTTGGTTGATGTCACATGTCTTCGATTTATTTGTTTCCAGGACGTGCCGGCACAATATTTTCTTACACCGTTTTGAGAGCAGTGGTCATGAAGTAAAATACACAAAGTAAAGCGCCTTCTGGGTTCAGACCTACAATTCGAAAGTCGCGGCAGTTATCGCTGTTCCACCAATGCTTGTTTATTATTAATTAATTTTACAATACATACATGCAGTTTATCGTAACATTCATTTAAAACAGAATATTCAGACAGGTCCTTCCAATATCTCTTCACGGTGACAATTTTACAGAATGACTGATAATATAATTACAAATGCTATGAATTATTACAATAAAAACCAATTTTAGAGGTGCTCTTGTAGACCTTACACTTATTATATCGTTAAAAATATCAAACTAGAAAATTAAAGAAGACGCAAATAAGTTAGCTCTTAAAACAACTTAAGTTACGTACCTTGTTTTAATTTAACTCAGTAACATAATGTATAACCGCGGCATAATCAATATCATAATACGGTCACCTAACCGCAAAAGCATACGTTTACCCGAGCATTAAAAGTAATGATAATGACTAATTAGAAATAATAATTATTTTATTATTTTTAACTATGTATACAGGGTTACTGGTAACTCTGGTAACTGTATTATTCCAAGTTAATATTTTAGGAAAATCATATATTTTAACAATTGTTTGTAAATATGTGAGCACAATGTACCTATCACGTGATTAATTTATATACCTTTGCTTTATTTTTAATGTTTTTGTACCAATAGTGGTATAGTATTTTTATTCTTGGTGCATCGTCTTCACATATAGAAATATAATTAATGTATACAAAATATTGTAAAACATTTTAAAAGAGTAACGGTGGAGTTTCTTGCCACTTCTTCTCCATACGAAACTACTTTTTGGAAGTGGCGCCTAGAATCAGTTCTATTTTTAATGTACATTTTGACGTTCAAAAGTGCCTTTTTATGGGCCTATTTGAAATAAATGCTTTGACTTTTGACTTTGACTTTGACTCAACACATTCCTTGCAGGACGTCATAGTAGGTTTAAGTATTGTATGGTGTAGTCCAGTTATCACGTAAATTCTTGAATTGTTGCGTCACAATTATAATTATGAATACTGAAACTGGTAATCACGCATGGTCAACGACGCATTTCAATACATATTTTCGTGGTAAACTAAATTAATGATTCATTGTGATACAAGTCATGTGCCCGATGACATTTCACATCGGCAAACGAACTTCTATGGGACGAGTTTTCAAAAATCATTCCTTAGTACTCACCTTTGTTTTACAGGGTCAAATTAAATTAGCTAGGGAAACTTCGAATTCTTGATGGGTATCGTTATATAAACAAATGATAAACAAAATATATTAAAAAAATGAGTTTTATGGGGTCATTGATAGCATAGATAACATAACATAACATCGCGCCTGTAATCCCAGAAGGGTAAAGTACAGATGTACCTATAGTTCATCCACTTTTCACCAGAATATAATAAATAGATAGAATACTTACTTTATTATGTTTACCTTATAAATTACAGATATTTAAAAAAAAAACGAGGGTGACACAACGGGCGGTCTTATCGCTAAGAGCGATCTTTTACAGAAAACCTTTTTATAGATTAAAGGGAGAGGGAGAGACAATACTGCGGTAGTGGTGTACCATTTATGTATACAATAAATACATAGGTATTTACATTAAAAAAAATATCTACACGTATACGAGTAAATACAATAATAAACACGAAACAAGAGCAAATAAACTATATGTAATGATGATGTTTAAGGAGAGAGGAAGTGTTTTAACCAGAATTTTAAAAGTGGACAGTGATTGAACACGCCTTAATCGACACACGCAACGGCATTCCATAACCGTACTGCTTGAACTGTAAAAGACGTCATAAAAACTGTTGGAATGCATCGGAATCTCTATTCAAAAGGTTTCTGATGACCACGTTTCAAGTTTCTTCATGACACAAATCAAATTTGGCACATGGGTAGACCATCAAGTTTTTTTTTTTTTGGGAGGGTTATCATCAAATGACTTCTCCCGCTCTGGGTGGAGTGGAAGGGCGTGTCAGACATTTACTGACTAAAACCCAACCGTGTTCCTTCAGTTGCCTGTGCCAGGGCCATAGTGATAAGTAATATGAATCTTAATTTATAATTTTCGAACATCCCGCGACCCTGAGGCATCGGCCCTATCGGACCCTGTCACTATATGCTGACATCTCTTTGAGGCGCGCGTGGAACACGACGCGCCGTTGACCCGGGCCTGGTTCTTACTGTTCCGAGCCCGCGCCATCGGTGGCCGGGAATCTGCAGGCGACTCCCGACACCCAGGGTGTCTCCTGCAGCAACTGGAGGCGTTAGGGCGCAAGGCTCTCTCCCTCACGCGCTCCGTCTCCTCCTTCGCAAGCAAAATTGCTTCGCAGCAGGATGTGACTTTCCATTCCCTCTCGCTCCGTACCATGGCCTGGACCAGGGCCGAACGCGAGGGACCGCTGCCGTCGATCGCCTCTGCGACGACACGGCGGTGCTCCGCCCAAGCTGGGCAGATCTCCACCGTATGCTCCACCGTGTCCTCCGGGCGATCCATGGGTGACATAACCTGGATTATATACATTTATCTCGATTTTCCCTTCGGGATTTATACTTATGCAGGTGAACCACGGGGCGCAGCTAGTTAAGAGTTGCTAATATTTGAATACCAGTTACCTAATAGTGATCCATGTAAACCTGTTCTTTAATGTATGAACATGCTATGTACCGTGTTTCTGGCTTATAAATTACTTTGGCTTGCGAATCACGCGCGTGAGTTGCCGTCTGTACAGGCTCTTTGCGTCAAATAAAATAAGTGACCATTGCCAATCACGCTTCCAACAACAACACATTTAGGTCAAACTTTATAGTTTGTAATTGAAACAAAACGTTGGCCTTTGTCCGCAAAATCCTTTCACAAACACAAGCAATTATTTTCAGCATGAAACCAATATTACCATATTCCAGATATTTCCGTTTGAGTCTGCGGTTGTTTCATAAATCCCGAATTTCAAATCATTTAATAATTTGCATGAAATTCAATCAAAAATATTTATAGCCAGAGAAACCAATTTAAAAATATCAGTTTGAAGGGGTAAAAAACCTTTTGATGAATTCGTAGGCCCTGCGTGAAACCGATGGTTTGTATTTACTTTTTAAGCTTGGGTCCGATCATGGATGTTTACAGATCCATAATTTTCCAACTTCCGTGATGGGCGAATGAGACATAATCTGCTATTGGTTAGAACTTAAGGACAGATTTCCGAGCAAATTAACTGTGACCTCATTTTGAAAGGGTTTTCTGTACAATATCTCTCAATCTACATCTATACTCGTCGGCGGTTGCAATCGCTACTGTTCAGTATGAGGTCCTGGGTTCGATTCCCAGGTCGGACAAAGTTTTATTGGGTTTTTCAATTAAGAATTTCTCAGTAGCAGCCGGAGTCTGGATTTGTGCCCGGTTGATATCAATAAGCTCGCCCCCTATTACATGGGACCTAAGCATAACTGGCAAAATGAGGGTGTACTATAGGTACACCTCTGCGTAACCCATATGTAATTATCAGTAATCGAAAGTAGCGATCGTTACCTTTAAATTAAGTGTTTAAATGTGGTGATAACTTTGATACTTTAATTTTAATTTAACAAATAATCTTTAGGGCTAGTGCAAAATAATTATTAACTGAGATACCGTATGGGTGAGCGTCGTATGTCAAATAGTAACGTTTTTTATGTCTAGGAATTTTGTTACGGTATTCAACAAACGGAATTTGATCAAGTTTTACAAGTAGATAGGGTTTTATTTAATTGTATTATTTTGGGAAAACAAACAGTGATTGTCTTAAAACTAAACTTAACAAATATACTACCCACAACATTTTCCACAGATTACTATAGTATATAATAAAAACAAGCTGTAAGCAAACGTTAGCTGTTGCAGGGTTAACATAATGAAAAAGAGGTTAAAACAGTTAAAGGGACAAACGATAACACAGATATTCTAAATAAAAATAAACATAAACAAAAAATTAAGCTATTGAAATTTAATTTTCATGCCTGATGTATCATACAGGACCCTAGCCTATTAATAATGATTTTGATGAGGGTTAATGTCTAGGCTGGCTAAACTCAGTACAATTTCACAGTAAAAGTTAGCATGCTTAAGCATGTACCTACATAGGTACTTCACATCGCAATCACAGTATTTGGTGTTCAGATCTTTCTTCTATACCATTTTCTCATTCTGTACATCTTGTTTTTTGATCTGGGCATTTTTGCTAGTAGTTCAGGAGGTGTTTCACCGAGCAGCTCATGTAAGCAAGCACGAGGGTTTTTGGAATCCGTGGATTATCTTTGCGGTTTCTCAAAAGTTCGTCCTATCAAAGCCTTAAAAATACGAATGATGTTTCTTCTTTGATTAGTTTTTCCTATTACGATGCCATTATTTATTTTATTATTTGTAAAATTATGGCATTGATAACGGCGTGGTTTAACATTAAATAAAAATATATTATGACGCGTCTCGTAATGGTAAGTCAAAGTCAAAGCATTTATTTCAAATAGGCACATATGAGGCACTTTTGAACATGGAGTTTCTTGCCCGTTCTTCTCCATAGGTGCCTACTTCTCTTTGGAATGGGCAACTAGCTTCATATTTCTAACTGACCGACCCCTTGACAATTCAAAATTACCTGTAATTGGTTTATTTGAAATAAATGCTTTGAGTTTGAGTTTTAACGTCAATATTTACATTAAAATAGAATTGATTCTAGGCGCCCCTTCCAAAAGGTAGTTTCATATGGAGAAGGGGCAAGAAAATCCACCGTTACTCTTTTAAAATGTATCTTAACAATATTTTGTATTATTTTTAATTTTTTTTGGACCCGCGCTTACCTTTACGAGATACGTCATACGTTCTGGCGACTAAATCCACTCCACCTATAGTTTTATTATAAATAAAATTAAATATGGCTTTCCTTTGATTCGCGTATCTTTGTCTATTTCTTGGTCGACATTACCTACATTATACATAATATATACGTATTTGCGTAGCTTTGGTACTTTGTAATCATCAGTAACTTTCTTGCCGTTCCAAAAACGGAATTCACCATACGACCAACTTAGATAGGTCTTGTTAGTGACCGCAGAGGGACTGTTATCGGGTTGTTTGACGTTCACTCCCCGTTAAAGTGCCGGTGGACAAATGGCCTTATTTTTTATTTTATTTTTTCACTAATATTTCCACATTTGTAACATTTCTGTTCAAGACACTTTCTTGGTTCGACGCCAACACCACAATTTCGTTCAAGAGTATACGTGATGGGTTTTCACTCGGTCCGATCGGTAATGAGAGATTAATATACAGGGTGGAAGGGACATCGACGCACAACCGGTTACCATGAACTCAGTACATGATTCTGAATACCCTGCGTTGAAATTATTTGTCGGTTATCAAAAAATAAATGCGTTTTCATAGAAAAGTGCAATACCTACGCGGTCAAAATGTATGACGGGGGGTTCAGAATCATATACTGAGCCCATGGCAACCGGTTGTGCGTCGATGTCCCTTCCAACCTGTATATGTGATGTCAGTATCAAATCGAAAGTACACTCCAACTCTAAAAGAGCAATTATTTCCAAGAGTCATCATAATCATATGCCTAACCTTTTCTTAATTATGTTGGGGACGGCTTCCAGACTCACCAGATGCAGTCAAATACACATGAACACACACATACATCCATCCATATTTTACATGAAACAACTGCCTATCCGACCCCCACAACCCAGTTACTAGGTTATACGATACTCCTTGGTAAGAGCGGTAGTCAGGCTTCTGCCGACCAGTAACGACTGCCAAAGATCCACGAATGATAGGCCAACGGCCTGGCGTGCTTCCCGAGGCACGGATGGGTATGATATGTAAAGATGGCTATCCATCCACAGACCAAGCATAGCTTTACCTGATTCATCGACCCATGCGGCATTTAATACTTAGCGACAAGCTCATAATATTTCCAAGTGAATAATTAAATAAAAATTGACGTGAAAGTGTGTGGGTTTCTTTAATGTTTATGGACTTCCTGAGTGAAATGGCTGCCATAAAGTTGGAAATTAGTTTGTTGGTGTGTAGATAGTAGATATGGTATACTGTCGATTGGAGCCGTTTTAAGGTATGCTCAAATGTAGAATTAGGTTTGTACTACTATGTATAATTAATATATTTAATAGTTATACCACCCACTGCCGGGCAAGGTATCCCAAATCCTTTGAGGAACTCTTTTCCTGTGCTAAATTGAACGAGCCCTCGCGGTACGTGTCCACGTTTGTCTCGCCACATCTTACTGGGCCGTCCTTTTCAGACAGTCATTGTGTATTTGTTCTTGATTGACTTGAGTATTCAGAGTCTTTTGAATGATTGACGATGGTATGAATTTGTCTACTTTGATGTTAAGGCTAATTATTTAAACTGAAATAGACAATATGCCAGGCCCACTTTATAAACACATTGATATTAAAGTGACCAAAAAACAAAAGGATTTTTTGTTTTTATTTGAATATTTTTTTTTATTTAGTACCTAGTGCAAATAATAAGATGTGTCTATTTATAATGTTCCTGATTTTCATACTACAAATTAGAATATATTTTTGACATTGATGAATATTATAATTATACAAAATTACATGAATGTTTACTTTGTAGTAAGTATTATTTAGGCTTTAATTATTGTTAAATTACTCAAAGTCATCACGACTTTGCGTAATTTATGCGGCCTACCCAAATGTCCTTTTTTTGGTATTGTTCGTGGAGTCGTTGAGCCCCTCAAGTTCTGAGTTGAGCTACATGGTTACTGATAAATGATTGCACTGACTGGACTGGTCCACTCAAATCTGTGTGGTTCTTTACTTCAAAGACCATTTCAGGAATGAATATACATTGACCTCACATGGTCTGATTAAGAATATATCTGGGCTTTTAAGGTGCCTCTGACCCAAAAGAGGTTGTTACGCCATTTCTTCTCAGGGGTAGGCAGATATGTAATGTCACCTCCATTTACCTTATTTATATTACATATAAATAATATGACATGTTAAACTGATTGCGATTTCCTGTTAACATAATAAACAAATTTCATTTAATTTCTATGTATTAAAATGTGCCATACGTGAAATGACATTGCGCACGTATGTTTCAGAAACTAACATAAAATTAGGTGTAAACAAGTAAAAGAATTGTATACCACCAGAGCTCCATAGTTTTGTTCATAAAACTGCAACCATAAGAAAAGAAGTGCACGAAAAGATTTGAAGATTTTTATCGCAGGAATTAATGCAGTCGTTAGATCTGCTGGTTCGAGTAAAACCGCAGATAATAGCGGGTAGTAACAATAATTTACGAAAGAGCATTTCGTTCTAGTTTAAAAGTAGGTTTTCTTGTACTTGCCAAGGGGTAGCAATAAATGCAAGGAAAGAACGAAGTTTCGCAAAACTTGTATGCATTGACGACGCCTTCGGGGCATCTAAAACAAATAAACAATGCACTGTGTTTGAAACTTTTGAGTCTCAATTCAACGAAATTTTATCAGATAAGACGACTATTTACAAGTTAGGTAAAATAATAAAAACAGATTAGTATAATTTTGTAATATATGTATGAATTTAGAGATTAGAATTAGATTAGAACTATAATAAACACACAAATTGCAATACAAAATATTTAAATGAATAATTAAATAAGAAATATAAATAGTTTTTTCAATGACATTAATATAAGTTATTTATTTATTTTATAAATACTTTTTGTCATACAAAAAGTATTTATAAAATAAATTAAAAAAATTGTGCTAATATATGTCGTCGCCAGGCCAGGGCGCGAACCACCGTAGGCTAAACAACGCAGTGCATGTTTCAAGCATTATGGGCCCTTACATCAACACCGGACTGTGACCTATTTGCCGGATGATGGAAAGATTTGTGTCGTGAATGTTTAAGACTTATATAATGAAATAATAATTAGTGTATAATGTGTATTTTTTATTTCACATGATTGCATTCTGTTTTGTTAATAACTTTGTTATTTTCACGTGTTTGCATTTTTTTTTCTTTTTAATTGCATTTTACCTAACCTACGTAAGTAGGTATGTGTGTCACTTTTTAGTTTGTATTGCTCTGTATAACGCTTTGGGATTATATTCTGTAATGTTGTGCATGTAAACTTTTTTTAAATAAATAAATTAAATTAATGATAAATGATAAATGATTTATTTTCTGTAAATAGGTTTGTACAAACACTTTTACACGTCAATAATATTTTAAAAACTAGGCGAGATCGGCGTTTCCTATCTGACAACTCTGAGATGAAACTCCGAAACAAACTCAGAGGTCAAAGTCTCTTTTAAAGTCCAGACATAATCTTGGTCAGGTCATGTGAAGACCATGTGGATTGATGTCTGATATGGTCTTTTGAGGAAAGAACCACACAGAATGAGTGGACCTGTCCAGTCAGTGCACGCATTTGTCAGTTGTCATGCAGCTCAACACAGAACTAAAGGATCTAAACGATTCGACGAACATTACCAAAGACCGTTTGTTCGCATGTGGCGGTGTAGATGCCGCCACAGACATTTGGGTAGGCCGCATAAATTACTCAAACTGCCAGACGTTGATTAAAACTAATAACACACATTTAGTTTTTTTCTCGTTAAGAAGTAGGTTATTAACATTAAACCAGTTAACTACCTTAGCGAGGGCGCTATGTCCATTGTCAGTAACTAGCTGCTGACGTTTCAGTTTAAATAAAAGTGAAGTGTCGTCTGCAAACAACACTATATCATGATTATCCTTTAGGAGGTAAGGCAAGTCATTAATATAAATACGAAACAAAAATGGGCCAAGAATTAAGCCCTGGGCGACCCCCATTCTTACTACAGATCCAGGTGATCTTTTTCCGTTAACATCTACTCTTTGAATCCTATCACTTAAGTAAGAATTAAGAAAATCCAGAGAGGCGTGCCGTATTCCGTAGTGGTGCAGTTTCCTGATTAATGTTTAATGAAGAACACAATCAAATGCCTTGGACAAATCGCAAAAGATGCCCAAAGCATCGCATTTGTCCTCCCATGCATTATAAACATGTCGTAAAAGTTCAAAATCAGTAGTCGAACGACCCTTTGTAAAAACCAAACTGTTTATTATGCAGTAATTTGTGTTTATTAAAAAATCTTTGCATTTGATCTAAACAAAGTTTTTCAAAAAATTTACTAAAGGTGGGTAGCACTGAAATAGGTCTATAATTAGTAGGGTCTGATGTACTACCCGATTTAAACAATTGTATTATTTTACTGTTTTTCAAAAGATCAGGAAACTCACCACGGTCAATACAATTATTAAAAATAACAACTAAAGTAGCTGCTACAATATTTATAATTGACTTAGCAACGTCCACAGAATTACCCCATAGATCTGCGTTCTTTTTAACATTTAATGTGTGAAAGGTTTTAATTATATCTCTACAGGTGACATCCGCTGAGTGGTGTCGGCCATCTTGCGCGAATCGAGGTATATGTGTAGGTACTTCTGGGTGGTCCCGCGCGATAATGTCGCGTGTGATTAAAATAACAATAACTCGTAAGTTAATAATGGGAGCTGTTTATAAATTACGTCGTTGGGATTGTTATGAAAATAGCTAACAGATTATGTATAGATTAGCCCAGTTTTGCATTGAAATCTATTAGTCATTATAATTTGTAATCAGGGTGAGGGAATTTTTCCCAATTTCTTGTGTAAAATTGAACATAATTAAAAAAATATACCATTATTTCAAAAACTGTTTGTTCAATTTACATAAATATACACAATTTCACAATAATCCACTAAAAGTACGAACCTCCCAATACATCTTTTACAAGCTACAAGCTTAACAATAACATGACGTCATTTGGGCGACTCGAGCGCGTGCATAAAAAAGTGTCTGTTCATTGTTCGATTCCCAGAACACTAAAGGTTAAGTAGCTTGGGTTGTTATCTTACAATAACAAATGGTCCACATACTTATCACAAACAAAGTCTCAGCTGTTAGAAGTGTTTATTTTAACAGTATCGACTAACCAAAACAAACACTTGAAAAGAGGCGCAAAAAACATCTACTCAAACATTGAATCATAGTTTAAAATCTGTTGTATTTACTTTAAATGTATATTGATATTCTACCTTTTGAAGATATTTACAAATCGATAAGCACAATAAAAAGCCATGCTGCCTTACAAAAACATTTAAAAATCATTAACCAAAATATACACATGCACTACGAAATGCATAAGTACCTAGTACACGGATCCTGTCTGTCACATCTGAACGTGAAGAAAATTAAAAACGATAATGAAAATGAAAATAAACATAAATGAAGCATTGCAATAGACGAGAATCATTTGGAAAAAAAATGGAAAAAAAAGAATTAGAAAAAAAATGAAGAAAAAATTTATTAAAAAAAAACTGCAAATTAAAAAAAGTAGTGACTTCAAAAAAAAAACTTGTATTGATTACCTCTTTTTTCTTGAAGTCGGTTAAAAACACAAATCAGCCACCAAAGATAAGCCACCAAAAAAATATGTCGTATCCCTTAATTCAACCATCCGAGAAAAAAACACGAAACTGGCAGTATGAAGTTTATACCTTTGCCCTAACCCGGTCTGTGTCACGTCCAAAAAATGGCTTCATTGTGTTGCGTATTTTAAATTTCAATGTTACGCAAGTTTATTACGTTATTATTCAAATTAAATGCTTAATAACAATATTACGGTATGTAACAACACATGTAACAACGACATTTTGATAACATTAGTGTATTTATTATCCGTAACGGGTGTAAAACAACCGCCTAGCCGCCGTCACGGCGCACAAATTGGCGAACACCAGTTTTTGAAATTACTATTTCTGTTCAAAATCTTTATCAAACACACAACCTATGTATTAAAAACTGTTTATTACTTACCCATTCTGGACGAAACACACCGAAATCCAACACAACACTCTATAACACAAAAAACTGGAGCTTTCGAGTTGGAGCGTCGACTCGCCCGAACGCGCGCGAAATCTGTACTGAGACACGACTCTGGTTCACTCTGGTAACCGTCGTAGGAGTGTTTGAGAGACATAACGTGAGACATTATACCATCCTAGTTCTTTTCCTACACTTTGTGCAAGTTTGAGCAGGAAAGGTATAGATTAGAAATACTTATTAGCTCAAATAAGACGTCAGCGACCCGCCAGCGACCCGCCGCCAAAATATGGCTTCACAACAGATTATGATATTTTGACAGATCACATATTTTGGTTGCGTAACAAACGGGGGGCTGGAAATTAAATTCAGAATCACAAACTGGAACGTTTTCTTTAAGTAAAGACTAACAGCCTTATTTATAAAAATCTCGCTAACCATTAGTTAGTCACTGCTTAGCTAACCAATTAGTTAGCTCTAAATCAATGCTTAACTTTTCTTTATTTATAAACGCTAGTTAGCGGGTGATTAGTACAGAAACGGAATAGAGGTGAAATTATGTATTCAGCACAGATTATAATCAAAATAGTAGAATTTCAAGAATAAAGTTGTCAAACCCACGATTTTTGTATCTGTCGTGACTTTAACAGACGTATGTCAAAAATTACATCGGAACATTTTAATTTGAATATAATTATTTATTACGGTATTTCATTGTATTTGACATGGTAGCAATGAAAATAATTAGCTCCAATAATTGGAGTAAACTGGAAAAGGTATTTATCCCCGAATTTATATACACTTACTAATATAAACTGACCAAATGAATGTAAAACTGATGGAACATCAGTAGCCGAATACAGCTATGTTTTTTTCATGTCCTAGCTTGAATATACTCTTTTGGAAATGTATGTAGGTACTTGTCTCTATTATATATTACTTCTTAATTCTTATCGCTGTTGCAACAGGGTTTCAGTGTCTTTTAATAACAATTATTATACTTGTTAACAGGTACAAGTTTGACTGCTGTTATGAAAGCCACTATTAGCACCTAGCACAAATACTATTAAATCGCAAAGACGGGGAGGGAGGAGACCATTAGGGCTGAGACTACGTGGAATTGAAGAGAAATGAGAGTGGCATGAGAAAAGAATGGCACAGTCCATGTCTTCAAAAATAGGGAATTTATAACAAAAATGTTACTTTATTAAATATAAAAATAAATTCTTTCTACAAAATGTCTTGTTATTTGTGTGCCACGTGGCTATTCTTATAGTGTATGGCCTTAGAACTGGCGTTATAAGATTAAGGGCACATGGGATTGGATAATAACTATCTCCTATGAGCTTCCTCACAAACTCATACTCTTCAAACCTCATGAGTCGGTACCGACTGAGCCTATTCCTGTTTGAGTTTTCCCTATAGATCCTTTCATCATGTGTACTTCGAATGAAGAAAATGTAATGCAGATAATCATTTTCGTAACGGATTTTAACGAGCTTTGTAGGTCTTCCTTGGTCTACTTGCCGCTGGCGTTTAAAAATGTTTTTTTTTTTCTGCGTCGTTCTGAAAGGTCGTAAAAGATTGTCGAATTCCATATTTACTAAGGCACAGCTCGATATTAGGACCAAATAACCTCGAGGCAAACAATAATCCTATTGAATCGATCAGCTGACTCAAATAAAAACCGCCATATTGCCTCTTAGCATCCTCTTAACAAGCTACCGATGGTGTTTAAATTTGACAGCTACTAATCAATTGGTTAGCGAACTCTTAGCTCTAAACAACGTTTATGAATAAGAATTTGGCTAAACATTTGCTTAACAATTGCTTAAAATTTAAGACACGTTTATGAGTAAGACTGTAAATGTTTATTACTGACATGCCATTTGCTGTGTCATATCACCAATATTAGATGAAGAGTAAGCATGTCAACATAAAGCTCTTAACGTTATCTGTGTTTAGTTTTATCAATAAGTTTAAATGGTGAACGATAATTTGTTCCTTTCCCACAGCACTAAATAAAATAGGGATAAATCTAACATCTCTAATGCCTCTTAAGTGATTCTGTAAAAATCTCAACGTGAAGACTTGCGTGGAGTGAGCTGTCAGTGACATGCCGTCTTGGTCAATGCCTAGCATCAGCGGCTGTGACAGCTCCACCTAAGTTTTCACGGTGAGATGGTTACTGAATAGCACTACAGGATTTCATTAAAGCTTGACCCGTTTCAAGAATATTAGACGCACGTACAATCACATATTCACAATAGAGTCTATAATTATCTGTCTAGCCTTTTCAACCTAACTATATTGAGGCAGGCTTCCAGTCTAATTGGATGGAGCTGAATACCAAATGGTATCATACATGGGGCAATTGCAGTCTATGTCAGACCAGGTTACTAGTCAAGATAAATCCAACCTTTGTTCAAAGGCATATTATTCCATAAAGAACTACTTAAACGATAAGAACAGTTGGTCGCTGTGATTAACTCAAGACAATGTTCGTGTTCTTACTCCAGAATCAGCTAACCTACTGACAGGGTATATGAGTTCATATACGAGTATTAGTTTTTTTGTTTTATTTGACGGTATAAGACAATTATTTTGTTATCTTCATCCATTATTGACATGTTCTACTCATTAAAATGTTTTTCAATGAGCTGTATTGCATTAAGTGGTTAGCTAGCGACCTCGACATTTGATAATATTATTCTTGCCTGAGCAACCGGCAGCAAGTTCGTCATGCTCCCTTAGATGTCACTGCTTGCGGTAGCGTCGGGGGTCGGGTTTCCTCCTTCCCTTAAAAATGGCGAGGGAGGTAATGGCTGATTGTGCGTTACGCTTGTGAGCGGGTGCGACTTGTGGTGACTGGTCGTCTTGCTGTTCATGGTTTTATTATTGTTACATTAATTGTTCTGTTAATTTTATTTACTTTTATGGTCCTAGTTTTTCATTTATTTATTTTATTTGTTTGTACATTATCCAGTATTGCATATGTAAGCTGCCATGCCCTTTAGGCCTAGAGGCTTTTATTTATGTATTAAGTTTTGTTAAAAAAAAATGGAATTGGCGTGGCTAGCTGACATAAATTCGCACCTTTATTCAAAAAAGTAATAACTCAAAATTTATGTTTTTTGGGAAAACGCTTTCAAAGTTTGACATGTTTACCTTTGCGGCTTCAATTTATCACAAAAAAATTAATAAATAGTTTAGGTTTTTTCTAAAAGTAGGGATAGGTAGGGTAATTAATAAACTAGTAGATTATCGTACAAAATATCATATTTTTCATCAGAAAGACGCATTAATAAATGTTTAAAAAAAGTTCGTTGTTATTTCACTTTTCAATAAAATATTTAAACAAATAATTTAGATTCGGGCGGAGTTATTGTAAATGTTGCAGTTTAATATTAAAATCATCTAGCAAGTAGACGAACTATATAATTTTGTTGCATTGTTAACATATTATGCATAAACTGTCAGAGAAAATGTTCGTAATTGTTTCTTTGTTAATTTTAATTAATGTTTAATTACATAAATATTTTTCATAAAATAAAGACGTGCTTTTTAGTTTGATCATTATTTATTATCAAAAATGGTCTAAATGGAATGTAGAACCTCATAAAAACACAACTTATAATATTCTATGTAATTATAAATCAAAACAAAACATTTCTAAAATCTTCTTCAAAAGTTTTTTGAGTAAGTATAATGAAATTAACAAAATACACAATACTTATAAAAATGGAGTGTTTGAGTCTAGCTCATTTTTGTTTTATTGTCATAAAAATCACACCATTAAATCAACGAAAAAAAAGAGTTTTCACTTATTGAAATATGCGGCTTCAAATGTTATTTCTGTCGTTGATTAAAATTTCATCTTATTTCTTTTGTTTCTTACATTAACTTTCTTCCTAGTTTTCATCCTTGCATTATGTTTTTTAGAATAAAAAGGTAGGATTTTCAACATTCTGTCCATCTCTGTATTGCTCGTTAAATTATATCCCCATTCTTCATTCATTCTTCAATTAGAGGGATATACTGGTTGGGTGTATAAATTGGGCCAGATTTTTTGTTCTTCTCCACCTCCCTCTCGATGAGGCTATGTTACGCTATCAGCCTCGTTCTGCGTGTGTCCCCGTACCATAAATTTATGAGTTATACTCTTTATGGTGCTTCTTGGGTCGAAAACTACAAAATAAAATTCAGTTGTCATATAGTATGTTGTGTATATGTTATATAAGTAACTTCTTCGTTAGTACACTTCCGTTGCTTTTCTTTAAAATCGTTGTATAAATATTAAATAGTTTGGCTGCCATCTATTGTCTATTCCTTTGTGGCTCTTACGTAGTGAGATTCAATCTTAGGAATTTAATTTATGTGCTCCATGATCGCAGCTCGTAATTCGGGGTATTTTTTTCTATGATTTTGATGTTTTCCTCTCAAATCATTGAGTGAAAAATCATTTACGTTTATTTATTTTGTACCGTAAATATCATACAGTCCTAGATGTTTACCGCGGCCTTTTAGAAAGTTTCGCAAACTCTAATCTAAGTGTTGCCGACTATAAAATTAAATGCTTTGAAAGCGATCAGCACATCTAAAACGCGTTAAAGAGCTTTCTGTGTCAATATTCCATAGAAAATAATGGCACTGATAGCCCTTAAACCTAGTTTATGCGCTGATCGCGTTCAGTTTCATTGGTGAATCCACCCTGAGCTGGAATATTTTCAATAACGTCATCGTCGTCTGTTCATCAACAGTCACGTGGTGTCTAGCAATTATTACTGCTGACCGAGGGTTTGTCTGGTGTGATGATTCCGAACTATCAGAGTCTACACTTGACGACAATGAGCTCGAAGACTAGGTTGAGGATGATGAAGATCGATACACATTAATATTATGTTCAGTCAAGGTGATGTCACTATCATAATAACGAAAAATTAAATAAACAGTATTTATATATAATTGAATCCAACAAATAAATAAATAAGTTGACATTAATAATATAATTTTTATAATTTATTTCCTACCTCACATTATACCATTAATTATATTCCGAGAATAAAGGAATAACTGAT
Source organism: Dasypolia templi (assembly GCA_963555695.1). Lineage (NCBI taxonomy): Eukaryota > Metazoa > Arthropoda > Insecta > Lepidoptera > Noctuidae > Dasypolia > Dasypolia templi. Next base: position 16,039,343 of record OY743157.1, read on the forward strand.
AAAAATACTCATAATTTTATTACAATGTACTAATATTAATGTAATAAACAGACAGATATAGTTTAAATACAGGGTGGAAGGGACATCGACGCACAACCGGTTACCATGCACTCAGTACATGATTCTGAACCCCCCTGCGTCGAAATTTTTTGTCAATTCCCCAAATTTTTGTCCCTTATTTGTCCCAAGAAAAATCATTGGGTTTCTCATATTAGTCTAGTTCATAACTATAGGCCGGTAAAGTATTTCCATACTCCGGTGTTGTATTGTCAAAAATAAAGCCCAATATTTTCCGTGCCCTGAAAGACATTCTAAAAGAGGACAAGGAGTATCTATTATTTAAAATCCCTTACAAATGCTGCTACTCGTATGCACAAATTAAATAATTTGTTTAATTTGTGTGTCTCCCATACACAAATTAAGCATGTGGGATTTAAAATACGCTTTCTTTATTTAACTAAAAGAGTAAGAAGAGAGAAGTGTAAATAAAACGAAGTCATAACTGAAAAATTAAACAGTAAACAGGAACAAACCAAAAAAAAACTCAAATAATACCTATTCCCTTTTTTTTTTTTTTTTTTTTGTGTATGGCATCTCGTAGTTGACCTTGAGAGGTCGTGACTACTTAACCGGACTATGTATTCCCTTTAGATTTGCTCATGCTTTTTATTGTAAAACTGAATCAACTTCAAATGATTTCGTAATATGATACGAAACAATTTACACAAAACAGAAATATGTCGCAATAGTATCCAAATAAATTACGTCTACTTGTCTATTATAGTGAAATAAGTCAAACAATTGCACTTTATGAATAAATAAAAGCATGTCAAATGATCACCTGATAGTATTACAGCGATCTTATTTCGTTATACTGCGTTTTTTTTTAACTTTCTTCTGAGATCTTACCTTCAGCTTAGTCGGCGCATCACTGAATTCGATCACTTTACCGGTACCAAGTTGTTCGCGCGGGTTAGTCAAAAACAGAACTACAGTCATTCATCTCTGTCATTTTCATCGTATCTAGTCGGCTGTTGGACTGGACGTATTCTCCGTGCGCTAATAAGTAAATTTTGAGTTATTTCTTTTTTTAATAAAGGATGGCAATTAATTTAATTCAATGTTTTGGTAATTACTTATAATTGTATAAAATCCAGTTCTTCTAACCGAACAGGCAGCTGTGCTGCTGGGGAGTTTGTAGCGCCACTTCTTCTTCCCAGTTACACACAAGGAAGTGGTGAAGGGCGGGCGTTTTGGGGGACTGTCTTATGTCATTTTGACGTTCGAAAAATGCAGATTCTCAGCCTAATTTGAATAAATGACTTTTGATTTTGACTAGATAACATGATAATAGATTGGTTGACAGACTTTCGAGCTTCTGCCTACCCGTAAGGACTACAAAGATCAAGAGGTCTCCGTATTGTAATATATGGTACCCCCCCCTTCAACGGCAAACCTCGGCAAGCGCGCCTTATTATTTAGCCACGAACCAATACAGCCTATTTATGTCTGACTAAAGGATGCAAGGCTCGCTAGTCAGACGATTTTACGATCACATTTCAAAAATACTATTTCTTGCGGATCTCTTTTTTACCTTTTGCTTCGTTTCGGATTAAATAATAAGAACCAAAAAAACGAGCGACGCCATGTTTAAAATTTTATTCGATCTACTGGGCAGTATTGTTTTTTCAGTATTACACCTGTTCTAAGCCACATTGGTCTTGCCATTATGATTCAAACGAAAGTTTCAAAACAGTTATACTTGTCTAATGCCTTCTACTGGTTGGAGGCGCGCATAGCTGAGGGGGCTCGCGGAACAGCGGTATCATCATCGGGCGTCGTCGGCGGCTGAGGGGCGCACGGGGGCAGCGCGGGCGCTCTCGCGTCCTAGCGCTCCGAGCGTCGCCTCACTTACAATCTTACCACGACAAAGGTACTGCGTTATTCTTAAAACTCTTGTATATTCATGCATTATACCAGTTTGTTGCTTAGTCCACGTATTTTATTTATTCGCTCCTGGAACTGAGCAGTCGACGTAGATTCGTCAACATATGGTCCTTCGCAAGTAGAACATCACAGCGGCAAGATTTGGAGTTTGCAACAATACAAGACCCAGACGTTCGTGGACATTTACCCCACGTCCCTTTGTTAGAAAAAAAAGAGCAGATTCATCGTCGCCTACGGTTGAAGATTTGAAGTTGCAACTGGCATTGTGGATAAGGATGCGGATATTCGTGAGATCGTTTCAATTATTCCTTTTTTCTGTCTATTTCCCATTCTTTTTTTTCTCAGTTTTTTGTTTTTATAACGCTGATCTTTCTATTATTTACCGTTTCATTGCCCTATTGAGTTGGTTAATAGCTAATTTCATTCACTTAGATGTTTTTTATAGCGTCTTTTAGCTTCTTATGCAAAATAATTGCTCGCTTGTCACTACTTTTATACCTATAACGGTTAGTTAGTGCAAAGCATAGCGTGACCTTGACACAATTACAAGGCAACAGCTGTTTGTGTTGTGCGTTGTTTAGTGCGCTGCTTTGTATACAGTTAGTTTCGAGCTTATTTCATTTGTTGCATTTTTACCGGTATCATTTAAACCGTTATTTTAAATTAGACTTTTTCTGCGAAGTCATTTTTGTATTACGCTAAAATGGCGGACAAATTGGTGAAAAAACGCAGTTCTATGAAAGCAAAGCTTACCAACTTTACTGCTTATTAAAATGTGCTTAAAAGCTGCGACAATCTTTCCAATTTGCAAATAGTCGAACTAGAAACCCGCGTAGACAAGTTTGAAGCCATGTACGCCGAATTTGACGAATTACAGACGGAGATCGAGGTGTCATCGGACAAGCCAGACGAGGCCTACGCAACAAGAGGCCAGTTTGAGCAGCAATACTTCATCTGCGTTGGCGCGGAGTTTGCTATCCGGACCGGATGGCAAGCGTCACCGAAGTAACTCCGCAGGTTCCGTGGCAGGGTCTGAGGCAATGATGTCAGGTGGGACTAAACATAATTTTGTTAGATGACCTAAAATAGATTTACCACGCTTTGAGGGCAGTTATCAGTGCTGGCTAGAGCTTAGGGACACTTTTGTTTCTTTAATTCACGATAGTGTTTGTATCGACAGCATAAATAAGTTCCATTATCTACGCGCTTCTTTAAAAGGCCAGGCAGCGATGTTTTTAAAAATATAGATTTTAAGGCGGATCATTACCAATTAGCATGGGACTTATTGTGTCAAAGGTACAATAACAGTGGTCTTCTCATATATAAACATTTGCAGGCTTTATTCGATGTCGAACCAGTCACTACAGAATCTAGTGTCGCTTTGCGTCGTCTTATAGATGTTACTAACAAAAATATAAGAGCGCTCAAGTCTTTGGATGAGCCTACTCAGCATTGGAATACTATCATTACATACATGATGTCAATTAAATTAGATTCAAATACTAGTAGGTATTGGGGAGAGCATCGAAATACCTTATCTGGTACTCCTACACTTGCTCAGTTTACTACATTTATAAACAACAAGGCTGACTTACTGGAAACATTGGAAGATAGTAACAAGCATAATAATAAAACAAACAATAAAATTGGTAAATCCAAAAGTTTTGCAACAGTGTCACAGAATTTAACAAATAAAGGTAAGAATAACACTAATTGTAGTTCCGAGAAAAAAAGTTCAAATGTCCTCTGTGTTCTGGCGATCACTTTCTATACGTTTGTGACTCTTTTAAAAGGTTAACAATAGAAGAACGTAATGAAAAGGCCAAGGACCTCAAAGTTTGCATGAACTGCCTAAGATTGGGCCATAATGAAAAAAGGTGCAGAATAACCCAGTGTAGGTACTGTGCAGCTAGGCATACCAACCTATTGCATATGGAACGTACAGATACCCCTCCCTCACAAACCCCAATGCCTAGTACCTCGGAAAGTATTGCTCTTGCTGCTAACGCATCAGCCAATGTGCAACCAAATACTGGCTCTTTTGTTTTACTTTCCACAGCGCTGGTGAAGGCGGTGAGCGCCAACGGTGAAAGGTGTGACGCAAGAACCCTACTGGATAGCGGTAGTACAGCCAATTTTATTACCGAGAACTTATGTGATAAGCTGCGTTTGTCCTGAAACGGCACAGGCTCCACAATAACGGGTATTGGCAATCAAACTAGTACTAGTGCACAATCTTGCAATCTAATAATCGAGTCTAATTGCGGTGACTACTCGGTTTACATTGACTGTTTAATTTTACCAGAAGTTGCACATCTTTTGCCGTCAACTCCAGTAAGTTTAAAGCAAATAACCATACGGTCTGTTGGTCTGCAGCTGGCGGATCCGACATTTAATACTTCATCAGCTGTAGACATATTGGTTATTGTAGATGTTTTATGGAGCATCATATCAGCCAACCACATAAAGCTTGGCAGGAACCAACCGAGGTCATGTGAGAGTAGACTAGGATGGTTAGTTTCAGGCTCAGTAAGCTATCACTCATGTACGTCCCACTCACATTTCTGTAATCTTGCTAAAACCAATCCCAGCACAGATTTGTCAAAATTTTGGGTACTGGATACAGTTTCTGAAAAGCACACCCTTTCTTCGGAAGAAAGGGCTTGCGAAGACAGTTTTTATAAGAATACAAAACGTAAGGACGACGATCGTTTTGTGGTCATAATACCTCTTAAGTCTGATCCTTCTGCCAACAAAACGCCGTTTTTATCGCTAGAGAAACGATTTGAACGTGATCCTAAGTTCAAGTTAATAATTATAATAATAATAAAGAAAGAAATTGGCAACACCAACGTCAACACGTCACGAAATTTGTTAAAATTATTTTCAATTACTTATATTCATTTTAGACGCAGTTTTTATTTTTTCTGAGTACCCCTTTTTTTTTTTTTTTTTTTTAGAAGATGATGGGGTTACCACAGTAAGTAGCCAATGCAACGACCGATTGAGGAGCGCACTGGAGGATGCGTTTCGCGAGTATAGATCCACTCCGACCGTACTTAGACCGCGATTACCACGCCTACCTATGCACAAAAATAATAGGGCGCTGGTGTGTGCCCTTTTTTTTTTTTTTTTTGGGAGGGAAATCATCAAATGACTTCTCCCGCTCTCTTGTGTCAGACTTTTACTGACTCTAACCCACCCGTGTTCCTTCAGTTGCCTGTGCCAGGGCCACGGTTTTCTCTTTAGAACTACCCGCGACCCTGAGGCGTCGGCCCTATCGCACCCCGTCACATTGTGCTGACATCTCTTTGAGGCGCGCGTGGAACACGACGCGCCGTCGACGCGGGCCTGGTCCTTACCGGACGGCGAGCTACCCGTCCGGTAAGTGCGGGGGTCGAGGCTTTTTAAATGCGAAGTCCCTCCACAACCGCGAGGTGTGCAGTCTCAGGGAATATTTATTTAAAACCGAAATGGGTATGCACCGCGATGGGTCGCAGTGGACAAGGGGCTAACTCCGCTCTCCACGGCTAAAGGGAACTGGCACAAACCTGTAGTACTTACTTCCGATGACCGCAAGGCGGTATGGCAAAGCAAGGAGCTTCACGGGCGCTTCTATCGGGCTCTTCATGAGCCTGATGTAGATTTCCTAGCGTCGTCCGTATCCTGGCTACGTTTTGGTGACCTTTTCGGGGAAACTGAAGGTTTCGTCTGTGCAATTATGGAACGTTCCTTCCTAGAAGATTTGAAGCTAACACAGGTTACAGCAGTCTTGGGGTGCCCTGCCGACTCGCCGTCTGCGTACTGGCCCATAGTGCTGCTCGACGAGGTGGGCAAGCTGTTCGAGCACATACTCGCAGCCCGCCTCGTCGGCCACTTGTGTAGAGAGGGGCCGGACCTGGACGAGAGCCAGTTCGGCTTTCGGCATGGGCGCTCTACCATCCACGCTGTGTCGAGGGTGAGAGTCCTGGCGGAGGAAACAATGTCCCGGGGCGGGGTGGTGGTGGCGGTGTCCTTGGACTTCTCCAACGCCTTCAACACCCTGCCCTGGAGCTGCATACGGGAGGCACTGCGGTACCACCGCGTGCCTCTCTACGTCCGCCGCATCGTGGGGGCTTACTTAGCCGGAAGGTGTGTCACCTACCTGGGACGCGATGGCGGAAACCAGCGCCAGGTGTCCCGTTCTGTGGAACATCGGGTACGACTGGGTGCTGAGGGGCTAGCTCCCGCCGGGCGCAGACCTGAAGTGTTACGCGGACGACACGCTGGTCATGGCCCGGGGGAGTTCGCACAGGGAGGCAGCGTTGCTCGCGACGGCGGCGGTCTCACTGACGGTGAGCTGCATGCAGCGCCTCATACTGGAGGTGGCCCTCAACAAGTCGGTGCTTTGACTAATTAAGTTTTAGGAAATCTTAGGGTCACCGAAGAGAGTCATGGCAATTTAGCTGGTCCGGGGATACCGCATGGTCTCCAGCCAGGAGCCTCCTTGCCGAATGCCCCAATGGGATCTGAAGGCAAAATCCCTCGCATACATTTGGGGGTGGTGCGAGGAGGCAAAACGCCGCATAGCATACGGTGGAGGTCTGCCCAGCTTGGGCGGAGCACCGCGAAGCAGTAATGCTTGCGAAGGATCAGGCAGAGCGCGTGAGGGAGAGAAGCCCTGCAGGAGATGCCCTGAGCGTCGGGAATCGCCAGGAGATTCCCGGTCACCGTCGGCGCTGGCTTGCGGACGGCGAGCTACCCATTGCTCGCCGTCCGCAAGCCAGCGCCGACGGTGGAAAGGACCAGGCCCGGGTCGACGGCGTGTCGTGTTGCTGTTCCTCAAAGAGATGACAGCACTAAATGACGGGATCCGATAGGGCCGATTCCTGCCAGAGTCGCGGGTTGTTCAAAAGAGATACCGTGGCCCTGGCAAAGGCAACTGAAGAAACACGGCTAGGATTTACTCAGCAAAAGTCTCACAAACCCTCCCGCTCCACCCAGAGCGGGGGAAGACATTTGATTATTTCCCACCCAAAAAAAGGGTCCCTGAGGACTATACCTACTTATTTGTTCAAAACTTCGAGACATTTCAAATTGTCAAGATATTGTAGAGATATAACATAGAAAAATTGCGTAGATATTCGTGAACCTAACTTTGTGCTAAATAACATGAACAAGGAATTGCGCCAAAAGTTTCGAGTCTTTGTCTGTAGCAATATTATTGATTTAATGTAGTCACATATTTATGATGTCACAGATTGTTTTAAATTTATTGGAAGGCAAAGCTGTTTAGAGTTTTATGAACTAAATATATTTCTGATTAATGAACATGCTCAGATATTATAGAACTGTACATCACTCTCTAATTTTGTAGTATACTTGAACTTAATTATACTAAGTGGGTTATGGCTCATAGTTGCATATGCTTAATTGCTGATTATGCCTCATTGTTGATTATCGCCTCACCGTTGAGTATTACTCATTGTTTACCATGGTTGGTTGTGAATTATTTGAAAATAATATCCTTATCTAAGCAATGTTGATTAAATATATAATAAAGTTAAAAATACCTAATGATCCAGAACATATTGTAATTTACTTACCCACAGAATTGTTGCAGACAGCTTTAAACATCTACTCTGTTTAATGAATTATATTTCAGGTCGCCTTGAAAATTAGAATCAAGTTCTAATTTTATGAACAGCAATCTTCTCATAATTACCCACCCGCCGGTAGCTGACAGCCCAAAGCTGCAATAATTAGTTTACCTGATTCAGTAATCCTTTCAGGAAAACCCAGTGAATGTAAGTGTATGTGGAACTACGCTGTATAGGGAATAAAGCTGTTCCTTATCGTATGATCTCTAAAACAATTGATACATTTGGTTGCCAACACACAGAAGATAATGTGAAATATTGTACATACAAACATACATAAACTCACGCCTTCTTCCCATGGGGGTAGGCAGAAACCACAGAACGCCACCTGCTACGATCCTTACATACTCCTTTTGGCTCGTTTACGTTCATACATCTGGTCAATAAATGGGAAATATTGTATCTTTACAAAAAACAACTAAAAGATCGCGATGTTATATAGCTGTGTGTAGGAAATAATACTATGTTTCATCAATCATATTTTAGATCGCCGTGAAGTAAAACTAGAATCAACACTTCGCTTAACAGGTAAGCTGGTTTGATATTGGGTTATTGAGATAATGTCGAAGGACTGCCATTCAATAGCTATACTTGATTAAGATGTAGACAACGTGACAACGTGGTTGCAAAGAATACAATCTATCCGAACAAGTGATGATTGTAGACCAATTTCAATCAACAATCATCAGTTTTTTTTTCTTTTAGCTCATATTGTATGGGTCTTCGATTCCAGCAGCCTAATTGCGCAAGACACTTTTAATTACAATAAGACGTATTTTGAAGGAAATTTCTAATCGATTTGTTATATATGTTTGATAAATTCGTCTGCTCTACAACGTTAATCACGCCATGAATTTTGCTGAATTATCAAAAAGAAAGACAATGCCATTATTAGACAAAGGAATGCTCAGTTGCAGATTGAAGGCTGAATTTATCTGAAATGTAACATTGATACTTGTAACATTACTACGCAATGTTCAGTGTAAGCAATAATGTCTGATGCTGTCAACACAGCAAGTGGCGTCCCCTCGTTTTTTCATGAAGTTACTGGAATTACCGCAGAGGTCGATTAGGAGTGACACTGGCTGGTGACAGGCACTCTAGCGAATGTCGTATTGATGGTTACGTTGCAACAGTCACCTGATGGCAGAAATAATGTCTGGGGAGCCGCTGTCGTTCTACGTCCGGGATGAAGTGCTATAAAACGGCATAATCCTCATGATATTGTAGCTGCTATGAACTTCTCCTGCGCCGCTTATTCAAGCTTTGTAATCAACACATGTCATCTAATCTTAGGATAAATAGATTTCTGTCTCCTATGCTCTTATTATTTTTAATTTTTCTTTAAAATGTTTCACAAAACCTCGTACTGAGGCAATTAAAAAGAAAACGAATATTTATATTTCTTTTATATAAAAACATGATTTATTTTACACAGAATATTAAATGCAATACAATGGCATAACTGCATTAATTTTATCACGGGCACATAAATTTAAAACAAATAATAATGTGCTAGTGAAATGAAAATAAATAATTTTGTGACTCGAATAGTAAAAATTGATCCAAATTCGAAATTACACTTTTACAAATCACTCCAGATAAGTCTTTGCTCCAAACTTTAAAAAAACTTTATTTATTAATACTGTTTGTTGTTTTTAAAATTCGCAGTCGTTCTAAACGAAACCAGTTCCACTTCCAACCTAATTCAAATTTCGATTCACATTCATTCGTCAGTCAAGAATCGAATACTAAAATCGAGATTCTATCTATCATAGATCGATCCATACTTTCATTACATACACTTGACATTATTCTTTTATCTGCTACCGACGAAGCTGTTTTGTCTCTGAGGATAGGTCTGCGGGTTGCGTCTGAAGTTCTCATACTGTCTCCAGTTCAGGTACCAGAAAGGTTGGTTGTCAACGGGGAGTGAGTCCAATCGGTTGATGAGATTCCTGTCACCCCTAGCGTCAATAGGGTAAGCTTCATCCTCGCCGAACCTATTGGATATTAGGTCTGTTTCTGCTGCTGGGTATCCGATAGGCCTCAGTCCAGCGTAAAATGGCCTTTGACCCTTCACAACAGCGATGAGGACTGTGAGAGCAAGGACGATTTTGTAGGCAGACATTTTCTGTGAACAAAGAAAACAAGAATTAATAAAATTATAGGTGATGATAACTTTGCTAGTCTTTAAGCGGACTTGTTTTTGTTTTAAACCGGTTGCTGGCACGATTCTTTGGAGAGCAAATTATAGAAATAATAATCTTTTGCATAAAATTGCAATCTTCCTCAGTGAATGTTGTTTCGAATGGAACACAATAGTAAAAAAGATAAAAAACGCTCAACTCTTATAATTATGAGAGAAAAAAGCTTTTATGTACTCAACATCTATTGTCTGATTTTTTATAGCCCACTTATTGAGAAAAATATTTCTGCTTGCAACAACATAACAAGCACTTTTAATAAACCTAATTAGTGGATTATAATTATTTTGTATTTTTGTTATATAATAGTACTTTTTTTATTGTGCGTTTAAATATTCACCATTTTATCCTGATTGTTGTATCTAATTGAATTATAACCTACATCATTCAACCAAAACTTACAAAATTCACTTGACAAAAGGCCTACAAAATTGTCAATCCTTTTCAAAGCGTTTCGTATTTCTACAACTGTCAAACAGAATTGACATACGTTTTTCGGTAGCTTTAGACCGTTTAATACATTTAGACTTTTCCATCATCGTTAGCGCTGATAGAATAGCACTTTGTCTAGGCTATCTAGTCTGTTTACTCTTGAAACAAAATAACAAATCACCTATTAAACTAGCTTAAGAGAGTTCGGAATAGTCGGCGGACGAAAAAAACAAATGAACAAAGCATTTACCTTTGATATGATTTAACGCACAACAAACAACAAAATCAAGGTGAATGCACCAATGATTGTCACGGTCTCTCTCGGTACTAAATGCGAACTGTGACTCGATACAACTGAACACTGTATAAATATGAACTGGCGAGTTATCGGGGCCATCGCTGGACACAGACTTCACTATTAATAGACTGGTCGACAACTTTTGAAATTGGAAACAGTGTGCCGCTGAATTTTGATTTTTGAATGTTGATGGCTGAGTTGGTTTTCTAATCAATGGTGTATGCCCACAAAACGGCGTCATAAATCAAAATCCAAAATTTTGATTTATCACGCCGTTTTGTGGGCATCGGAACTTATAATAAAAGCTTTTCAAGGTTTAGGTACTTATTTTATTTATGCTTAGTTCAACAAAAAAGATCTTAACAATTTATCTAATGGTATAAGTATATAATTATGTAGTCAATTTAATTTTTATGTCACAATTTTTGCATATCTGCGTCTGATCGCATTGGTAATAAATTCAATGAAAAATATACTCGAGAAAGCTCGTATAATTTAACACAACATCAAATTATATCTACAAAAACAATCACAAATTATAAAGTGACAGCTCTAAACAATTTATAGTGCGCGTAAAAACCCCATTCAACGCTTTACGCTGGAATACTCGTCTCGCCGGTGAATGACGTCACATCATATCAAGTTCGTCACAGTCAATCATCATTGACCAATCAAGATAGACCCCTGTTGATTCACTCAATCACTGCCCTGACGTCCACTTTGAAAGACTCGGAAAGAGGAACGGTAGGTCAATTTAAATTGGTTATTAAGCGCAAGCGTTTTGAGTCATTCGTGAGGTAATATAAACATTCGCAAGTCATCGTTTATCTAACACACCCTCCGCCGTACTAGTGGGTTTTTTCGGTGTTATAACTAATGTTAAATAATACAGAAGCCGCTAGTACGACTTATTGTATAGTAAATTTGCGGTTGCCTACTGACCCAGTTTTAAGAAAGAAAATTGAAATTACGCATGAAAAAGTAAATAGTTAGCAAAATCCTGGATTTTCTATCAAAATGGAAGGGGTTGGAACAAACACATGTGTCGGTCCCATCAGAATTCATTTGACAGTCTTCACGTTTATCTAATCTGAATTTCAGCAATGTAATAAAATAATAGTAGCAGGCCATCTTTTAGAATACCAGTTGATATTGATCAGCAGCGAGGCGACAAAGGTCGGAATCTCTAGTCGAGATGGGCGACTTGAGATCTCACGAGATTTGTCAAGATTTTAAGACCGAGAGTTACTTTCCACGAGATTGAATCTCGCAAAGAAGGCTCATGGTCTCGCGAGCTTTGAGATCTCTCTTTCCTAGTCTACTTCAAAAATCGTTGGGAAAGGCATTGGAAGGAGATGAACGTCAGTAGAATATATTATCTACTCATTGATCTATGAAAATACATTTTCCAAAAAGTTTGTTCAATTTTAGTTGAACAGTGACGAGATCAAACAAATCTGTTGAAAAACGATACAAGCTCCATATATTTGTATGGGGTTTTACCAAGGTTACTAATAAGGTCAATCGACTCAACCCACAATAGAATTGTGTTACAAAAAAGATTGCATCTCATGTTAGAATTACTCATGCATTGTCATTCAAATGTCATTTCACATTAGTATACTTCGTAAATGCTTGACCGGTTTTGACAACGATTCCCAGTTAATTGAACGGTTGAAACTATGTAATTGTCAAAAAGATCTTGTTATTAATAAAATTAAATTCATCCTTTAGTTGTGATAAAGCAATCATGAGAAGGACTGTGCTAGGAAATATATTTTGAATTGTATTTTACAATGCGAAAGAGCTGCTTTTTTATGGCTGATCCACTTCCTGCTGGCTCAATGGCAAATCGTGATAAAAAAAACAGACAAGCACGCACAGTAAAGGGTTCCATAGTTGGTGTGACATTTAACATTGTAGTTGAAAAACAGTTTCTCCCATACATCGATATACGTCATCGATCAACTCTCTAACTGTAAAACTAAGTTTGTAATCACAAAAATAAAAATGTGAAATCTTTTAATTAGCGATTTTCAGACTTTCTTCTTTACTTGTGCTGTTAGTCACACCTACACTACCTATATGTGCACTCACACAAATGCAAAGCTCAACTTAGGCCTCGCAGACAGTACCTTTACACGTTCCTGCGAAAAAGGGTTCTGACAGACGGACAGACGGACGAACAACAAAGTGATCATAAATACGTTGCTTTTGCTTCGCATCGTAGTTACGTTTACAGACACCTACTTTTTCAAATCATTCAAGTACCTGTGTACGTAATATTGGTGTTCCCATGACTAAAATAATTTACCAACAGAATTCAGAATTCTCAGTTGGTACGAATGCGATTAGTAGTAATACCATGATTAGTAATCGTACTATCGTCATTAGGTAATTTAAGTAGATTATATTTTAAACCGATGATTAGCTGTTAATTTTAATACTTAAATCCAGTGTTTTTTCTTAAAGCTTGATAGTACTCGAACTCGGGTGCGTTGGAAATGGTCGTCTATTAATAGATGATTCGCTCTCGCGACTGCCACAGAGGATTTTATCAAGATCTATGCAACAGAAAAATTGTTAGTCGCTGAATCATATAGGTAGTTCAGATTTTTCTTTTCTTGACGCTTTGTAATTTAGTTGAATAGTTTATTCTCTACGCTCAAAACAGTATTTGCATAAACTGCATTGCAGTACATTTTCCTTTAAATCAGTTCTATTACAAGATTTGCAAGTAACAAAACTTGTTTTAACAAATTTGGTTCGAAACCATAATAGGGATGTTAAATTTTTTTTTTTCAACAAAAACAATTGTTCGCAAATAGTGTGAAGAATATTTAAAAATGTAAAATAATAAAAATTGCCAAGCTATAAACGTCTTAAAATAACCGTTACACAAAGACATTGCTATCGTAGAAGTGACGTCACGACTATGTAACTTCATACTAGCGCCATACATTGTCCGTACCGCGCGACAAGGACTGGAATAATACCCTCCAAAAACTTTTAAAGCGTGTAGATTCTTTAAGTTTATATCGATTTTACAGATTATTTCTTTGATCTCATTTTACAGGTGTCTTCTTTGAAATTACATTATTTGTTCGAAGATTTCTAATATTAGTCATCATCCTAATTGTGTGAGCCCGACTCGCTCTTGGCCGTATTTTTTCATTGGTTTGACTATTAATAATGAATTTGGTATGCTAAGTTGTTTATTATATACAGAGTGGAAGGGACATCGACGCACAAACTGATACGCCCTGCGTTGAAATTTTTGGCCGGTCATTTAAAAAAAATTGCTGTGCCAAACATTTTGACGGCGTGTGTATTGCACTTTTCTAAGAAACAGCAGTTTTGATAACCGATGAAAATTTTGAACTCCAGTCTAAAATCTATATATCCTATCTGTCTCTGGACATACAGAAGCCAAGAAAATAATAATATTTCTGCCGCAATAACATTGCAAAATAATAATTAAATTCAAGAGCAAACAGGACAACGCTCGTTACGTAATAATAAATAGTGGTTAATAAAACAACAATACTAACATGTCTGCTTTATAATCTCGGAACTGCGTTTAATTATGATTTAATTAGCATGATTTATTTCCTACTGGTTACCTCATCAATAGCACGGTGAACAAATATTGATTCACAATAACAAAATAAATATAACATTAATACTTTTTATTTACGTTTGTATTCTCTTAAGGGGTTAATAGAGGTGTGTTTCTAAAGGGTACAAAATAAACAGAATTCTGTTATTTTCTATTCTACCCATGGTAGGCACACCCAAATTTCGCCAATCCTAGACTCCGGGCTGCTTGTGAGAAATTCATGGAAATACCCATTTTTATAATTTATAAATTACATAATCAAAGCGATAGCAGATACTATTGCTTTGATTATTTAATTTTTAAATAGTTTGCTTGATCGTTTGTCTTTTTCATTTCGAGATCGAAGTGAAAAAGATCACGTGAATAGGTATCGGTTTTAACCAAACCGATACCTATTCACGTACCCTAATTGCGTAAAACACTGATGGTGTTTTGGTCGGAATCTTAATCGTTTTGAAACAGATTGATATGCTAATACATTGGTTCATAAGTTTGATAAAAAATCTGCTCAATAATGTAAATCACACAATGAATGTTGTTGAACTGTCAAAATACAACAGATTAGTCGCTATTAGTCTGCTGGTTTGACAAACTTTTAAGTTGGTAGTCAGGAGCAATTGTTGAGTCATCATCATCAGCCTACAGCAGTCCACTGCTGGACATAGGCCTCTCCAATGCACGCCATTAAGCTCGACTCTTGGCAAATATCATCCAGCTGCATAGTTGAGTTGAATATGCATAATCAGCATATAATGGTTCCACTACTGGGACACAGGCCTCCTCTCGGTGAGAGGCAGAGGGCGGTAATCCACCATGCGGGCCCAGTGCGGGTTTATAGATGTCACATATCTTCGAATGGTTCTAGAACATGCAGGTTTCCTTACGATGTTATCCTTCACCGTTTTGAGAGCTGTGGTGATGAAATTATTTATACAAAGTAAAGCGCCTGTCGTGGTTCGAACCTACAACCTACAACATGTAAGTCGCGGTCGTTACCACTGTTATGAAATGGCTTGAACACAGCAAATTGGCGTTTGTTTCCCTGGCTGTACCTACTATTACCTACATGAGTAGAAAAGTTCATCTACTGCTAATATCCAAATTGGTTTCTGAAAGTGTAAACTTGGCGGCTCATCGTGAGAAAATCTCATTAGATAAGTATTGTTTTTATTTCAAAACAATGTTATTGGCCGGTAAATCATAAATTCACCTTACTATTATCATTTGTAGGCTAGACAGTGTTCATTATGCATGGTGTTTGACGTTAGACTGACATAACAATGCCAATCCGATAGTGGTATAAAAATCCCACTGTTAGATTTTCAACGCTCTGTTCGGCGCTGAGAGTTTAACATTGCGCTTTTATAGGTAGCACGTAGTGTTCGAGAAAAGGAGTATAGTTTTGTGGTAAGATCTATAAGGCTCGTTCACACAGGCGCGACGCGACAGCGTTGTGTAGCGCTTGCGCGTCGCGCCAGCAGTTCGCAGTTCATTTTGGCAGTTCGGCAGAAGCGAAGAAAAATGACTGTAATAAATTACAATTTATATTCAATATTTGTAAAAAAGAGTAACTCAAGCAATACTACTCCATGTCATAAAATATACTTTGTAACTATAAGGATAATAATAATAATCGATTTAATAAGTTTCCTATTCAAACACGAATGAAGACCGTGCAAGGTCATGTGTTATCTGCAACAGACACAAGGCAGTTCAAAGTTCTGTTTATTAGTTTTATATTAAATAATGTATGTACGTCGTAAAGAGCAACGGATAACCCAAAAGGTTGAGGTTTGGATTTTGCTCTTGGACTTTCAAATCTATAAAATCATTCATGTTCTGGGGATATCCTAAAACTCGCATAATTGCATAGATTTTACTCAGACGCTGCATTATAATTATACTTTTGGTAAGACCGGTTCCTCTACCTGCCAAAAAGTTGTATTCGCAGAGGTTATTTATGTACCTGCAGAGTGATGTGATTATTAAACGCTTTAAAATCACGAGCTTTGTTTCATTTTGTCAATTGCTGTCTGTCAAAGGTATTTTTCGAAAAGCCAAGAATATTTAAATTCACAAGTCGTTTCACTCTTAAAACAAGGCAGTAATACTCATTTGCATAACCACATCAAAGTAAAAGTTTTCGAAAGCGAACAACAATCTAAAGCCGTAATCACTTACAATCTGTTTCTTAGTGTCTTGTCTCGTTATTTTGATCGTTATTCTAAAAGGAAATTGACCTTTTTCTCTACGAATAATTTTTTCTACACGTGTCTGTAAATAAATACAGCTTTTTCTTTCTATTAGACAACCTTTTCCGTACATCATAAATTTTGTGTTAAAGCCACCTGGCTCTCTGCCATGGTCTAGTTTCCAACTACGCCTGTTACAACGTTCACTTTGTCTTAATTCAGACACCTATTGAATTTTGTCGAATGTCTTGTTACACTTTTGATTGTGGAAGCTGCTGTAACGACTTTTATCATTGGTTTTCGAACTTCCGCAGTAAACAAGTGTAGCATTATCACGTCTCTCATCTCTACGAAGAACAGACCAATCAAATATGCCTATTCTTCGTACAGAAGGCAAGAAAGTAGAAGTAGAAAATAACGCTCACTTTGTATAGCAAGGTATTCTCTTCCTATAAAAAAGTGAAAGTTTTTGTGTTTATTTTCGATTTTTTTACATTCTGCCATGTTATATTTTGTTTCTGCGGTGCGTGATCATGCGTGAAGATACATCAAAATGTAAACATATAATTATCTAATAGAGTTCTTCTACAGTGAATATGTCGGTACATTCAATAATATTCATGCAATTAAAAATAATTTCATATTTATCCAAAATCCACTACCCATTGTTTTGCATCATTCATCGTGTTTGGCTGAAATAGAGATAATTTGGTATGAGACACTTTTATGAGAGAACAAATTCAAGGTAGTTTATTATTTAATCAGCATTAGAGGTGTCATATCATGTGCTTAAACATACTTGACTTAATGCATTTATGAAAAGATAAAGTTTGATTGTAGTTTATGGCATAAGCGTGCGCAACTTAAAATCTAGTCATAAACTAATTATTTACAAAGTAAGACTGAAAAAGGTTCCTAAGCTGCCTTACACTTAGCAAATTAATAACCACACGCCTTCAAACGATAGGACTACGGTACCTACATCAAAAGGTTTAATTTGAAAACTCATTTCTTTCGGCAACTCCTCAAAATAGTATGTTACCAACCAACAAACACAAAGTAAGCTACGGTGCTGAAAACATAGCCAGTCTTTCTTTCACGAAAAAATCAACAAAGGTCTAAAGAAGTACGCAGATGTGGGTTTAGGTGGAGGTATGCCCAGCTTGGGCGGAGCACCGCAGTGTCCTCGCGGAGGCGATTGGCGGCGGCGATCTCTCGCGTCCGGCCCTGGTCCAGGCCATGGTACGGAGCGAGAGGGAATGGAAAGCCGTCACCTCCTTCTGCGAAGCAGTAATGCTCGCAAAGGAGGAGGCGGAGCGCGTGAGGGAGAGAGCCTTGCGCCCTCACGCCCCTAGTCGCCGCAGGAGACGCCCTGGGCGTCGGGAATCGCAAGCAGATTCCCGGCCACCGTAGGCGCGGGCTTGCGGCCCATCGCGGTGCATACCCATTTCGGTTTTAAATAAATATTCCCTGAGACTGCACACCTCGCGGTTGTGGAGGGACTTCGCATTTAAAAAGCCTCGATCCCCGCACTTACCGGACGGGTAGCTCGCCGTCCGGTAAGGACCAGGCCCGGGTCGACGGCGCGTTGTGTTCCACGCGCGCCTCAAAGAGATGTCAGCACAAAATGACGGGGTCCGATAGGGCCGACGCCTCAGGGTCGCGGGTTATTCCACAGAGAAAACCGTGGCCCTGGCACAGGCAACTGAAGGAACACGGGTGGGTTTTAGTCAGTAAAAGTCTGACACGCCCTCCCGCTCCACCCAGAGCGGGAGAAGTCATTTGATGATTTCCCACCCAAAAAAAAAAAAAAAAGATGTGGGTTTAAGGGCACGTCAAATGGTTTTGCCCGCAAGTTACTCAAATATAGAGTGTGTCAAGGGTCTGTGTGCAAAAGATCCTTTTATTTTCTATTTTATATTTGCATACGTGTTTAAAAGTTTGTAAAGTAAGTAAAAGAAAGAGATGAAAAACGAAAGGCAAAGTGAGAGAGAGAGACGGTAGGGCTATCCATGAAATATCCAACATAAAACCGCTCATCTCCAGCTATTTTTCGTTTTCTCAACTGCAACGGTTGATGAAATTGATGTTGATATTAATTATAAGAACAACGGATTAAAACTGTATAATTTTCACCGGCAGGTAAAGTAAATTGAGAGCAGTGGTGATGGACAGTGGCCCAGTGGTAACGGCCTCGACTTACAAGTTGTTGTTCATGAATTCGAACTCAAGCAGGCACTTTACTTTGTGTAAATTATTTTATCACCGCTGCTCTCAAAACGGTAAAGGAAAACATCGTGAGGAAACCAGAATGTCTTATAAACAAAAATTTTAAGACATGTGACATATACTCGTACCAACCCGCACTGTGCCCGCGTGGTTGGTGGATTAAGGACCACTCCCTCTCACAGAGAGAAGTTCTGGCGACGGTGGCACGCATGTAAAAATATCGCGGCGGGATTATTTCGCTGAGAGTTGAAATCCAACACTGCGTTTTTTCGACGCGCTGGGATGCTCGGACACCAATAATTAAAAATTTGCGCTATAAAATCTATATTTGTACATCCTCGCGAACGAGGTCTAAGCCATTAGCAAAGGACAGACAGTAGGTACAGGATAATGATAACAATAGTATTATTGTCAATACGCAGAACCCAAAAATAATTGCTTGCGGTGGGAAAAACCCACTTTTGAGAACAACACCGACGTAATCTTTGTGTGACATTTCGATTCGGACCGAATTCGCGATAACTACAGTAATGCATGTTCTTTATCGGCTAAGGGGTTTCCTTGTTCTTCCTTGTTCTTCCACGAAATACCAAGTTTCGTGTATTCGGCTGGCATACTAATGATTAATTTTATGACTCTACAGGAAAAATATTTTTCCCTTACATTTTCTTGGGATTTAGAAGTTAACTTACGACGAGGAAAAGTGATCAGGATCACGTTTTCAGAATACAAAACTCGTTTTTTTTGCAGATTTTAGAATAATACTAGCTGACCTCACAGACGTTGTTTTGCATTTTTTTTTTAAATACATGTATGCCGATTCTCAGACCTACCCGACATGCACACAAAAATTCTCACAAATCGGTCGAGCCGTTTCGGTGGAGTTTAGTTACAAACATTGCGACACGAGAATTTTAAATATTAGTAGATTAAAATTAAAACTTAAGTTTATAGGTAATTTAAAACACAGCCTAATCTTGTCAAAACTATTCTTAAAATAACAAATTGCAAGAACAAGAAAGTTGAAAGGTTATATAATGTCCTTGGAATTGTAAAATATCTTGAAAATTCCTAGGTTGCTACAAAGATGTTCCGGCCGGCACATTTTTTTGGCTGTATTTGTTGAACATTAAAGCCGACCTGAAACAATTACAACACACTATATTCGACTTACATTCAGCTCGTGTCGATCGGCAAACTTTGTTTGACATCTATTCTTCTTTCGCTCGCTCTCTTTTCTTTCTGTTCTAAACTCGTGATTAAAGATCAGAAGGCCAACTCTCGTAATTAAAAACGTTCAAAATCTATACGGTATTTCATTTCAGCGACAACCAAAGTCAAAAACATTTATGAAAATTAGAAATATTTTTGACAGGTTGAGTAATGTTTAAAAGTGGAAGAGTTTTAATCAAACAATGTTATTCAAGTTGTTTTTTAGGTGCTACATAACGAAAACTGAGATTCTCGGAAAATATAAGATATCCCTAGATGCAGAAATATCAATAGTGTATATTGATATTTTCTGCATGAGTTTCGCATCATAAAGACGCTCCCTGCTTAAACAGTGCGAACAGTGCACGTCCATGTAGCTCAAATTGGTTTGTTTTGGTAAAGTTCTAGATTTAGGTCTTCTAGACACTCTTTATTTAAAGTTTTGTCTCTAATAATATTCATAATGTCAATGTCATGCCGATCTGTTATTTGCATGGTGACTGAAATACTAATTTTAAGTGTTATGTCATTAGAATTGTAAGTGACTGTGGTGTTGGTGTGCTTAATCTAAATAAATAAATTAATTTTCTTCATGTACATTATTAATGTTATGTATTTTATTTTTGTTCATTTTGCATGTATAAAGTTTTCAAGTGATAATAACAATTCAAGTAAAAAATTTTGTACACTTATTTTATAAAAAGAAAAAAAATCAGACTTTTAAACCAGATTTAACTAAATTTTGCTCAAATTTTAAAGTTGCTTCGTAAATGTCCCTTTTAAGCTAACTACCCGGTGAAACGACAGAAAAGGCGGACATATCTCTAGATCTGAGGTAGGTACTTAAATTCACGATGCTTTCACCACTGCAACAATCCCGTAGGCGACTGAGTTGGCAAAGCGTTGTGCACCCTTAAAAACCCCTAAAGTAAATGTCCCTTTTAAGCTAACTACCTGGTAAAACGACGGAAAAGGCGGACATATCTCTAGATCTGAGGTAGGTACTTAACTTCACGATGCTTTCACCACTGCAACAATCCCGTAGGCGACTGAGTTGGCAAAGCGTTGTGCACCCTTAAAAACATATTTCGATTTCACGTTGCGGTACCCATTGAATCAACCCGACGGAGAGAAACTAATCTAGGGTTAAAAACACACGTGATTCTGTGAAAATAAACGTAGGTATATTTCTTTTTCTTTAATTATGTTCGGGCGGCTCGGCAAAATTCGAGCTAAGAAGATCAATCAGCCTTTTCCATAACATTTACTACTCCTTAGTCAAAGCGGATATAAACAAAAGATGAGAAGGTACCTATTTAAATTAAGATTAAAACAAGATTAATGGAGACGACCTTGCACTTAGCGTGGAGGGATATACGAGTCTCTAACACACGATCAGACAAAATGCATGCAAAGGCAGGTCGTAAAACGTGCTTGTTCGACTATTATTGGCCTCAGTTGTGTGCCTATGAGAACAGCGGGTAAATCTTCTATTAACATATTTCAAATTAAAGTTTATTTTCGTGTCTGTCTGTGTGACCGCGTTTTTCTTCTAAACTTTGAAAAGGGTTTTGATGCGGTTTTCACCTTCCCTTAGATTTAAATACATTAATATGAAACTAACATAATAATAAAGAAAATTCGATGTTTTGTAAAGCAGGGGCGAGTTGCTAGTGGGATATAAAACAGACTGCCTCGTTGGTCTAGTGGTCGCAAGAGCTACTGCTGAGCATGAGGTCCTGGGTTCGATTCCCAGGTTGGGCAAAGTGTTATTTGGTTGTTCTATCTAGAATTTCTCAGTAGCAGCCCGGAGTCTGGATTTGTGTCCGGTTGGTGGCAATAGGCTCGCCCTCTATTACATGGGACCTAAGCATAACTGGCGAAATGTGGGTGAACTATAGGTACACCTCTGCCTAACCCATCTGGGATTATAGGCGTGATGTTATGTTATGTTATGTGTGATAATGACTAGTATCGATAACTCGCACAGTATCTCATGAAGCGGCACGTGCTTTCATGTCGGAAGTGTGTGTGTGTTTATGTGTGTGTTATGTGCTGACGCTACTCGTCTTCACGCACACATTCACAACGTGTTTGTACACTTGTTTACCACAAGTAGAGTGAGCATGGCTTCGTGAGATGAAAATAATATAAGTAGCGTTTGGAATCGCCTCATTGGGTCAGTGAGTAAGTTGCTCGTGTATGCAAGGACGAGTTTCTTAGAAGGTTATGGATTTTATTTATTTGCCGCTTAAAGTAAAATTGTTTCAAAGTATCTATTATTAGGTATTTACATTTTAATACTCCATGACCTGGTTCCAGATACCCCCTGAATTAACTACGTTAAAATACGTGTTGCACCGACCCCAAGTAACCACGGTCAAGAGTAGAAAGATGATGGTGATAGATATCCCATCTCACAGAGAGGAGGCTTGTTCTGTCCCGACAGTGGAAACCCTATACGCGCGTGTGAGCACTAGACAGACGTGCCCAGTATAGGGTAGCTTTATAGTAGGTACCTACTATAAAGCTACCCTATACTGGGCACGTCTGTCTTTGACTTGAATGTGCCCTGGCGGCTGAGAGTATGTCACGCTCACTCAAATGTCTCGCTGGTGGTGGCGTGTGTGTTGGGTCAGATCCATACGTCATGTTCGAGAACGGGTGCCGTCAGTGGGGACTGGTCATCTCTTGGCTGCTACGGCTTTTTTTTTATTTAAATTTCCGTTTACTTGTTTTTTGTATGTTTTTCATTACGGACGCCTTTAACATGCACGTCTTTCTACATCGTGCTCACATGTATAATTTCAACAAGACTGATGTAACATTACATGGGACTTAAACATAACTGGCGAAATGTGGGTGTACTATAGGTACACCTCTGCCCAACCCTTCGGGGAAACAAGGCGTGATGTTATGTTTATGTTATGATGTAACCAATTTTCTGTAACAATATTATTTAAAAGAGTGTCCATGGAGTTTCTTGCCCGTTCTTCTCTATAGGTACCTACTTCTCTTTGGAATGGGCTCATATTTCTGACTGACTTTTGAGTTTTGAGTTGATTATACTCACATACTCGTGAACATCAACAAAAAAAAATGTAAAACACCGTTTATCGTAGATTTAATAGCCCTGTTGTGACGAACAGTTCAGAACCCCGATATTAAGCGGATATTGCATGCGGTTACTGCATTCGAATCCGACTAGTGACCACAAACCGTGACTTATTGCGCTAGATCACTCCTTGGCTGACTGTAGCAGACATGCCTGTTTGTGGTCTCAGGTAAACATAGCGAAGGACAGCGAAATTGATGATTAAATATAATTTTAAAATAGGTGTAACCATTTGCTATGTGATTTTGGGAGGAGTCGGATGATCTTAGTTTTCTGGAATTCGTATTAACGTTCTTATAAGGGATGTGTTTATTGTTCTCCCACGCAGTTATGCATTTTCTTCTTTTTCGTTAACGCCATACGATGCAAGATGAAGGTCATATAATTATTCCTGAAACCTGCATATCAGGCTACATTCACAGGGCGAAATTTTTCACACTGACAAATCACTTGGTTTAGTAACGTGAAAATATTGTGATCATATGTGACCAGAACTTGATTGATTGATTTCAAGATTTATTACTTGCATTTTTTTATAGAACGGGTCAATTAAACATTAAGCTATGCTTGTCGAGGTCAGAATCCCGAAAGTCTGACAACCAGTCTTAGCAATGGGTATCGTGATGACCAGTAGCTGGGTTGTGGAGGCCAGGCAGGCAGTCGCTCTATGTTAAATACTGGTATTGAACTGGATCCGGTTATACTGTAAGAAAACCCCAAAATACTTCGAATAAGGCCAGGCAGATGATGATTTTGTAAACCATTTTATGCTGACCCGGTTCACGTTATCACGTGAACGCTGCCTGGCGCTGTGGCTCTGTCAGCCTCAGTCAGCGATGGCTTTTTTGTAACATGGAGTCAAATATGTTAGATAGTAACAACTATGTTAGTAATCTTAACCTACGCGCTTAATCTAACACAAGTCATATATTAATGAGAACCCCTGCTACAAGCTCAACACCGATGTTGAAAGCTTGGAGCAGCGATTCACACACAGCTCGCGTGACTTTATCGGTGGCGCGAGGAAGCGAGGGCGCGGGGCGAGCGGCCGATGCAGCGCCATATGGAGCAGCGTCGGTCGCAGCTTCGCGAGGTCCTGGTGGCGGAATGACGGGACAGGCTCTCACGCCCTACCGCCGGCCTCGTCACCATTGAGGCGGTCCGGCAGTTGCTCGACCTCTGGCTCGGGAAGACGCACGTTCCCTGTCGTTTCGGGCGACGCAGGTGCTCTCGGGGCATGGTTGCTTCGGGAAGTACCTGTGTTGCATAAACAGGGAGCCGGACGCCCGGTGTCACCACTGCGTCGACTGCCGGGAGGACACGGCGTGGCATACGCTGGCTGAGTGTGCCGCTTGGGAGGAGCCGCGCCGTGCCCTCATCTCAGAAGTAGGCAGTGACCTGTCGCTGCCGACCGTAGTGAGTTCGATGGTCGGCAGCGCCGAGTCCTGGGACGCGGTGGTTTCCTTCTGCGAAACAGTCATCTCGCAGAAGGAGGCTGCGGAAAGGGAGAGAGAGATCTCGTCCACTATCCCGATCCGCAGCAGGCGCACCGGGCGCAGGCGGAGGGCGAACAACGCCCTCTTCCAGCCCCCCTAAATGGGTCCAAGGACGGCGGACTCGGGGACGTCCGCCGCCCCCCATACATCAGGACCCGAGGTGGCGGCGCGTAGTGTTCAACGCGCGCCCCTCTTATACGTTGCGGGGGGAGTCAAACACCTCACTCCCCCCCCAACCCGAGGAGGCCCGCAAAGGCGGGCCGGCACCAGTCGGGGTCGCGGAAGAATCATGTTCCTGCGACCCGACGTAGGTGTGAGATGGAACACCGGGGTGGTTTTTAGTCAGTAAGAGTCTGACAGACCCTGACCGCCCTAGGGCGGGCGGAGGACATCCATGAGGATTTTCCAACCCGGGAAAAAAATAAAAAAGCGATTCACACACAAGCAGTCCAGTCTGCTCGCGATACACCTCAGTATAATGTTGGGGCTGGCCCGCATCGGGCGCACTAGGGGGCGTATCTTTTTCGCATCGTAGCGAAGAAGCAATCAACACGAGCTTCAGAAAACATCACTGATGCGCCGTAGAAGCGGAACAGCCCCATCAACACTCGGATAACCTTATTTTCGCATTCATATTTATTGTGTTCTATCTTTCTATACAGATAAACGTATTTAATATTTCCTTCTGTTTATTCTTATATTTGTATAGTAGGTATACGTAAAAATATCGTACTGAATAGTCTACTTGAGAACGGAGCCATTTGATTACTGCGTAGTGAATCATAATATTGGACATTTCCACAAATTGGTTATATGTCTGGTTCAAATTATTGTCCTAATATCCTTCATGTTCTCAAATTTAGTGCCCATGAAAATTTACCATAACGTTTACGCGCAAATCCTTTTGGTGTAGTCGTAAAATGTACTTGACTAATAAAGTTTATTTACTCTATAATAACCGCGTTATAAATCTTGCCTCAAACCTTGTTTCAAAGACAGGTTATTAATTCGAAAACTCGAATCCCTTTGATGTGTAATATCATTTTGATATAGTGGTTCCGATCTCGACTAACGATGCATTAAGGAAATTATAGCCTTCTGGCAATCTATCTTATCCTATACTAATACCAAAGCTGGAGAGTTGGTTTTATTGTTTGATTGAACGTGCCAATCTCTGGATATTTGAAAACCAATGAGTGACCAACAAATATCTTTGTAATTTTACAAAGATATTTGTTGGTCACTCATTGGTTCGAGTGACCAAACCCCAAAATAGGACATTTGGGACACATTTAGGACATTTGTCCTAAATAGTCTTTCTATCACCTTTAAGCCTACATAAGAAAGAGAGCCGTCTTCCAATACAGGCATTATCTGCTTAAAAGAAGACGCCATTCACCAAAAAATGTGGTAAAGAAATAACCAATTTTGTATTTGAATTTGTATCATCAAATATCAATCACTGTCATTTTCTGGTTGGATGAGACAAAATAAACGATGTTATTTTAACCAATTTCAGACAGAATACATCAAGTTTCATTACATTAATTAAAATGCGGTCTGCGTTCAGAGACATTAATTACTTTAGGGCCCACGGGGTCGCAAGTCATGTGGCAAGCACATTTAAATTCAGAACGAACGACATGATTTAAAAAGTTTTTGAATGAAATAATTGGTCCCCTTAAATTATTATTTTGTTCCCATCTGCTGTCCTTTAGTTTGACAAGTAAAAAATGATTGATACCGTTTTCGGAAAGGTTGTACCTACCGTAACAAATCGGTCACATCTGGGGGTATACTCTCTAAGTCCGTGAACGAAGATGCTGGCCCGTCCAAAAAACTTGATCCGTCAAAACAAGTGTCAAATTCACTTTTTCAGTCGGGCTAATACACTTCGAGAGTAGGGACAGCTGTCCAATCGTGTTATCATTCATTCTAAGTTCGTGGATCGAAGTAATCATATGTCCGTATTTTATATGGAGTAGGAAAAGCACGTAACATCAACCGAAACTACGAATTTCGTGCTTACGGAGTAGACAACCTGTATTTTGCAAAGCACCTTATATTTGACAAATGATTGCAAAGAAAATAAAGGTTAGGTTAATAGAGGTTAGGTGGTTTTTATTCGTTTATTTCGCCAATTTAAAAGTTCATTTCGTGGAATTTGTATGTGATTCGCGTTTTGGATAGAATAAATGAAAGAATGGAGACAAACCATTTTATATTGTCACGTACGGTGTTACATATATGGTTAGGCAGAGTAGTACCTCTATTACACCTACATTTCGCTCACTCAACCTATAGCATTCCACCGCTGGACATAGGCCTCTCCCAGGCTGTACCACAACGCCGTGTTCTCCAACTTCCTTAGTGGGACCTATTTATGTGATAAGTTTTTTATTTATGACTTTTCTATTAATCAAACCTCAGTTGGTCCACTAGAGTTTTTGATTATTATCACAAATTAATAAAAATTAAATTTGTTCTCCTAAGACCGTTTTTCTTTACCGTTTAGCTGCAGCCTATAATGTTCCCACTGATATCTAGCAGTGGGAACAATATAGGCTGATAATTAGGCCTGTGAGGCCTGTGACCTCACAGCCCTACTCTCTATGAGAGGGCCGTAATTCACCACGTGGGGCCAGTGCGGGTTGGTCCTAGGACCTGCCGGTTTCCTCAAGATGTTTTCCTTTTTTTTATCCAGTACCTAGTAGATATTCATTCTTTTATTATTATTTCGACTAAGTATCTACGTCCTCAGAAAGATCTTCCAACAAGTTTGATGGCTTTTTTTCTTCATTTCGTCAAGGCTCCGTTAAATTCTCCGTTCGCTACCCAGTTTTTACTTGCCAGTAATGCTAATCCAGCCAGCTCTACTCGAAATGGAACTGCCCTCTTCAAAGTAACATTAAATTAAATTCTATGTACTCGTAGTACGGAATCAAGTGGAATTAATTTTGAACTGTAATATTACGAACAAGTTGTCTGCTCGATTCCAACTTCAAACATTTGAATGTTACAAACGATTGATCGTGGTTGGCATTATAATTTTAGGTACAGTTTTTTTCGAAATGATCTGACGAAAATGTAAACAAACCCTGTTTAGGTTGAATTCTTGTGCTATCACTCGTTAAAGGAAATTATTAAGTAACACAATCAACAAGGTATTTAGAAGGTTCAACTTTTTAAATCTCACCACTTTTTAAATAGTATTATTAATTAGAAATACTTCGACGAAAATTTAGGTTATGAAATTAGTTAACCTCGTTTAAATTATCGGATGAAAGACATCTAGAAGGTGATTAAAAATTTAAATCTCAGGTTGAAGAATTCAAATAATCAAATCAGAGCACTCGATTTGTAAGTTGCAATACAAATTATCACCCACAGATTCATTTTCTTATATATTTGTTTACATTTTAATCAGATACTTTAAGAACAGACTATAGGTACAGTGGTATATTTTTTTTCCACGTTCGCGTTCAACGTGGTCTTAGACGCTATAATTTTATGTGACAATGGACTTACACTTGAAAAAAAAAAGTCTTGTCCTTCGCGATATGATCAGCATGTCGACTTTGTAAAAATCTCACCGTGAACACTTGCGTGGAGTGAGCTATCAGTATCATACCGTCTTGGTATTCCCTAGCATCAGCGGCACTGACAGCTCACTCCACGCTCACGTCACGTAAGTTTTCACGGTGAGGTGGTTACAGAATAGCACTACAACAGTATTGTCCCAAAAAATTAAGTTAAAGTTCACATCTAATGTTCTTTCATGGTTCAGCTTTATCACATTTACTATAACGGTGACTGCTACTGTATAATATTACCGCTATACTTAACGGTACATAGGTAACTACGGCAAAAACTGTCAAAACTGAACAAAAACGTGTTGGTGTTAATTGAATTAGGCCTTTTTTGCATCGCTACCAAAACCTGTAACAGTACAGTTAAGTCAGTTCTTATTGTATGTACTCGTATTATGTCGTCTGATTTTATAACTAACTGAGTATCATCAATACAAGTTTGTAATACAATTGTTCTGGATTAAATAGGGTTTTATAGTATAAATTACGTCTTCAGGACTGAAACTTATTTACGTTACAGCGCTTGTTCGGTATAGTTTGAAAGGGTTAATTTACTGACTGTTTGGATTTGAAGAAACTGCGCATTCTACTTTCGAAGAGTAAATAAATCAATACCTAAACTCCTTATTATTAAACTCTGAGTAAAGTTACGCTTATCTTAACTTTGGTTTATCCATTGTTTAAGTTTGGCATGACTTTACTCCGAGCTTAGGGTTTTAAGGTGGTATACCTCCTTGCCTTATTTACGTGGCAACTTTCGAACTAGAGGGAAAAAAACGTTTAAGATTCCAGTAGCGCCTGTGAATCGTTTTCTCGGTTTGTTGAAGCGAAATAAAAGTTGCTTTTGAAAACAGCCAGTCCAACGTTTTTTTTTTAATTATAATTTAATTGTATGGCATCTCGTAGGTCAACCTGTAAGGTTGTCGTCTGCTTAAGCGGACTTGCCTGTGGTGCCCTAATAAATTAAGGCTGGAGGCCAGGACTTAAACTTAAATACCAACTAGAAAATAAGCGACAACGCAAAGGGCACCCCCTGTGGGGTACGGACCTCGGCTCAGGGCGTCGCTGGAAGAGGGCAGCAAGGGACTAGCTGGATCAGGATTTGAGTGATTTAGGGACGAATTTAAAGTTACAGGCTCAGCGGCGCGGGCTGGCTCGAGCAAGGGTCGGGAGGGGCGTGGATATGGGCGTCGCGGCGGGCCTCGGCGGCGAGGACGGTAGGACGGCGGATTTTGCGCTTGTGTAAGGTGCTGGTGGCCTTACTGCTCTCCTGGAGGAGGGTAGTGGCGTAGTCGGGGGCGATTAAAGTATGCCTTGGTCAGCGAATACTGCTAATGCGGGAGGGAGTGTAGCGGGTGGCCGCTGAGATCAAGGGGTGTGGGTGTTTCATGCCACAGTCGAAGAAACGCTTCGATAAGCGTTTCATGAACTGGTTTATGGTAGGCATTTTAAGGTCGACGTGGAGATTTATATTACGGACATAGAAGGGGGCACCCGTGACCTTTCTGAGGAAACGGTTCTGGAGGGTTTGCATCTTATGGAGATGACGTGGGTGAGCGTGCGCAAATACAACGCAGGCATAGGTCATGATGGGACGGATGACTGCGGTATCATCTATACCGCAGTCATTCCGCACCGCAGCTTGCATTTAAGTTACAGTTTACTACGGGCTGTCAGTACAAAGTGGAGCCTGCTAAGAGCGAAGGAGGCGCGCACGCGAACCGCCTTAATATGAGCCTTAAAGGTAAGGTTTTGATCGAGGATCACGCCTAGGTATTTGGCTTGCTTCTCCCAAGGGATTGGCTTGCCGTACATAGTGATCGGGCTGGGAATACTATTTTAAGAAAACGACATAATTATGTATAGGTGCCTCTTTCATTTCATATGAGTCCCATTTTTTTTAAAGGATTGTTAGGACCCGTCTTAAGAGATTACGTTATCAGAAACCTGCCCCTAATTGCGTAACACACAATCACAATCTGAATCATTTTGAAGGATACTGCTAATCCAGTGCTACATGAGTTCGAAAAAAAATTCTGCTCAGCAACAAAAAAAACGTATTGAATGTTGTTGAACTTTCAAAATTAATGCCATTGCTACTGTTAGGGCTGATTGCCAGAAGGAGGAGGCGGAGCGCGTGAGGGAGAGGGCCTCACGCCCCTAGGTACCGCAGGAGACGCCCTGGCGTCGGGAATCGCAAGCAGATTCCCGTAGGCGCAGGCTTGCGGACGGCGAGCAATGGGTAGCTCGCCGTCCGGGTCGACGGCGTGTGACGGCGCAGTAAGGACCAGGCCCGGGTCGACGGCGCGTGGTATTCCACGCGCGCCTCAAAGAGATGTCAGCACAAAATGACGGAGTCCGATAGGGCCGACGCCTCAGGGTCGCGGGTGATTCGAAAGAGTAACCGTGGCCCTGGCACAGGCATTTGAAGGAACACGGGTGGGTTAAAAAAACTCAGTATATGACTTTTTCTCCAGGTATAAAGTTTTGTGAAAATCACCCTTATTGTCTTACGCAAGTATCCCTCTGATAATAACTATTCAGCGCAGTTTGTTTAAACAGCACGACAATGTTCTTTTGGCGCGTGACCAAAATCGGAAGTAAACCCGCCATATTCTACACAATGACTGAAAAATTCCACAAACGTTTATTAACAACGCCCCCCTGTCAATGTCTTTCAGGCACAAAAAGGTTATTGTAGCAAGGCAATTTGCATATGAGGAGGATAATCCCTATGCATTTTATATTTATAACTTTGATATAGAAGTTCATTATCAGGATTGTATATTCTTGGGTGGTAAATAAAAACAAAAACATTTTGTATAGACGCCGATTTATTTCAAAATATTAAACACAGTGTGGATACTCTCGGGTAGTTAGAACATCTTTTTTCGCTTATAATATCTTAAAATTGGTACAAATCTTTGGAATATATCTTATTTTATATAAAAAGCGATCTAACAACAATATTATTTACATTTCACATTAATTTTACAAAAAATATTATTCTATCATTTAACGAAAAAATAAACATTGTTCTTTGGTCTTTTAGAACCTAATATCGTATAATTTACAATTGAAATAAAGTAAGTGAGTTTAAGTTTGTATAAGTTTAGTATTTAAAAATACTAAACTTATGTTGCACTATTGCGAGAATACATGTGAGAAATAAATTACCTAAGGAACGAGATTTTGAGATAAAATATAGATTCAATTTTTGAAAATAAATCCCAAGTAGGTATGCATGATGTGCGTAATCAATCATTAAACCAAGAAAGTCCATAAACAAATTGCAGTTTGCAAAACAAGGCTTTCAAACTAAGCTAAGTTACAATTCATTCAGTAACTAAGTGACTATTAAATGGTCCTTGTGCCATCGATTGCATTAAACTGTAGATGGCTTTACAGCTTAGCTGCGCAATTGAGGGCGCAGTTGGCAGTAAGCTTAAGTTAAGAACCCTTACCCATTATTGGGACTTAGCTTTAAATTAATAACAGTTTTGTACCCATTACAATTATTAACAGTTTTCATACAATGAATGACTGTTAAAAAGCTTGAAAACACTATGAAGAAGATCAACACTAAAGTTTCATCAACTTAACAAATAACTATTGGCAATTCAACGTCAAAGTCAAAGTCAAAGCATTTATTTCAAATAGGCCCATAAAAAGGCACTTTTGAACGTCAAAATTTACATTAAAAATAGAACTGATTCTAGGCGCCAGAATAAGCAATACAAATCCAGGTTGAAATAAGCTTAAGATATAGAAGTCAGCTTTTTTGACCAGCATTATAGGCTGATTCTATTAATTGTATATAATTCAATGTAAAAACCAGCTGACTTCTGAAGATTACATAACATACACAATCAGCCCAAAATTTTCCCACTGCTTGGATACAGGCATTATCTCTGTGAGAGGAGTACGCCGTAATCCTTTATGGTTGTGGCAATAAAAATAATAAATGGTTTTAGGACATGCCGGTTTCCTAACGATGTTTCCCTTCACCGTTTTGAGAGAACCGTGGTGATGAAATTATTCTCTTTTTTTATTTATGGGAACGGCATCTCGCAGGTCAACCTATGAGGTTGTCGTAAGCTTAAACGGACTTGCCTGTGGTTGCCCTAATAAATTAAGGCGTCCAGCCAGGACTTAAACTTTAACACTAACTAAAAACAAAGCGACCATACGCTAAGGGCACCTCCTGTGAGGTACGAACCTCGGCTTAAGGCGTCGCTGGAAGAGGGGAGCAATGGACTAGCTAGATCAGGATTTGAGTGATTTTCGGACGAATTTAAAGCTACAGGCTCAGCGGCGCGGCCTGGCTCGAGCATGGGTCGGGAGGGGAGAAATTATTCTCTGAAGATTAGGTACTTTTGTCTAAAAAGCATTTTAACTTAAAGTTTTTTTTAGTTTTTAACGGCATTTTCATTGCGCCAGCCTACTTGAAAAATCGAAATTGAATTGATTCTCACACAGATACTGCTATTATGAATGAAATTACGTACATTAACGAGTACATTGTACAGATGTACCATTTCAAATAAGTAGTTGTAACAGTACATAAATTATACATAACAATACAAAATCTTCCAATAATTACTTTTACATTAAATATTTGGTAGTTATTTATTAATAAACGTGATGGCATATGATTGCAAAACATTAATCCTACTGAAATACTTGAAAATACTAATTACTTGGGTTTCAATTAAGACTATTATGAGACACGCACTTTCCTAATCAATACAAAAATAGCAATATTCACATCTTTTAGCAAGATGCACAAGAGTACGAATAACATAAATTATTTACGGTCAACATACGAAAATCTTAGCCTTACTTAGGGTACTTTCCGAATTGCGCTGTAATTGATTTGAGCGGGCTTATACCCGTTCCGTTTTAGCGTGAGCCCGATAACGAAGTCCCGTGAATCCTCATAGATAACGTCTTGACATGCACCATCTTGCGATAATGCCGACCGTGCCCTAAATTAAGATCACCGTGAGCAATGTCAAAACGACAGTTGGGCTGTTTTGTTTTGAGCCTCATCACATCTTTAAACTCGCCAGTGCCTACAGTCGCCACCTTACCAAAGCACAAGAAGAAATTTGTGTTGTATGTACCAAGAAAAAATACTGTACTCCAAACATGAGTATGGTGTTATGTTATAAGTTAAGAGTGTTTTCCCGTTGAGCGAGGACTGTGAGCGCGTTCACGAGCGTTCAAATTGTTGATAGCTCTCAGCGGTCATAGTCGTTTCGTAATCAGAACGCAAGTTATTGATGTGAGCGCTGTGAGCGATTGGCATAATTCGAAATCTACCCTTAGAACCTCGATGTTATAATATGTGACGCTTCAACGAACTCGTTTAATGTGACAAAATCGAACAGGTATCAACGTTTGCATAACGTGATCGTACTTATCATTATAATATTCGTTATTATTCTAGACTATTAAGGGAATCATTTCGATTGCTCCAGTCGTATACATAAGGTCCATTGAGGAATTAGGAGAAGGAGCAATGTATTCCTTAAAAAAAACACATACATACTGCGGTTTAAGTATCTTTTATAGCACTGTGTGACCTAAACCCGCACTTACGTCACGCTTTTCTGTGACTTAAGTAGTCATAGTGCGAAAATCAACCAGCTGACTTCACAGATGCAAAATATACAAAACAAGATACTTTTAAATGTTATTTGACTCTTACCAAATCGCAGCACACGAAGGTCAAAAGAAAAGTTAGCATTTCACATAAATACCGTTTCATGCTGTAAAAAAAGTAACAACTCAATTTCTGAAACGCTTACCTACCCCTTATTGATTCGGTTTTTAGTTTGTAGTATTATCTTCAACCAGTTTGTTCTTCGTGGACCATATTTTTATAGTATTAACACTATGTTTTTAATATCAACCACTATGGAATTGAATTAAGTGAAGATGCGAGTAATGATACTGTTCCAAAAGCAATTAGAGAAATGACTAAAAACGTGATATTGATTTCGCGATCACAGTCCTCGCTCAAGGGGAAAACACAATAAACTTATTAGAGTGTTTTCCCGTTGAGCGAGGACTGTGAGCGCATTCACGACCGTTCCGAATTGTTGACAGCTCTCCGCGGACATAGCCGTTTCGTTAACAGAACGCAAATTATTGATGTGAGCGCTGTGAGCGATTATGTCCAATACTAATTTTAAGCGTTACGTCATTAGAATTGTAAGTGACTGTGCTGTTGGTGTGCTTAATCTAAATAAAACTTATAAATTTTCTTCATCTAAATTATTAATGTAATGTATTTTTTTTTTTTGTATTTATTTTTGTTCATTTTGCATGTTTATAATACTATAAACATGCAAAATGAACAAAATTTTTTTTTTTTCTTGAATTATTATTTCAAGTAAAAATTTTTGTACACTTATTTTATGAAACATAATAATTCGTATTTATAAACCAGATATAACTCAATTTTTCTGTGGTGCACCATTGAAACCTAGTTGCTTCCTAAATGTCCCTTTTAAGATTAATACTTGGCGAAACGACGGAAAAGGCGGACATATCTCTAGATCTGACTGAGGTACTTAATTAACCACACGATGCTTGCACCACTGCAACAATCCCGTAAGCGACTGAGTTAGGAAGGCGCTGTGCACCCTTAAAAAGATTATACGTTGCGGTATCCGTCGAATCGACCCGACCGAGAGTAGCTAATCTAGGGTTAAAAACACACGTGATTCTGTCAAAAATAAACATTTATGTATATTTCTTTTTCTTTAATTATGTTCGGGCGGCTCGGCAAAATTGGAGCTACAACATTGTTTATTCGGTTTTGCCGCTCGGTTAAGCCGAGTCAAACCGACCCTAAGCGAAGCGGATATAAACACAAGACTGAGAAGGTACCTATTTAAATTAAGATTACAACAAACACATTAATGGAGACGACCTTGCAATTAGCATGGAGGGATATACGAGTCTCTAACGCACGATCAGACAAAATGCATGCAAAGGCAGGTCGTAAAACGTGCTTGTTCGACTATTATTGGCCTCAGTTGTGTGCCTCTGAGAACAGCGGGTAAATCTTTTATTAACATATTACAAATTAAAGTTTATTTTCGTGTATGTCTCTGTGGCTGCGTTGTTCTTCTAAACTTCGAAAAGGATTTTGATGCAGTTTTCACCTTCTCTTAGATTTGAAATACATTAATATGAAACTAACATTAACATGAAATTAACATTGAATAAAGAAATTTCGATGTTTTTTAAAGCAGAGGCGAGTTGCTAGTGGGATATAAAACAGCGATAATGACTAGTATCGATAACTCGCACAGTATCTCACGAAGCGACACGTGCTTTCAGGTCGGAAGTGTGGGTTATGTTCTGACGCTACTCGTCTCCACGTACACATTCACAGCGTGTTTGTACACTTGATTACCACAAGTAGAGCGCGCATAGCTTCGTGAGATTAAAATAATATAAGTAGCGCTTGGAATCGCCTGATTGGGTCAGTGAGTAAGTTGCTCGTATGCAAGGACGAGTTACTTAGAACGTTGTGGATTTTATTTATTTGTGGCTTTAATAATAATCTTCGTGTACACTTACACAATTCCTATAACATGCACAAAAGTGTGCAAGAAGCATGCATGCACTTTTGCCATAACATAGTGAATGCCACAGTGGCATGCATGCTCCTTGAATAATATCAAATCAAAAGTAACGTCAAAATTACGTAGAGTACAACCAACTTATCTGTGCATTTATTGGTGGCGCTGGCTGTCTAAGTAAATAAAAAAATTAAACAAAAACCGATCGTTTGTCCCATTCAAAATGATAGTTCGAAAACGACCGTTGAACAGATAAGTTGGTCGAAATATAAGACACTCCCCCAAACCGGCCACTTCGTAATGCTTCAGCCGGGAAGAAGAAGTGGTGCCACAACCTTCTCAGCAGCACTGCAGCTTCTTAAGTTAGAAGAACTAGATACAAATACTCGTAGTATAGAATATTGTATATACTTAATAGTCCTGTGCAAGTTTCAGGCATAATAATTGTGTATGTACGACTTAATAAATCTCATTTAACCAATGAGATTTTTTCGGGAACAGTACTTTTTTTCTAGATGAAAGATACCCGATGCCTTTGTACCTGTCTTTGTAGTTTCTGTACCCTGATTACGTACATATATGCAAAATGTCATGATGCCGATCATCATGACATTTTGCATATTCAGTAGTTTAGGCGTGAAAAGGTAATGAACGAACAAACAAGCAAACTTATTTTCGCATTTGTCAGATTATAGTTAGGATATTTAGTGCTTTGTCCTAAACATATGTTCTCCTATTTCGTGGGGGCGATTACTGAAACAAATCTCGCACTGACAAAATTAAACATAAGTACAAATGTACCTATTATTAAGTATTTACATTTTAATACTCCATGAACTGGAATTGACGACGAAAAAACTGTTGCAACGACCCCAAGTTCAAACGGTCAAGAGCAGAAAGATAACAGATATCCCATCTCACAGAGAAGAGGCTTGTCCTGTCGCGACAGTGTAAACGCTATAAGTTGATTATACTCAAATACTCGTGAACTTCAACAAAAAATAATGTAAAACACCGTTTATCGTAGATTTAATAGCCCCGTTGTGATGAACACTTCAGAACCCCGATATTAAGCGGATATTGCATGCGGTTACTGCATTCGAATCCGACTAGTGACCACAAACCGTGACTTATTGTACTAGATCACTACTTGGCTGACTGTAGCAGACATGCTTGTTTGATGTCTCAGGTAAACACAGCGAAGGACAGCGAAATTGATGATTAATTATAATTTTAAAATGGGTGTAACCATTTGCTATGTGATTTTGGGAGGAGTCGAACGATCTTAGTTTTCTATAATTCGTATTAACGTTCTAATTAGTGATGTGTTTCTTGTTCTCCCACGCAGTTGTGTATTTTCTTCTTTTCTTTAGTAACGCCATACGATTCAAGATGAAGTTCATATAATTATTCATGAAACCTGCATATCAGGCTACATTTACAGGGCGAATTTTTCGCACTGACAAATTACTTGGATACTTGAAATTATTGTGATCACATGTAACCAGAACGTGATTGATTGACTTCAAGATTTAGTACTTGCATTTTTTTATAGCCATCATCACTGATGCGCTACAGAAGCGGAACAGCCCCATCAACACCCAGAACACATATTTTTGCATTTTTATTTTTTGCGTTCTCTCTTTCTACACAGATAAACGTATTTAATTATTCCTTCCTTTTTATTCTAATATTTGTATAGTAGGTATACGTAAAAATATCGTACTGAATATTACGTCTACTTGTGAACGGAGCCGTTCGATTACTGCGTAGTGAATCATAATGTTGGATATTTACACAAATTGCTTATATTCTTGGTTCAAATTATTGTCATAATATACTTTATGTTCTCAAATTTGAAATTGGAAATATCATTTTGATATAGTGGTTTCGATCTCGGCCAACGATGCATTAAGGAAATTATAGCCTTCTGGCAATCTATCTTATCTTATACTAATACCAAAGCTGAAGAGTTGTTTTTTTTTTAATGAACGTGCCAATCTCTGGAACTTCCAGTCGTATTTGAAAACCAATGAGTGACCAACAAATATCTTTGTAAAATGTCATAAGTAGTCTTTCTATCACCTTTTGGCCTACTTAAGAAAGAGCGCCGTCTTCTAATACAGGCATTATCTGCCTTAAAGAAGACGCCATTCACCAACAAAATGCGGTGAAGAAATTAACGTTTTTGTATTTGTATTTTGTATCATCAAATATCAATATCACTGTCATTTTCTGGTTGGATGAGACAAACTAAACGATGTTATTTTAACCAATTTCAGACAGAATACATCAAGTTTCATTAGATTAATTAAAATGCGGTCTGCGTTAAGAAACATTAATTACTTTAGGGCACATGGGGTCGCAAGTCATGTGGCAAGCACATTTAAATTCACAACGAACGACATGATTTAAAAAGTTTTTGAATGAAATAATTGGTCCCCTTAAATTATTATTTTGTTCCCATCTGCTGTCCTTTAGTTTGCTAAGTAAAAATGATTGATACCGTTTTCGGATAGGTTGTACCTACCGTAACAAATCGGTCACATCTGGGGGTATACTCTCTAAGTCTGTGAACGAAGATACTGGCCCGTTCAAAAAACTTGATCCGTCAAAATAAGTGTCATATTCACTTTTTCAGTCGGGCTAATACACTTCGAGAGTAGGGACAGCTGTCCAATCGTGTTATCATTCATTCTAAGTTCGTGGATCGAAGTAATCATATGTCCGTATTTTATATGGAGTAGGAAAAGCACGTAACATCGACCGAAACTACGAATTTCGTGCTTACGGAGTAGACAACCTGTATTTTGCAAAGCACCT
The DNA here is from genome assembly GCA_963555695.1 of Dasypolia templi. NCBI lineage: Eukaryota > Metazoa > Arthropoda > Insecta > Lepidoptera > Noctuidae > Dasypolia > Dasypolia templi. The sequence continues at coordinate 16,077,743 of OY743157.1, forward strand.
TATATTTGACAAATGATTGCAAAGAAAATAAAGGTTAGGTTAATAGAGGATAGGTGGTTTTTATTCGTTTATTTCGCCAATTTAAAAGTTCATTTCGTGGAATTTGTATGTGATTCGCGTTTTGGATAGAATAAATGAAAGAATGGAGACAAACCATTTTATATTTTGTCACGTACGGTGTTACATATATGGTTAGGCAGAGTTGTACCTCTATTACACCTACATTTCGCTCACTCAACCTATAGCATTCCACCGCTGGACATAGGCCTCTCCCAGGCTGTACCACAACGCCGTGTTCTCCAACTTCATTAGTGGGACCTATTTATGTGATATGTTCTTATTTATGACTTTTCTAGTAATCAAACCTCAGTTGGTCCACTAGAGTTTTTGATTATTATATCAAATTAATAAAAATTAAATTTGTTCTCCTAAGACCGTTTTTCTGTAGCTGCAGCCTATAATGTTCCCACTGATACCTAGCAGTGGGAACAATATAGGCTGATAATTAGGCCTGTGATGAGAGGGCCGTAATTCACCACGTGGGGCCAGTGCGGGTTGGTCCTAGGACCTGCCGGTTTCCTCAATATGTTTTCCTTTTTTTTTATCCAGTACCTAGTAGATATTTATTCTTTTATTATTATTTCGACTAAGTATCTACGTCCTCAGAAAGATCTTCCAACAAGTTTGATGGCTTTTTTTCTTCATTTCGTCAAGGCTCCGTTAAATTCTCCGTTCGCTACCCAGTTTTTACTTGCCAGTAATGCTAATCCAGCCAGCTCTACTCGAAATGGAACTGCCCTCTTCAAAGTAACATTAAATTAAATTCTATGTACTCGTAGTACGGAATCAAGTGGAATTAATTTTGAACTGTAATATTACGAACAAGTTGTCTGCTCGATTCCAACTTCAAACATTTGAATGCTACAAACGATTGATCGTGGTTGGCATTATAATTTTAGGTACAGTTTTTTTCGAAATGATCTGACGAAAATATAAACAAACCGTGTTTAGGTTGAATTCTTGTGCTATCACTCGTTAAAGGAAATTAGTAGGTAACACAATCAACAAGGTATTTAGAAGTTTCAACTTTTTAAATCTCACCACTTTTTAAATAGTATTATTAATTAGAAATACTTCGACAAAAATTTAGGTTATGAAATTAGTTAACCTCGTTTAAATTATCGTATGAAAGACATCTAGAAGGTGATTAAAAATTTAATCGTCAGGTTTAAGTATTCAAATAATCAAATCAGAGCACTCGATTTGTAAGTTGCAATACAAATTATCACCCACAGATTCATTTTCTGATATATTTGTTTACATTTTAATCAGATACTTTAAGAACAGACTATAGGTACAGTGGTATATTTTTTTTCCACGTTCGCGTTCAACGTGGTCTTAGACGCTATAATTTTATGTGACAATGGACTTACACTTGAAAAAAAAAAGTCTTGTCCTTTGCGATATGATCAGCATGTCGACTCTGTAAAAATATCACCGTGAAGACTTGCGTGGAGTGAGCTATCAGTATCATACCGTCTTGGTCAATCCCTAGCATCAGCGGCACTGACAGCTCACTCCACGCTCACGTCACCTAAGTTTTCACGGTGAGGTGGTTACAGAATAGCACTACAACAGTATTGTCCCAAAAAATTAAGTTAAAGTTCACATCAAATGTTCTTTCATGGTTCAGCTTTATCACATTTACTATAACGGTGACTGCTACTGTACAATATTACCGCTATACTTAACGGTAGATAGGTAACTACGGCAAAACCTGTCAAAGCTGAACAAAAACGTGTTGGTGTTAACTGAATTAGGCTTTTTTGCATCGCTACCAAAACCTGTAACAGTACAGTTAAGTCAGTTCTGATTGTATGTACTCGTATTATGTCGTCTGATTTTATAACTAACTGAGTATCATCAATACAAGTTTGTAATACAATTGTTCTGGATTAAATAGGGTTATATAGTATAAATTACGTCTTCAGGACTGAAACTTATTTACGTTACAGCGCTTGTTCGGTATAGTTTGAAAGGGTTAATTTACTGACTGTGTATTTGCAGAAACTGCGCATTCTAATTTTGAAGAGTAAATAAATCAATACCTAAACTCCTTATTATTAAATTCTGAGTAAAGTTACGCTTATCTTAACTTTGGTTTATCCATTGTTTCAGATTGGCATGACTTTACTCCGAGCTTAGGGTTTTAAGGTGGTATACCTCCTTGCCTTATTTACGTGGCAACTTTCGAACTAGAGGGAGATTCCCGTAGGCGCGGGCTTGCGGACGGCGAGCAATGGGTAGCTCGCCGTCCGGGTCGACGGCGTGTGACGGCGCAGGAGGGACCAGGCCCGGGTCGACGGCGCGTCGTATTCCAAGTGCGCCTCAAAGATATGTCAGCACAAAATGACGGGGTCCGATAGGGCCGACGCCTCAGGGTCGCGGGTGATTCGAAAGAGTAACCGTAGCCCTGGCACAGGCATTTGAAGGAACACGGGTGGGTTAAAAAAACTCAGTATATGACTTTTTCTCCAGGTATAAAAGTTTTCTGAAAATCACCCTTATTGTCTTACGCAAGTATCCCTCTGATAATAATTAATCAGCGCAGTTTGTTTAAACAGCGCGACAATGTTCTTTTGGCGCGTGACCAAAATCGGAAGTAAACCCGCCAATGACTGAACAATTCCACAAACGTTTATTAACAACGCCCCCCTGTCAATGTCTTTCAGGCACCAAAAGGTTATTGTAGCAAGGCAATTTGCATATGAGGAGGATAATCACTATGCATTTTCAATTTATAACTTTGATATAGAAGTTCATTATCAGGAGAGTATATTCTTGGGTGGTAAATAAAAACAAAAACATTTTGTATAGACGCCGATTTATTTCAAAATATTAAACACAGTGTGGATACTCTCGGGTAGATAGAACATCTTTTTTGGCTTATAATATCTTAAAATTGGTACAAATCTTTGGAATATATCTTATTTTATATAAAAAGCGATCTAACAACAATATTATTTACATTTCACATTAATTTTACAACAATTATTATTCTATCATTTAACGAAAAAAGAAACAATGTTCATTGGTCTTTTAGAACCTAATATCGTATAATTTACAATTGAAATGTTTAAGTTTGTATAAGTTTAGTATATAACAATACTAAACTTATGTTGCACTATTGCGAGAATACATGTGAGAAATAAATTACCTAAGTAACGAGATTTTGAGATAAAATAAAGATTCAATTTTTGAAAATAAATCCCAAGATGCATGATGTGCGTAATCAATCATTCAACCAAGAAAGTCCATAAACAAATTGCATTCTGCAAAACAAGGCTTTTAAACTAAGCTAAGTTACAATTCATTCAGTAACTAAGTGACTATTAAATGGTCCTTGTGCCATCGATTGCATTAAACTGTAGATGGCTTTACAGCTTAGCTGCGCAATTGAGGGCGCAGTTGGCAGTAAACTTAAGTTAAGAACCCGTACCCATTATTGGGACTTAGCTTTAAATTAATAACAGTTTTGTACCCATTACAATTATTAACAGTTTTCATACAATGAATGTCTGTTAAAAAGCTTGCAAACACTATGAAGAAGATCAACACTAAAGTTTCATCAACTTAAACAAATGACAATTGAGAATTCGAGGTCAGAATAAGCAATACAAATCCAGGTCGAAAAAAGCTTAAGATATAGAAGTCAGCTTTTTTGACAGGCATTATAGGCTGATTCTATTAATTGTATAAAATTCAATATAAAACCAGCTGACTTCTGAAGATTACATAACATACATAATCAGCCCAAAATGATCCCACTGCTTGGATACAGGCATTATCTCTGTGAGAGGAGTACGCCGTAATCCTTTATGGTTGTGGCAATAAAAATAATAAATGGTTTAAGGACATGCCGGTTTCCTCACGATGTTTCCCTTCACCGTTTTGAGAGAACCGTGGAGATGAAATTATTCTCTTTTTTTTAAATGGGAATGGCATCTCGCAGGTCAACCTATGAGGTTGTCGTCAGCTTAAACGGACTTGCCTGTGGTTGCCCTAATAAATTAAGGCGTCCAGCCAGGACTTAAACTTAAACACTAACTAAAAACAAAGCGACCATACGCTAAGGGCACCTCCTGTGGGGTACGAACCTCGGCTTAAGGCGTCGCTGGAAGAGGGGAGCAATGGACTAGCTAGATCAGGATTGGAGTGATTTTGGGACGAATTTAAAGCTACAGGCTCAGCGCGCGGCCTGGCTCGAGCATGGGTCGGGAGGGGAGAAATTATTCTCTGAAGATTAGGTACTTTTGTCTGGGGTCGCATGTTGAAGAGCCTCCACGCGGCGCACCCTGGGCAACGTCAGCTCCAACTGTCCACCTGCTTTTGGTGGACAGTTGGGGTTGGCGGCCAATCTTCAACAAACGGGGAAGGGTCATGGTTCCAATCATCGATCATTTATAATGGTCGATGAAGGGAACCGGGCTAGGGTTGGGGCGGCCAGTCCGTCTTCGGGACAGGTCTGGTGGCCATCTCCGTCCACACCCCCTCTGTTTGCAGAGGGTGAGTTTTGTGGGCGTCGAGTGGGGAGGGGAGAGGAAGACAACCTCTTTAAAAAATTACCTCAATCCCAAGGTCGAGCGTGCCGAGGGGATGAATGGCCGGAGGGAATCCGGTCACTAGCGCTGGGGGGGCTACCAGGGGAAATAGGGACCACACCCTTCAAAGGAAAACAAAAAAAAATGAAAAAGACAATTGAAGAAAAACTACCCCAGGGCGGTACCGGCTGCTCAGCAGCCGGAGAATCCGCCACGTTCCCTTCGGGAACGTCAAGCCCCCATTCGTATTCTGGGGGGGGCAACAAATGTCTTCTGAGCCGAGGAGGCTCGTCGAGTGATGCGCGGTCAGAGTCTGACGCGGCATCTGGCGCGGAGGGCTCATTTAAGAGCCCGGAGCGCGTAGTGGTGGGCGCTGTTCCGAAGAACAAACGGTTCTTCCTGAAGCGGCCCAAACCGAGGGATGGCCAGGGGTCACACTCGGATGGCGGGATGGCCTCGGCCCGAAAAATCGGTCGACGCTGTGGGCCGAAAAAAAGAGGCGGAGAGCTCACCACCCAGGAGGGCAGGGAGACCAGTCCGGCCGAGTCAGCTCAGCGAGCCGTGAGTCTGGCCACGGAGGGGCGCCACACTGAAGTGGACGGCCGTAGGGTGGCCCTGTCGGAGTCCTCAGATGGTGGACGGGATGCTGCTGGCGGCTCAAAGTCTGAGCAAGCGGCCAGGTTTGCGGAGGTCGTGGTTGCCGCTATAAAGGGTGTGGCCTTGAAGAGGACTCAGCCCTCAAAAGACAAGGCCATATCTGCAGCCACGGCCTCCATTATAGAGGCAGCGGAGGCCATTCATTTCGGGCCTCCGCCGGATGGCATGTCCGAGATGCGGGCGGAGGTCGCCCGCTTGACAGCCGCCATGGAGCGTCTCCGAAAAGAGAATGTGGAGCTCCGAGCAGACCTGGCAAAGGTTCAAGGAGCCGGCCACCGGGAGGCGCAAATAGGAAGGGCGCAGCATGGGCAAGGCCAGCCCGTGTCTGCCGAGGACCGGGTTTTGACCCTGGTGCGGCATGAGCTGGCTGCCTTTCAGAGTCGGTTCTCCGCTCTGGAGGCCATTGTCCTGCGCCCTCCGCTGGCGGCGAGCCATTCGGCCTCGGGCCAGCGAAGGGCGGCGTCGTATGCCGCCACCGCGGCCAAACCAGGATCCTCGGGGCAGACCCAAAGTGGGGCCGTGGCGGGCCCGCCCCTGGCGAAACCTGCGTCGCCCCAGACCAGGAAGGGTGGGGGGACTGCACAGACGGCGAAGGCCCCAGCCGTGACGGAGAGACGGCCGCCCCCGCCTTCTAAATCTCCTCCGGCCGACGCCGAATGGCAAATTGTCGGGGAAAAGGGGAAGGTGGGTAAGGCAGCAAGGGCGGCCAGAAGAAGGCAGAGACGGCAGCGGCGCAAGGAGCGAAACGTCGCGGCTAGGCTCCGTGCCCCGAAGTCCGCAGCTGTAGTGATAACACTACAGCCGGATGCGGAAAAGAAGGGCATGACCTACCGCGAGGTGCTCGGCAAGGCGAGGACGGCGGTGAACCTCCAGGAGATCGGCGTCACCAATGGCCTCCGGTTAAGGGTCACTGCGACTGGGGCCCGGATGCTGGAGGTCCCCGGTGCGGCCAGCGGCCCAACCGCAGACGCTCTGGCTGAAAAGCTAAGGGCGTCCCTGAATGCGGACGAGGTCCGAGTGTCCAGGCCCACCAAGTGCGCTGACATGCGCATCCTGGGCCTGGACGACTCCGTGACGGAGGAAGAGGTCGTGGCTGCCGTTGTTAGGACGGGGGGGTGCTCTGCCGAGCAGGTTAGGGCGGGCACCATTCGTCCTGACTTCACGGGGATGCAATCCATTACGGTGAGCTGCCCCGTGACGGCGGCCCAAAAAATTGCCGGAGAGGGCCGAAGGCTCCTGGTGGGCTGGGTTTCCGCGCAGGTGAAACTGCTTGAGCCCAGACCTCTGAGGTGCTTCCGCTGCCAGGTGGGCAACCACGTGGGAGTACAATGTACCTCGGAGGTGGACCGCAGCGGTCAATGCTTCCGATGTGGTCAACCCGGTCACAAGGCTGGTTCGTGCAATGCCGCGCCGCACTGCTTCATATGTGCGGCAGCTGGCAAGCCGGCCGATCACCGGGTTGGGAGTAAGGCCTGCGTTCCACCAGCCAAAGCCAGGGGTAGGGGCAAGCCCACCGCCGTCAAAGCTGCATCCGCCGCCACTACTGCCGCCGCTGCCGCCTACACCACCGTCGTCGCCGACGCAACTGTCGTGGCAGGTCCTTCACAGGGGGCTCGGGAGGGGGCTGAAATGGAGTGTCATTAATGGCCCCATTACGCCTCCTCCAGGCGAACATCAACCACTGCGCCTCTGCTCAGGATCTGTTGCTCCAGAGCATGGCGCAGTGGTCTATTAACATCGCCGTGGTCGCTGAGCCGTACTTTGTCCCGCCCAGGGATGACTGGGTGGAGGACCTGAGTGGCTCAGTGGCCCTAATTTCGTCGGGCGCCGCCGGTACCCTGTCCCTCGAGGCCGTCAAGAGGGGACGGGGTTGCGTGGCAGCACGGTTCGGGGAGATAGTCGTGGTAGGGGTGTACTTCTCTCCGAACCGAACTCTCGCCGAGTTCCACAACTCCCTAGCGGAGTTGAGAGTCGTCGTCGTCGGGTTTCGTTCCCTCCCCGTGCTCGTCCTCGGGGACTTCAATGCCAAGAACTTGGCTTGGGGTTCCCGGCTCACGGACACGCGGGGCAGGATGGTGGAGGACTGGGCTCTGGAGACAGGCCTGGTCGTCCTAAACCGGGGTTCTGTCCCAACGTGTGTGCGTATGCGGGGTGAATCAGTGGTGGACATTTCGTTCGCCAGCCCCGCTCTGTCGCCACACGTCATTGACTGGCGCGTCATGGAGGGGGTGGAGACCTATTCCGACCACCGGTACATCCGGTTCGACGTCTCCGCCCAGACCTCGAGCGCGCCGGTCCGACAGGCCCCGAGTGGTCCGCGGTGGTCGCTGAAGCAGCTGGACCGGGAGCTCCTCCTGGAAGCCTCGATCGTGCAGGCCTGGGTGTCACCACCGGATAGGCCTGCTGACATCAACGACGAGGCGGAGTGGTTCCGGGAGGCCATGTCCGAAATATGTGACGTGGCAATGCCCCGGGTCCAGCCCGGACGTGCTTGGCGCCAGGTGTGCTGGTGGTCGCCAGAGCTGACGGCTTTGCGCAAGGCGTGCGTGGCTGCGCGACACCTGTACACCAGGCACCGCAGGCTACGTATTCGCCCTCCGAATACGGAAGCCATTCAGGCGGAGCTGTACGAGGGGTACAGAGCGGCGAAGACCGCCCTCCAAGCGGAGATCCTGCGGGCCAGGGCTCTGGCCCGCGAGGAGTCGCTGGAGACTCTGAACAGGGACCCGTGGGGACGCCCCTACAAAATGGTGCGGGATAAACTCCGCCCATGGGCTCCCCCACTGACGCAGAGTCTCCGGCCCCAGCTCATGGAGGAGGTGGTGAGCACTTTGTTCCCTTCGCGGGGGGAGCATACTCCCCCGCCCATGACTCCGCCTACTATGGTGTCGGATGCGGACCACACTGCCGACGACGACGACGATGCTTCGGAGGTGACCGGGGTGGAGCTGAGAGTGGCGGTACATAGGCTTAGTGCTAAAAATACCGCCCCAGGACCCGACGGCTTACCTGGAAGAGCCTGGGTTCTGGCCATGGAGGCTCTCGGGCCTCGACTTATGGGGCTCCTAAGCGCATGCATGGAGGAGGGCCAGTTCCCACTTCGCTGGAAGACGGGGAAACTGGTCCTCATTAAGAAGCCGGGGCGCCCTGTGGACTCTCCGTCCGCTTACCGGCCCATCGTTCTGCTCGACGAGGTGGGCAAGCTCTTTGAAAGAGTTATTGCAAACCGCCTTGTCGGGCGGCTGGTGCGGGTGGGGCCGGATTTGGCGGAGAGCCAGTTTGGTTTCCGCAGGGGGCGCTCTACGGTGGACGCCATCATGCGCGTGCGAGCCCTCACGACGGGGGATGCTGTTGCCCGGGGTGGGGTCGTCTTGGCGGTGTCTCTAGACATCGCCAATGCCTTCAACACCCTGCCCTGGAGTTGCATCAGGGAGGCATTGCGGTATCACCGGATGCCGACCTACCTCTGTCGCGTGGTCGAGGCCTATTTGACGGACAGGGCCGTCATCTACCCCGGTCACCAGGGAGAGTGGAACCGGCGAGAGATGTCGTGCGGTGTCCCACAGGGATCGGTCCTGGGGCCGCTTCTGTGGGATATCGGTTACGACTGGGTGCTGCGCGCCGACCTCCCGAATGGCGTCAGCGTGGTGTGCTACGCTGACGACACGCTGGTCCTGGCACAGGGGAGGTCGCACCAGGAGGCGGCCGAACAAGCGACACTCGGGGTTGCGACAATCGTCGAGAGGATCCGGCAGTTGGGACTCGAAGTGGCCCTGCACAAGTCCGAGGCCATGTGTTTTCATGGTCCTCGGAACGCGCCACTGTCGGGTTCCCAGATAACGGCGGGAGGGGTTCACATCGGCGTCGAGTCGACGATGAAGTACCTGGGACTCGTCCTCGACAGCCGGTGGAACTTCGTGGAGCATTTCCGACGTTTGGCTCCCAGACTGGAGCGGGCTGGGGCTGCCTTGAGGCGGCTCCTGCCCAATCTAGGGGGTCCAAACGCCTCCTGCCGGAGGCTCTACGCGGGAGTCGTGCGGTCCATGGCTCTTTACGGGGCACCGGTGTGGGCGCGTTCTTTGAGGCGCCGACCGGCCCGCAGGTTGAACGCGTCCCAAAGGGTCATGGCCATCCGGCTGGTCCGGGGATACCGCACGGTCTCATGCGAGGCGGCGAGCCTCCTTGCCGGATTGCCGCCATGGGATCTGGAGGCAAAAGCCCTCGCGCACGTATGGGAGTGGCGCGAGGAGGCAAAACGCCGGGGTGTAACTCCGCTGCCGCGACAAATCACGGTACAGCGGACAGAGCTCCGGCGGGATCTCATGGCGACATGGAGGGTGCGATTGTCGCAACCCAGTGCTGGGCACGCCACAATAGCGGCGGTAAGTCCCCTCTTTGAGGAGTGGTTGGAGAGGCGCCACGGCGTCCTCACCTTCCGCCTGACACAGGTCCTCACCGGACACGGTTGTTTCGGGAGGTTCCTGTTTCGCATAAGGCGGGAGGAAACGCCCGGGTGTCACCATTGTGTGGATCGCCCGGAGGACACGGTGGAGCATACGGTGGAGGTATGCCCAGCTTGGGCGGAGCACCGCAGTGTCCTCGCGGAGGCGATTGGCGGCGGCGATCTCTCGCGTCCGGCCCTGGTCCAGGCCATGGTACGGAGCGAGAGGGAATGGAAAGCCGTCACCTCCTTCTGCGAAGCAGTAATGCTCGCAAAGGAGGAGGCGGAGCGCGTGAGGGAGAGAGCCTTGCGCCCTCACGCCCCTAGTCGCCGCAGGAGACGCCCTGGGCGTCGGGAATCGCAAGCAGATTCCCGGCCACCGTAGGCGCGGGCTTGCGGACGGCGAGCCATGGGTAGCTCGCCGTCCGGTAAGGACCAGGCCCGGGTCGACGGCGCGTTGTGTTCCACGCGCGCCTCAAAGAGATGTCAGCACAAAATGACGGGGTCCGATAGGGCCGACGCCTCAGGGTCGCGGGTTATTCCACAGAGAAAACCGTGGCCCTGGCACAGGCAACTGAAGGAACACGGTGGGTTTTAGTCAGTAAAAGTCTGACACGCCCTCCCGCTCCACCCAGAGCGGGAGAAGTCATTTGATGATTTCCCACCCAAAAAAAAAAAAAAAAAAAAAAAGGTACTTTTGTCTAAAAAGCATTTTAACTTAAAGTTTTTTTTAGTTTTTAACGGCATTTTCATTGCGCCAGCCTACTTGAAAAATCTAAATTGAATTGATTCTCACACAGATACTGCTACTATGAATGAAATTACGTACATTAACGAGTACATTGTACAGATGTACCATTTCAAATAAGTAGTTGTAACAGTACATAAATTATACATAACAATACAAAATCTTCCAATAATTACTTTTACATTAAATATTTGGTAGAGTTATTTATTAATTAACGTGATGGCATATGATTGTAAAACATTAATCCTACTGAAATATTTGAAAATACTAATCTACTTGGGTTTCAATTAAGACTATTATGAGACACGCACTTTCCTAATCAATACAAAAATAGCAATGTTCACATCTTTTAGCAAGATGCACAAGAGTACGAATAACATAAATTATTTACGGTCAACATACGAAAATCTTAGCCTTACTTAGGGTACATTCCGAATTGCGCTGTAATTGATTTGAGCGTGCTTATACCCGTTCCGAATTAGTGTGAGCCCGATAACGAAGTCCCGTGAATCCTCATAGATAACGTCTTGACATGCACCATCTTGCGATAATGCCGACCATGCCCTAAATTAAGATCACCGTGAGCAATGTCAAAATGACAGTTGGGCTGTTTTGTTTTGAGCCTCATCACATCTTTAAACTCGCCAGTGCCTACAGTCGCCACCTAACCAAAGCACAAGAAGAAATTTGTGGTGTATGTACCAAGAAAAAATACTGTACTCCAAACATGAGTATGGTGTTATGTTATAAGTTAAGAGTGTTTTCCCGTTGAGCGAGGACTGTGAGCGCGTTCACGAGCGTTCAAATTGTTGATAGCTCTCAGCGGTCATAGTCGTTTCGTAATCAGAACGCAAGTTATTGATGTGAGCGCTGTGAGCGATTGGCATAATTCGAAATCTACCCTTAGAACCTCGATGTTATAATATGTGACGCTTCAACGAACTCGTTTAATGTGACAAAATCGAACAGGTATCAACGTTTGCATAACGTGATCGTACTTATCATTATAATATTCGTTATTATTCTAGACTATTAAGGGAATCATTTCGATTGCTCCAGTCGTATACATAAGGTCCATTGAGGAATTAGGAGAAGGAGCAATGTATTCCTTAAAAAAAACACATACATACTGCGGTTTAAGTATCTTTTATAGCACTGTGTGACCTAAACCCGCACTTACGTCACGCTTTTCTGTGACTTAAGTAGTCATAGTGCGAAAATCAACCAGCTGACTTCACAGATGCAAAATATACAAAACAAGATACTTTTAAATGTTATTTGACTCTTACCAAATCGCAGCACACGAATGTCAAAAGAAAAGTTAGCATTTCACATAAATACCGTTTCATGCTGTAAAAAAAGTAACAACTCAATTTCTGAAACGCTTACCTACCCCTTATTGATTCGGTTTTTAGTTTGTAGTATTATCTTCAACCAGTTTGTTCTTCGTGGACCATATTTTTATAGTATTAACACTATGTTTTTTTATGTTAACCACTCAGGAATTGAATTAAGTGAAGATGCGAGTAATGATACTGTCCCAAAAGCAATTAGAGAAATGACTAAAAACGTGATATTGATTCCGCGATCACAGTCCTCGCTCAAGGGGAAAACACTCTAAACTTATTAGAGTGTTTTCCCGTTGAGCGAGGACTGTGAGCGCATTCACGACCGTTCCGAATTGTTGTCAGCTCGCCGCGGTCATAGTCGTTTCGTTATCAGAACTCAAATTATTTTATGTGAGCGCTGTGAGCGATTATGGCCAATACTAATTTTAAGCGTTACGTCATTAGAATTGTAAGTGACTGTGCTGTTGGTGTGCTTAATCTAAATAAAATTTATAAATTTTCTTCATTTATATTATTAATGTAATGTATATTATTTTTGTTCATTTTGCATGTTTATAATACTATAAACATGCAAAATGAACAATAATAATTCAAGAAAAAAATTTTGTACACTTATTTATTGAAACAAAATGATTCGTATGTATACACCAGATTTAACTAAATTTTTCTTTGGTGCACCATCGAAACCTAGTTGCTTCCTAAATGTCCCTTTTAAGCTTAATACCCGGCGAAACGACGGAAAAGGCGGACATATCTCTAGATCTGAATGAGGTACTTAACTACACGATGCATGCACCACTGCAACAATCCCGTAAGCGACTGAGTTGGGAAGGCTCTGTGCACCCTTAAAAAGAAATTGCGATTTTACGTTGCGGTATTCGTCGAATCGACCCGACCGAGAGTAGCTAATCTAGGGTTAAAAACACACGTGATTCTGTCAAAAATAAACATAGGTATATTTCTTTTTCTTTAATTATGTTCGGGCGGCTCGGCAAAATTGGAGCTACGAGTACAACATTGTTTATTCGGTTTTGCCGCTCGGTTGTGCCGAGTCAAACCGACCCTAACATATATATATGTTGCACTCCTTAGTCGAAGCGGATATAAACACAAGACTGAGAAGGTACCTATTTAAATTAAGATTACAACAAACACAATAATGGAGACGACCTTGCACTTAGCGTGGAGGGATATACGAGTCTCTAACGCACGATCTGACAAAATGCATGCAAAGGCATGTCGTAAAACGTGCTTGTTCGACTATTATTGGCCTCAGTTGTGTGCCTCTGAGAACAGCGGGTAAATCTTTTATTAACATATTACAAATTAAAGTTTATTTTTGTGTATGTCTCTGTGGCTTCTTTGTTCTTCTAAACTTTGAAAAGGATTTTGATGCAGTTTTCACATTCTGTTAGATTTGAAATACATTAATATGAAACTAACATTTAATAAAGATATTTCGATGATTTGTAAAGCAGAGGCGAGTTGCTAGTGGGATATAAAACAGCGATAATGACTAGTATCGATAACTCGCACAGTATCTCACGAAGCGACACGTGCTTTCAGGACGGAAGTGTGGGTTATGTTCTGACGCTACTCGTCTCCACGCACACATTCACAGAGTGTTTGTACACTTGATTACTACAAGTATAGCGCGCATAGCTTCGTGAGATAAAAATAATATAAGTAGAGCTTGGAATCGCCTGATTGGGTCAGTGAGTAAGTTGCTCGTGTATGCAAGGACGAGTTACTTAGATTTTTGTTTGTTTGGCATCTCGCATGTCAACCTATGAGGTTGTCGTCTGCTTAAGCGGACTTGCCTGTGGATTCCCTAATAAATTAAGGCCTCCAGCCAGGACAACGCTAAGGGCACCCCCTGTGGGGTCCGAACCTCGGCTTAGGGCGTCGCTGGAAGAGGGCAGCAAATGACTAGCTGGATCAGGATTGATATTATTTAGGGACGAATTTAAAGCTACAGGCTCAGCGTCGCGGGCTGGCTCGAGCAAGGGTCGGGAGGGGCGTGGATTAGGGCGTCGCGGCGGGCCTCGGCGGCGAGGGCGGTAGGACGGCGATCGGGTTTTGGGCTTTTGTAGCGTGCTAGTGGCCTTACTACTCTCCTGGAGGAGGGTAGTGGCGTCGTCGGGGTCGATTAAAGTATGCCTTGGTCGGCGAATACTGCTAATGCGAGAGGGAGTGTAGCGGGCGGCCGCTGTGATCAGGGGGTTAGAATGTTTGAAGCCGCAGTCGAAGAAACGCTTTGATAAGCGTTTCATGAACTGTTTTATGGTTGGCATTTTGAGGTCGACGTGAAGATCTATATTACGGACATAGAAGGGGGCACCCGTGACCCTTCTGAGGAAACGGTTTTGGAGGGTCTGCATCTTATGGATATGACGTGGGTGAGCGTGCGCAAATACAACGCAGGCATAGGTCATGATGGGACGGATGACTGCGGTATAGATGCGGAGCTTGCATTTGAGGGACAGTTTGCTACGGGCTGTCAGTACGAATTGGAGCCTGCTAAGAGCGAAGGAGGCGCGCGCGCGAACCGCCTTAATATGAGCCTTAAAGGTAAGGTTCTCATCGAGGATCACGCCTAGGTATTTGGCTTGCTTCTCCCAAGGGATTGGCTTGCCGTACATAGTGATCGGGCTGGCGAGTTACTTAGAACGTTGTGGATTTTATTTATTTGTGGCTTTAATAATAATCTTCGTGTACACTTACACAATGCCTATAACATGCACAAAAGTGTGCAAGAAGCATGCATGCAATAATGCCACAGTGGCAGGCATGCGCCTTGAATAATATCAAATCAAAAGTAACGTCAATATTACGTAGAGTACAACTAACTTATCTGTGCATTTATTGGTGGCGCTGGCTGTATACGTAAATAAAAAAATTAAACAAAAACCATTCAAAATGATAGTCGAAAACGACCGTTATACAGATAAGTTGGTCGAAATATAAGACACTCCCCCAAACCGGCCACTTCGTAATGCTTCAGCCGGGAAGAAGAAGTGGTGCCACAACCTTCTCAGCAGCACTGCAGCTTCTTAAGTTAGAAGAACTAGATATAAATACTCGTAGTATAGAATAGTATATATACTAAATAGTCTTGTGCAAGTTTCAGGCATAATAATTGTGTATGTGCGACTTAATTATTCTCATTTAACCAATGAGATTTTTTCGGGAACAGTACTTTTTTTCTGGATGAAAGACACCCGATGCCTTTGTACCTAAGTCTTTGTAGTTTCTGTACCCTGATCACGTACATACAAGTATATGCAAAATGTCATGATGATCGGTTCAGTGGTTTAGGCGTGAAAAGGTAATAAACGAACAAACAAGCAAACTTATTTTCGCATTTGTGATATTATAGTTAGGATATTTAGTGCTTTGTCCTAAACAAAAGTTCTCCTATTTCGTGGGGGTGATAACTGAAACAAATCTCGCACTAACAAAATTAAACAAAAGTACAAACGTACCTATTATTAAGTATTTACATTTTAATACTCCATGAACTGGTTACAGATACCCCCTGAATTAACGACGAAAAAAACGTGTTGCAACGACCCCAAGTTCAAACGGTCAAGAGCAGAAAGATGATGGTGACAGATATCTCATCTCACAGAGATGAGGCTTGTCCTGTCGCGACAGTGTAAACGCTTTAAAAGGTTGATTATACTCACATACTCGTGAACTTCAACAAAAAATAATGTAAAACACCGTTTATCGTAGATTTAATAGCCCCGTTGTGATGAACACTTCAGAACCCCGATATTAAGCGGATATTGCATGCGGTTACTGCATTCGAATCCGGCTAGTGACCACAAACCGTGACTTATTGCACTAGATCACTCCTTGGCTGACTGTAGCAGACATGCTTGTTTGTCATCTCAGGTAAACATAGCGAAGGACAGCGAAATTTATGATTAAATATAATTTTAAAATGGGTGTAACCATTTGCTATGTGATTTTGGGAGGAGTCGAATGATCTTAGTTTTCTAGAATTCGTATTAACGTTCTTATTAGTGATGTGTTTCTTGTTCTCCCACGCAGTTGTGTATTTTCTTCTTTTCTTTAGTAACGCCATATGATGCAAGATGAAGTTCATATAATTATTCATGAAACCTGCATATCAGGCTACATTCACAGGGCAAATTTTTCGCACTGACAAATTACTTGGGTACTTGAAAATATTGTGTAACCAGAACGTGATTGATTGACTTCAAGATTTTGTACTTTCATTTTTTATAGCACGGGTCTGTTAAACGTTAAGCTATGAAAAGCCATCATGACTGATGCGCTACAGAAGCGGAACAGCCCCATGAACACCCAGAACACCATATTTTCGCATTTTTATTTTTTGTGTTCTATCTTTCTATACAGATAAAAGTATTTAATTATTCCTTCCTTTTTATTCTAATACTTGTATAGTAGGTATACGTAAAAATATCGTACTGAATATTACGTCTACTTGTGAACGGAGACGTTCGATTACTGCGTAGTGAATCATAATATTGGATATTTACACAAATTGCTTATATTCCTGGTTCAAATTACGAGTATTGTCCTAATATCCTTTATGTTCTCAAATTTGAAATTGGAAATATCATTTTGATATAGTGGTTTCGATCTCGGCCAACGATGCATTAAGGAAATTATAGCCTTCTGGCAATCTATCTTATCTTATACTAATACCAAAGCTGAAGATTTTTTTTTTTTTTTAATGAACGTGCCCATCTCTGGAACTTCCAGTCGTATTTGAAAACCAATGAGTGACCAACAAATATCTTTGTAAAATGTCCTAAGTAGTCTTTCTATCACCTTTTAGCCTACTTAAGAAAGAGCGCCGTCTTCTAATACAGGCATTATCTGCCTTAAAGAAGACGCCATTCATCAAGAAAATGCGGTGAAGAAATAAACGTTTTTGTATTTGTATTTTGTATCATCAAATATCAATCACTGTCATTTTCTGGTTGGATGAGACAAAATAAACGATGTTATTTTAACCAATTTCAGACAGAATACATCAAGTTTCATTAGATTAATTAAAATGCGGTCTGCGTTAAGAAACATTAATTACTTTAGGGCACATGGGGTCGCAAGTCATGTGGCAAGCACATTTAAATTCACAACGAACGACATGGTTGAAAAAGTTTTTGAATTAAAAAATTGGTCCCCTTAAATAATTATTTTGTTCCCATCTGCTGTCCTTTAGTTTGGCAAGTAAAAAATGATTGATACCGTTTTCGGATAGGTTGTACCTAACGTAACAAATCGGTCACATCTGGGGTTATACTCTCTAAGTCCGTGAACGAAGAAACTCGTACTATAAGAACAGACTATAGGTACAGTGGTATAATTTTTTTTTCCACGTTCGCGTTCAACGTGGTCTTAGACGCTATAATTTTATGTGACTTACACTTGAAAAAAAAAAGTCTTGTCCTTCGCGATATGATCAGCATGTCGACTTTGTAAAAATCTCACCGTGAAGACTTGCGTGGAGTGAGCTATCAGTATCATACCGTCTTGGTCAATCTCTAGCATCTGTGGCACTGACAGCTCACTCCACGCTCACGTCACGTAAGTTTTCACGGTGAGGTGGTTACAGAATAGCACTACAGCAGTATTGTCCCTTAAAATTAAGTTAAAGTTCACATCAAATGTTCTTTCATGGTTCAGCTTTATCACATTTACTATAACGGTGACTGCTACTGTATAATATTACCGCTATACTTAACGGTAGATAGGTAACTACGGCAAAAACTGTCAAAGCTGAACAAAAACGTGTTGATGTTAACTGAATTAGGCCTTTTTTGCATCGCTACCAAAACCTGTAACAGTACAGTTAAGGCAGTTCTGATTGTATTTATTATGTCGTCATCAATACAAGTTTGTAATACAATAAAAATGTTACGGATTAAATATGGTTATATTTTATAAATTGCGTCTTCAGGACTGAAACAAATTTACGTTACAGCGCTTATTCGGTATAGTTTGAAAGGGTTAATTTACTGACTGTTTGTATTTGTAGAAACCGAGCATTCTACTTTTGAAGAGTAAATAAATCAATACCTAAACTCCTTATTAATAAACTCGGAGTAAAGTTACGCTTATCTTAACTTTGGTCTATCCATTGTGTAAGATTGGCATAACTTTACTCCGAGCTTAGAGTTTTAAGGGGATACCTCCTTGCCTTATTTACATGGCAACTTTCGAACTAGAGGGAAAAAAACATTTAACATTCCAGTAGCGCCTGTGAATCGTTTCCGCGGTTTGTTGAAGCGAAACAAAAGTCGCTTTTGAAAACAGCCAGACCAATGTTTTTTTTTTGCAATTATGCAATACGTGCCTCTTTCATTTCAGATTAGTCCCATTTTTTTACAGGGATTCTTTGGACGCGGCTTAAGAGATTACGTTATCAGAAACCTGCCCTAATTGCGTAACACACAATCACAATCTGAATCATACTGCTTATCCATTGCTACATGAGTTCGAAAAATTTGCTGCTCAGCAACGAAAATAACGCAATGAATGTTGTTGAACTTTCAAAATTAATGCCATTGCTACTGTTAGGGCTGATTGCAACGCCACAATAGCGGCGTTAAGTCCCCTCTTTCAGGAGTGGTTGGAGAGACTCCACGGCGTCCTCACCTTCCGCCTGACACAGGTCCTCACCGGACACGGTTGTTTCGGGAGGTTCCTGTTTCGAATAAGGCGGGATGAAACGCCCGGGTGACACAATGGTGGCAACCATTGTGTCGATCGCCCGGAGGACACGCCTCAAAGAGATGTCAGCACAAAATGACCGGGTCCGACAGGGCCGGTGCCTCAGGGTCGCGGGTAATTCGAAAGAGTAACCGTGGCCCTGGCACAGGCAATTAAGGCCTCCAGCCAGGACTTAAACTTAAATACTAACTAAAAACTAAGCGACAACGCTAAGGGCACCCCTGTGGGATACGGACCTCGGCTCAGGGCGTCGCTAGAAGAGGGCAGCAAGGGACTAGCTGGATCAGGATTTGAGTGATTTAGGGACGAATTTAAAGCTACAGGCTCAGCGGCGCGGGCTGGCTCGAGCAAGGGTCGGGAGGGTGACTTTTATGAAGAACATCACTAACTAATAAGGTCATAAATGTCCATCTCGGGCGCCCCTTCCCGACTCTGATACTACGACTAATTACATGGTTTATACCTACAAATGTATTACCTATTATCAAAGACATTACCGCAACATATTGTAATTATTCACACCAACAATTAATTAGTGAAAGCAGGTGTGTAATCTACAATGTATTTGAGAGCATCTGACGTGTTTTAATTTGAATTTAAAATATAATTATAGGGGTTGTATGAATTATAACGATATTGTAAAGCGGTTGTTACATGTGTGTCTTTAATCATGTGTGTTTCATTGTTTCGCAAAAAATATTAAGGTATTTATTATAATTTTAGGATGAAAGTAAAAGATTGTCTTCGTTGTGTCGATGACTCTATTTATTTATACATTTATCTAATCTAAATATCTATATCTAATCTAAACAAATCAATAAAATTGAAGTGTCTGTTTGTAATGTCAAAATAACAGCTTTCTACTAAATGCATATGAAAGTATACTTTATGTGTACCTAATTAGTGAACTTTTTTCGCAATTTGCATATGCATTTTCTATTTATTACATTGATATAGAAGTTTATTATCAGGAGAGTAGATTCTTGGGTGGTAAATAAAAACATAAACAATTTGTATAGACGCCGATTTATTTCAAAATATTATTATACACAGTGTGGATACTCTCGGGTAGTTAGAAACTCTTTTTTCGTTTATAATATCTTAAAATTGGTGCAAATCTTTGGAATATATCTTATTTTATACAAAAAGCGATCTAACAACAATATTATTTACATTTCACATTAATTTTACAACAATTATTATTCTATCATTTAACGAAAATAGAAACATTATGTTCTTTGGTCTTTTAAAACCTAATATCGAATAATTTACAATTGAAATGTTTTTTTTCTTTAATAATTTTAATTAGGTACTATATTTAAAAATACTTAACTTATATTGCACTATTGCGAGAATATATGTGAGAACGAGATTTTCAGGTAAAATAAAGATTTAAAATTTTGAAAATAAATGCCAAGTAGGTATGCATGATGTTCGTAATCAATCTTTCAACCAAGAAAGTCCATAAACAAATTGCAATCTGCAAAAAAAGGCTTTCAAAGTAAGCTAAGTTACAATCACAGTATATGGAAAATATTCATTCAGCTACTATTAAATGGTTCTTGCGCCATCTATTTCATTAAACTGTCGATGGCTTTACAGCTTAGCTGCACAATTGAGAGCGTAGTTGGCTGTAAGCTAAAGTTACAATCCGTATCCTGGTCCAATACTTACCCATTATTGGAACTTAGCATTGAATTAATAACAGTTTTGCATCACTTACAAGAATTAACAGTTTTCATACAATGTAAAATAACTGTTAAAATGCTTGCAAACACTATGAAGAAAATCAACACTTAAGTTTAATAAACTTAAATAAATAATTATTTAAAATTCAAGGTATATGGTTTGGACAATTCAGAATAACCAATACAATCCAGGTCGAAATAAGCTTTAGCTTGTCAATCTATAGCTAGCTATAGAAGACAGCTGTTTTGACCAGTAGTTGAGAAAACCGTGCTGATGAAATTGTCTCTGAAGATTACTTTTGACTTAAAAGCATCTAACATTTGAATAATAACTAACAATACATTTATTTTATTGTATTGTATAAGAACATAAATAAGGTCCGGTTCCTCTTAAAAGAGTTATTAATAGATGTCCGTACTTAAAGTTTTTCTTCGTTTTTAACCGACTTTTTAATTGCGTCAACCTACTTGAGAAATCTATATTGAATCGATTCTCACACAAATACTGCTGTTACGAACGAAATTTGGTGCCTTATCGAGTACATTGTACAGCCGTACCATTTTAAATAAATAGTTGTGCGAACGCTTAACCATTAAAAAGTACATGTATTAAACATAACAATACAAAATCTTCCAATAATTACTTTTACATTATTTATTTGGTAGAATTATTTATTAATCGTCGTGATTGCATATGACTGCAAAACATTAATCCTAATGAAATACTTGAAAATATTAATAACTTGGGTTTCAATTAAGACTAGCTACAAGCTTATGATACACGGTATTTCCTATTCAATACAAAAATTGGAATATTCACATCTTGCTAAATGCACAAAAATACGTATAACATAAATTATTTACGGTCAACGTACGAAAATCTTAGCTTTACTTAGGGTACATTCCGAATTGCGCTGCAATTGATTTGAGTGTGCTTATACCCGTTCTGAATTAGCGTGAGCACGATAACGAAGTCCCGTGAATAGTTGTAGATGACGTATTGACATGCGCCATCTTGCAATAATGCCGACCATACCCTAAATTAAGATCACCGTGAGCAATGTCAAAAATAACAGTTGTGCTGTTTTGTTTCGAGTCTCATCACATCTTTAAACTCGCCAGTGCCTACAGTCGCCACCTAAAGATGACGTATTGACATGCGCCATCTTGCAATAATGCCGACCATACCCTAAATTAAGATCACCGTGAGCAATGTCAAAAATAACAGTTGTGCTGTTTTGTTTCGAGTCTCATCACATCTTTAAACTCGCCAGTGCCTACAGTCGACACCTAACAAAGCAAAAGAAGAAAGTCAAAGCAGAAGAAGAAACTTTTGGTGTATCTACCAAGAAATACTGTAATCCAATCATGAGTATGGTGTGTATGTTATAAGTTTAGAGTATTTTCCCGTTGAGCGAGGACTGTGAGCGCAATCACGAGCGTTCCGAATTGTTGACAGCTACCCGCGGTCATAGTCGTTTCGTAATCAGAATGCAAATTATTGAAGTGAGCGCTGTGAGCGATTGGCATAATTCGAAATGTACCCTTAGAACCTTGTTGTAATAATATGTGACGCTTCAACGAACGCGTTTAATGTATCAAAATCGAACATGGATCAACGTTTGCGTAAAGTGATCGTACTGATCATTATAATATTCGTTATCATTCTAGCTTCCCTTTTACAAACATACGTTGAACGCATACCGTATACTATTATTGGAATCAATTCGATTACTCCAGTCGTATAAATAAGTTCCATTGAGGAATTAAGAGAAGGAGCAACGTATAAAAAAAAAATACAAACACACTGCGGTTTAAGTATCTTTTATAGCACTGTGTGACCTAAACCCGCACTTACGTCACGCTTTTCTGTGACTTAAGTAGTCATAGTGCGAAAATCAATCAGCTGACTTCACAGATGCAACATAAACAAAAAAAATTACTTTTATATGTTATTTGACTCTTACCAATTCACAGTACACAAAGGTCAAAAGGAAGGTTAGCATTTCACATATGTAAAATACCATTTCATGCTGTTTCCACAGTTTCATGCTGTAAAAAAAGTAACAACCCAATTTCAGAAATGCTTACCTACCACTTATAAATTCGGTTTTTTGTTTTTTTAATATTATCTTCAACCTGTTTGTTCTTCGTGGACCATATTTTTACAGTGATAACACTATCATTTTAATATCAACCACTCAGGAATTAAATTAAATGAAGATGCGAGTAGTGATATTGTCCCAGAAGCAATTATAGAAGTGACTAAAACGTAATATTGATTTTGTAGCCTAATAAATATACAAGCTATATACCACATTAGCATACAACACAATCATCACTCACTTTTTTCAGTAAAATAAAAGATGGCGAGTTTATATCACAAGAGCTATAAAATAGTATACGATACTCGTGACCTAAGTAGGTATGTCTATTAACGCACGGGCCGTGTAATAATGGCCAACTTAGGTCACACGTCTCGTAATGCACTATTTTTCAAAAAAAAGAAGAAGTTTTTAGAAAATATTTGTTAGCAATTTGTTACACATTGTACTTAGTTATCAATATAGAAAGAGTAAAAGAATGAGAGAAAGGACATGCCTAACAATTTCATTTTAACATTACCAACGATTGGATTCAAGAAAAACAATATTTGATGGTTATAAGTGTAGATTCGTTGAACATCAAACGATTCAAACTAAATAAAGCGCTAACATTCAATCAGATATTCTACAGAGAAAAAAATCATTGTCTTTTGTACTGAGATCCGATATTCTTGCATCCCTATCTGTTGATGCATTTTTCATCCAAGCCCCCGGTAAGGAAGTCATTGGAGTCTCGAACGGTCATGATGGTGACTCCATCAGCACTGTTCCTAGATATGATGTTGCTCTTCTTCTTAGTACTTCCGTAGTCGTAGTTTGATATCACCACGCTCTCTGTAGGGTTCCTGTAAAAGTTGATAGAACAATCACCGTTGAAGTTGTTGGATTTCGTGGAGGAGAAACAAATTCGGTGGCATTTGTTTTTTTTTATGACGTCATTACTTTACGGAAATAGGAGGCTGGGACGGACTGGATGTGGGAGGCAGAGGACAGGGTGTTGTGGCGCAGCCTTGGATAGTCCTTTGTCCATCAGTGGACTGAGTTGATTAGCTAAAATGAGCCTGCCAAAGATCGTGATAGTTGAGGTTTCGATGGATAAATAGCCATACTACGTCTACGTCTTTGTTTTCATCAAAAACAGTAGCTACTCAATCCCTTGGCTTCATAACATTAACGTTTTCATGCGTATCTAAACTAATATTACACAGCGTCTAGGGATTTCTCGGACTTTCTCAATTTACTCAAAATTTGTTTTACATGACATAGAACATGTATATTCTTTTAAAGCCTATATCAGACTAGAGTTCAGAACAAAACAAAAATATATGTTTTTCTTAAATACAATGTCATTACAGTATAGACGAAAAGAGGAATAAAAACAAACGATGAATGTGTTTTTCAAGAAAACGTGAAAAACTATGCAAACTTTATTCAGTTTCTGGGCAATTATGCGAAAAATCAGTAGTAGTCAGTAAAACCATCCATGACGTCAATAACGGTCCTGCCACGGTTTTTCATGCTTTGCAAATGTGTAATAATTTTTATTTCTTGTATGAATGTGACACATCCTGTCTTATTCCAAGACAAGGTTTATCTTTAGAACCAGGTTTAATTAAACCAAGAAGCCATTTTTACATTTCGAAGTTCATAAAGGTAGCGCATGCGTAACGCGACTGTTGACGCGATAATGATGATTATGAAAGTTTTCATAGAAATTGTTCTCTCGCCTGTCTTCGGGAGCCTTAATACAAACTGTATTTCAGACACAGTTAGGTACGTTCTTATTAAAAATAACTGGATCGATGGTATAAACCATGTCTAAAAAATAGATTTGTAATACGACCGTAACATCGCATTAATTCGAAAATCCGTAAGCTGGTTATGATTGGTTGACCAAAATAATAACAACCAAGCATAATGGTGTTTGTTCACCGTTGCCGTCACCGAGATGTCTACCATTATGGTATTGTATGTTGGAGGGTTCCTTACTCCTCTTTCATCGAACACATTATTTTATTCTTGACCATTTTTTTTTTGCATTGTTTTCAATCTATCATATTTTTGTCTGACAGCGTACCAACTAGTGACTTAATGTTTATGATCGATTATTTTCAAGAGACAAGCTTTTTCCTAAAGATAAAGCTAAAATACCTGCATGGGTCTATCGAAGGTAAAACTAGGCTTGCCGCGTTTTGTTTGTAGACGGCAGATCATCCACTCCATCTCGAAAATCTCGATAAGCCGTTGTACCTGGCTGTCAATCTTAACCCTTTGATTGTCGTCACGGATAGTTAGAAGCTCACAAGCCTGGCAACATGTCATACCAAGAGTTAGCATGTTACCCAGTAACTGGGCTATGGAGCTCAGATGAGCAGTCATACATACATACATATGTTATAAAGAGAAACGATTTGATCTTTTGTATATTTGTGTGGTGAAATTTGGCACATGAGTAGACCATAACGAAGATTAGGACAAAGAAGACTATTTGTACCGATAATCCCACGGAACCGAGACTTATGCGAGTTCAGCTAGTGTAATATACTGGTATTCCGTTGCATTCGGTTAGACTGGAAACCGATGCCAGCAGTTGGGAAAGGCTAGGCAGACTGATTTTTTATTTTTAAGCGCCAATATCAACAATGAAACTGAAGTTGTTCAAGAGCTGTCAGCTGACACTGACAGCACTTGAACAACTCTCTCAGCCGCAGGCCACTCAGAATGTATTGCGAAAAAAAAACATAAATGAGAAACTGTCCAGTAATAGTCTATTTTGAAAGGAAGGAGGCGCTCCCTACAATCGGTGGCTGATGATGGATGGTTGACAATATGATTATTTGTAAGTCGAAAAGGTAAATTCCAATTTCAAAATTTCCTCCACATTGCTTGCGAGCTAATTTAAATTATCGTGTCTCACTAAATAATGGATCTGCGACGGGAACTTTTTCGAGCTATGATTTTTTGCGATTTCAAGTGTCGCCTGAAACCGGACGAATCGAACGACAGACTTCAATCGGCATTCATGGATAAAGGCATTCTACGGCAACCGTGTATCGTTGGTATAACGAATTCAAGCGCGGTCGACTAACTTTGGGGGATGAAGAAAGAATTTGTCGCCCTTTGACGGCTGTTACGGAAGAAAACGTGATAGCAGTGAAAAAATTAAACAAAGACAATAGGGGAGTTACGTATCAAGAGATTCAGCCCATTCACAATTCTATACGTGCATCTTCGCGTGATGAAGATAGTTTCACGGTGGGTGCCGCAAAACCTCACCGATGCTCAGAAGCAGGCACGGGTGGAATGGTGTCGATACGCAATAAAGAAATTTGAAGCAGGCTCGTCTCGGCGTGTTTACGGTTTGGGTGTTTCAAAACGAATTTACACATTTACATTTCAACTTGTTTGAAACAAGAATTAAAGGACCACAAATGCACTTCGTACGATAAAATTATCATCATCGATAAACACTACTTCATGTTCTTCAACCAGTCTTCAGTTAAACATAACACGTGAACATCATAGTTCTCCATATATAAACTTAACTGTAACTCTTTGCCAGACAGACCCTGCATATTTTGATATACAAAATTCAACATATGCGGCTCACCCATTGTCGCACCTAATAGTTTACACTACAAGGCGTATCAAAAGTAGTATTAGCACTTACCACTACTAACTGTAATAGATGGTAGACTACATGTACCAAGGGTCACCGTGTATATTGTATGCTTAAAGATTAGCAATTTGTCTCCTACATCTAGGTGGCAAGTACATTGTATAATTGGTAACTTTGTAATCAGTAATAAATTGATTACAATCAAAATATAAAATAGTGTCACTATAACGGCAAGGTCTATTATAAATTAACATAAATTTAAATTATAAATGTGCCTATTTTGCTCATTCAATTATGTCCTTTTTACATACATTAAAACTATCCCCATATAATAATATAACAGTTGAACTAGGGTTTATTTTTGTCAGTCTAATATTACTAATTAATTGGCTAATACTGGCACCGGGTAAACCATTATTACTAGCATAATGCATAATATAAACACCGAAAGTTGAAAACCAACAGTGTGTTTTTTGGAGAGTGAAAAATCCAGTGCGCGATAAAACCGCGTATTTAAAGTGCATTTAGTTTTGTCGCCTCATCAACTGCAGGTTTTCCAGAAGGTTGGTGATTAACAACATATGGTGATCTCGAAGTTGTTTGCCAAGTTATTATGGCAATGTTCCCATTGGACTTTAAAACGGTATGCGGGTAGTTTCTGCAATATATTATAGTTAGTAGTTCTAACTTTTTCCCGCGACTTCGTCTACGTATTTCGATTATACTGGCTTTTTTCCGCGTGGATGGTCTGGAATTTCCCAGGGGAACTTACTACCCTATGCGTTAATTCAGGTTATAAACTATCATGACATCACGCAGCGGTCGTGTCGGTGGGCGACCGATTCTTCGCTGATTTTTATTCGCGCAAATTACATACCAAAAGCACAATTGTAAAAATTAAACAACGTTTCCGAATTGTTTGGTATACCTACAGAAAATTTGAATCTAGATAAAATGCAGAAAACAATGGCCTAATTTAACTTAAAGATAACGCTGAGCATCGCCGTGCAAAACAGCGTAAAAAAACCAACCAAGTACATATTTCGTTATTGTGTGTTAATCTAGATAGACATGTAGCGTTGCTACAGTTTACTAGATAGATCTTTTTAAGAGGAATGATGCGGAGAGTAGCCATGTTTTCGTAAAAGTAGTTCAAGTCCTTTTATACATGATAATCGCCTTTTTGTCTAAATTCATTACGATCGGATCGGATCAGCGGTTTCATCGTGATGAGGTCACAAACAAACATACTGACGCACTTTCACCTAAAAAACAGTTTGAGTGTGTTTGGTGTTGTATGAACTCATTTGATAGTACTACGCAACCGACCTATCTGAAGAATATCAGTAATAAGTTAATTATAATGATGTCCTCCTAAGGCGTCCCCTTACTCCTTAGGCGTTGAGAGGATGAATGAGAGGCGACCAACAACTCTCCTGTTATTTGAATAATCCTTTTATGTTAGTAAGTCCAACTAAAACGTGTTTTGAAGCGACCATTAAAACTTAGATTTATTATTTTTACTCGATCGTTTCCACGATTCCACGAGAACGTACCTTCTATCGGGATTATGACTACCCTGTGTTGTAATCCGGGTAAACCATATTGCCGTCCCCGAAGAACAAAATGATAACTGCCATTATCTTAGTGTTAGTGGTATGTTATTTTTGGGATCTGTGGGTGGTAACACATCTGCTAATTTTGATACAGTTATTTTACGAAGATACAAAATTTTACAATAGTATTCAAAGATTTAGCACCGGCCTTAGATTACGAGAATAAAGTGTTGTTACAATATTCTCTAAATATATTCCTACTTGTTAGCACGACAAGCAGTCTAAGAATTATGTTGTCGTGAAAAATATTCGACTAGATAATTATAAATGCGGTTACCATTTTATTCTCGTTCAAAACTAACCAGTCACTTCGTATACAGATGTGTCAGTAAAACGACGTTTACGGTTTAAACAGTAAAGACATCTTGTCATCAATCCTTCGGTAAAAATATGCGTCAAACTGTTCTGTGTTGAGCTAGATGGGTATGTTATAGTGTACGTTCACATCTGTATCAAGAAGGAAAATTTCAGTGTCAATAATGAAAGATGGCCTAGCAGAACTTGCAGCCAGTAACATTTCTGCAGCTATTTGTGGTGATTTTTATATTAATAATATATTGCAATAGTGTCGGTGTTCCTGGGCCTCAGCAAACTTTTTGATTATGTTGGTGACGGATTCCATTTTAAGGTCACGATGGAGGTCGTCCTATCTTTTATACCAGCGCGAGTTACCAATACTCCTAAGTAACTTATTTTTGAATATTTGTATCATTTTGATGTTGGCCGGTTTAGTACAGCCCCATAGTTGGATGCCTTAAGTCCCTATCAGCCACGACTTACGGTATTTTACTATTGAGACGGGCTGCACACATTAAGTCAAAGGTCAGACTGAACAATATCCGATCCATACTCGAAACATTAACCACTAGATCAAATTAACTATATATAATTTTGTTCTTGAAATTAGTTATTACTTTCGATGCAATACTCTCAAGCATTAACACCTTATATTCTAACACTTATAGTTCATTATCGCATAATCACTCTATTAATATATCATGGAACTGGTATTAATTTATTTATTAAAGAACATCAACAGCATAGACATTCAACAATGGTTTCCCAAGTGTTTAGGAAAGGTATTTATGTATCGTTTACAGTGGATCGTTTACAATGAAAAGATGATTAAATACGAGTGCACTAAGGTCTTAATACATGACTCCACAAGGGAGGGTTAGGTTTTGTTGATCACAGACTGTACGTAAGGAATATTCAACATCTTTTAAAAAGAGTTTAAAGACACAATTATAACGCTAGTAATGGAGCCGTATAGTAAAAACAGGTTTCAGACGGGCTAAAGTAGACTCATCTTGCATGGGGTTCTGTTTGTCTACTACTACTCATACTTTTGTTTCTGAAACTAATTGAGAAGCATTCGTAAATATTGGTGGAGCTGCTGAAGATTATAAAACTATCTTTGTTTAGGCAAATAAATATTATCTTATCTTATCTTGTTGTAAATAAATTAATCTCTTAGTATTGTATATAAGTATGTGAGCACTATTAACCTAAAACGTGTAGTACTTGAGTATATTTTTACACTCGGTCCCAAAAATAACGGGTCAGTCACAAAACTCCGAATATCTCCCGAACTACCTATGTTATCTTAATGAAACGAATACTGTTCGATTGGGCATTTAATGATACAAAAAGTTTCAATTTAAACTTATGTCTACCTTCATTCTTATTCTCAAAATTAAAATAAAACTAAAGTAAGACCTTTTTTCTGAAACTTTAAATTTTTGTAAGATTTTTTTTTTGCTTTTTTTCATAACATGCATAATATTAATATTTCGTATTGCTTCCCCGAGCTCTTCTTGCAACTTCCGGCATGCTGAACACCAAATTTCGAAGCCGGTTCTGAGGAATGGCTTCCCATTCCTCCACCAGTGCTTGTCTGAGCTCGGGGAGCGTGATTAGTAGGGAGTTAGGACGTTTTACGCAACGCTCAAGCTCGACCCATGCATGCTCTATGGGTTTTAAATCAGGGCTTCGCGCTGGCCACTGCATCAGTTCGATACCGACCTCTCCAAGGTATTCATTTACAATTCCGGCGGTATTGGGACGCGCAGTATCATGCATTAATATGCCATCCCAGTCCATCCTCGCCATGAAAGGTCCCATCATGCTCATTCAGGATCTCCTCCATGTACCTCTCTGCATTCAGAGTGCCATGTTGAATTAGCACGAGCTCGGTGCGAGCCTCGGCAGAAATTCCAGCCCAAACAAGTACTGAGCCTCCGCCGTGTGCCACTTTTTCCTCCACACAGTCTTGATGTAAGCGTTCCCCTGGTCTTCTGTATACCAACTGCCTACCATCATGCTTGTAAAACATGAATTTCAATTCGTCCGCACATTACCCTGGACCAAATTTCCAGTGTTCAGTGTTGGTGCTCGCGCACGTATCTCTGTCTTGCAATTCGATGTTGCCGTTGCAGTTTGGGGCCATTTGCGGGCCTTAATGGTTTCAAGTTTGCCTCAGCAAGACGTGTCCTCACTGTTTGTGCGCTTAAATTGATTTTTAGACCAACTGCAGTTTGAAAACGATTTCGGAGCATTGTAGCCACCAGGTATCTGTCTTCCCTAGCCGTTGTGCATCTTGACCTGCCATTTCCTGGTCTCCGAAGGTGCGATGCGGTCTCTCGGTACCACTGGACTACCCGCTGAACAGTCGACAAAGATACACCAATGTTTCTTGCTGTTTCACGCTGGCTCCGCCCAAGTTCCAAGAAAGTCAGGATTCTGGTACATTCATCTAACGTGACTGACATGCCATGCTTTACCTCACAGATTACTGATTATGCACGTGGAAGTCGTTCACAATTTTTTTTGTGTGACAGAATAGAAATGTAAAGAAACCATAATGACATAAAGCAAAAATTTTGTTTTGAAAAATTTCCATTTTTCAAATTTCGTTTTTTTGTAAATAAGTTTCATTCATTAGCCAGTATAAAAAGTATGTATAAAGAAGCGTAACTAAATAGTCTTAATTCTGTTTTTTATTTCATTGATCTAACTCTTACAGTTTTGTAGATATTCGAACTTATGTGACTGACTCGTTATTTTTGGAACCGAGTGTATTTTATACGGCAATTAATTTAATTTAATGTTTTGTATTTCGTAACGTCAATTACTTCATTCAAGTTCTTCTAACTGAACAGACAGCTGTGCTGCTGGGGAGTTTGTTGCGCCACTTCTTTTTCCCAGCAAAAGCAATTATAAGTGGTGAAGTACTGTCTTATGTAATTTCGACGTTCAAAAGTGCCGATCCTCAGTGTAGTTCGAATAAATGACTATTGATTTTGAAAAAGCCACCATTTACTGGGTACGACTTGAATGTGGCCTGGCGGCTGAGAGTATGTCATGCTGACTCAAATGTCTTGCTGGTGTCGGCGTGTATGTTGGATCATTAAGTTTCCTTCAAAATGGGCTGAATGATGCTGATCGCATGCTGATCCATACGCCGTACGTTCGTGTACGGGCGCTGTCAGGTGGGACTGGTCATCTCTCTGACATGGCTTATTTAAATTTATGAAGATTTGTTTTGATTTTTTCATTACGGATGCTTTTAACGTGCACTTTACCAAGCCCAAGTCCTTGCGTTTTTTATTTTTTTGTTTTTGAGAAGTGAGAACGCTCGCACACCTCAAAAACTAAAAAAAATAATCGTTCGTCTCGTAATCGTTAATAACTAAACTAGGGCTCTCACACACGTGAGAGACCTAGTTTTTTTTGTCATTCAACGATTTGGAAGATGTTTGTTACAAAGTGAATTTTGAAACACTTGAATTGAATAAAACTTATGTTGATTGCCATATTATAGTTTCATTAGGAAACTAAATTGAAAGTCCATAACAGAAAAAAAAAACGTTTTACCTTATTTACGAGAAAAAGACGATATTTAAGTATTTTCATCATTAGTAGCACACTAAAAACCCGTAGAATAAAATGACAAGTAAAGTATTTGATTTTGGTCAGGGCGTATGGATAATAAAATGATAATCGACATTATATTACTAAGACGATGATAGATTTTGTGTTTCACAAAAACATTTCAAACATAGGAAAAATTACTTTTTTTCAAAGATATCAATCATCCGTCTATGTCCAGTATCTAAGTAGCAACCGACGAAAACATGTATTTTATTTTCCCCGAAAAGTTGGGTTTTTGTAATTATCATTTTATTCTATGGGGTCGGCGATTTATGATTTCTGTTAAACATTGTTTTCATTATAACACTATTGTTTTACGCGGCACACTCCAGTAAAGCTCCATGTAGACATGTTTTTTCCACAATCTTCAACATTCATCGTTATATTTTAGCCAATTTACACAAAACCTTTATTAATTATACCCTTCAAGCTCATGAATCACTCCGTCCATTGGTGAAAACCGTAGGAAAATCCGTGAGGTGGTTTTTGAGTTTATTTTAAATGACTTTATTTATAACATGAAGTGATGTAGTGATATTGAGTAAGTCCATTTATTATTTTCTGTGTAGGTATTTGAACTTGTAAACATTCAGCTCCTCCTTTTTTAAAGTCTGCTAAAACCAGCTCATATGCTATCAGAATTTAAATTCTAGTTTTATTACTTCGATTCTTTAAAAGTAGTTATACTTTGTCGGTGTGCTAAGAAGGTGAATATAAATAGTTATTTAAAGAACAATTCTGCACCATCACAGAAAATCAATCAAGGTACTCGTATCAAAGGGACTTTTATAGCCAAGTTCCTAAAATTGCCTAAAAACGTCAGATTAATTGAAAAAGATTTCGTTGATTATGTGTTTGTAGCATACATATAATGGAGTACGAAATTACTACTATTTACAGGTATTTCGGAAAGCAGCAGAACAAAAGTTTTTTTTTTAAATATAAAGTCAGGTAAAAATTGACAATAAATAAACATAAATATAACATAACTTTTCAGCGATCTGTCAGCTAGGAAATGTCGGCGCCAACAAATTTTCAAATATCGACCAAAAATATTGACGTTTAAAAGTGTCTTATTCCACCTAAAGAAATAAATATTTCATTTCATTTATATCTTATAAGGCCTATCAGCCTATAATGAACACAGGCTTCCTCTCTTCAAGAGTGAGCGGGCTTAATCTTCCACGCGGGTTTAGTGCGAGATGGCAGAAGTCTCCATTAAAAT
This sequence comes from Dasypolia templi, assembly GCA_963555695.1. Classification (NCBI taxonomy): domain Eukaryota; kingdom Metazoa; phylum Arthropoda; class Insecta; order Lepidoptera; family Noctuidae; genus Dasypolia; species Dasypolia templi. Next base: position 16,110,457 of record OY743157.1, read on the forward strand.
AAAAAGGGTTGCAAACATTGCAACTTTATACACAGCAGGGTCATAAATTTTCCAATAGTAAGCTGTCATACGTTCATAATGCATTATGTATGTCGAGTGCCTGCGTATGTCATTATGATTTATTTTATAGGTCGTCGTATTCAGTCTCCCTACTAATTCAAATTGTTGTGCATTTACAATCTAAATGAACTGAAAGTATAGTATCCGGAGAAGGGCGTTGTTAGCTGCGCTACAGTATTGCCTTTTGTAGCTATCATCGTTTTAGTTACTTAGTCTTGTGTTATTATTCCGCAAGAAAATTGTTTTTTTTCCGCAGTACTATATAAATAGATAGAATACATTGGGTGACACAATAAGCGGTCTTATCGCTAAAAGCGATCCATTACAGAAAACCTTTTGATGGATTAAAGGGAGAAGGAGAGACTACTGCAGGTAGTCAGTGGTGTACCATATACATATTAATTAAATACATACATACATAAAACATACATTTATCTACACATACATTACAATAATAAACAGGAAACAAGTCCAAGGAAACTATATGTTATAATGTTTAAGCAGAGAGGACGTGTTTTTTACCAGAATTTTAAAAGTGGACAGTGATTGAGCACGCCTTATCGAAATGGGCAAGGCATTCCATAACCGTACTGCTTGAACTATAAAAGACTTGTCATAAAAACTGGTGGAATGCATCGGCATTTCTAGTCTTACATTTTCCGATGACCTCAGATATCTACTAGCATACTATTGACAGTGCGAAATTGTGTGATTTTATCACAGAAAAGTTTTTTTTTTTAATCCTTTATTAAAAATAACCAGTCTCTTAATAATATACTATGATTTAGCATATAAGACTAATAAGCTATTTTAATGTAACTTTTTTTTTACTTGATAATTATTTTAAAACTTTGAATAGTGTTGATCATACTTTACACAAGTCCGTTCCACTTTCTTAGATTCTGATATATTTGACATAAACCCTTTGTTGACGTGTTATTAAGTGTGTTATTGTCACTATTATTTCTACACTTTTATACACTAACTCAAAAGGGGTTGTTAGTTTCAGTGTTCGCGCTACATTTTGTTTGGTCTAATAGCTGAATTGCCTCGATGTTCACATATCAGTGGACTCGGTGTTCATGGGCCGACCGAATTTTTAGGTCACGATGGAGGTCGTAGTTTTTTATGTACCAGGGTATAAGAAATGATCGTACTCCTGTAACGTAATAGTGGTTCCTATCTACAAAAAAGGATGAAAGTAGACTTGAAACAGATAGTTTAATTGATGAAATATAAAATACAGGAGTAATATAAAAAAAAACACTAAACACGGTTCACGCGACACTGAAGTTAATATAGAAGGCTTGAATTGAAGTCCGGAGGAGAAGGATGAAGAATTTTCGTAGATTGGCTTCGTGAAGGAAACAAGAGGAGGAGGTGGAGAAAAGGGTCTTCAGGTGTCGAAGGGACACTTTAGAGTGCCAGTATCCTTTGACAAAGCTCGACGAGTCTCCAGGCAGAAGGTTTTATAGCAGAGTGCATACGTAGAATTGATGGATGAACAGATGGTTTGATGTCGAAGCCCGGACGCCGAATCCCGGCAGATGGTTAGTGAAACAGGCCCGGACGCCGAATCTTTTTCAGATGCTTCAGCCTTTTTCTTATAGAGGTATGTTAAACCAGGAATACGCCTTTTTTGGATCGGACAGGGTTTTTATTACATATTGTATATCACATACTGGATCTCTTTTATCGGCAGACGTCATAATATGAGAGAGGAGGTCGAACAATGATATATGATATATTTATTTACATAAAACATGGTATAAAAAGGTCTTACAGTACAAAAATGGAGCAGGCATGTTTGCCATATTAAACACAGCATGCAAATATTTGTAATAACAATTTCCTTTAAAAAAATATTATAATATTAAAACAACGCTATTTTAGTTCTAGGAATTGTTTTATACTAAAGAAGTTTTTAGTAATTAACCATTCATAAAATTTATTCTTAAAAGCATAATCTCGAATTTAACATTTTCAGATCAGTAGGTAATCTAAATATATAAAAATCAATGCCACTTTTCGTTATAATTGATTAAACTCAAGAACGGGCTCACCTATCCAAACCAAATGTTTAGACTTTGTTCGGACTATTTAGTATATGGTTTATGTGAAGTTTGCACAAAATCGGTAGAGCGGTTCTTCATTTATCACATTTTTTTAACAAATTATTTCAATAAATGGCGGGTAATTTTTACTGGGTTTTTTTTTTTTGGAGTTTTATATTTTTAAAAGTATTGTTGAGTGCATGCATTCATACAAAAGGTGAGTCTTGAATTGTTCAAATGTATGATGTAAATGTGTGCGTGTACTTTTCTCAGTTTTTTTTTTGCGAGCCGTCGGTGTTTCATATCGTTTACAGGCTTTATTTGAATTAAATTGTCAAACGGATTTAAACAAAAAGTTAATTTTCAATTGTTGAAGTGAATTACATGCATGTATGTGTGTTTCTTTATTTGAAAAATTCGTTGTTTTATTCTTTTGTAACAGATGGAATCACGTCGATTTAAATAAGAATTATTTAATGACATTTTTATATACATTAACGTATGCAGTCATACATATTTTCATACACACATATACGCACATGTATTTAGTTGGTTTAATTTAATTAATTCTTTTTTATATGAGGTAAAAATGCCACGAGCCAGACGAGCAAATACATGTCGGCGAACGCGTAATGCAAACGATTACAGACTGCAGATGAACGCGCACAAGCTAATGCATCGCAGCGTAAACGTAATGCACGAAATAGATCTGTTGACCCTGTACCTGTACTGAATCTTGCACGGCGATCAAGAATACGTCGTACTGTTTTGGCTGAAATGATGTGTGCTTCTTTTAATTACAACAGTCAGATTGATTATAGTATGTACAGATACATTGGAATGATGGACGCAATATGACCACATTGTGATGCGGCTAACTTTCCAGGTGAAACGCCCGGCATGTGTTGTGCTAATGGCAAAGTGAGATTGCCAGCATTAGAAACTCCACCCGAACCATTGGATTCATTTATTTTTGGGACATATCAAACGTCGAAGCACTTTTTGAGTCATATTCACCAATACAATTCGTCAAGCTAATGACTTCTTTTGGTGTTACAAAAATTATTAGAGAAAATTTTATGCCGACGTTTAAAAGGTAAATACTTCAACATTTTTTTTTTTTGGGAATGGCATCTCGCAGGTCAACCTATGAGGTTGTCGTCTACTTAGACGGACTTGCCTGTGGTTGCCCTGATAAATTGAGGCCTCCAGCCAGGACTTAAACTTATGTACTAACTTAAAAACTAAGCGACAACGCTAAGGGCACCCCCTGTGGGGTACGAACCTCGGCTTAGGGCGTCGCTGGAAGAGGGCAGCAAGGGACTAGCTGGATCAGGATTTGAGTGATTTTGGGATGAATTTAAAGCTACAGGCTCAGCGGCGCGGGCTGGCTCGAGCAAGGGTCGGGAGGGGCGTGGACGGTAGGACGGCGATCGGGTTTTGGGCTTATGTAGTGTGCTGGTGGCCTTACTACTCTCCTGGAGGAGGGTAGTGGCGTCGTCGGGGGCGATTAAAGTATGCCTTGGTCGGCGAATACTGCTAATGCGGGAGGGAGTGTAGCGGGCGGCCGCTGAGATCAACGGGTTGGAGTGTTTAATGCCACAGTCAAAGAAGCGCTTCGATAAGCGTTTCATGAACTGGTTTATGGTAGGCACCCGTGACCTTTCTGAGGAAACGGTTCTGGAGGGTCTGCATCTTATGGAGATGACGTGGGTGAGCGTGCGCAAATACAACGCAGGCATAGGTCATGATGGGACGGATGACTGCGGTGTAGATGCGCAGCTTGCATTTAAGTGACAGTTTACTACGGGCTGTCAGTACAAAGTGGAGCCTGCTAAGAGCGAAGGAGGCGCGCCCGCGAACCGCCTTAATATGAGCCTTAAAGGTAAGGTTTTCATCGAGGATCACGCCTAGGTATTTGGCTTGCTTCTCCCAGGGGATCGGCTTACCGTACATAGTGATCGGGCTGGGAAGTGGGGGAGGGAGTCGACGACGTCTCGAGAAGAGAACCGCCTGACTCTTATCGGGGTTGACTTCGATTCTCCATTTCCGGAACCAAGCGCCTAAGACGTTTGCGGAGGTTTGGAGAGTACGAGCTATAGCATTGGGACAATGACCGGTATAGTAAACGGCAGTGTCGTCGGCGAAGAGAGCCAACTGAGCCTTTTTACTCTGTGGGATATCGCTGGTGAACAGCGTGAAAACTAGAGGAGATATGACGGAACCCTGAGGGACACCGGCGCGAATAGGGTGAGGGGACGAGAGTGCACCCTCGATGCGATAGCGGAAGGTGCGATTCGACAAAAAGTCTCGTAAGATGAGCAAATACTTCAACAGGATTGCCCCATGTTTATATCAATCTGAATCATAAAGTATTCTATAGTTTTAAAAATTATGATCCAACATCTACCTAAAACTGCATACATTTTACAGTTTCAGGGCCAGATTTATGATCGAGCTGGTTCGTTATTGCCATACACCGACGCTGATACTCAATTTTAGAAAATTTATTTTATTGGTGATGAAAATCGTGAATTGGATCAACGTTGTGCAATTGTTTCAAATACAAGACGAGAAATTATTCGTGAGCTACAAAGGTTTTTCCATCAGCATAACGCATTAGTTCAATTGTTCAAAATTGCTCTCGATCGTATGCCATCTGATAATCACAAAATCGTAATAAGGGCTGATAGAACACCTGTTGGAGAGCATGCAAGGCGATTTAATGCACCGACAATTGATGAGGTATCAATTTTAATTCTTGGTGATCAGTTTCAATCCCGTGATATTGTACTTCATCGCAGAAATGAGCAATTGCAACGTGTTTCGGAACTTCATAGTAGTTATGATGCATTACAATACCCAATATTGCATTGGAAATGTAGCGATGGCTAACATATCAATATACTGATCCACAAACAGGTAAATCATTGACCTATTTTCAGTGTGTTGACATTTCATTTGTATAATTTTCTAAAGTCACATTTTGCACTTATTTTCAGGTCTACATGTACAGAAAAAATGCTAGCAATTAATAAAATATTTTTTTATTTTGAATAAATTAATTTGATGTTCCAATTTTGTTATTTATAATTTCACTTTATACGTAGCGAAGCTCGTACCGGGCCACTAGTTTGTTATAAATTCGCATACACATAGTTAAGCAGCTTTTATTGTACTTAGCAAGCCTGGGATCAATGTTAAGTACGAGTCTGTAAGGATCTTGTCGGCTTCGAGGATTTACATCGTTTGCTATTTTAATAACTCCTTATGTTTCCATAGGAACATGCATATTTCATTAATATACAGACACGATAGCGCTAACAAGCCAAGTTTCTCAAATACTGGCTGACAGGATTCCTCAGGATGAAGTCCGTATAGAGCCCTAATGCATTTTTTTGAGCAACAAATGTTCTATTCTGGTCGGTACTGTTACCCCTTAATATAAGTCCTTATCGTAATATGGATACCACGTAAGCATGGTAAGCTAATATAGCTGTTGTAAGATTAGTACTTTTATTATTTGTCTAAGAGCAAACACATATTTATTAATTTTGCTAGAAACATTGTCTACATGCACTTTCCAATGTAGATCTTCATCAATAGTAACTCTTAGGAACTTGGTATGTTTCACTGGTTTAATTTAAGTTAAATTTATGATTAATCTATTTAATACATTGTATATAAACGGATTTGTAAAGGTTTATTTTCAAGTTATGTATATAAAGCTAGTTAATTAAAATGTCAATTGTATTATTAATGTCAGTTTCGTGTTCGTGTATTGTATTTTTTTATTATTGGATGTCACGATGATAGTGATGTCATCAGCAAACAATACACACTTATGTTTCGTTATTTTAATGATGTCATTTATATATATCAATAATAAGATCGGCCCTAGTATGCTTCCCTGTGGGACACCAAACTTATTACATCTATATTTCGATGCGTGTAGCGTTACTTCTTCTTTTTCGTTAATGTTCGTTATGGTAACGTTTATTTTTTGCCTGTTATCAAGGTATGATTTTATCCACTGTAAGGTTAGTCCTCAAATCCGTATTTCTTCTAACTTTTGCAATGCAATATTGATATTAAAATTTTTTCGAAATCCTTTTTGTTCATTGCACAATCATTTATATTTTTCAAAGTTATAAATGGAATTGTAAATGACCATTTCGATGACTTTTGAAAAAATAGGAATTTTCGCAATGGGACTATATTTTTTACATCAGATTTATCATCTCTTTTAAATACAGGCTTAATAATTACTTTCCTATGACTATTAGGAAATACACCATTTGTTATGCATAAATTAATAACGTGCGCTAGTGGTGGTGCTATAACTTCTTTGGCATATTTTATAACTTGTGTGCTTATTCCATCATAGCCTACAGTGTTTGTATTTTTAGATTATTAATTATTTTGTTAAGGTCAATGGGTAAAACTGGTTGCATGTATAATGATTGTGAAGTTAAATTGTTAAAAATATTTTTACTATCCTAAGAAACGTTTACAAAAAAATTATTAAATTTATTTGCGATAACCATGGGATGTGTGATTGTGGAATTACCTTTCTTTATGGACGGTATTAGTTGTTGTGGTAGGCGGTATTAGGACTTGTTAATTACTTGCCATGTACTCGTAGCTTTTGATTTATTGTGAGAAGTGTTTATGAATTGGTTATTTTGAGCTTTCTGTGGTAGTCGTAATATTTTTTTTGTAAATTTTAGTGTAATTCTTAAAATCAAGTTTATTTCTATGGTCAGGTTTAAATCTATACGGCCAACGTAATTTTCTTTGCTTCTGACTACAGATTTTATACCCCGAGATATGCATTTGGTTCTAGTATTCGTTTTTATCTTTACTAATTTTGTTGGAAAACATAATTTATATAGCATCAAAAAATCCTCTGCAAAAAAGTCATATGAACTTGCGTGAAAGACAGACTGCTCAAATATTTTTTAAACTTCTCTAAATTTTCTGGGATTATGTCTTGTTTTTAAGTTTTCCAATATTTTAGTTTACATGATTTATTAATGGGTACCCTTTGAATTTGAGATGATAGACCTAATTCTGTCAGATCATAACCTAATTCTGTCAGATCATAATCTGACAGAATTAGGTCTACTAATTGTGCTTTACAGTCTTTTCTGTAGGTATGTGCAAAGTTATCTATACAGGAGTTGCTACTTAATCTAGTAGACTGGTAACGGGCTAAGTTAAGATTAAATTGGGTATGAAAATGTTAAAATTCTGTTGTTATTTTATTTATTTTTAAGATGTCAATGTTGAAGTCGCCAGTTATGATAAAAAATTTCTTAGAAAGTGAACAAATTTACCTTAAAATATTTTAATTTTTTTCATAAAATACGTTGTAATTGTGATAAACACAATTACAATGTAGTAAAGTATGCGATATTTACAAATAATAATAATCTTATGATGTATTAGTTCTATTGCACAGGATTCGAAGAAACCCGACACCGACTGTTTTGGTACGTCAGATAATTCTCTAAATTGAATTCTTGCCCTAACAAGAATGCACGTACCACCGCGTTTAGCACTTCTAGAAAAGAAATCTGCTGGTACAAAGTTAGATATACGCAACAAATCTTCATGACCTGTCTCAATTAAATGCTCTGTTATACAAATTACATCAATATTAGTTCCCGTGTTGTGAAGCTCTTTTATTTTGACAGTTAGTGTATCTGATTTGTTCATCAGTCCCGCTATATTTCGGTGAAGTATATTTAAGTACCTATAGAAAAAACTGAGAATTATTTTGTGACTCTATAGCTTTTATTTCTTTTTGTGTATTTTGGGAACAATCAACTTCTGAGCTAGTAGAAGTAGTGATTGTCATAGTGCTACAGTCTTACACTGTCATCATCATGTCTATTATATCAAATAACCTAGACCTTTGTTATTAAGTGTCCTGTAATTTGGGTTGTATTAATCAGTAAGTGTATGGTAAATTAATGTTAGAATCTAATACGTACGCATAATTACATGTTTCTACATCCATACAGAGTAGATTATTAAAAGTCTCAACCCTGCTGTTGAACATAATATTAACATCATTCATGTATTTATAACTTATTAGACATATTATAAAATACCTACATTGTATTGTGTTTAATATCATCTACATTGTTAATTATAGATTTTTTGATAATTCATAATTTCAATTCAAACTGACGATACAAATGAGCGAAAAGGGTTATTAGAAGAATGAATTTTTCGAAATATAACCAGTGGGCGAGTGTTAACACTCGTTCATTTGTAACGTCGATGTAATTTTGAAGGAAAATTAAAAAGTCACGGCCAACAGCGAGTACTCGTAGGTACGGTCAGGGAATTTTATTAATTATCAAACTGTCACGCTACGTCAATTTGTCGTGTTATAGCCATTCCATACAACTATCATTTAGTTGTGATTTGAATATACGAACCATTTAAGTTGGTAGTCAATTTGGTTAGTAGACTGCCTCGTTGGTATAGTGGTCACAAGAGCTACTGCTGAGCTTAAGGTCCTGGGTTCGATTCCCAGGTCGATCAAAGCGTTATTGGGTTTTTCTATCAAGAATTTCTCAGAAGCAGCTTGAGTCTGTATTTGTGCCCGGTTGATATCAATGGGCTCGCCCTTTATTACATGGGACTTAATTATAACTGGCGAAATGTGGGTATTCCACAAGTACACCTCTGCCTAACCCTTCTGGGATTACAGGCGCGATGTTATGTTATGGGTGGACTTAATCGAGTATGTAAACAAAAATAAAAAGAGCCTAGTCTTAAGAAAAATGTAGCTACAAAAGAGCAATACTAGTCTCTAATCTAGAAGGCGTAGTTATAAATTCATTAGTGCTTTTGTAGGCGAAAAATAATTCTTATAATATTATTGTAGTTCCACCTATCTACAGTGTTTATAAGAAAAGCAGTTTTATTGAAAGTAAGCATAGCGAGACACGTGCCGAAAATTACACGACGATAATTTGGCAAAATTACGTCGCGTAACTTACATTGTAAACTAGACACCCCGAAATTCAGTCGCGTAAATTAGGGCTTGTGCGTCGCTACGCTAAAAGCACACATATCTACTGACTGGACTACCTACTTCTAAATCTACTTCTAACCTACGTTCAAAATAACAAAAACCCTTGTTAACCCAACCTGTTACACCGATGGCGGTGCGTACTCCTGAACGAAGTCTCGCAGACCGCCGTCCTGGATAGCCTAGAGCTGCAGGTTGGGTGAAGTGTCCCTCGGCGGCAGCACAGGTACCGGTTGAAGTGAGACCTGAAGACTCCACTCACGCAGTACAGGGCCACCGGATTTACGCAGGAGTTCAGGAAACTGGGAAGAAGAAAGTTATGATAATGTATTTTTCTAGTATTCTAAGTTTTATTTAATTTTATTAAAAATCTGTAGCAATAACATATTCTGATCACCGTGAAAACTTAGGTGAGGTGACCTTGAAGTGTGGTCAATAGTGTTTTTTCTTTACTCAAAGCATTTATTTCCATTAAACCATTCACAGGCACTTTTGAATTGTCAAGGTGTCGTTCAATCAGAAAGATGAAGCTAGTTGCCCATTAGTCTCCTACAAAATTGTTTGTCGGCAGTTGTTTTCGTCAAGCAATTGATTTAGACAATTTGAAAAATGTATGTGTTAAAACTTAAAATTATGATAAATGATTTTATATCTGTAAGTAGGTTTGTACAAACACTTTTACACGTCAAGGATTTTTTTTTAAACTAGATTAGGTCGGCGTTTTCTATCTGACTACTCTGAGAAGAAAGGCCGAAACAAACTCAAAGGTCACAGTCTCTTTTAAACTGCAGACATAATCTTGGTCACATCATGTGAAGATCATGTGGATTGATGTCTGAAATGGTCTTTTCATGAATGAACCACACAGATTGAGTTGACCTGTCCAGTCAGTGCACGTATTTGTCACTAATCGTGCAGCTCAACTCAAAACATAAGGAGCTCAACGACTCGACGAACAATACTAAAGAAGGGACATTGGGTAGGCCGCATAAATACTCAAACCGCCAGACCAAGATTACGATTAAAACTAACTGAGATAATGAAAAAAAAAAAAATGTAAAAAACAATGACCCACATAGTCTTAACATTCACAATAATAATATTAAAATAATACCTAGGGAAGTAAATATTCTTGTCCTTGTTTATTTTACAAATCATATGCGGACCATGTAGGTCGGTGTCTGAAATGGTCTTTTGAGGAAAGAACCATACAGATTTGAGTGGGCCTGTCCAGCCATTGCACGCATTTGTAATTAATCGTGCAGCTCAACTCAAAACACATGCTAAGTAAACTAAAGAATAAAAGGCTATACAGGATGTCCCGTAAGTCGACGTCAAGCCGGAGTCGGGTGATAGGACAGGTCTTAATAGTTAACAGTAAAAATTGCAACAGGAGTTAAAAGACCGTCACTGGCAGTAGATGTTGAGAAAAGACAATAACCTTTTTTTTCTGTTAACTATTATGACTTGACCTGACCTATCGCCTGATTCCGGCCTTGACGTCGACATTTGGGCACAATGTTTATACTACGTCATCGGATACGTAACTAAGGGGATTCACGGAGTGCCGTGCTTATCATTCATCCATTCATGTCCCGAATTATATTCTTTTATTTGCTAGCATTTTACGAATCGTTCTAAAACGATTTCTTTTATAATATCTTTAAAAAATCATTCATTGTTTACATTTTCCATTGTTGTGACACAAGTCAATTGTCAAACTGTCATTCAATTTTCTCTTTTAGTCTATGAAGATTACTTTTTGGTTTATATAACTTGAATTATTTTTATCAATAGGTTCAGCTGAAATATTGTATTTTCTATATAATTACCGATTATTAACTGAATTTCAGACTTGATTAACTTCAGACTCGCGTGAACCGTTTGTAGTGTTTTTATAGTCACACCTGTATTTTTTATCTCGCCCATTAAGTTATCTGTTCCAAGTCTACTTTCATCCTTTTTTGTAGATAGAAACCACTATTATGTTACAAGGCATACAACGAAGTAGACGATAAAGAAGTTCCTGGGTTGTAGAGGTTAGATAAGTATTCTCTTCATGTACAATATTGGTACTCAACTGCACCCAGCAGACAGTGAGATAGATTACAGTCCGTCTTTGTTTCCACTCGTAGATATTACTAAATTCGACCAAGGAATTGTGTTAATCCCTCGTTGCTTATAATCAAAAGTGTATAGCTACATCACAGCTCGCAATATGCAATTAAATGTAAGATCTCCCGAAATTACTTCCACCTTACGTCAGTCTATTCAAACATATTGTTTGACTTGTCCCATAAGTAACATCAGTATTTCATATGTCAAGGGTGCCTGCGTACCTACCTCATCTCAGCAAAGAGCGACCAAGTCAAGGGGCTGTGTCACGAAAGCTTTGTCTAGTCGACTGTACTCGAGGAAATCCACGGTTAATATTCTAGTTTGCAGACTTTTGTTGGCATATCCCTTTACAGGAGCACAAAATGTAAAGCCTTCTTCAAAGAGGAAATTTGCTTTTATGTTTGAAACTTGAAAAGAAATTCCTTTGTTTCGATGTTACAATTTAATCTTATAAATAAAATCAATTTGTTTCAGGAAAACCAATCTTTAGTATGATGAAAACTGAACTTGAAATTGGACTTAATTTCATTTCTAAATATTTTCCAAACTGAGCTTTCATCCTAAATATTTTAAACTAATTTAAGCCATTCCATTAAAAATGGTTAAGTTTATTTAATGAAAAACATTTTACACCTAAATAGGGGACACGATTTGTGTTTAGAATAGAAACGAGAAACATTAATTTTGATAATATTTCGGCTATTTTAATTGAAAATATAAAATACTAGAAAATTTCTCCCAGCAGTATTATTAATCGTAACAGTGCTAGTTAAAATTGACGCTGGATTAGGTCACGTACCTAAGGCAGAAGCCCATTATCCTTAAGGCGTGTATCCAGTCGTTATAATCAGTCTGCGCCGTCGGAGACAGGTGGAACCACAGCTCTAATGCGTGGTACGGCAAGAAGCAGATGAAAAACACTGAAACAAACAATGTTATTGTAGTAAATGCATTTTGTGTCAATCATTTTGGTTGGTTTATAAGATTAAGTGTTCATTTTGCGATTTCGTCGTACTCTGGAAACAAAAGGTTCAATATCAAATATTAATAAAATTCTCTAACCAAGTCCACACTAAATGTATAATCGGCCGCCAAAAGCTGTTCCAATACACGTGTGTAAAAGACGCTTTAAGAAGCCGGGAATTACGAGTACGTGTTTTCGCCGTCTTTGTGATCACTTTAGTTATTAGGGGTCAAAGTTTCAACATAGTTAAAACTTTTTTATTTTACTAAAACCAGTTTTGAATATCGTTGCATGCACCCATGAACACACTATTTTGCGATTTTTCGTAAAAAAAAAAAAGTAGCAATCGTTTTTGCTTTTGCTTTTTTATGGATAGAACGCGAAATTATCGGCTATTTATGATGGGTCTTGCTTGTTACACCCTGTATGTATAAAAGAAACGTCAGCCGTCAACTGACTGTCCCATGTTTATCAAACATTCTCACATTCGGCGGCTCACTATGTTAGGTGTGAAAGAGTCCTAAATATGAAAAAAGTAAACCAACTACAAGTAATACAAGCCACACGTGTCGATCGAACCGGTTAAGCCACGCTTGCCGCGGTTGGTCCATGGATTGGTGGCCATCTTTTACATTTCAAGACCCCTCATGCCTCGGAAAGCACGTTAATCCGTTGGTCCCAGCTGGCATTCGTAGGTCTCTGACAGTCGTTACGGGTTGTCAGAAACCCGAAAATCTGACGACCAGCCTTTTTAACGTTTCGTATTACCCAGTAACTGGGTTGTGTAGGTCAGATACGCAGTCTGAAAACTGGAAGCGAACCACAACTAGTTGGGCTGAAAGAGTAGGCAGATTCATAACATAATTAACCTATTATGTTCCCACTGCTGGGACACAGGCATCCTCTCTGTGAGAGGGAGTGGGCCTGAGCCCCAGAGGTAATCCACTACGCGGGCCCAGTGCGGGTTGGTAGATGTAATATGTCTTCGATTTTTTTGGTGCTTAGACATGCCGGTTTCCTCACGATGTTTTCCTTCACCGAAGCAGATGATGATACCAATTTATTGTTATAGCGGCCATAGTACACACACACATTTTGTAACAATTACAAGTGTCTACCTACTACGGTTCAAAAGATACAGCCCTGTGACAGACGGGCGGATGGACAACGGAGCCATAGTAAATCGATTCACACCCTTTGGGTACGAAACCCTAAAAATAATTATATTAATAAACATTAACTACTTGATTGACTTTGCACTCGCAATTCCAAAGTCAAATAGTAATTCTCTATCGATATAGAAAGTTCTCTCTTTTTACTGAAATGATACCGAGAACCAACTTGAAAAGAGTTTACTCATAGTGGAAATATCCTTAAGGCGCGGTAAGAAGCAAATGTTTTGGTAATGACAATAGCAGCGCGGCAACAATTAAGGTTCAAAACAGTTATGGGTTTGATGTTAGTTGAATCGAATGACCCCCAAATTTTGCAGTTAATTTAAAGTTCAAAAATAAATGCATGGCTCAGCGGAATAAATTATAGTTGATTGAATTCCCTTTATTATCATTTCGTAAAATATTACAGTTTACCATCAACATTTTGAGATTAAGCAGGTATTATTGTTAGTATTATCAGGTACTTTTAGTTTTTCACTATCGGCTCGAAATTTAATATTTTTAATTTTAATTTGAGATAGTGTCTGAACTCTTTGACCTGATGTTAATGCTAGAATTATTACAAGTTTTCTTGTTCAAATATCCAATGATAGATTCTCATTTGGGTACTAGGATGCTAAATAATCTAACACCATACCCGGATGCGAAGTAACACTATATTTCGGGTTGGAAAGCTTCAGACTGCATACCCCTTTTAAAAATCTGTCATCTGAAGTCACTTTTGGTCCCATTCAACTAGAGAGAGCAGAACTCTTGGTATTTAATGAATCATAAGACATTACCATATGAAAGCAGTCACTAAGAAATTTTTATACAAAAGGTCTATATAGATCCTTAATAACTGTGCGACATAATATTTAGCGTTTTATGGTGTCCTATGTTTGAGCAGTGCCTTAACCGAAAGCAGTCAATTTATACCCTGTAGTTAAGAGAGAGATTACTTACTACCCAAGACTTGTAAGTTAAAACTCAAAACCGCTTCAAACTTACTAGAGAGTCTGGGCTCGGTTACTATGCAAATTTTAAACCAACCACTTTGAAGGTCCATAGAGTACATATGAAAATGGATTAGCTTATCATTAGTTTCTAGTAGCCCAACATTTGAATATGAATAGGTTATGATTAATCTACGTTGATTGTTATATATATAGGTACAGTAGCGCAATCTCACAAAGCAATAGATTGACGCTTCGGTTTCACTTACGACCTTTTTCTATAAGTTGTTTCTATACTATAGACACACACACACACACTCACTCTGTCTGTAATTGATAGTAGTTCATAATTTCAACTATATTAACATATGGCATGCTAGCTTAGTCGTTACCGTGCTTGGGTAGGAGCGGTTATGGCGAGCCCTGAGTTCGAATCTCACCTGCGCCTGCTTTATTGTGAAGCTTGATGTTATTTTCAAATAATGTCTATTTATAGTTTTTGAAATGTTATCAATATTACCTAAAACTAATTTTTTTTGTTTGTTTTGAATAAAATTACTTGAAGTGGTTCGACAATCATTCGATACTTGTCACGTTCATCTTGTTTACATAAATAATGAAAGTTTGTACATACACCATAGAAAACTGAGTAAATTATTTCCATTTCTTTGAGGTATTTGCAATTCGTTACGACTATTCACCTAATTGAACGTTGTTGGTTTGTGACGAATGTTTAAATCTGTTAATTAGCGGTGTTGTGGTTATAATTTTGAAAATGCAGTGAAACATGAATGGTTGGCAATATTATATTATTGCGCTGCTTAAAAGTGGACGTAAGTGATGTGATAAGACAAATGGACTAAGTGTGATTGTTAACATTTTAACCATTATTTGTTTAATTAGTGAATGATGAGTAAAGTGTAAACAAAAAACAGTGTGTAGTGTGATTAAACAAAATGTTATTAATAATATTTTTTCTTTATTATAGTTAATACAGTATTTTGCTTAGAGGTGTCTAAGAATATAATAAGTAGTATTACATTCTTTGTTCTAGAGAAATACTGTGACTCTGTGAAATAAGAGACGTGAAGAAGAGGGAATCCTTGCTAGTCTGAGAGCTTGTTTATGAAGTAGAAGGCTTATTTATTTAAGACTTCACATGGTGAATGAATATGAAAGTAATGGTTTCATACCAACCGGACATTTTGCTGAATTATTTAACACGTCATTAAAAACTGTTCCCCGTGTACTCCCGCTATAAAAGTTGCATCACTGAAGCCCAGCAAACAATAACGTTTAAGTTTTGGGACAGTTGATTCTGTAAAGTGCGCTATAACCGTGTTTATTTAATTATAAAAAAATTAGGTTTTGTTTCAACCTTCTTTTCTTAAAACAATGAATAATTAAGCTATCCTCAGTATGTAATCTATATTCACTAAAGCCAAATAAAATGTGAAATACTTAATGTAAACAAACTGCCCCATATTACCACTTTTTAAACTCACCTATTTTGTAAGTTCATGATCGAAGCTTAATGTTTATGGTTAAATAAGTCAACTTATCAAATTTTGAACGTTTCACATGTCAAAATAAAACAAACTGTTTCTAAGTTCCTTGATACAGTATTGCACATCTTTAATCGTATCGGATTGTTATCTCTATGTAAAATTTTATAACAAATAAATATGTTTTTATTTTTGTGTTCACTTGTAACGCTTTTTTCATTCTTAACCCATTATTGCAATAACAAAAATAACAAAAAATCATTTTATTTAAATATTGTTATTATTGCATACCAAAATAAAAAATTGGCAATAAAACTGCACTGTAGCTTATGAGATCAGAACCTAAGGCCGACTGTTTCTCAGTCCAATTCTTGGCGCCTACTGCTACCAACTTATACTAGATTAACTCGAATTTTAGCAATGCCATAAACTGGCCAGGTCACGAGCATGATGCGTTAGACACGCATCATGCTCGTGACCTGGCCAGTTTCGGAAATTTGTTTGTTTCATGAATTCGTGTAGTGCGATGCGAGTGCGCGACTTTATGACTTTATGGCAAAACTGCGATTTTTGTGGTGTGTGTTGTTTAAACACATACAGTCGTACCGCGAGTTCATAACAATACGACTCTTAACGTGACTATCCACTTTTGAACGCTAACTGTACATATAAGAAATTACAGTCTCTGCTGTGGCACCGCGTTGTTTTCCTAAACTACGCAACGGATTTTGATGCGGTTTTCACAATCATTTAAAGTAACAAAATAAATTTAATTGACCCAGATTAGATTTAGAGAATTTATTCCGGAAAATTTATGTAAAAATATGAATAGTTTAATTAAATATAATAATGAAATCTCGTTGTTTTATCAAGTCGTAAAAACCGAGTGAACAGGGGTGGGTCGCTAGTTATATATTAACAAACTCACTGACTGACATTTCTTATTTTTTATGCTTTTAAGTGTGTGTGTTTAATTCAGTTTGTGATACTGCGTATTCCTGTGCGAGTCACCATAAATAATCTTTATTTCCATATTTCAACGCTCAGCCGTAACTACTGGTAATAGGGTAGTGAAATTTGGTACACCGCTTCCTTTTATAATTTAGGGGAGCACTAAAATGGAGTTTTGGAAATTCAAAATTTAAGGGTTGAAAAGCTGGAATTTTGAATGGATGAAAAATCTTATTCCTTGAGTTTATAATGTGTATCTTTCAGTTTTTCTCAAGTCCTGATTGGGGGTGTCAAAGTTTGTATGGAAGAATTTTAACGCGCGGTCCGATTAACTCCAAACTCAGCATCTATACTTAAAACAAAAAATAAAGAATAACATGCATCAGGGTGTTTCGAAAATATACCCTTAACGGGGTGAAACGGGGTAGTCAATATTTCAGGGGAGGATTTTACTGCGTGGCTTAAATAACTCAAAAATTGGTATAAAAAATCTATGAATCAAATATCCAAAATTCCACCTCTGGGAGTGAAAAGAGGAAATTAAACTGTAAATGAAAAATCTTATTCATTTGGTTAATAAACTAAAAACTTGGACCGAATACGTAAACTTATGTATATATAAATACTAGAGATCTTAATCATAATTACTACCATTTAAAGGGGGTGGAGGAAGTGGTGAAATTTGTGTCGAAAATTACGAAATCCACGAAGACGAAGTCGTAGGAAAAGTGCTAGTATAGTATATAACAGTCTTTTTCGTGTCTGTCTGTGCGTGCGCTTGGTTTTTGCAACCCAATGGACTTTGATGCGGATTTTACCTACATTTATTTTGAGAGAAACGGGCTCGATGTTATGTTGATGTTAATTGGAGAATTTACCCCGCACGGTTTATGCGTAAAATACCTTCATTAATATTATAACTTAGAAATAGCCTGCCTCGTTGGTCTAGTGCATGAGCATGGCTTTGATTCCCGGGTCGGGCAACATGTGATTGGGGTTTTCAATACGGAATTTCTCAGTAGCAGCCCGGAGTCGTTCCCTTATCATCATAATCATTTCAGCGTTACGTCTTCTTCCGGACATAGGCCTCCCTCAATTACCGCCACTTTGACCGGTTTCGTGCTTCCTGCGTCCAGCGGATTCCTGCGGCCTTCACAAGGTCATCGGTGAACCTTGGGTGTTTTGTTATGTTTGAGTAGGCCTTCCAACGCTACGTCTTCCGGTACGCGTTCGCCACTCCAGAACTTTTCGGCCTCATCGGCCATCTGGTCTGCGAGCAATGTGCCCTGCCCACTGTTACTTAAGTTTGGCAATTCTTGGGGGTATGTCGGTTATCTTGGTTCTCCTGAGGATCAGTTTATTTCTGATTCGATCACGAATGGAAACTCCAAGCATAGCCCGCCCTCTCTATCGCCCTTAGGGTGATTTTTAGCCTTCTAATAAGGCCCATTGTGAGCAACGACGTTTCAGTGCCATAGGTCATCACCGGCAACACGCAAGACTTTTCTTGAGAAACTGCGGTATGTGGGACAAGAAGTATAGCTTCCCGAACGCTGCCCAGCCGAGATTGTGTGCCCTATCGATGGCAATAGGCTTGCCCCCTGTTACATGAGACTTAAACATAACTGGTGTACTTTATGTGCACCTCTGTTTGTGCTTAACTCTTCGGAGAATATCTTGTTATGTTATGTTGGAAAAGGCATAGTAGATGTTTTGACATGTTGCGACATCAGAGCAGACCGCACCCGTGCCAGCCAGGGTCGCGGGTTGTTCGAAAGAGATACCGTGGCCCCTGGCACAAGCAACTGAAAGAACGCGGGTGGGTCTTAGTCAGTAAAAGTCTGACAGGCTCTCCCGCTCTGGGTGGAGCCATTTGATGATATCCCAGACAAAAAAAAAACGCACCCGTGCCAAGCACTATCGTGTCGCTAGTTAATACTTACTCATTTCTAATCAATATTATCGATTCATGGCGTTCAAAGTCAAAGTCAAAGTCAAAGCATTTATTTCAAGTAGGCACATAAAAAGGCACTTTTCAACGTCAAAATTTACATTAAAAATAGAACTGATTCTAGGCGCCACTTCCAAAAAGTAGTTTCGTATGGAGAAGAAGTGGCAAGAAACTCCACCGTTACTCGTTAGGATATTAATTGATTTATCGCTTTTCTCAACGGAGAAATTGAATTTCAAAGATCAATCTTCGTGAATTGAGGGCGTTAGCGAAGTCTTGAGTGGATTTTTTCTATTGTCAAGACTTAAATTTCAGTTCTGTTTTATTTATATTTTCAATGATCTAATTTAATTTAGAGTGGCATAGTTGTAGAATGTTGAACTTGGTGGAGGGTGGGAGTCGAATAGGCAGTCGCTTCATTAATAATACTGGTATTCAGCTGGTTAGACCGGAAGCCGATCCCAGCATTGTTGGACAATGACTTGCAAGAATGATTAGTTGCAGATTGTTAAACTCTGACAAAACGAAATAATGGATCTAAAGCAAAAACCAATTCAATGTAAAAAAACGATATGTAAATCGGAGATAACCGGTTTCAACTTTTAATTTTGCCGTTTGTCAAAATTTAGTACACTGTACCATGTAAATTAATCACTCACTGATTAATTTACATGGTACAGTGTACTAAATTTCCATAAAATAAATGTTACTGTCCAAAGCAAGCCTATAAATAGGGGCTCATCGAAAATTCTGGCTCACTGCCATTTTATAAACCGGCCAAGTCCCTCCCGATTTTGCTAAACGCATACGTTCCGGATTCTGGGCAGTCAATTCCACGTCAGCTTTAAGACTGCTTTTCTAGATAAATAGCTGGAGTTCTTTTTGTGCTCATTTTCTACATAGGTAATAGGGCCGCTACTGCTTCGCACGTTTTTTACAACTTGACAAGACATCAAGATTTCTTTGTTATATTTGAGTTTAATATATTATGAATTTATTTTAAATCTTTTGTAAATTATAAATTCTCTACATTATGATAAACACCACGTCAAAACCATTATGACAGCTAGCTGTCAAATTCATGTTGGATTGAAGTGACATCTGAAGTGAGCAAGTGGCAGTTTTTATCCCCATTGAGATTTTCCCTGACATCACGCAATGGACAACATTGTAAAAAAATAAGGTTTTGAATACGAGGCTTTTGGCTACTCTGTACCAATGGGTGTATTTTTTATGTGCGTCTTGTTTGTGCACGAATAAACATTTTTTCTATCTTTTATTCTTTCTCTTATGTTGCTTACAACTAAGCGAACACACAGACAGACGCAAAGAGCGTCTTGGTTCTACAATACTACTAACTTTCTTTTATGCTATGTATTTAAAGATTAAGTTCAACATGAACTTATTTGTTTTTCATTATATTTCTTTACATAAAGCTTCCAAAATAAATTTTATAAATTATGGTGAAACCCGTTTAAAAATCCGTTTAGAAGAAATTAACACGGTCAAGCCGCAGACACGAAAAATTACTTTCATTTATAATACTTATATTAATATAGGTATGCAAAGGTATACGATCTATAGACTTTACAGACCAAAATTAAATCAGGTGTACTAAATGATAATGATAAATGATAAATGATAAATGATTTTATTTCTGTAAATAGGTTTATACAAACACTTTTACACGTCAATCATATTTTAAAAACTAGGTGAGATCGGCATTTCCTATCTGACTACTCTGAGAAGAAACGCTGAAACAAACTCAGAGGTCACAGTCTCTTTTAAAGTCCAGACATAATCTTGGTCAGGTCATGTGAAGACCATGTGGATTGATATCTGAAATGGTCTTTCGAGGAAAGAACCACACAGAATGAGTGGACCTGTCCAGTCAGTGCACGCATTTGTCAGTTGTCATGCAGCTCAACACAGAACTAAAGGAGCTAAACGATTCGACGAACATTACCAAAGAAAGGACATTTGGGTAGGCCGCATAAATTACTCAAACTGCCAGACCATGATTAAAACTAATAATTAAAAAAAAAAATGCATTAAAAAAAAACAACAAATCCACAATGTCTTCACATTCACAATAATTAAAATAGTATAATCCTTTACAAAGTAAATGGCATACTGACTGAAACTCTGTACTTGCGAAGGTTTATTAGGATTTTGTAATGTGTTATAAATGTATTTAGAATGTGTTGGAACTCATCAGAAATTTCGATATTATGTTGTAGATTTTCTTTGAGTTAAATCGGTATTTCATTGAATTAAATTATGTAAATGGGTGTTTCGAATGAAAACCATTTTGCTGAACAGAATTGCTTTTTGTGATAGGTTTTGATATGTCTGAGACCTCTAGAGAACTCAATTCGACCAAGTATTTACAATGAATTACATGGAATGATCGACTATTCAAAATTTAATCAAACATCGAAGTTTTTTTATGATTCTATGAATGCTGTTTCAGATAAAGAGGGCGTTTGGATGACTATTCTAAATCGAAAGAGCGATTAAATATTCAGATTTTAAAATTAAATTATAAGTCCCGTCAGCTGGTTTTCGATTGCAAATTGATTACAAACAAGTCAATTAGACTCCCAAGTAGCAAAAATATGCTCCATATATGTTATTCAAGCCAGAAAAAAACATTTTATAAAGGCCATAATAACATTAAAAAAATATGTTTGCGGGCACAAATTACATGGAATTAAACCTTTTAGAGATTATATAATTACCAAATAATAAGCAAATCATACTGCAAATACTGAAAAGGCATATTGTATGGCTGATTAGCTATAAACAGGCATTTTTGCTTTTATGAACATCTTACTCGTGCAGAAGCAAACGCAAAATGAATATGAGAACTTCATGATTTATATACCTACGAGTCATTTGCCTCAATACGTCATTTATAAAAATATAAATGCCTGCATTACGTAGTTTATGTAGGAAAGCAGTTTTGTGAGAATTGTGGGTAAGTTTTATGACATATATTTTTAGTGAACCTCGTTTTCTATATATTTTTTTTTGTTTAAAAACGTTTTTACTTTGGTGAGTCCTGTTAATTGCTAATATAAGAAGGATTAGCAAATGAAACGTTTTTATAAAACATTTAAAAGTCAAGTGTATATACAATTATAAATGTACATTATAAATTAATGAACCCTTATAGACGGCTGTCTTGTGCAAATATAATCAACCATTTTGAAAAGTTTTAGGTTTAAGTCTCCATTATTCTATAATACAAAATTTTGTGAATATTACTTTGCACTCTTTTTTATTCTGCAGAACCAAGACAGTACCCAATGAATAAGTATGGATGTGGACGGTTTCTTGAAAAAGGATAATTTCGATGAATTGTATACTGGAGTGATAATTATGGCCTTAGTTTTATCGAAATAAATAAAAATAATAATAATAAGTTTGTTAAATGTAATATAGGAGATAATAATAAAATCGTATTTTTGTATAAATATTGTTGATTGTAGTCGAAGGTGAAAAATTACGATTTCCTTTTAGCCATATAACGTTCTTACCAAAAGTACCATCAAATGTTATGATCATGGTACCAGTCTTGATTGTCAGACTTGATTATCATTTTTCAAAATGTTTACTATAAATTATGAAAATAAACAACTTTATCTTATAAGAAACTTGGGTGTGAATGATCTAGCACTTCTCTACTGTCACGCTCATCAGATTATTCATTATCACTTTGAGTAAGGAAACTTTTTGAGAAATCTTCATCGAAAGTGTCATTGTCAAAGTTGTGTGAAAATAATTCTACGGAACCCATAACATTTTCACTATTATCATTATTGATTTTAAAATAGCGGTCATGGCTAGCGATAAAGCTATGTGAGCAAAGTCAAGCATACATATAATAATATCATCTTGTATATATTACAAAGAGGTTCAAGTCAATTTGATTCGAGACTTTATTTATATACAGGCTATAGAGCCTTTTTTGTATTGGCTTTTAAGCTGCATTCTGATAAACATTATAAGACATGTTTAAATTGGTTATATGTATAAAGGTGTGTAAGATAAGGTGATAATACCGGTATAGATATACCATATTGGAAAAAAACACTTTTATCATGCTTTTAAAAAGATACTTGTAAAACTGTTAAAATCATGTACAAGAGTTATTTCCCCTATAAATCATTATTTAAAAAGCGCTTTTGATAGTTTGGCTAGAACTTCAAGTTTCGAAACAATGATTAAAACATAATAACGTGATTGAGTCTAATATTTTTTTTGTCGGTATTTATTGAATTACGTATTTTTTTAATTTAAGTTGTCCCACTGCTTGGAAACGGTCTCCCCCATAGTCTTCCAATTTTCTTTTTGTTTTATCTTCTTGGGCCAATCGTTCAGGAACGAGTCCAAATCGTTCACGTCAGCGTTTCTTAGGCCCGCCTGCCTTGTTGATGACGCCCGTCTTCAGGCACCCACTATGTAGCTTTTCAAGCCCATATATCCTCGTGCATCCTGTAAGTATGGCCCGCCTTGTCACCTTCCGCAAACTTATCGCGAACATCGCCAATGCTTGTCTTGGATCGTATTTTGGTGTTGTGAATACGATCAGTGAGTTTTTTTTTAAATAATACACTTCATCGCTCTTTGACAAACCTTGAGTTCTGAGCTTCGGTCAAAGACCAAGTCTGACCGCCATAGGATAGGCATGATAGACATGTCGACGAGCTTGCGCTTCAATGAGATAGGAAGGTGGCCCTTTGCGTTCTTCGTCGCATTTCATCGCCACTCTTATCCACCAACCCACACTGGGCCCTTGTGTTGGATAACCGTCTAGTTGGATACCACTTTCTCTCACAGAGCGGAGGCCTGTGTCCCAGCAGTGGGAAGATTATGGGCTGATTACTCCATTCTTCGCATTTAGGTTATTACATTATAAATATTCTTTCTCGTATAATAATAATAATTTTGTCTCGAGTTCGCACAACTAAATAAACCTCTCCACTAAACAAAATATCAATATCAACCGTATTTACACTCGGTTCGTGTGAATTTGAAGTCTCAGAACATAATTTTAATTAAGATGAAGAGCGTAGTTTAACCTCATCATTTACTTTAAACAGTTTGTTTGACTTTGCTGGGTCGTTTGATGTATTAGTATTAAACAGAACATCTCACCATATTAACTGATATTTATTCGAATGATCATGTCATTGGCAATTTATTGAAAATTGCTAAAAGCATTAGGGAAACAAGATATGGTGATAAATGCATAACCGGTAGTAATTGAAAAGTAAAAAGAATATGGTGCTGAATACTTGCATCTTGATCTCGACTACTACTTTCTTAAAGCTCGGTTTGAAAATCATCAAACGTCACAGTTGCTTACCAAAGGACATGATAAACCCATATAATTGAAAATGTGCCCAACCTCTACCTTTTTGATCATGACACAGCTAAACTGGCCGCATAAATAAATCTAGATAGTTTTTTTTTGGTACACTTACCAATTACAAACACCAGCACCATGCAAGCGACTGATTTCCGAGCCTGCGCTTGCGCTTCTCCCTGCCCACCGTGCAACGCCCCCGGCATCTCTCTGGTACTGGCCAGCAAGCGCTGCGCCATCAGTGAGTAAAAAAACGCAATGACCAGAAGAGGCAGGGCGTAGTATACCAGTGCTTTCGTTAAGGTCATCCATCTGAAACAAACATGAGAATTTAGAATGCTTTCAGTTTAAATTCGTAAGCCCGTTTTCACTTACACTACACTATACCTACTAGACACTTAAATGAAAGCCTAAATAAAAGCGCACTAGAGGTCTTCCACGTTCAGCTAAGCGCCGAAAGTAGAACATCGAACAATGCAACGTAGTGTCATCTTCAGAAGTTCCCAACTGTAGTATTTTTTCTGCCAAGCAGAGTCCAACCTTTTTTATGCCGAAGTAAAAAACGCGGGTGATGAAGCTTTAGTCTGCTAGACTACATCATCATGATACTGGCCGTCGTCTTCAAAAAACACACTAAGGATCGCCTGAGGATTATTTACCTATTCTATTGTTACCAGCTGACTGGCACGATTTGTAACTTACTGTGGCTAACTGAAATTTTCCTGACGGGCACGATTGGTAACTTGCTGTGGCTAACTGAAATTTTCCTAACTGGCACGATTGGTAACTTACTGTGGCTAACTGAAATTTTCCTGACTGGCACGATTGGTAACTTACTGTGGCTAACTGAAATTTTCCTAACTGGCACGATTGGTAACTTACTGTGGCTAACTGAAATTTTCCTGACTGGCACGATTGGTAACTTACTGTGGCTAACCTAAATTTTCCTGAACACCTTACAATTAACCAGTCACCCTTCAACATTTTCCTGTTCCATATTAAAATCCTTGATTTCAATTGATGTTAATTAAACTAAGGACGGATTTTGCCAAAGTCGACAATTCTGTATAAAATTGTCATCTGACAATTCTGTTTATTAAAAATTCAAAAGATGACTTAATCTGGGTATTAAAGTTTGGTAAAATTTGGCCTTAAAGAAATAACCTAATTAAAATTAAGTTTTTTTAAATGACTATTTAAGTCCATAATAAGCAATCATAGTAAATTGATATCATTATAATAACAGGCTTGTGTTAAAATTGGCTGCATCTATTAATTTGTTTTTTAGTAACCATAATACTCGGTAACTACATGTTATGATGATTGATTACAATTTTCATAGAAAACGTATTAAGTTTAAAAAGTAGGAATTAAAGTTAAATTGAAAATTTGAAAAACTTTGTATTTTTGACACAAACAAAAACCTGTGAAGGGTCAAAGATACAAGGCCCAGCTATAAAGTCTCGTTAACACTGGCGCGATGCCACAGCGCGACACAAAGGCACCGCGTGTCGCGCGAGGAGCGGTGCCTTTGTGTCGCGCTGTGGCGTCGCACATGTTTGCGGCAGCCTTAGCGAATGAATACTATCGTATTTTCCCCGATGCGACGATGCTTTGATGAAAATATTACCTACAACTTATATTGAACTTAAAAAGGGCACAAAACATTTTTTTTTACATTCTGGAGGTTTTTGTATATGACGTTTTTCGTCTTTAATTAATTAGATATAAGTGGTTTATGTACGTTTCATTTAAATTCTGAATAAACCACCCAATTCAGAGGCATAAACAATACCTTTCATACCTGACTTTACCTCACTTTTTGGTATGTTCATATTAAAGGTGAATGTCTATTCCTAAATCACGGTATGTGTTACCCTTAATAAGTCACTTTAATAGTAAATGCGACTTCTTCCTTCCAGAAACCTCAAACGAAAAATAATCCTCAAAGAATATTTTAACCTTCACGGCATTGTCGCTCTAGCTTACCAATACTTCGCGCAGTGGTGGTGGTGCAACTGACCTATGAGGTTTTGTCGCGCCAAGATAGTTAAAAAAGACACTTTTGCTCTCTGGAGACAATTAACTGACGTTAACTTGTCGTAATATAGTATTTGTACCTCCAGATAAAAGCGCAGCGCTAAGGCACTTGGGCACACTGAAGTAATTTTATGATTTTTTGACAATTGTACCCTTGTCGTACCAAAGGTGCGTTATATAAATAGGTATTGTTTCCTTTTCAACGTCCATGTTCAGCATTATACATTTACGAGATAAGAGCATTCATAAAATATCTACACTAGTTTAAAATTCTGAGTCTAGGACCTCACCTACCTACTCGCAAATTTATGCATAAAAGATATCTTGCCAATTCCCAGTCAGTGAAAAGCCACAAATCCATAGACGAAGTATAAGTTAGTGCTTGAAACTCGTGTTCATTTCATAGCAGCTCGTGCAAAGTTTTTTTTAGAAAGAAAATTTTAGGTTGAGTGGTTTACTTTGAGGAATTGGTCTCGTATACGAAGCATTGTGATAAACCTAGGGTTTTAACCCTAGTTAAGGGTTAAAACCCTAGGTTTATCACAATGCTTCGTAGACACATCGTCGTCACAATTCTTCCCTAGGGAAACGTAGAACTTAGACCATATACCAAAATAATACGCTTTATTATGTACACCTTATATATAACTGACATAGATGTAGAAATTAATTCCCATTCTCACTAACACTAGGGTACACCAGAATATAATATTCTATTAATATTATTATTCGTTGGATTTTGAACTCTCGGTGCTGAGCCAAACGTTGGAAATCTAACAGTACACTTGTACTATGCATAACTTTTAGGTGGCGCGCGTAGTGTTAGTGAAAACGGGCTTATCTATTATAAAGACCATTCATGCTGGTTCAGGACTTAGTGATATTTGCTGTAATGGTCTTACGACCGATCGACGACATCCCTTGCTTTTGTACGGGGTGGCCAATTCGAAGGTATAGTTACAACTTCAAATTAAGATTATTTAATTTGCTGGATTAAAATGCGATCGCTTTTCATCATGTTTTTCTCCAGATCTTCACATAGTTTATTAAATGCTGTCAGAGTCACTATATTCTGCTTTTATTGTTCAAAATTGACCACGACAAGTCCCTTTAGTTAATGTCGCATCAAATCTGGCGACTTTCAATTAAAGTCAAAATTTCTTGGAATTTATTGTTACAGAAACATTAATCTTAAAGTTTGGATTATGTTTTGAGCTACTTGGTTTCTGTCTCCATCTTATTGAAAACAACGGGTCTATAGGTCTAAACTGATAGGTTTCAAAATAAAATAAAATTAACTTAACACTATTGCCGAATTAATATTAAGAAGAATAGTGTAATTACTCCTCCTAACCAGTCAGACTAAAATAATTCAGGGGTACTGCGTGGGTCAACAACGATGAGTATTTTTTCAAAATCGTAAAAAGATGATGTTTCAAAATGTATGGGCCAGGTCCTTGTAAAACACATTTAAAACAGCTCTCAAGTGTACAAAACACAAGAAATTACACTTGAAATTGCAATACACAACTAAAACCCGTCATGGCGGTAAGCTGTCATTTTGATTGATAAATGACGTTTGACATGACGAAAGTGACTGAAGTAACAAATTTTGTAAAAGCTTACAGTTCCTTCTCGATGCTCAATGATCGATCTATGGTTTACTGTCATTGTTTTTAAGCACAGTTTTATTAAATCCGGCATGATGCCATGTTGAAAGTCGATAAAATAATGGAAAAATATCAATAAACTGCCACAATAGTATACACTTAAATGAGTTATTAGTTCCCCATCACTTTTTTCAAGCGGTTTGAACCGACTACTAAGCGGTCCTCGATCCAAAAAAAAAAACATATGGATTGGCTGAGCACTTTTATGTGGTCCATTTTTGCGTAGAATGCACGGTTCCCGAGATTTGTAAATCAATTAGCAATAATCTAATTGATATCCGGCCACCCCAGCACCCACATTAGCGTTTCATTGTTCGCCATTTCTTATCTATTCTTCATTGAGAGCCCTCATAGCAACTGCTTTAGCGTGCCTTATCAATTACGCTATGTAAACAGGTACTATTCTTAATTGCCTCTATTTTTATTTCATACATAACTACACTCACGCCTTCTTCCCATGGGGGGTAGACAGAAACCACAGAACGCCACTTGCTACGATCCTTACATACTCCTTATGCCTCGTTCATACATCTGGTCATACACGCGCGCCGGTTGTGAGTGCTACTACGCACCTGACCTTTCTGAAGAACATCAGCAATAAGGTCACTATATGTCCTCCTAGGGTGTCCCCTCCCTGCGTTTCCACTCACATCTGCCTTGTAAATACCTTTTGTTACCATCTTTATTTCAAACTATAAAATATGAACCGAACAGCTCATTCACTAAAATATAACTAAACACTGTGTTCCCTGTAAATATTTCCCGTGATATAACATAAAAAAATGCTGCTATATATGCTGTACAAGCAAAGGTTATTTTTGTTTTAAATGGGCATTACTCTCAGCGTTTTATCCCGTAAACAAAAACGCGGACCAGGTATCATCGTACGCTCTGTATGTAGGGTGCCACACATTCTCACCGATGCTCAGAAGCAAGCCCGGGTGGAACGGTGCCGTGATATGATAAACAACTTTGAAGCAGAATTCGTCTCGGCGTGTTTACAATATCAGTAAAGGTTTACAGATGTATCAATACGATCCAGAAACGAAGCGCCTGTCGACGGTTTGGGTGTTTCAAAATGAATTAACGCCTACCAAAATGAAGCGACTGGCTACTTGGTCAACTCCTTTACGGAACCAAAGAAGCATCAACGCTGAATGGTAAACTACTCTGTTGTGAGCAACAAGCGACCAAACACAGGGCTCCGAGGGCTACTGCTCCACCACGACAACGTGCCTTCGCACACCGCACTCAAAACGAGGGACTTTCTGAACAGCACGTCGGTCATACTCCTTACAGCCCTGACCTAGCACCGTGTGACTTCTTTTTATTCCCGAAAATAAAATAACAGCTTGGAAGGATACAATTTTCGTCGCCGGAAGATTCGCTGTCAGCGTTCGAGAAGGTGGTTCAGACGCATGAAACTTTGTACAGAGGCTAGTGGAGAGTACTTTGAAAAGTTTTATTAAAAAAATACTTACATATAGAACATTTATTTTAATTTTCGCCTAAATATGTATGTCCCACGTATATAGCAAATACATGAAGCAATAATCACCACAAACTGAAGTCAAATGATTCTGAATCCTATTAACAATCCAGTCCCATATTTTAAAATTTCTTTTCAAAACTCAATTTTTAATGTAAATTTCGACGTTCAAAAGTGCCTTTTTATGGGCCTATTTGAAATAAATGCTTTGACTTTGACTTTGACTTTTAAGATGATATCGTACAGGTGATCGTCTACACCAGTCTTTCCCAACGTGGGCGATAACGCCCCCTTGTGGGCGCTGCAGGCCTAAAGGAGGGCGGTAAGAGACCCAGAAAAAAAAGGGGCATTGTGTAGGGCTTTGGGGTCGATTTATAATTTCATCTACCTAGCTAGGAAGACTCTTAGACACCGACTGAGCTCTCGACTCTCGACTACATCTTGTGAACATCAACTAATATTAATTAAGATATAGCTCAAACTCGGTTCGATATAAAAGACCGCGGGCAATCATGTTTTTACAAGTTTTTGTTAAATAATCCGAATTGTACATTCCTATACCAATCGGCTGGTTCTATAATACTTGTTCTTGCTTGTCGAGTACGATTGGGCGTCGAATGAGATAAACGAGTTTATGCACGTTTGTCTTATTCCTGTTGGTGCGTGCTGCTTATGCAATCCTATATAAACGACGTAAATTTATTTTATTTTCATTTGCGGTTTAGATAAGCAGTACTTGATTTCAACACTTACGTATTTCTTAAAACAAAACAATGTCGGAAGTAAAAAAGAGTATTCTCTGCGGAATATATTAAATTCGGATTTATTGAAAATCCCACAAACCCGTCGTCGCCTTTGTGTCTTCTATGTCTAAAAACATTTTCGAACGAAGCAATGAAGCCTTCAAGACTGCAAGATCATTAGAATAAATTGCATCCAGATAAGACAGAAAAGAATGTAGCATATTTTCAAGACCTAGAGAAGAAGCATAATACTCCGCCAGGTGTATCAAAACTATTTTCGGCGGCTGCTAAGCAAGATGACGACGGACTTCGAGCTTCGTACAATATCTCTATGTTAATTGCTCAAAAAGGCAAACCACACAACATCGGAGAAGAGTTAATTTTGCCAGCAATAAAGGAACTAATAACTACTGTGCTTCATAAACCGGCCGCAGATATTATCCGAAAAATTCCTTTGAGTAATAATTCTGTGCAAAGACGAATTGATGAAATGGCTGAAAACATTGAAGAATCATTGTGCAATCATCTGAGGACTAGTCAATTCTCAATTCAGCTCGATGAGTCCACTTTACCAACTAATGAAGCGTTGTTGCTATCTTACGTGAGGTTTATTAAAGATGAGAAAATACGTGAAGAACTATTGTTTGCCAGAAATTTGGAGACAGATACAAAAGGCGAAACCATATTCAATACATTGGAAAAGTTTTGTGAAGAGAAAGAGATTCCTTTGAAAAATATTATATCAGTTGCTACGCATGGCGCTCCGGCTATGTCAGGGCGCCATAAAAGCTTCATAGCATACTTAAAGAATAAAATTCCAGATGTCCTTGCTATACATTGCGTTATTCATAGACAACATTTGGTTGCTAGAAACTTAAGTGAACGACTATTTCAATCACTGCATATTGCATCATCAAAGCAGTCAATAAAATCCGTAGCAGCTCTTTGAATGATAGATTATTTCATCAGCTTTGTGTTACTAATGACGAAGATTTCAAGCGTTTGTTGCTTCATACTGAAGTTCGTTGGCTGTCAAGAGGCAATTGTCGGATTCGATTTTACAACCTGTTTGACTCTATGATAGAGTTCTTGGAAACTAAAGATACAGAACTGCGCAACAAGCTCATAACATCAAAGAATGATATAGCTTACATGACAGACCTGTATAAAATCTTCAACGACATGAACCTCCAACTGCAAGGCGATGAACTAAATTTAAGTAAAACAAAAAATGTCGTTGCTGCTTTCGCAGCCAAACTGCTTCTGCACAAAAAGAATATGGGCAGACGTGAGTTTCACAATTTTCCGAATTTATCAGTATACTGCAGTAACGACGACTTGTTTGCCTACTGCCAACATTTGGAAAACCTCCACATTGACTTCACCGAACGATACCAGGACATTTTAAACTTGGAAATACCAGACTGGGTGTTGGATCCGTTTTCAAATGTCAACACAGCCATGTCACCTCAGCTGGAAGAAGAACTTATAGAATTGACAACAAACGAAGAAATAAAAATCAAGTTCAAAAATGGATATCAAGAATTTTGGCTACAAAAACCGATCCCGCAATTGTACCCTGGATTGTGGTCAATTGTTCAACGATTTTTGATAGCATTCCCATCGTCATATTTGTGTGAACGTGGATTTAGTGCTGTGGCAAAGCTGCTTACTAAAAAGAGAAATCGTTTGCGTGTTACCGAACGTGGCGACTTGCGGCTGTTTTTGAGTAAATTGGTACCTGATATCAACAAACTTATTGAACAGCATCAGATTCAACCTTCACATTAGTTTTTATATAAGAATTGATTATGTTTGTTTTATTTTCAATAAAAGATACTCTCTCCGAATTATATAAATTTGCGTTTCAATAATCAGTTATAAGTACTTAGCGGTTTTTAAGTATGGGGGGCGTTAAAAAATAATTTATTCTTAAAGTGGGCAGTAGACAAAAAAAGGTTGGGAGCCCCTGGTCTATACGAATCAAAATACTGCCCAACGCTATTTGTGTCAATATCTAAAGCTACCCAGTGTGAGCCTGGTTTATCATCCGTATCCAAATTGCATATTATATACGTTGGTACATGCATGGCTATATATGGGTAGCCTATTGAGGAGTTCATCTTTGCAACGCACCTCGAAGGAATGTCAGATAAGTTTGTAAGATCGCACATAAGAACTGTGTTGACTCATTAAGTTACCATCAGTTCCGTTGTACTTAAGAATTGGCTTTAGATTAGAAACTAGTTAGTGGTGCTATATAAGACTCACCACCCACTGTAGTTCAGTCCATAGAGTCAACTGGTTTGGTAGCAGTGGATAGTAACAATACTACGTTTTGTGTTACTTCAACGCATCAATGGCAATGGAGGTAAGTGTTTATTCTATTGACAATTACTTTTCTTTCTTTCTGTGTGTGAACAAATTGATAATAACGTGTTTTCTGTGTTTTTGCAGAAATCATTTAGTTTCGTAGACAATGATGAAAATAGCTGCATTACTACTCAAACCTTTCCCCTCAACACGAAGAAGAGAGTGGTGACATCGTCATTAATAGCACATGCGATGGCGGGAAAAGAAATTCGCAGATGATTGATTTTGGAGGATGCTGCAGGTGATATCAATGTGGAAGTGAAATAGTGGTCTCAGTTATTAAGTGACACAAAGTCAGAGTGTTTCGCTCACGAACTATTCGCCGAACAAATAGATAACGATTTAATCCACTGTTTAATTATGTTGTAAGCGAGTGTGTTATAGAGACATTTTAAAGTTTTCATTTGCGATTTTTTTTGTGTACGTCATTATGAATCTAGAAAATATAAAGTATGTTATTGATGATGGGTTTCAGATGTCAAAAAAATGTACTTTCCAGTCCGCCGTAGACACCTCGTTTACAGCCTTCTCGACAGCGAATCTTCCCGCTACTTATTTTATTTTCGGGAATAAAAAGAAGTCACACGGTGCTAGGTCAGGGCTGTCAGGAGTTTGACAGGCGTGCTGTTCAGGAAGTCCCTCGTTTTGAGCGTGGTGTGCGAAGGCACGTTGTCGTGGTGGAGCAGAAGCCCGTGGAGACCTGTGTTTGGTCGGTTGTTGCTCACAACAGAGAAAACAACAGTTGGTAGTGTACCATTCATCGGACAGAACGCTGAGAGTACTGCCGATTTAAAACAAAAAAATCTTTGTTTTTAGAAACAAAGAAAGAAACAGCTTTATTGGGACTCGCACAGTACATAGTTAAAACTTAAATATAGACACTCTTTTAAAATTAATTTAAACTAATAATAATAGTAAAACAAACAAATAAAAAATAAAAATAAACAAAGTCTTGTACGAGGCCAAAAGGCCCTCATCTCAGCATAATGCTGCAACACCCTTAAAAATAAGTGTCACAGCGCTGGTGATACGGCCCGCTGTGAAGTCACGGACAGTTACAGAAAAAAATTAAAATAAAATAAAATGTAAACTAAAATAATAGAAAATTGTAAGCTCCAATGCAAACGGCGTGTCAGGACCCGACGTTACATTCTTGTCTATGCCTTTAGTGTCTGTGGCACTCTATGTCAGTCAGTGTTCGGACTGTTCTGTAAACTTTATGGGACCGCTGTGACACTGACAAGCAAGTAGAAAGTAGACGCAAACGCAAATTAAAACACTACGGCTGCCCAATGCTACATATTACAGTGATTATTACAATAAAAATGCTCTGAGTACAAAGTTATGAGTGGTCTAGGAATTTAAACTTTAACAAGTGACAAACAATGCCTGCTCTGTTTAGCGAACAAACGCTGCCAATCGCTCGCTACCATTGCCAGGTGCGTGCAGATCAAAGGTAAGTTGAAAGCGTGGTATCTTTTTGAAGCTAAAGTAAGTACTGCTTAAATTTAACTCTAAATGTACCAACTGTCTTTACATTTTTACATTTACAGCAGCATGTTTTATGTTATATCACTGGAAACATTTACAGAGAACACAGTGTTTAATGATATTTTAGTGAATGCGCTGTTCGGTTCACATTTTATAGTTTGAAATAAAGATGGTAACAAAAGGTACTTACAAGGCAGATGTGAGTGGAAACGCCGGGAGGGGACGCCCTAGGAGGACATATGGTGACCTTATTGGTTGGTTGTTCTTCAGAAAGGTCAGGTGCGATCGTTGCAGGTGGTTTCTGCCTACCCCCATGGGAAGAAGGCGTGAGTGTATATATGCATGAAATAAAAATAGGGGCAATGAACAGTAGTACCCGTTTACAATGAGTATTGATAAGGAACGCCAAAGCAGTAAGAAATGGCAAACAATGAAACGTTTATGAGGGTGCCGGGGGCGGCTGGATGTCAATTAGATTATTGCTAATTGACTTAAGTATCTCGGTAACCGTGCATACTACGCAAAAATGGACCGCAGAAACGTGCTCAGCGCATGCCAAAACCTTTTTTTTAAGATTAAGGACCGCTTAGTAGTCGGTTCAAACCGCTTGAAAAAGTTACGGGGAAACGGCACAACCTATGTACTATTATTTCTTGCAAGCAAAGCGCCGTGTTTGAATCCGTTTAAGAACGTTTGTATAAATTTAATGAAGTTAACGCGGTAATCATGATCTAAATAATGCATAACGAATTTGACACAGTTTAAATTTAATGTAAAATTTGGTGTCAAATGAAAAAGGTGGCCAAAAAAAGACACAATATATCGTACCTAAAATATGAATGAATGGTATCTAAAATAAGTTTATAATAAAAATATAATAAAATGTTGTAAACTTGCATTCGTAAATAGAAAGGGCTTTAAGTACCTACTGATCATCACTCGATAAAGCTATTTTAAAATATGCTTGTTACGATTAGCAGAGTTTTCACAAAATAGCTCCGCAGACACTTGGCAATTTCATTTCGAGAGCAATCTGCACTGGCATATGAGACTGAATAAATAATGACGTGTGCTTAGGTCATCAAATGTTGACACACCGTTGTTGTTTATTTTGCACACGACTGATAAATTAAATTCAGTACTTTCATATGAAAATCTGTCCATTTACAAAATATTCCGTTCTTATGGCAAACATAAACGCTTAGCTTTCTCTTTTGCAAAGTAACTTGGTAAGTTAAATACAGGGTGGCAAAATCGACTAACTGTTACCATGGATTCAGCATAGATGCGTCCAGGACCCTAGAGCGCAGGTTTTTTTTTGTACCTCATAAAAAAACTGCTGTTTCACAGAAAATTGCAATGAAACCTACGTGGTAAAAGTTGTATGGAACAGCATATTTTCTTTGAGAACACAGGAAGTTCAGAATCTTGAGCTGAATCCATGGTAACAGTGTGTGCGTCGATATTCCTGCCATCCTGTATAACGTAGGTAAAACAGGTAAAACAACTGTCAAAATGGCGCTGTCATAGCTAGTTCCCAACACAAGCTAGTAATACAAGGCGTTAGTTGGTTTTATTTTTTGTTCGTAAAAATGACGCGTTGTTGTGTTCCTAAATACTCCGAAATTGGAGTCGATCATTTCTTGAAAGCCCCTTAAATTAGAAGATTGTGGCTTAAAGCTATTCGTAAAGATTTTTTGGAATTCTTGGTTTTATCGGAAACATTTTGAAGAAAGCGATTACGAGGAAATAACACACGTTAAAAATTCTGACACTTTCCATGTCGAATATTTGATTTAAAATGATGAAAACACCGAAAGTAACGAAATACTGAAATAAACCAAACTTATGAATGAACACGAAATGGAAGTGAATGAACGAAATATCAAATTTACTGTAGGCCGTAGGGACCTAGCTATGGTCACGCCATCTACAATTAGCTTAGCCCGACCTTCTCCATTGAAATAATACGATAATGCTGTTAATATTTTCATTACGAATACCTATTAAAAGCTGATCCCCTAAATTCCAGTATAATCATCTTACTCGAAGCCTTCAAAATAATATAACAGAACATTATTTCGACTGCCTGATAAAGTAGAACATTATTTTGTAACGTGATTATATAAGAAAGTGTAACTAACCTAAATACGTTGCTGAGTCGAGGTATTGTGACAATCAAACATGTTAAGCTATTTCTACGAGAATTTGATAAATAATATTTGAAATTTGGCTTTTGTTTTGGCTTCGAAGTAATTTTCGCAAAAATTTTAAAATGCCTTATGTCCAACTAAGAAAATTACTATTTAATTAAGTACTGTGCGACTATTGATTGTCATTATATTTTTATATTAGCTAAGTTCCAGGACAGTGGTATATCCGAGTACTGTCAATGTTCTCAAAATCTGTACAGATTTTTTCGTAATGGAGTACTTAAAAAAACTTTCACGTTTGTAATACCTATGACGTATATATTACGTGGAAATGAAAAATGCTGACGGCATTAGCATTAAACTCGCATGCTGAATGTAATTGCAGGAATAGTTTTACCAGGCGTTTGAATTGGCGCGGTCAGAACCATTTGTATAAACACTGCATAATATCTGCATTACAATTCTATTAATTGTTACTTTTAGGGGGTCTACTGTATCGCAAACCCTTTAATTTTTTGAGAATAAATCATGCAGGTTTTTTTTTTTTTTTTTTCTAGATCATCAACCTCATCCAACATTGCCCTTAAGCCACCCACTTCAAGCTGACTTCACCTTATTTTTCACTTTGAGATTTTTAAAGTCCTTGGTCCTTGGAATTTCTTGTCCATTCTTCTCCATAAAGATCTACGTTTTGGAATGGGCAACTAGCTTCAACTTTCTGACTAACTGACCGGCTCTTTTACAATTCAAAAGTGCCTGTAAATGGTTTAAATAAATGCTTTGAGTTTCAGTTCAAAATAATAGATCGTCACCTAAAATTACTTCACAACAAATAACAGTCTTATGTACTCTAAAAAATTAAGTTCGGATTACTTTGGATAGTTGTCCCATCCCGGTGGAAAAGGCGTGCAGAAAACTATGGTGACATTAGGCCGTAGCTGCATCGTCACTGTGTTTGAGAACAGCGCCGCTGGTGCTGCGAAGATAAGCGCGGCTGCCCATATGATCGTCGCGCAAACCAGGGGGAGTTTGCGAAGCTGTAACAAATTTCCAAGTCAGTCACACTTTAGCCGACGATAATTAATTAGTAGTTCCACGTGTGTTTGTTCACACTTTGTAGTTATGATGGTACTTGGGACGTGATGTTTAATTTGAGTTAGGATTTATTAGTGATGTTGTGCAGACAAAGTATGGAAGCAAGTACCTAGCAATATCGGCTTTTATTTATTGTGAATTGAAAACAGCTAGATGAATTGAAAAATTTATGACTTTCACGTTTTGACATCAACTCGAGTTCCCGAATCCCAATGTGTTCGATATACAGGCCGGTTTAGTCACCTGCAAGCATTAACGTGGTGATTCGACTCGTACTCAAACTGAACAACTTTCCTTAGGGAGATAGATAGATAGATAGAATGCTCTTTATTATGTACACCTTATAGATTACAGACAAAGATGTAGAAATTTTACAATGGGTGACACATTGAGCGGTCTTATCGCTAAAGAAGGAGACCTATTTATGATTTGTTTAAGTAGATTATGGCTTTAACAGAATCACCCCATTGACACTCTTGTAGGTTACTAAATCGCAATCCTGTTTGCATGAACGCGAATTGAATAACAGGTAAATCTAAATAAAATTCAATAAGTACGTCTGTTCCTGAATAAAATAAGATAGTCAATAAAGTTTTATTATTTGATTTTGTCCCCACCTTTGTTTATACTTGTACATTTTATAGTTATTTTAAGACTGTTGTTGATTTAAAGGATATAAATAGTATCTTCCAAATGAAAATAAAGTTTAATTTTATAGAAACTTCTGTGTTATCGGATTCTAACGTGGTTACGGCGACAAATTCTAAAAGTCTCTTGACATAGGGTTAATATTAATAGACAAGATTAATTTGTCAGCTTGCTCTAGTCAAGAAATTGTGAACTAAACAAGTTACATTTTCATTAAAGTTACTGTTTAGAATCGTGCTGTCTCGCTAGTAAGAATGTGAAAATATTTTGGGGTTCTAGAGGACTTAGGTACCCTCCACAACAATAATTTTTTGTCGGAGACGTTTTTGTCTGAATAAAAAATAAAAAGTGTTTTTAGTTTGGAACCGTAATGAACTGCCGGACTATTTACCTACCTGCTCATTCCAACATTTTTAATGGTTATTTATTTATTACACTATGCAATTATAGCCTATTTTTTTCTAGTTCATATGACTGGTCATCAATTTTTTATTTTTTATTTTTCTTATTTTGACGTAAACATCCAACTTATTTGATTGTACTTGAGTTAAATTACGGGCAGTTACGTGTTGGCGGTTCACAAAACGAAATTAGTCGGTAAGAAATCTATCTTGGAAGTAGCGTTTGCCGTCCGCTGCAACGGTCCCGCTGGCTTTCATCGCTCGGTTCGCATGCGGGTGGTCATAGTTCTAATCTAGGTTAGAACCCATTACTTTATCAATAAATTTAATTTTGGAATTTTTGACGTAAAATCTTACGTAGGAACGTAAGTTTTTACGTCAAAAACCCCAAAATTAAATAGTTAATATTTTTTAACACTTTTCGGCGAAATAAATGTTCAGGAGCCACAGTCTCACATTCTATCTAGCGAGGCAGCACAATTTAAACCCAACCCTAGGTAGTAATGGTGTCTGTCTAATTAATTAAGTCCTTGTCATCTTATAAGCTAAACAAGATGTCCCTGAAGACTTACTTTACTGTTTCTTATCTTCTCGACAGAAATTACATGAAAATAAATAAAATTTTGTTAGTTCGGGCGAAGATGTAGTAAAGTCTCGAAGAAACAACTTTTTTGAATTAATTTTGAATGAGTAACATGGGACAACTGGCAATAAAGGCTTTCTAGTGTCAATCGATGACAGATACTAAAAATGCTCCCTTTAAATGTGCACAGTAGGTCGGTAAAACCCTACAAATCTTAGCAATCCATCTAACAAAAGCAAGAAATAAATCTGAAAATTGGACATTTCTGTAACACTCAATTTAAAAAGCTTATCAACGGAAAACCATCCCGGCAGAAAACATCCATTTTCCAGAAAACCGATCCTTCCAACCGGTTCAAATCCACCTTCCTTTATACCGATATACGATGTTTTAAAAATGTACTCACCTGGAGCCTTCTAAAAGGATTAACAATAGCGCAGTATCTTTCAGCTGATAAGGCTGTCAACGTGAAGACCGATACTCCGATGCTGACATCCTTGCCTGCTTCGGAGATTCGGCATATTACCTCCCCCCATGGCCATGATTCCAGTGTGTAGATAATTGAGACGAACGGCACGCATATTAGGATCACTAGCAGATCTGCTAAGGCTAGCGAAAATATGTACCTGTGGACCAAATGTAAAAAATTAAAAATGGTTCATTCTTTTTAACAAGTGTCTAACAACTAGTGATTGTGGCCTCTTTTAAGCAAATAAGCCCGTGTTAGTAGGACAAATGTTAATATTTTTTCCCTCTTTTTACCATTTATTAGAATTATTTACTTATTAATCTCCGTTGTAACACGAAGTCTGGCATTGTACCCAGTTGATGGCAATAGGCTTGCCCTCTATTACATGAGACTTAAATATAACTGGCCAAAGGTGGGTATACTACGTAGAACGGCTGGGATTGGAATTGTGCTCAATTAAAATGCATAGCAAAAAAACTATAAATTTTTCCTTAACATAAGAATACAAACATACGAGTATTAAAACCAACCACTAATTACAACTTAACTTTCCGCGAAGCAAACGTCATTTTTAAATAGTCACAATCAATGATAGTAAAATAAATTATTCACCAGACAGGAAACTAGTAAAATATGGATATTCTGATAGTTGACCACAATATATGGGAAAGGGAACAATTATGGATCATTATTGGATGGTATCGGAAATCAGAGGCTTGCTTGTTACGTTGCATGAAATATGCAAGCGACATGGCAGCATAATAATTGGTGTCAGAATTGCTTTAAAATATAATACTGAGTCCTTAATTGACTGAAACAAGAATCTGCAATTATCTTGTGTGAGACTGTCTTATCTTGATTCTGGAAACAATGTAAGAAACTTGTATGTCGCTCATACAAGTTTTTTTTACAAGATTCTATGAAATATATTTTGAATATTATTAAGTAAGAAACTGATACCCAAATTGTTTTGGTATGTCAGAAGCCATAATATAATCACCATCTCTTCTTCTTGTTGTTTACTACAAGTAAAATTCTGTTCGTTTGAAATTACTTCTGCAGCGGTCAAAGGCTAAGGCACACTTTCAGCAGTGGCGATAAGGTAACAGAGAATGGTGGACTGGTTGTATTTATCATCTGCCTAGGCTTTTTCTACGAGCATTGGTGGCCCAGTGGTATTGGCCCCGACTTACAAGTTGTAGATTGTGACTTTTGAACCAAGCAGGCGTTTTACTATGTGTTTTTAATTTCAC
Organism: Dasypolia templi; assembly: GCA_963555695.1. NCBI lineage: Eukaryota > Metazoa > Arthropoda > Insecta > Lepidoptera > Noctuidae > Dasypolia > Dasypolia templi. The sequence goes on from OY743157.1 coordinate 16,151,003, forward strand.
CACCACTGCTCTCAAGACGGTGAAGGAAAACATCGTGAGAAAACTGGCATGTCCTAAAACCATAAAATTTAAAGTCATGTGACATCCGCCAACCTGGGCCAGGGAAGTTAAGGACCACTCGATCCGCATACTCTCAGATAGCATGGCTGTTCTACAAAGCGCTGAACAGCCAATCAATTGAATCTGGGCTAACATATGAGTGTCACCAGCGCCTTAATCAGGTGGGTAGCCTCAATAACTTTACCATTCAACGAATAAAAGGTCACAGAGGTTCGCTAGGCAACGTTTCAGCCGAAGAACTTGCCAGAAGGGGGTCGAGCGAGACACCAGTGGGACCTGAACCCATCTTGCCACTCCCCTTGGGATACTTACGTACTCTTAGGAAAAGCACCAGGGACCAACATCACAAACTATGGTGGAACAAGATAACCGAAGCAGGCTAAGGAGGCGCTCCCTAAAATCGATGACCGCCACACGAAACAGGTGCTCTGACTAACCAAACAACAGCTGCGTACAGTTACGGCAGCTTAAACTGGCCACGGGTCATTAAACAAACACCTCTTTGTCATAGGAGTCACAGACAGTCCGCTGTGCAGGGCGTGCATGGAGGAGAACGAGACAGATCATGTGCTTCTAAACTGCACGGTGGTCACCACATACAGGGCAAAGTACTTTGGTAACCCAGGTACCCTATGCGAGGCGTTCCTGGCTTTCCTCGAGGAGCTGGGGTGGATCGAATGATCTATTTTTCCACCGTACGTAGAATACGCGCATTGACGTGGAGTTGCGGACACCAGCCCGTATTACCTATTACCTATCCGCCAAGCCGCACTGGGCCCGCGTGGTGGATTGTGGCCCACTCCCTCTTACAGAGAGGAGGCTTGTGTCCTAGCAGTGGGAACGTTATAGGCTGATGCTATGGATATGCTGTGGGCTTTTTCCAACTATATTAGGGTTGGCTACCATACCATTTTATAAAGTTTATTTGTAAGAGTAAATGCCTATTTTTCGGGGTGTTTGTTTGTTACTCTTTCACGCAAAAACTCCTCAACGGATTTGGATGAAATTTTGCACATGGATAGTTTATGACTGGGATTAACAGATAGGATACTTTTTAGTCCGGTAGTATGTTACTTGGGATCATTTCCGACGTCAAGCCGCGGGAAAAAGCTAATTCTCCAATAAAAGCTTAACAGCAGGTAGAGTCGCAGAGCAAGTCTAGTCCTTGTTTAAAAATCGGTAACGACTGTCAAAGATCTGCAAATTACAACCGGGACTAACGTTCCGAGGCACGACGCGTCTTGGTATGTAATGAATGACCATCCATGACATACCTCAACCGTAGGTACCTAAGCGTTGCTTAACCTTGAAGATCGACCCGTACTGTTGTTATAGCGGCGATCATTTTGACAATTATCAAATGACAGCTTTCATCCCATACGTAACACAATGAGTGTGATAATTATGTAAATAAAAACATATGTGCAAATATACGAAGACACAGGGAAAACTTTCCCCACCAAAGTTGCAAATGATCGAGTAAAAGTTATGTTCGATATTATCAAATTCGATAGGGGAAACTATATGACGAATGAGAATAATAAGGGGCAGAACATAACTTGACTAGTTATCGAACTAGCTCGTTATGTAAGTTGTGTGGAAGTTTTGAAATGCAGTGAATGGAGAAAAATTCGAAAAGGCAATGATATGCTTTGATAATGTATTTACTAATTATGCACATTATTTTGTATATACCACAACTGTAATAGCAGATATTCTCGAAATATGCGATAGTATACCCATTAAACTGTACGTAAGTTTAATGCTTATTCTCAGTGAAGAATTTGACGTAAATTGTGACTACAAGATGTTGCGCTTCTATTATTTCTAATGTGACGATACCATTTATATCATGGACGACAACGGTGAGGAAATAAAATGTAAGAAAAAAAAGATCCGCGCACGCTAAAACGTTACCGCGCACGTTAAAAGCGTATTCTGTAAATCCATACTTTTTACTTTCCTGTGTAATCGTGATGTCGTGGATGTCATCGAATATAGTCACGTTATAAATTATAAAAGTGTCCATTAGACGATGAGGTTGCTGTTCCCGCTGTTCTATAATGCGTCAAATAATAATAATTTGTCAACCATGACATTTTGATTAGAGCATCATTTCATTCGACCAATTACTATGCATAGCTAATTGGCTATGTGGTTTAAACAAGGAAACCACGTATCCTACATGACGTAACAACTTACATTCAACCGCGGTATATATTTTTTTTGTTTAAATATGACAACATCATATGTACACAAATGTATAGATATATCACCAGACGAATCGACGACTTTTAGCCGGCTTAGATAGATCAAACAGTGCCGTTTCGAATTCAAATGAAAAAAATAAGCGAAATTATAACCTACGGCTTATAGTTTAAGGTATAATATTCTTTGCGCAAAAGAAAAAAAAATACAGAGACATAATTCTCTATGTGCATGGGACGGGTGTGAGGGTTTACAAGATTCGTTTATCTAAACCCGATTTACAATAACTGCAACTGTGTCATCAACTCTAGACATTGGCGGATTGACAATGACATAACAGATGGTATAATAGGATTTACTCACACAATCTGACGCTGGTGTTCTTGAGGATAGTTCACGAGTCACCCTTGCACGCATGCGCAATTTACTTTACAGTTTTTATTTTAGTACCCACAATTCTAATTTCACCTGTCTAATATTGGCTTTTGTGATCAGCTTAATAATTCAGATTTGATATAGTTGGAATGGCAATCATGTCATTTGGTTAAAACTGTTTTTTTTTAAATATTTTTCTTTCTTAGATTCTTTTATATTTTGTAAATGTGAGAACGTTGTAGGCCTTGCAGATTGTACATTTATAGACCATTGTCTATTTGTTATGCATATGGTACTTGTAGACAGGCCTACACTGTCCTCTCTAATTTGAAAACATTGTAAAAGTGAAATATTTATATAAAAGTGGAGATTCTTACCGGCTCGTCTCCTGAAACGACCATTTGGAACCGTGCACCTTGATTCTGACGTTACATAAGTGCCCATGTAGGTTTATGTGAAATAAATGGTTTTGATTTTTAGTTATTTTGGTAATGTGGACATTTTGATAAGTTCCTTGTTTTATTTCTGATAGGACAAGTGTATTTATTATTAGTTTTACCTATTTTAAGTGGTCTGACAGTAGTTCGTTCAGAATTATCATAGTTTGGAAAAAATATTTAATGGAACAGTTTATCAATCTTAAATCGCCAACCCGTCTTGAGCAAGCGTGTGATCAATGCTCGGGCCTTTCCTGTATGAAAAGAGGCCTTTGCGCTGCAGTGGGACAATAATAGGCTGCTTATTATTATTATCGAACAAATAAATAAGTATAAGTGGTGATTATTAAACTTGTGTGAAAGTAATATTATACAATTTGTGTAAAATGGTTGATACCATCACCCCGCGCGTACCAACTGCCTACATGGGCAAGCCGTTGCTATAACAGGTCAATGTAATCTAATATTATCAACGGTTTATTTCGTGACACTGTTTAGGTATTTTGTTTAAAAAGTAGTAGGGTACTTTTGTTTTAGTGGGTTTTTTTCATCCATCGCACACTCGTAGGCAAGCTATTGCACTGGAGTGGAAACAGGTCAAATTCTAATTCGAAAGGAGAATGGGCAACGAAGTATGGGTTTCTGCACTGAAGCCTAATAGCCATAAGATACATGCCAATAAAAAGCATTTTTCAAGGAGATCCTTTTCTACAAACACGACATTTGTCAATTGTTAGTTAGTTCGGAGTTATTGTTTTCGCTAATACTAATATACATACATTTAGGGCTCTTTAGCTTGGGCACGCCACAATAGCGGCGGTACCGCCACGCAGTAGAGGCGGCACGGCGTCCTCACCTTCCACCTAACACAGGTCCTCATCTGACACGGTTGTTTCGGGAGGTACCTGTTTCGCATAAGGCGGGAGGAAACGCCCTGGTATTACCATTGTCTGGATCGCCCGGAGGACACGGTGGAGCATACGGTGCAGGTCTGCCCAGCTTGGGTGGACCATCGCCGTGTCCTCGCGGAGGCGATCGGCGGCGGCGATCTCTCGAGTTCGGCCCTGGTCCAGGCCATGGTACGGGGCGAGAGGAAATGGAAAGCCATCACCTCCTTCTGCGAAGCAGTATTGATTGCGAACGAGGAAGCGGAGCGCGTGAGGGAGAGAGGGTTCCGCCCTCACGCCCCTAGTCGCCGCAGGAGACGCCCTGGGCGTCGGAAGTCGCCTGCAGATTCCCAGCCACCGTAGGCACGGGCTTACGGACGGCGAGCAATGGGTAGCTCGTCGTCCGGTAAGGACGGCGTCGCGCGAAGGCGCCGTCGACCCGAGCCTGGGCTCGGGTCGACGGCGCGTCGTGTTCCAAGTGCGCGTCAAAGAGATGTCAGCAGAAAATGACGGGGTCCGATAGGGCCGACGCCTCAGGGTCGCGGGAAATTCGAAAGTGTAATCGTGGCCATGGCACAGGAGACTAAAGGAACACGGGTGGGTTTTAGTCAGTTAAAGTCTGGCACGCCCTTCCGCTCCACCCAGAGCAGGAGTGCGTCATTTGATGATTTCCCAAAAAAAAAAGAGCTTTTTAGCTCCACACTGAACAACAATCGAGAGAAATCGTCTTATCACTAAATATTCCCCTTGAAGAGATCTTTCGATTGAAATCTTAATGCTATTGGGGGATGTGGCAGGGTTAATGTTCTGTCTGGTCGGCCGACTCTTACATACCTACATTGTTTCTAAAACCGCATCTAGGAGGCCAATGTTTAGAAATGTCCGTTTATAGGCTTAAAAGATGATGTTCGCAAGTCACAGAATGAATGAAAGTTAATAAATACAAGAAATATCAGAATTTCAATAATACTTTATTACTCTCATTTAGGGCTCTGTAGTTCCTTACTTTCAAACAATCAAAATAAATCGTCATATTAAGAAACATCTTCCTTGATGAGATCTTTCCATTATATTATTATATTCTTTTTATTCGGACAACAATGATTTAGTGTGTTAGTAGACAGTAATATAACTTATTACTAGTGCCAGTCGTTGCAATCTAATAGAGAAGACATTAAATAATATTGTGAAAAGGACACTCCCACATTAGTATTTAGTGATTTTCCTTCTCACAAAACTTTTAATAGTCGGAGTGTCAATACTCTCCGCCGCAGTTTTTAGAATATTGTTGCCACTCGCCCGCAACCTTGACAACAGCGACGCGGTTCTCTTGCGGATGACGGCGTGGTAGCCTGTTCGGTTTTGCGAAAAATATAGTAGACGCGCTGTACCATCGTGGCAGTCCCAGCAGCATCCTAAAAATATTTTTGTGTACGAGTAGGTCATCCAGCGTTCTTTTCCAAAGATTCCCTGTCTTAAATAGTGTTACTTTAACTAGATTGCTACACCAAGTGAATCTTCGGAGCAAACTTGTTCCCTCGGACCGCCAATGCCCTACGCTCCCTTTCATCATCAACATTTTCCTTAAGGTAGTCAGTGAGAAAATGCCCTAGATATTTTAAATTGGTCACTCTTTTGACGTTCAAGCCGTTTATGGTAGTCTCAGGTATATTCACCGCGGGCCTTAAAGATAATGTAATCGCACTTTTTAAAATTAGAAACAAGTCCACGTGAGGCAGCATATGCCTGACAGACCCTCAGCATTTCATTCACGGCACGTGCCGTCAGCGCCAGCAATGCCATGTCATCAGCGTAGCTGATACTATTTATTTTTACACCATGGACTCTACATCCTACCAGCAAATTGATGAGGTCCACGATTAGGCCATCAATATGTGCTAAATAGCCTACGAGATGTCAGACCACCCTGTCTCACACCGCATTCTAACCTATATGTCTCCGAGAGTGCATTGGACTACCTTACAACATTTTCTTGGTTCCTATACCAGTACTGTAGGACCCTGAGGACTCCTGCCGGTACAGCCCTATCCTCAAGCTACCTCCAGAGTACATCATAATTTACCAGATCGAAAGCTCTGAATAGATCTAGAAAACAGGCGAATACGATCAATGTAATACTGAACCGTATGTTGGAGACTCACTACGGCACTTTCCGTTGACAGTAAAAGTTGGAACCCGCATTATAAAGAAAAGAAAAGAAAGAAAGAAAGAAAATACGTTAATTTGACCCAGGTTAAGGCACTCTTAACTGTGAGTATTGCACGGATAGACATTGGTAAATAGATTATGTATTTATCTTATATTTTAGTAAATATATATCTTAACGCTATTGGGCTTCAGGGCAGATTTGCCAAATCTCCTTTGGATCTCGAAAATAATTACGGCTTTAGAGTGTGGCGCGCCGCAACTCCTAAAGGGTCCTCGAAACGATTAATTGCAATAGCAAATTTTTACGTGATTGGTACACATTGATGCGCAAATTGATCAATTGCAATTGAAATGATTGTGAGAGTGAAGATATGTAAAGTTTTTTTCAAGATTGTTTTTTTATTACACATACAAATATAACATAACGCCTGTAATCCCAGAAGGCTTAGGCATAGGTGTACCTATAGAAAACCCACATTTCGCCAGTTATACGTAAGTCCCATGTAATAGGGGGCGAGCCTATTGTCATCAACCGGCCACAGTCCAGACTTCGGGCTGCTACGGAGAAATTCTGTATAGAAAAACCCAATTATACTTCGCCCGACCGACGGGCATCGAACCAGCAGCAGCAGTAGCTCAGCAGTAGTTGCGACCACTAGACCAACGAAGCAATGCTTCTTTATTATGTTTAATGAAAAGATTGAATAATTTCGTTGAATATTTTGTTTTTTCAAGCAGTTATTAATTTTAAATAAATTTTCTAAATTCTACTTCGAAGAGAAGGTTGAAGAGTTCGATATCTTTGCGACGTAACACGGTTGATGAACCTATAAAATTCGAGGTGGGAACGATCGATATAATCAGACATTTACATAATACTTTAAACTGATCAACTATGAAACTTGATTACATTTAATCGATTATAGTACTTAACTATTTTGAATTACATATCTGTCCTTACTAGTCGTTATAAATGCGAGTTTATTAGTCATGTCATGTGGTGCACGACTGTGAATGATTTATTTCTAAACCATTATCAAACCAATCTACAATTAGTTTATATTTGCAAGTTTCCAACACTATTAGTACATAGTTACATAATTATTCGAATGATTTTATAATGCTAATTGTTAATAGAGAGTGGATTTTATTTATGCTATTGTTATATTGATAAACGATCATTCGAGCTTTGGTATTTAGATTTTTGTGTGAATTGATTTTCAACGTTTGATTTGAATCGATTCAAAGACTTTTTTAGATTTTTTTATCACTGGGTGCACCGAAAATGTTCCCAATATGCCTTCCTTTGTTCTTTCATGTGTTAATGTTAGAATAATCTCTAAGAAAAATAAGGATAAGAAACCTTAAAGCTCGAAATTGCTCAGCATAGGATATTTTTTCTTTACATACCGACATATAGTAGTAATGAATAATTTATAATAGTAATAATGAATATTACTACCACTGATAGTAAAAACTAGCAATTGCCCGCGACCGGCCAAAAGTAGCCTTTGTCCTAACCCAAGTCAAAGTCTATCTGTTTGCCAAATTACATCCAATTCCGTACAGCCGTTTTAGCTTGAAATTGTAACATATAAACAATCAAAATTACTTTTGCATTTATGTTATTATTATATTTATAAACAGGATAAGCACATGATTCTAGACCCTCTAGCATAAACATTTTTCGTGGGTTATTAAAAAAAGATATAGCTGTTGCAGTACATTATGACCGCGTAGGTATTGCATTTTTCTATGAAACAGCCGTGTTTTTTTAAATAACCAGCTACAAATAATGTCTATGCTAGGAGGTGAGTGGTTGGTAGTGGGTCTAGAATCTTATGCTGAATTCATGGTAACAGCTTGCGCCCTGATTAAAAATGTATCCTGTAAATATATGTATGTAAGGATTAAATTAGGAAGTTAGAATGAATAACAATATTCTAGACAGTAGGTAGGTTAGATTACATGCATCAGTTGCATATGAAATGTAAATAAACTCTTAGTATCTCACAATGTTTTCCTTCACCGTTGTGATATCAGTGATGATGAAATAAATTACAAAAATTATGAAAGTTGTATAAACTTACGTGTTCGGCGCATTTCTCATTCCCCTGTGCCTGACATAGACAATGACCAGGGTCCCATTGCCAAGCACCCCTACTATAAAGATGATGGCAAACAGGACTGGCACCACATAAGTCTCCAGTCGTTCCTCGTAAGGGGTGTAGTCGCTCTCAGTTTGATTGTCACCTGGAGTGTATATCAGGACCGAGGCGTTCGGCTGGGTGGTGAACATTGTCGATCTGGGGAAGATGAAAAAGTATGGTTAGAAAATCGTCATGCAAGTAATCATAGTTTTTTATGGTGGCAATGAACCACTTAACCCTGGACCCAATGGACCCGAACCGATGGAAACGCACCAGGGATCTACATCACAAACTATGGTCGGAACAAGGTGAGTGCAGGCAGGCTATGGAAGTACTCCCTGCGATTGAAGGCCGCATCACGAAACAGGTTCTCCGACTAACCAAACAACAGTTACGTATAGTTACGGCAGCTTTAACTGGCCACGGGTCTTTTAATAAACACCTCTTTGTCATAGGAGTCACAGACAGTCCGCTGTGCAGGGCCTGCATGGAGGTGGACGAGACAGCAGCTCATGTGCTTCTACACTGCCCGGTGGTCGCCACATACAAGGCAAAGTACTTCGGTAACCCAGGTACCCTACGCGAGGCTATCAGTAACACCAAGTCGATGCTGGCCTTCCTCGAGGAGCTGGGGTGGATCGAATGATCGATTTTCCCACCGTACGCAAAATACGCGCATTGTCGTGGAGTTGCGGACACCAGCCCGTATTACCTATTACCTATGGTGTCAACCACCATTTTGAATTCTTGCAGGCTTTTAGCACAAAGGAAAAATAATACAAATAAAAAGATGTGGAAAAACAAGTTTTCAGTGCAAGGAGTCATGTTTCACACAGACGTTTTTTAGTATGACGTCGAATCTCGTAGGGGTTCATTTCGTCAGCTGTTTTTAAGTAGAAAAATCTAGTTTTATACATTCTTTCAAATGCGAGTGTTTAGTGCAATTTTGTGAATACGTTTTTAAATTTGCTTTTATGGTGACAGGCCATTATAAAAACTGATGATAACTAAATTGGGGTGTACATGTTAGTGTTGCAGTTACATATCTATCATCTTCATCCAAAATATAATTACACCACTCGATAGCTAAAGAATCAAAGAATTTGTTGCGTCAAGTCAGGACCGTTGCGGCACGACCTCTACCCACTTAAAATATTACTCATTACATTCATGTAAAACACACGGCCGTGTCCATGACACAGCCACACCCCTTTTTTTATTGCTTCTCGCATGTTTACCAAGGAGGTTATCGGCTGCTAGGGCCTCCAGACAGGGTACAAAACTTATAGGCAATGGGACTACACGCTAATGGCACCCACTGCGCGGTACGGACCTTGGCTTATGTGCCATATGTACAATAGACTTATAGAAAACACCTGTAGGGACAGAATCAGAAATCAGAATCAGATATCATTTATATTCAATGAACATTGTAAAAGCAGCTCCAAACACCCTACCTTACGGCACGCAAAAGTAAAAAATATATATTTAAATCTACTAAATTACTCAACCAATTAAACAGTAAATAAAAAATACAGTAATGAGGAGCTACTGCAGCCTTCCTACATAAACTAAACATAAAAAACAACAATCTTAATTCTATAACTTTAAAATGATTGATAAAATTTATTTTTTACTTACAATAACAAAACAAAAACACTTAAAAATAAACAAGGTGTATAATGAAATTTGAAATAAAAAATATTATAACATTATAAACTCTTGTCATTCAGAAAATCTTGTATGGAATAGTAACATTTATCTATTACTAAGGATGTTAGCCTCTTTTTAAATACACTTAATGATTCTTCTTTGTAGACATGAGGTAATTTATTATAGATGATGGGCCCCATTGATAGTAAGCTTTTTCATAATAATGCTGTTTTGTGCCTACCTGTAAACATTACATTTTTGTATTGCGATGTAACAGATCCCGGACGGTCGTAGAGATATATTATGGTGACGTAGTGAAAAAAGCTTGGGTGAACTTCGCCCCCTTAAGTGAAAACCTTTTTTTCATTGACATTTTGAATTTTGGGCCCAATATAGCTGATCTCCTTTGTACTTTAATATCAGAAATTCATATCGTGTACATATTAAAGAGTTTTCTAATTTATTGTATTCTATTTATGTATTTATTAGCATTAGTATTATTTCAAAATTATATTTATTTATAAGTGCATCGGTTATAAACTTGCTTAATATAATTTTCCTTAATGCCAAGTAGTCAAATTTCAATGTTTAATAACAATTAAATGGCTAACGATCCAATTTTACCAACTTATTTATAACTGTCATGCACGCGTAGTATTATCGTGTTTTGTCAACGGAAGAAAAGACCAAATGACAGATTTATTTTATTCAATACCATACCCACTCAACTAAGTTCATAATTCATTTTCGTGTTATTACAGTTTGGTCTTTTGTTTTAAGTGCCTACAGTGCGATAACACACACTTTTAAATTGCTTACCACGGCCTCATAGCAAAAAAAAAAACAAGACAATTTAATACATCGGTGAAGCATGCAATACCACATCTTGCTCTGTGCACACACGCAACATTTACAACCAAACTACACCTCACTAAGTGCACACATGTTTTTTTTTTGTCTGCGACCACGGCACTTTAAACTTTATCATTGGTCGTATTTTCTCTTACCAACTTTTAGTAGCTACGATCGTTGCTCAAGAACATCAGTATAATATAATTAACAAGGTCTGTAGATCCCACATCCTATTAGAAATTCAAATTTGACCCAGAAAGCTCAAAGTTCATGCAGATCGCGGTGAACCACTTAGGGAAATACGGGTGGCCAAAAAAGGACAAGCATCTTTGACAAAATGTATTGCCAATTTGGCATGTAAAATCTCACTAAGGGGTAGTCCATTAACGACGCCATTCGGTGACAAATAAGTACAGGGATATACTTTCGTGAAGTGCGAAGGATATAGTAAAGCTCTTCATTACGCAAAGCTCAGATTATGTAACAATCTAATGTCATTTGCTACTACTAGTAATGGTTATTGAAGTTCTACAATTAATGAAACTCTCAACAACTCTCCCTGAACAGCAGCCACAATTATATAGTGCGACCAAGTTGCTATCAAATATTTAGACATTTAGCTGTAGCTGTGTAGTATTAATTTGCTCTTAGAACATATAATGAATTTGTGTAACAGAAAAATACATGCACACATTCAAAACATTATGAGCACTAGTCCGCAAACCACTACAGTTAAAACTTTAATTAAACTAAAAATACCAACGACAAAACATTACGTGTCTAGACAAAATATCATTGTGCATTTAAATTAAGTCGCAGAGCTTGTTATGTGACACCGCATACAGGGCCGAGGTACGAGCCTTGTGGTACGCCCAACATTCGCCGTAGCGTGGTACTATTGTTTACGTAAATCAGTTTAACAAACGGTGTGGATTCATTATACAAGCTCCTACAAAGTATTCTCGACTCAACATAGGAACATTCTCGAAACAAAAATGTGTCGTTTCATTCTAAAAAAATATATGTGAAAGCGAACCTATTCAACCGCTCGTGCTCGTGCATGAGAGTAAGTAACTGAACTTTGAAAAGGTTCACAGGTAACGCATATATGTCATTGGAATAAAATGTCATACCACTTACTTTTTAAAAACTATGATCTTTTGACCTGAAAATCAAGGCGAAAACTTCTGGAAGTTATGACTTTGTTCAATGTGTGCCGCAATCATTTTGATTGTCCGGACTTAGGTAGGAGTTTGTGTTACCTGGTTCCTCGAACAGTTCATATCTAGTTTTTAAATACTTCAATAATTGTAATCTGTGGAGAATGTAGTGGTTAACATAATTGTTTAAAATTTAGTATTTGACATATTTATGACTATTTCTTATTGTGCTACTGATTGTTTTTCCTTAAAAAATAAATAATTTAACGCTCGCGGACTGGATGGGTTGTTTTTACGGAAAAATAAGTGAAGGTTAGGAGTAAAATGTTCTATGATTTGGCGGACTTTCCTACTTAAACTATTTAAGTTAAGCTAAAGAATGTTTCCTGTAGTTATATGCCGTATTTGAGATTAATTCTTTAGACATACTGGCTTTAAATGTAAGCTATTAAATCCCGGAATATAGCATCTATTTTGAGTGTTTGTCAAGGTGTCGCAAAAAGACAGAAGTGAGATGTTAAGAATATTCATAATTTTTAAGTGCCCGTTCACCTGCACTTCAGATGACCTAAACAATGACACTGATGCCGCAATCAACGTGGCCACCTACTGGACTATAAATAACCAAAAAAAATACTTGATTGTAGAAAATTGCTTGATTTCATCAAGTTCCAAATACTTTACAAAAAAATTGGCACCTGTTAAAACTATCAACAGTGTTCTCAAATTTCATCACATATTAAGTAACAACGCACACTTACTAAAGTCTTGTGACTTCAGGTGAATTTCAGACAAGTGCAAATACAAGTGAAACTTGAGTTGAACTCCAGCTCACGCTACAAAGCCGACGACCACAATATCAAAAATAATAAAATAGCATAAAAAAATATGAAAACGCAAAGTTCCGCGTTCTTTCTAACCTACCAATCGTATTGAGGTAGCCCTATAACTAGAGCAAATCGCTCATCCATTCAGCGTTAGGTAACGTGCTAAGTGATGTCCAGCATGTGTAACACATTCGGAATGGCAATGCCTTCCATTTTGACAGTGCCACCAAATCTATTCAAAATTAAATAGATTTTAATTTTGAGTGTTAAAAATTCATTCAATTTTCTCTCTGTGAATTCGATTCAAGGTCTTTATGACATCCGTTTCTCGCAAATTTGCCTTGGCATAATAAAGTGCCTTTTAAGATTCTTTAATATTTCAGTCACAAAGATTAGAAGTATCAAGAGGAATATTTTTTAAACATTCTTTTTGCACTTTTATGTATGTCCAAAAAGTCTTTCCTTAGCATTTTCATTTATGGCTAGCCTTTATGCACTACTTCCAATAATCTTTTGACACATAACATAACATCACGCCTATAATCCCAGAAGGGTTAGGCAGATGTGTACTATAGTACAACCGCATTTCGCCAGTTATGATTAAGTCCCATGTAATAGGGGGCGAGCCTATTGCCATCAACCGGGCACAAATCCTAGATAGAATAAACCATATAAAACTTTGCCCGACCTGGGAAACGAACCCAGGACCTCATGCTCAGCTGTAGCTCTTGCGACCACTAGTCCAACGAGACAGACTTTATCATTTTTAAAGAATACTCAAGATAAGAGTTTTTCTAGGGGTCTATGACCACCTGTAGTGTTATTATATGAAGTATAAGTTGAAAAAATATGTTTTATCATGTTTAGATATCAATACCAATCACGACTGTGTAGTTTACATACAACAAAAATGTTTCTATAAACTGATATTTCAAGCGAGTTCCACTAGCTAATTTTATTTGACCCTGTATATCCAGCTATCTGTCTTAGTACAAAATTGATAAAAGACAATAAGCAAGCGACAGGTTTCCAAATTTATTGACGTCAGCGACGGCCCAGTGTTACACAAAAATATAAACGACTAAAGGTGCTTACTCTTCATAAAATTCGTTATTTATGAGACATGAAGAATCCCTAGTTACCTGAAACTGTGATATTTATATCACACCTTGGTCTTTTTACTAAGTAATTTTGGCCGTAACATAATTAAGAAAAATATATGAGGTAAAAGATAAATCTTGTCATTTCTCCAAAAGCTGTGTTCTATAATATTTTGGACAAAAAATGAATAATTGTTAGAGATAGGCAGGTAAACTCATTCTTAAAAACAACTGAGACTACTTTAAATTCTCTGAATACCTATAATTTAACATTTAATGCTAGAGTTCCTGTCGGAACTGCAGTCGATCATGTAAATTGTTTTGATCTTATAAGCTACGTCTTGCTTCGTACGCTCAGTGAAGCTTAATGTATTCCTTGACATAAGCTTACATTAGGTATGATCTCTGAAGACATTTAAAATTTAAACAAAATTCGACGGCAAAAAGAAAAGGGCGTCTTGATGATGTAGACTTTGAAGTCTGAATAACAGAAACAGTATTACCAAGTAGTATCGTCTTACCCAGTAAATGGATTTCGTAGGTCGGATAAGCAGTCGCTCCATGTATACTATGTATAGTTTCTGATAAGTATGCTAGACAGAAAGGTAATATTACCTTAAACCTATCTCTAACTAAGAAGAAAAGAGCTGAGAGTGAGAGCTCTTTTCTTTCTTCTAACTGGGCCTCAAGCTAACTCTCGGTATATGCAAGTCTGGGGGGACGTTATACGATTACGATTTAAAGTAGGCCGAAGACCACCACGCGAATACAGTGCGTATAGTTAAATTTTATCGAAAACAGAAGCGCTTCTTCGGGTAAAAAATGAAGACCCGTAGTAGTGAAATGTGATTCATTACAGCTGCCGACACTTAAAACATGTTGTTAAAATAGATTAAAATTAGTTTACGTATATTCACTCGCTAAGCAGACTTTGCTTAATTAATTTGTTTGTTTTAATAACAGGCTGATGACATAATGAATACTTTTGGATAATAGCGGTTTTAAAATAAATTGTTTTTGACATGAAAATGTTTGTTTGTAATTGCTCATTTGCTCTGATGATTTATCAGCGTCAAATAAAAGTATCAAAGTAATAATTGTGCTTTTTAAATAGTTCTTTTTTCTGGATAAAAGAAAAGAAAGATGCCCCATGATTGAAATTTATTTTGCTTTTCAAATCGGAGTGTAGTAGCTAGGTACTTGAGTCTTACCGGCCCATCGTGCTACTCGATGAGTTGGGCAAGCTCTTGGAATGAGTCATTGCAGACCGCCTCGTTGGGTGGCTGGTGCGGGTGGGGCCGGTTTTGTCAGAGAGCGAGTGTGGTTCCCGCAGGGGGCGTTTTACGGTGGACGCCATCATGACGATGAAGTACTTGGGACTCGTCTTCAACAGCCCGTGGAACTTCGTGCAGCATTTCCGACGTTTGGCTTCCATACTAGAGCGGGCCGGGACTGCCTTAAAAGAGGCTTACCGCGGTGTTCGTGCGTTCCATGACTCTTTACGGGTCACCGGTGCTCCCTTCCTTGAGGCGCCGATCAGCCCGTCGTTGAACGCGTCGCAAAGACTTGGGTGGAGCACCATCGTGTCCTCGTGGAGACGATCGGAAGCGGCGATCTCTCGCGTCCAGCCCTGGTCCAGGCTATGGTACGGGGTGAGAGTGAATGGAAAGCCGTCACCTCCTTCTGCGAAGCAGTGATTCTTTCGAAGGAGGAGGCGGAGCACGTGAGGGAGAGGCAGTCCTTGCGCCCTCACGCCCCCAAGTTGTCACCGCAGGACAAGCCCTGGGCGTCGGGAATCGCCAGCAGATTCTGCCAGGTTCGCGGGTTGTTCGAAAGAGATACCGTGACCCCTGTCACAGGCAACTGAAAGAACACGGGTGGGTTCAGTAAAAGTCTGACATGCCCTCATCGCTCCACCCAGCGAGGGAGAAGTCATTTGATGATTTCCCACCCTATTCAAAAATCAGGTTCTTGATTAAATCTGCTGATTTGAAACATTTTTCGACCCCATTATCTAAATTTCTCGCATCACTCGTACTTAAACAAGATAAGAAACAAGGCAGTTTTATCACCCTGGTCTCATAGGCTCTTAATATTTCTAGACAAATTAATACATAAGTCCAAAACCGAACGTACCCTCAGATTACCTTTCCTCTTAACTGTGAGTATTTATTTATGTATATACAAATAATACATATGTTTTATATATATTTATATATATATTTGCGTTATTTTAGTTTTAGACTTCACATTGTTCATATTTTTCTCTTCTTGTTTTCACACACTATTGTCTACATTTCTTTTTCAATTCTCCTTTCGCAGGTCTGCTGGAAGAAATTTCTTAAGAAATAAGAAGTACCTTTGTACTCAAATTGTAACTATGACGTGTCCCTCTGTATTTTACTGTGTGTACATTAATAATAAAATAAATAAATAATTTTATATAGGTTTAGCTGTCATAAAACGTGGTTTTAGGAATTTAAGACGAGCAAAAACATATATGTGTTCACTAATGGCGTATTAGTGAGATCATTATTCCTCTTGGTAAGCAGGGCTTATTATGGCAAAACCTCTTCTTAATCGCTCGTTATAATGGTGGAAAACGCTTGTGATAATTAAGCATTGGGTATTTAAGGGTCCTTATATAAACACATTATGTAAGGATGCTGATGATAATGATAATGATGATAATGTAACTTAGTACCAGTATTTAGCTACATTTGGTTAGAGAAAAAATCCGTTAATTCACACACATACATACATAGACTCACTGCTTCGTCCAAAAGTACAGAACGCCATCACCTGCTGCGACTTAACACGTTGCTAATGCAATTATGGAATTTGATGTTTTCCAAATACTGTATTCGTAATAAACTTTAAATAAACTCCCGACACAAACAAACCTCTAAAAACGACTGAACAGATCTTCTTCTTTCTTTAACATTTTCATCTAAGTACCCTCTCGATCAACTCACCTTTCAAACAAACCAAACAAAATCGGTTCCGCCGTTTGGGAGCTACGATTCCGCAGACCCAAACCAAAACTTTAACCCTCTTTTTCCGTCGGGGGCTAAAAATAATAAGTAAGAAAATGGTGCAAGAAATGTTCGTTACCTTTTTATTCCTTAACTGTAATATCCTTGCCAAGATTATTAATGAACTGAATAGTCTCGATTCGAACACTAACTTAACGAAGGCACACGAGTTTTCTTTAACTTTTAGATGAGTATTGTCTGTATTCTATTATCGTGAAAGTAAAGTTAGTTAATATAGGGAGAATGTGGCGCAGAGTAACAAATAACGTAAAGTTTTTGGTTGAGGTAGAGACAGCAAAGAATCTCTGCTTGTTTTAGTCGTGCTACAAACATCGTATTATTACAATGATTTCAAGAAAAAGCTGCGTCTGATTACCATAGTAACTGTGCAGTTTTCTTGCTCAAAAGTATGCCATGTCAACCGGGAATAATGTCGCTTTTTTTAAGTGATAGAATGTTTTTGATCAGATCATTTCTAGAGATAACGTTTTACAAGCAAACAACTAACTGAACTGTATCTCTTTTGTATTGAAGTAAATTGATAAACCACACAATATACTGTACTAATGCCAGCCTTTATATTGGAAAATTTCATATAGGCTAAATATCGTCTGCCTGGAAATGGGTAATACTCAGAGTATGTAATAGGACTTAAAACGGTTATTGTTTCAGGCTGTTGGGCGCTCTTGTATCGTTTAGAATTGGGATAAGTGATACAATCTAATTGTTTACTTTTACCTGAACGTAATTACATTACTTATACAGAATTTCAATATGTAGCAGTACGTTTGCGAGACTTAAATTGTCAGCATTATGGTTGCTTTTGCCAGAAATGGATATGGCAGTTCTTTTAAACGATTTTTGGGGCTGTGCCATAAAAGAAGGATGATAACACGGCGAGAGGTTCTGAAATCTTATCAATAATAAAAGACAATCGTCCTTCTTTTCTTCATATTCCCGCTTTGGCGGCATCTACACTGCCACATGCGAACGCGAAATACGCATCACACTGACGTCACGCGAAATCCTGCATCGCGTAAGCAGAGTTTACCGCGCAACTAGCATAGTTACAACGTCCCGACATCAATCGTCGGGCAGCTGCCCACCAGATACAACACCCATCTGGTCTGTGAACTTTACAGCGTGTTCCACATATCTCTATACTGGTGACCCCGAGTATGAACGTCAGCGCAGCGTTCGTGCAAACAGTGCCATAGGCAGAGCCCTTAAACCCTCTTCTGGTCGACACCAGCAGTCAGCCACAACCCGGCGCTGTACCACATCCAACCTACTAGAGCACTAGCAGCGCCACCCCGACTTACTAGGGCTGGGGCATCTTCGCAGACAGTTCCGGCTCACGGCGAACTTTGCGACACCCGGTTCCAACCCACTGGAACCTCAACTGGCACTGACCAGCACCGCAAGATACAAGGCTTAGCCCACCATCAACCTACGGTCTCCGGAGGGGAGTGATGTGGCGGCATCTACACCGCCACATGCGAAATACTTATCACACTGACGTCACGCAAAATCCTGCATCGAGCAAGCAGAGTTTACCGCGCAACAAGCATATATACAACGTCCCGACATCAATCGTCGGGTAGTCAGTACGCCCACCAGATACAACACCCATCTGGTCGGAAGATCCTCCCTTTTCCAAGAGTATGAGTGAAATTTACACCCTGTTCTGTTACACTTTGTATCTGCGCTTTCATTAATCGTAGGTTTTTGTCGAACGTATGCGTAACGTGAACGCAGCGTAAACGTGGCCTTTACGCCACGTTTACGTGGAGACTCTAATAGAATCTATCTCAACTTGACAGTGTCTCAACAATATTTACGTTTTTGTTTGTTTTTGTTTTGGTTTCTTAATTTATCAAGTTATGAACGCAATTGTAACCATAAATGAAAAAGGCATATTATTTAATCAATCCTTCAATAAGTTCTATTTTGCTTTCCTAAAAATGTTATTGATGCCTCTTACATAATGTTTGCGCCTCTTTTTGAACCTCAAATAATTCCTATTTTGGAGTCTTAAAAATACTTAACAGCCAAGTAACTGCGACAAACTTGGATGTAGCACTCGCCAGCTCACAGTTGTAACTTAATCTAACCCGTTCGGTCGGGGTACTCTAGCTTAGTTACTACAACCAACACCGTGAGAAAAAGACCAAAAAGGTAAAAAGAGGCTCATCGTTAGAAGCTCAAAAAGTTCTTGTGGCTAATAAATTTAAATAAGTGTCCATCATTAGAAAATCAATTCGTTGCTAGAGGTTTAGAAATATATTTTTCATAAAAATAGCCACTATAGGAAGTCTTCTTCTTCTTCTTCGTGTCAAGGGCACGACACTTGCTTAAGTACTGTTGGCCCAAAACTTTGCCACTTTCACTGCGTTATCGGTGGCAGCGCACAGGGCACTTTGGCTACATGTTTCTGGGCACAGAGGGCAGGATAGGAGGTGGAGCATAGTTTGTGACTTAGTTCCACATCCACACCCTACTGCCGTTCCGCGGAGTAGTCCCACTTTACGAGGTTCGACTTGCACCTTCCCACTTGGGTTCGGAGACGGTTCAGGGACTTCCAAGTGGACCACGGAAGGTTGCACTCTGCAGGGTGATGCTCCTTTGGCGGTAGGAAATGTGTGGGTGGAGGAAAGACATCCTGCCGCGGCTTACAACGGGCGTCGGCCGGGTTACCTGGTAGAGGCGCTGTCGATTTCAGAAAATTGTGCCTTCTTTTTAGCCGGTGAGTTGGTAATTGAGCGCCTAATAGAGGGTGTCTAGTGTCAGACTCCTGTTTGTGTTTCTCTACTGCACATACAACTTCTCTGCGGATTTGTGGAGGTGCTATGCCAGCTGTGGGGTATAGTGCGCTGACCGGAGTCGGTTCGAGACAGCCTGTGATTGTTCGACATGTTTCGTTCAGAGCAACATCTACTTCTTTGGCGTGGGCGGAACGATGCCACACTGGACACGCATATTCACCCGCAGAAAAACAGAGTGCTAGGCCAGTGGACCGGAGTACCTGAGGTGATGCACCCCAGGTGGTTGAGGTTAGGCGCCTTAGCAAGCTGTTATGGGAGCCGTTTTTTTTTTTAGTTTTCATACAATGGCTCTTAAATGTCAATGCTCTGTCAAGGGTGACTCCTAGGTAGGTAGGGTTATTGCAGTGTTCAATGTTGATGTTTAGAGCGCAACTTGCTGAGTTGTTGCGGAGATGGAAAGCACAAGCCTGTGTTTTTGTAGGGATAGGTCTGAGAGCGTTATCGTTGTAATATTTTCCGAGAACTTCTAGGATTTTTTCGGCTTCTTCAAATTTGTTTGTTTGGGTAGCCAAGGCGAAGTCATCAGCGTATAGAAACCTCTCGCAGTGTTCAACTTCGGGTTGGTCATTGGTATAGATGTTGAAAAGAATAGGCGCCAGAACAATAACTTGAGGCAAGCCGTTCTTTTGTGATCTCCATCTCCGTTTTTCTGAGTTCAAGAGGACTTGGTCACGTCTATTACGCTGCATCTCACCCAGGACTCGGATAAAACCCTGGTCGTCGATCATGTCAGATAGTTTTGCCAATAGCCTCTTAATGTTGACAGTGATATTTCTTGCCTCATAGCCATCCTCAATATATTGCGACAATCGGAGGATTTGCCCCGAGTAAGACTTACCTGGTCTAAAGCCAGCCTGCTCAGGGATAAAGAGTCGTCACAGAAGAGAGATGGGGCGATAGTTCTTCGGGTTGTCAGGCGGTTTTCCTGGTTTTAGCAGTGCCGTGCCGCTTTCCTCCAGATTTTAGGGATCTTCGCCCTTTCAAGGCAGGCATTAAAAAGGGCAAGAAGCCATGACACACCAACCGAGCCTAGATGTTTGAGTTGTTCCGCAGTATATCCAGTCCAGCCGCTTTACCATTCTTCAGCGCTTTTATAGCCGGGATTATATCTGACAGCGTGAAGGGCTTACTAATTTATGCAGTTAGGTTTTTGGTGGGTTTTGTTAATTTTGGCAGTTTGTTTGGGGCCTTGCCAATTATTAAAAGTTGGTGAGCTATCTGAT